>CM077086.1:65251339-66451339 GCA_039513925.1 Platanthera zijinensis | reverse complement strand
TCCCTTTATCCGCATAGGACGCGCCCGGCTTCTTGTCACCTTTCGGAGGACCAACCCGACAGTCCCGAGAAAGATGTCCCGGCTTGCCACACGTATAGCAAGTGCGGGAGTCATAGCCCGACGATGCTTCCGAAGTAACTGATGAAGGAGCTTGCCCAGAACGTCTGGACTTCTTACCCCATTTCTTTCGAAATCCACTACTCTCCGGGCGCGGCAGTTTGAACTCCGGTTTTGCAACAGCCAAAGGTCCTTTAGATTGTCCTCGCTTCAAATCTGCTTCCAATGCCCTCGTAGTGCAGACCAGAGCTTGAAATCCCTGATTCACGGAACTCGAGAGTAAATGCCGCAACTCATCCCGCAGTCCCGCATAAAACTGACTGGTTTTGCGCTCTTCCTCGGCAAAGATAGCGCCCGCATAATGCCCCAACCGCGTGAACTCATGAAGATACTCATCCACGCTGCTCTCCTTTTGAGTCAACCGCTGAAACTCCAATTCCAAAGCAATCTGTTGCTGCAACGGCAAATGCTTGCCCAACTGTCTGCCTGCCAAGTGGTGCAGTTCTACCTCATCCCACCACAGCCGAGCTTCTCCTTCAAGAAGAAAAGTGGCTAACGTGACTTTCTGTTCCTCCTAAACCCGAAGGGCGGTCAAGATGCGCTTGATCCGAGCAAGCCAATCCTCTATTTGAGCTGGGGAACCCGCCCCGGTAAACGTCGGAGGATGAAAGCTCATAAACTGCTTCAGCTGCTGATCTGCGGCACGCTGATCAACCGCTATGCCCACCGGTTATTGACGCACTGCCACAGGCACAGGAGCCTCAGGCCGAGCTTGCCCTGCCTGCTGAGCATTCTTCACCGCAAGTACCGTTTCTGTAATCAAACGTACAGTTTCAGCTGATGGAGGAAGGGTGGGCACCTCTGTCGGTGCCGCACTCTCAACAGAATGCTGAGGTTCTGACTGACTCGCAACACTTCGCGTCACCTATATGTGTCAAACCACACAATTCAGCGACAAGCCACACAACAAACAGTCAAAACAAACACACAAGTGTAACACACCAGTGCATTTCAATCCTATGTGGACATGTTTGAGTTCAATTTTATACACTCACACACGAGCTCGCCACCCCATTTAAGAATTCGTCCACGAATTCAGAGGAGGGAACCAAGGAATCTGATACCAAATTGTAACACCCCTACCTGTTACGTGCAATATAGTAGAAGTTCCGGCCGGGGCCCCACACCATGTCTTACAAACAGGCAGAGACATTACGAAGTAATACCAAATACGCATCCTATCACAGAGCATTCTAGCAGAAGTTTAAAGGGTTGTAAGAATGAACTCAAACATCAACACAGAAGTCCACAGCTAAACCAAACATGCCATAATATAAAACCACAAGTACGGCCTTATGGCCTCTTACAAGTGTTTCTCTTTATACAAGAAGGTATCTTCAATACATCGGCACGCAGGTCGGCCATACATGAGTTCTTATACAAGGTACAAAACTAGCCTTCGAGGGCTAGCACTTAGCAGCAGCAGCTTAGGGTCTTCCACCCTCATCCCTGCTTATCCCTTCTTGACCTGCACGCAAAAGATCCACCAAGCAGTGGCAAACAAAGCAATGGTCAGCATTTGGCTGACCATTTATAACGACCCTGTCCCTGGCACAGGACAGCGGAATTCCTTCCCTGCATAGCACTTATATACAATCAAAAGGGTATGCTTTAGCACATCACACTTGTACGCCCGTACAAGTCATCATCCATAACAAATGTCAGCACGACGGCCCGACGTTCCGTGCTCTCAGGGCACATTATCGGTGTACCGGAAAATCAGGGTCCCACCACCGTTCAGAGGTTCCAGACATGACGGCAATTCGTGAGCATTCCAATCCTCCATGGCTCAAATAGCCGGAGCGATTCTCATTCTGTGATCCTAATAGGGCCTTAAGCACCCCACGGTTAGACAACCAGAATGCGGGTACAGATCAGCCTTTCCCATAGCTCACATACGTCAGACGTCGATCAGGACTAACACGGGTACAACTTCACCTTGCCCGTTCGCCACACAGGCTTTTCCACAGTTGCAGCCCCACCGGCTCAACAAGTAGCATTCACAACTACAAGGGTTGAGATCACACAGCATCAACCCCCCAAAAGTAGCATGTTGCGCGCTAGGGTTCGAAGAAATAAACGCAACCGAACTAGCAACCCGATGAGGCAAGTATACCTATCGAATTGTAGCAAGGGGACACAAGTGTCGTATTAAGATCCGGGAACTGTTGGCTAAGCTTACTCACACGAACGCTATTATCTTATCGACGGAAAAACTAGGGTTTTAGAAAATCTAAGTGCAGGGGAGAAGGTAAAGCTATTCTAGAAAAAGAAACACTGCAATTAAGAGGGCTATTAAGTAAACAACTAAGCTAGAAAGGAAACTACTGCTGTTAATAAAAGAGCACAATATATGAGATTACTACAAAAGGTAGAACAATATGAAATGGAAATGCACCCGATCGAGATTCACCTCGGCTAAAGACGATTAAGAAAATGCGATAAAAATCTAAACTTAATAGGATAAGGGTCCTTGACCGTGGAGGTTCCTAAAGCTTGAACACGCTTCTCTCGAAGTCGTGCCCAACTGAGTTTAGGAAGGTCCGACCGACTCTCGTCTAAATCGGAGGCCTAAAACTCGCTTTACGCGGTGAACCCCACTATTGGATTTTACTCCAATCCGGGAGATTTGGACGTCTGCCTCTCTCGAGGGGTGCGTACAACTCCCTTTACTCTTGAATGCTCACTTCATTCTTTCGGCCTCTCGGCTAGCCCAGAATGAAAGCAAAGGCGGAGAGTATATATCGAAAATATACCTCCGACCCGTGATAAATCAAGAGTAATTCAAGGCCCTAACCTAAAAAGAAAAGATTAATTAAAACATCATAACATAATCGCTCTAACCTCGGATCATCAAGATCGAGTACAAGGAGGATTAGTTAATCATAATGGAGTGGAGGGAGGGGGGAGATGAGTAGAAAAACATAAGAAGAACACAAGCTAAAGGAAGAACAATTTTATTAATGAAAAGGGTAAGTTACACTAATGAAAATGAAATTACAAGTGCATGAAAATTAAACCCTATTCTAGCCCTACATTAAGCACTAAGCAAGGAGAAAATTACATTAAAAGCTAGCACAAACTATGATTAAACTAGGGTTAACCAAAAAGTACAAAGAGAGGGGGAGAGAGAGAGAGAAAAAGAATGAAAAATGATCAAGAAACAAAGGGCCAGCACCTCCCCCACTCAACCAAAGCTTGCTGAAATGGGGAGGAGGGGGGCTCAATTTATAGATTTTTTCTCGGGTCGGTCACGCCCTCCGACACGCCCTAGGGGGGGCGTGTCAGGGGGGCGTGACAGTACTATGTTGACCTCGGGCTCTGGATTCTGGCGGGAGGGATGATTGCTTCGGTACGTCGGTGGTCACGCCCTAGGTCACGCCCGTGACGGGGGGGCGTGACAGGCATGTCATGTCCAAATCATTGGTCGGAAATCCGTCAGTCACCGAAAAAGGAAGGTGTCACGCCCATGTCACGGGCGTGACATGGGGCGTGACAGTACTATTTGCGTGCTGAGACGGAACGGCATTTAATGCGGCGGCAGGCTTTGCGGCAGAGGGCGACACGCCCATGTCACGCCCGGTGACACGCCCAGGGAGGGCGTGACAGGGGGGCGTGACAGCGGTTTTGACCGTTATCTGTCCCTTCTAGCAGGTGTCCTCGGGATCGGGTGACACGCCCAAGGTCACGCCCAGGGAGGGCGTGACAGGGGGGCGTGACAGGCCATTTTGGCAATTTTTCTGAAAACCTGCAAAAAGACAGGAAAAAGTTAGTGGCAATAAAATTTACATAAAAAGGATAAAAACAAACTAATAATAGACAAAATTTGTACAATATAAAATATAAAATACGATAATAGTTTAGGCTACAAAACGTATTATCAAATTCCCCCAAGCTTAAGCTTTGCTTGTCCCCAAGCAAAAATATAAAAACTAGATATTTATAACAGGACTAATCAAAAAGTTCTAATTATGCCTACACAAGTACTATGCGAAATTCTTAGTAGGGAAAAAGGTGAAATGTAAGTCTAAAACAATTATTTAGGTATGGTAAAACTTTTATAAACTTTACTTAATAAAAACAAATCATCCAAAATTTTAACGAGATTTTTTAAATGGACTAAAGTAAAGCAACGAAAATGAAAAACACGCATTGAGTTGTTACTAGATCCAAGCAACGCATTATAATTATATCAATTTAATTATCAAAAATCTAGGTTTAAATCCAAAACTAAAACTGATTTACTATTTTTCTTTTCTTAGTTGTTAAATAAAAAACAAAAAACGTGAATCAAAAGGACTTAAATAGGACAGAAACGTTTGGTTTAGGAAAATGATTAGGAGTGGAATTCAAAGATAAACGTGAAGGTTTAAAATCACACTAAACCAAAGCAAGAGTTTCAAAAATTTTCATAAAAATATATACACATTTTTTCCTTCTTTTTCATTTTCTTTTTCATTTTTTTTTCTTTTTTCAAAACAAAGGCCATAAATATTTTTATTTTCCTTTTTGAGTTGGCCAAACAAAAATAAACATCACTTTTGAACATACTTCTTTTTTTTTTCGAAAACCTTTCTCCACAAAAATCACAAAATACCCTATCAAAATCGTCAAAATAATTTATGAAACTCAAAAAGGCTAGTGTGATTCGATAGGTTGGAAATTTTGGCTTTGGTGAAACTGAAATGAAATGAGGAACTATCAAATGAAATCGGAAAAAGGCTCAAAAACGGCTAACTAGTGGTAAAAGTTTTTAGGTTGGCAGGAAAGCTCAAACGAAAACAAAAACGGCCTAAATCATTTTCACGCTTTTGAATTTATTTAAAACAAAGGTTTGAAAAATTTCAAAAAGCGAGTCCTAGATAATAAAAGAAGATTGATGAAATTAACTCGAAAATAGAAATAATAGGTGACTTGGATCGTTCACATCTACTACGTTATTCAAAAGTTGACTTTACAAAAATTATTCAAAAATGAAAAAGAAAATAGTGGATGATGAATTTTTGAGAAAGTAAAGAAAATAAAAAAAAACAAAAAACCATAATAGAAATGCGAGTTTTAGAAAAATATTTCACCTTAACATGCTACCGCGAATTAGAAACACAGCATGGCCAACATTTTACTTGTGAAACATAATTAAAAAGGACGATTAGAAATATTATAATTAACTAAGTTATTTATAGGAGATTTTGAGTAAAACAAAACTAAAAACTAGGGGTACTATTGAAATACCAAAATGTCTAAACTATTCAAAAACACACATACATTTTTTTTATTTTGAGAAATATTCTCTTTTTTTGGATTTTGGAATTTTTCTCTTTTTTGGAATTTTAAGATATTCATTTTTTTTTTTTTATAGAACTATTTACAAAAAAGGAAATTATTTACACTAAGCAAAAATGAAGGAGGAAATCCTCCCCCAAGCTTAAAACAGACATTGTCCTCAATGGCTAAAGAAGGGGATTGGAGAAGGAGAGAAAAATAAAGTGCAGAATTGAAAAGACAGAATTGAAATACAGGTACTTCCCCGGATTTATTTGCTGCGAAAGCTGAGTGATGCCGCTCCCCGAATGTCTTCTTTGGACTTCGTGATGGATTCAGCAATGTTGGAGCAGGCGATCGCAGAAGCTTCAGCTTGTCGGAGCCGTCCGAGGCAAAAATTGTAAAATAAAGAAAACAGAAAAAGATAACTTGGGTTGCCTCCCAAGAGCGCCCTTTGGTTAAAGCGTCGTTGAGCTCGACGCATCAAAAATAATATTGTCCAAAAATATTGTTGCCCCGAAATAAAATTGTTTTAGCTTAAAAAAAATAAAAATTTCAAGATTAAAGTTCGTGAAGCAGAAACTTAATAGTGTTTGGACTGACATCATCATCACCAGAGAAATACAGTTTAAGACGCTGACCATTCACTTTGAAATTACCCTTATCAGGGTGAGAAATTAAAACAGTTCCATAAGGAAATACTTCTAAAACAGAAAATGGGCCAGACCAGCGAGATTTTAATTTGCCCGGAAATAAACGTAAACGACTGTTATATAACAGGACTTGGTCGCCTGGCTTAAAATTTTTAGGGTGCCTTAAGTGTTTATCGTGTAAACGCTTCGTCCGCTCTTTATAAAGTTTATTATTTTCATAAGCATAAGAGCGCCACTCATCGAGTTCATTTAGTTGAAATTTTCGAAGGTCACCGACTGAGTGAGGATCGAAGTTTAAAAATTTTAAGGCCCAAAAGGCGCGGTGTTCTAACTCTACGGGCAGATGGCACGATTTTCCATAGACCAGCCGATACGGCGTACATCCGAGGGCGGTTTTGTACGCTGTTCGGTAGGCCCATAGAGCATCGTCTAGTTTGGTTGACCAGTCTTTTCTAGAAGTTGAAACAGTCTTTTCTAATATTCTTTTTATTTCTCTATTTACTACTTCGACTTGACCGTTAGTTTGGGGGTGGTAGGCAGTGGACAGTTTATGCGTAACGCCGTATTTAGTAAGGATTTTTGAAAATTGCGCGTTACAGAAATGGGAACCCCTATCGCTAACGATTGCGCGTGGCGTACCGAATCTAGAAAATAATTTTTTTAAAAACATGACTACAACTCGGGAGTCGTTCGTAGGAAGAGCTTGGGCTTCAGCCCATCGTGAAACATAATCAACAGCAACTAAAATATATTTGTTTCCGAAGCTAGAAGGAAGGGGGCCAACAAAATCAATTCCCCAGAGGTCGAAAATATCGCACTCTAAGAAATAATTTTGCGGCATTTCATTTTTATTAGAAATATTGCCCGACCGTTGGCAACTATCACACCTGCTCACAAAGGCTTGCGCGTCTTTAAACAGGCTAGGCCAGTAAAAACCCGTGCAAAGCACCTTATGAGCGGTGCGAGCAGCTTGATAGTGCCCACCTGTCGGACCTTCATGCAAATGTTTTAGAATATCAATTCCTTCATCAAAAGAAACACATCTCCTTATCACTTGATCCGCACAAATTTTGAAAAGATGCGGGTCTTCCCAAAAGTAGTTCTTCAGCTCAGAAAAGAATTTCTTCTTCTGCTGAGAGGAGAACTCTTTTGGGAGCACCCGGGCCACTAGATAGTTGGCGATGTGCGCGAACCAAGGAGAAGTAGATGTATTAACTAAAAGCAGCTTCTCATCAGGAAAATAGTCATTAAAAGATTTTTCATTTAATTTTTCTATAAAGGGGTTATCTAATCTTGATAAATGGTCGGCGGCCAAGTTCTCGGCTCCTCGCTTATCACGGATCTCTAAGTCAAACTCCTGGAGGAGTAAGACCCAGCGAATCAAGCGAGGCTTGGCATCCGTTTTGGCAAGAAGGTACTTGAGGGCCGAGTGGTCCGTAAAAACAATGATTTTTGAAAGTGTAATGTAAGGGCGAAATTTATCAAACGCAAATACTACGGCTAAGAGCTCCTTCTCGGTTGTGGTGTAATTTTCTTGTGCAGATGTGAGGGTTTTACTAGCGTAATAGATGGGGTGGAAGTTCTTAGATATGCGTTGACCTAATACGGCTCCCACCGCAAAACTACTCGCATCGCACATAATCTCGAAGGGAAGGTCCCACACCGGAGCTATCATAATTGGTGCGTTAATTAACTTTTCTTTAATTGATTCAAAGGCAGAATTACAAGAGTCATCAAAAATGAATGGAGCGTCTTTTTCTAAGAGATGGGTGAGGGGCTTAGTGATCTTGGAGAAGTCCTTTATAAAACGACGATAAAAACCAGCGTGGCCTAGGAAACTTCTTATAGCTTTTATGTTTGTAGGTGGCGGCAACTTCTCAATAACTTCTATCTTGGCAACGTCTACCTCAATACCTTTAGCAGAAATTTTATGACCCAAAACTAACCCTTCCCTCACCATAAAATGGCATTTTTCCCAATTTAGGGCAAGGTTAGTTTCTTCGCATCGTTCTAAGACTTTTTCGAGGTTTTCTAAACATCTATCGAAGGTATCGCCGAACACGGAGAAATCGTCCATGAATACCTCCATAATGCTTTCTACGTACTTGTCAAATATTGCGAGCATACATCGTTGGAATGTAGCCGGCGCATTGCATAATCCAAACGGCATTCTTCGGTACGCGAAGGTGCCGAAGGGACAAGTAAACGTAGTTTTCTCTTGGTCCTCGGGAGAGATGGGTATTTGAAAGTACCCCGAGAGGCCATCGAGAAAACAATAAAAGCTATGGCCGGAGAGACGTTCTAAAATCTGGTCGATAAACGGTAGAGGAAAGTGGTCCTTACGGGTGGCGTCATTTAACTTACGGTAATCTATGCACATACGCCAACCCGTCACCGTCCGTGTTGGGATTAATTCATTATTCTCATTACTAACTACGGTTATCCCTCCCTTTTTTGGAACTACCTGAACGGGGCTAACCCACTTACTGTCTGATATAGGGTAGATAATTCCTGCGTCTAATAGTTTCATAACCTCGCCCTTAACTACTTCTTTCATATTCGGGTTTATACGGCGCTGAGGTTGGATAGAGTTACGCGAATTATCTTCCATTAAAATTTTATGTGTACAGAAAGATGGGCTTATGCCCTTGATATCAGAAATTTGCCAAGCAATAGCCCGGCGATGCTTACGTAGAACTAGAAGAAGTTTATCGTTCTGCGTATCCGTGAGGTAGGCCGAAACGATAACTGGTAACTTGGAGTCTTTTTCTAAGAAAGCATACTTAAGGTGTTCGGGAAGTTCTTTAAGTTCTAGGGTAGGGGGTTCTTCATAAGAGGATTTTGAGATTCTTTCTTTTTCAAAAATAATATCTTCATAAACTGGTAACTTGGAGCCTTTGTTAAATATCTTCATAAACTGGTAACTTAGCCGACTTAAGGTGTCCTATTTAAGTCCTTTTGATTCACGTTTTTTGTTTTTTATTTAACAACTAAGAAAAGAAAAATAGTAAATCAGTTTTAGTTTTGGATTTAAACCTAGATTTTTGATAATTAAATTGATATAATTATAATGCGTTGCTTGGATCTAGTAACAACTCAATGCGTGTTTTTCATTTTCGTTGCTTTACTTTAGTCCATTTAAAAAATCTCGTTAAAATTTTGGATGATTTGTTTTTATTAAGTAAAGTTTATAAAAGTTTTACCATACCTAAATAATTGTTTTAGACTTACATTTCACCTTTTTCCCTACTAAGAATTTCGCATAGTACTTGTGTAGGCATAATTAGAACTTTTTGATTAGTCCTGTTATAAATATCTAGTTTTTATATTTTTGCTTGGGGACAAGCAAAGCTTAAGCTTGGGGGAATTTGATAATACGTTTTGTAGCCTAAACTATTATCGTATTTTATATTTTATATTGTACAAATTTTGTCTATTATTAGTTTGTTTTTATCCTTTTTATGTAAATTTTATTGCCACTAACTTTTTCCTGTCTTTTTGCAGGTTTTCAGAAAAATTGCCAAAATGGCCTGTCACGCCCCCCTGTCACGCCCTCCCTGGGCGTGACCTTGGGCGTGTCACCCGATCCCGAGGACACCTGCTGGAAGGGACAGATAACGGTCAAAACCGCTGTCACGCCCCCCTGTCACGCCCTCCCTGGGCGTGTCACCGGGCGTGACATGGGCGTGTCGCCCTCTGCCGCAAAGCCTGCCGCCGCATTAAATGCCGTTCCGTCTCAGCACGCAAATAGTACTGTCACGCCCCATGTCACGCCCATGACATGGGCGTGACACCTTCCTTTTTCGGTGACTGACGGATTTCCGACCAATGATTTGGACATGACATGCCTGTCACGCCCCCCCGTCACGGGCGTGACCTAGGGCGTGACCACCAACGTACCGAAGCAATCATCCCTCCCGCCAGAATCCAGAGCCCGAGGTCAACATAGTACTGTCACGCCCCCCTGACACGCCCCCCCTAGGGCGTGTCGGAGGGCGTGACCGACCCGAGAAAAAATCTATAAATTGAGCCCCCCTCCTCCCCATTTCAGCAAGCTTTGGTTGAGTGGGGGAGGTGCTGCCCCTTTGTTTCTTGATCATTTTTCATGCTTTTTCTCTCTCTCTCTCCCCCTCTCTTTGTACTTTTTGGTTAACCCTAGTTTAATCATAGTTTGTGCTAGCTTTTAATGTAATTTTCTCCTTGCTTAGTGCTTAATGTAGGGCTAGAATAGGGTTTAATTTTCATGCACTTGTAATTTCATTTTCATTAGTGTAACTTACCCTTTTCATTAATAAAATTGTTCTTCCTTTAGCTTGTGTTCTTCTTATGTTTTTCTACTCATCTCCCCCCTCCCTCCACTCCATTATGATTAACTAATCCTCCTTGTACTCGATCTTGATGATCCGAGGTTAGAGCGATTATGTTATGATGTTTTAATTAATCTTTTCTTTTTAGGTTAGGGCCTTGAATTACTCTTGATTTATCACGGGTCGGAGGTATATTTTCGATATATACTCTCCGCCTTTGCTTTCATTCTGGGCTAGCCGAGAGGCCGAAAGAATGAAGAACAAAAAGGGGCAGTAGGAAGAATCATGACGGCTTCTTGTACAGATTCAGTGGTAAGAAAAGAGGAAGAACAAAAATCAGAAAACTCTTTTTCAAACTCAGAAAGACAATAAGAAGATTCATCACTTCCTTGCAGTGATTCTGTTGTAAGAGAAGAGGAGCAAAAAGTAGAAAATTCTTTTTCAAAGTCAGAGGGGCAGTAGGAAGAATCATCACTCACGGCGTCTACGAAAAAACATGAGTCATCGTTCGCTAAGGTGTTCTTCATCGAAGGGGTGATCGGAAATGTGACTTCGTCGTCGCCTACTCGAAGAAAGAGCTTACCATTGCTTACGTCAATGATGGCTCGGGAGGTGGCAAGGAAGGGTCGGCCAAGGATCAGGGGAACCTCGACGTCTTCTTCGATGTCCAAAATGACAAAGTCCACCGGGAAGATGAACTTGTCGACTTTCACTAGAACGTCCTCCACTATTCCTAACGGGTACTTGACGGATCTATCGGCTAGCTGGATACTCATACGCGTGGGGTTAAGGCTACCAATCCCTAACTTTTTGAACAACGAAAAGGGCATCAGGTTTATACTTGCGCCTAAGTCGGCTAACGCGTGTTTAACAAAGAGATCACCGAAGACACACGGGATAGAGAAACTACCCGGGTCACTGATTTTCTTCGGCAAACCGTTTGTTAAAACGGCGGAGCACTCGGCGTTAAGCGTGACGTGTGAAAGATTCTCTAACTTCTTCTTGTTTGTGAGGAGGTCTTTAAGATATTTGGCGTATTTCGGCATTTGCGAAATAGCCTCGTGGAAGGGAAGATTAATGTGGATTTGTTTGAAGATTTCTAAGAAGCGGGAGTACTGATCATCTTGACGTTGTCTATTAAGTTCAGAGGGGTATGGAGGAGTTGAATTATTTTTGAAGATGGGTGGTGGAGTGAGATTATTTTCTAAAGTGGGGGTGATTACTTCTTCAGCAGAGGGTGGAAGCGGAGCAGAGCTTTGATTTTTAAAAGCGGGAGCGGAGCTTTGATTTTTAAAAGCAGGAGCGGAGCTTTGATTTTTAAAAGCAGGAGCGGAGCTTGCCTCGGGCTCTTCATTTACCATACCGGAGACTTGCTTCCCACTCCGAAGAGTTATAGCTTTCGCTTGCTCTCTCGGGTTGGGTTCGGTATTGGAAGGAAGAGACCCTGCGGGTCGCTCAGAAATTATTTTCGCGAGCTGTCCTACTTGATTTTCTAGACTTTTTACGCTTCCGGTTAACGTTCTTATAGTGGCGTCATTTGTGGTGATATATTTAGAAAGTAATTCCTCCAAGCTTGGAGGTTTTGGGTAATTTTGAAGAAGTGGTGGTGGTGGTGGTTGTGCAGAAAAATCATTTTGCGGAGGTGGGCGCATCGCATTCGATGGATTACTCCATGAAAAGTTCGGGTGATTTCTTAAAGCGGGGTTATAACTATTCGGAAAATTAAAACCAGGTGGATGAAAATTCGCAGCAGAAAAATTATTAAAAGCAGTTCTAGGCAAATTATTAACATAATCTAAATGTTCTGGAGTAGGGGTTGCAGATTCCCATACCTGAGGGGCGGAGGCAGCAGTCATCTCCGTGATTTTTTTGCTTAGGATTTCTACTTGCAGAGCGAGCTGGGAGACGTTGTCCACTTCATAGATACCTGCAGGCTTGTTCGGGCGGGACCTAGGCACATTCCACTGATAAGTGTTCATGGCCATGTCCTCAAAAAGCTCAAGAGCGGCTTCCGGGGTCTTATGATTTAAAGTACCGCCAGAAGCTGCGTCTATCATTTGCTTCGTGCTTTGATTTAGCCCGTTATAAAACGTCTGCACTTGTAACCATACAGGCAGCGCGTGATGTGGGCATCGTCTTAATAATTCTTTAAATCTCTCCCAGGTTTCGTAAAGGGTTTCAGAGTCTATTTGTCCAAAGGCAGAGATGTCGTTCCTAAGTTTTGCAGTTTTAGCTGGCGGAAAATACTTCGCCAAAAATTTTTCAGTTAATTCATTCCAAGTGGTTATGCTATTTTTCGGAAGTGTGTTAAGCCACTGCTTAGCTTTAGTTCTTAGAGAGAAGGGGAAGAGTCTTAGCCTTATCGCATCATTTGTGACACCATTTATCTTGAAGGTGTCGCAAATTTCAAGAAAGCTAGCTATATGTGCGTTCGGATCTTCATCTTGAAGTCCGTCAAATTGCACATATTGCTGCACCATTTGAATTATGCTAGGCTTTAGTTCAAAGTTATTATTTGCTATAGTAGGGCGGACTATACTCGATTCTGTTCCCTCGAGGTTCGGTCGTGCATAATAGGACATAGTCCTTTGCACGGCCTCATCTACGTTGGGTTCTTCCATTCTTAAAGTATTAAATGACTCGGAGTCCTCAACCGGCACTTGGATGGTAGGACCTTGAAATCGCGATCTTCTCCGAAGAGTACGCTCAATTTCGTGGTCCAAGTCCAAAATAACCGACGGACTCCCGCGGGTCATGCACTAAAAGAACAGAAAAGAAGAAGAGAAAGAGAAAAAGGATAAACTAGAAAGAAAAACTAGATTTAAAAAATTAAATTAAATTTTTTTTTTTTTTTTTGAAATAGATTTTTTTTTATAGATTAACTCCCGAACTTCCCAAGGACTACCCCGTGAAGGGTTCGCAAGGTACTAGACAAGACAGTGGCGCTTAAAGCCCTTTGCCCTTTTCGAGAGAATTAGGTGGCGTAGAAAAATTGTGAGGTTGGTTTCTATTAAGAGCGGTGATAAAATTTTTTTTGATTTTTTTTTTTTAAAACTTTAAAGAAAGGGGATGAGAAAGAGAAGAGATAAAATTAATAGGTCGTGTTTTCAAAATATCAACGGAAGTTGGCTCCCCGGCAACGGCGCCAAAAACTTGTTGCGCGCTAGGGTTCGAAGAAATAAACGCAACCGAACTAGCAACCCGATGAGGCAAGTATACCTATCGAATTGTAGCAAGGGGACACAAGTGTCGTATTAAGATCCGGGAACTGTTGGCTAAGCTTACTCACACGAACGCTATTATCTTATCGACGGAAAAACTAGGGTTTTAGAAAATCTAAGTGCAGGGGAGAAGGTAAAGCTATTCTAGAAAAAGAAACACTGCAATTAAGAGGGCTATTAAGTAAACAACTAAGCTAGAAAGGAAACTACTGCTGTTAATAAAAGAGCACAATATATGAGATTACTACAAAAGGTAGAACAATATGAAATGGAAATGCACCCGATCGAGATTCACCTCGGCTAAAGACGATTAAGAAAATGCGATAAAAATCTAAACTTAATAGGATAAGGGTCCTTGACCGTGGAGGTTCCTAAAGCTTGAACACGCTTCTCTCGAAGTCGTGCCCAACTGAGTTTAGGAAGGTCCGACCGACTCTCGTCTAAATCGGAGGCCTAAAACTCGCTTTACGCGGTGAACCCCACTATTGGATTTTACTCCAATCCGGGAGATTTGGACGTCTGCCTCTCTCGAGGGGTGCGTACAACTCCCTTTACTCTTGAATGCTCACTTCATTCTTTCGGCCTCTCGGCTAGCCCAGAATGAAAGCAAAGGCGGAGAGTATATATCGAAAATATACCTCCGACCCGTGATAAATCAAGAGTAATTCAAGGCCCTAACCTAAAAAGAAAAGATTAATTAAAACATCATAACATAATCGCTCTAACCTCGGATCATCAAGATCGAGTACAAGGAGGATTAGTTAATCATAATGGAGTGGAGGGAGGGGGGAGATGAGTAGAAAAACATAAGAAGAACACAAGCTAAAGGAAGAACAATTTTATTAATGAAAAGGGTAAGTTACACTAATGAAAATGAAATTACAAGTGCATGAAAATTAAACCCTATTCTAGCCCTACATTAAGCACTAAGCAAGGAGAAAATTACATTAAAAGCTAGCACAAACTATGATTAAACTAGGGTTAACCAAAAAGTACAAAGAGAGGGGGAGAGAGAGAGAGAAAAAGCATGAAAAATGATCAAGAAACAAAGGGGCAGCACCTCCCCCACTCAACCAAAGCTTGCTGAAATGGGGAGGAGGGGGGCTCAATTTATAGATTTTTTCTCGGGTCGGTCACGCCCTCCGACACGCCCTAGGGGGGGCGTGTCAGGGGGGCGTGACAGTACTATGTTGACCTCGGGCTCTGGATTCTGGCGGGAGGGATGATTGCTTCGGTACGTCGGTGGTCACGCCCTAGGTCACGCCCGTGACGGGGGGGCGTGACAGGCATGTCATGTCCAAATCATTGGTCGGAAATCCGTCAGTCACCGAAAAAGGAAGGTGTCACGCCCATGTCACGGGCGTGACATGGGGCGTGACAGTACTATTTGCGTGCTGAGACGGAACGGCATTTAATGCGGCGGCAGGCTTTGCGGCAGAGGGCGACACGCCCATGTCACGCCCGGTGACACGCCCAGGGAGGGCGTGACAGGGGGGCGTGACAGCGGTTTTGACCGTTATCTGTCCCTTCCAGCAGGTGTCCTCGGGATCGGGTGACACGCCCAAGGTCACGCCCAGGGAGGGCGTGACAGGGGGGCGTGACAGGCCATTTTGGCAATTTTTCTGAAAACCTGCAAAAAGACAGGAAAAAGTTAGTGGCAATAAAATTTACATAAAAAGGATAAAAACAAACTAATAATAGACAAAATTTGTACAATATAAAATATAAAATACGATAATAGTTTAGGCTACAAAACGTATTATCATAGCACTCACAGCTACATGGGCTGAGATCACACAGCATCAACCCATCCACATACTATCCCGCTGCACCAAGCTGCAGGTGTGCACTAAGAACATCACACGCATCACAATAATACAGAGTCTTGCTCTGATATGCATACAATCATCACAAATCCGGACTAACCTGTCCAGATGGGCTTCACACAGCATGCCTACCCGTACTTCTCGCTTCCGGGACTACTCCAACAATAATCAAGGGATGGAGTTCAATATCCCAAAAGAATTCAACTCTGCCTTTGTAGAGGATTCATGCACATGCAAAAAGGAAGGATTTCACATATCCAAGGAGGAAGTCGTTACCCTTGGAGGACGTTTTGGAGCCATGGCAAGCACTGCTTGGAGCTCTGCCTTCCCGAATATGGCCTCTGATCGCGAATCCGAGCTTGGACTAGCTGGATCTCCCTCTCCTTCCTCCCTCTTCTTCCTTCTTCCTTCTTCCTCCTTCCTTCTCTCACTTAAGAAGATAAAGTGAGGATAAGTTTGCTGGTTCGGGGTCTTAAAGGGGCTGGGAAAACTGAAGACCACCAGATCTGGAAAGAGGGAAACAAATGGCCGAGTCCGCAGAAAAAGACATTTTCGGCCCTGACACGCCCTGTGACACGCCCGTGTCACAGGCCGTGTCCCTTAAGCGGCCCTTAAGCGGCAAAGAACCGCTTCACCACACGGGTTGAACATGCCCGTGACCACCTCCTAACCTGACACGGCCTAAGACACGCCCGTATCTCTGGCCGTGTCGCCTCTCTCGATGAATCTCGTCGATCGCCGAGATTATTCTCACCGATCGTCAACATGATCTCGCCGATCGTCGAGAAGGACACGCCCTGTGACACGCCCGTGTCACAGGCTATGTCGCCTCTTCTCGTCGATCGTCGATCAAGATGCTCAACGATCGTCGAACGCGTGACCTGTAGCTACCCGAGGAGGACACGCCCTGGGACACACCCGTGTCTCAGGCTGTGTCATTCCAAAAACACCTGAAACCCAACTTTGGAACTTACTCGAGACCAGCTCGAGTATTTACTTGACACGACCTGGGACACGCCCGTGTCCCAGGCCGTGTCACTTGGCCTGAAAACCAAAACTGGGTTTTGGGGTATTACAACCTTACCTTAGGAACCCAATAGGCATTGGGTCCTAGGTTCCTTGTTAACACACTCCCCCTCGGTTAGTTAACCCTACGAGTGGTCGGCCTTGCATTGCTAAGAAAAGGAGTCTCACTGTATCTTGGATTTAACCAGTAATCCACGGCAAAGTGACCAACTTTGCCACAACACCAACAGTCAAACCTGTTGTACCAGTTCCTAGGCTCCTGCTTCACACTTGGAACGGTGGGTCCAGCCGGGGCCTTGGATTTGGAGGAGGAGGCATCATGATGACAGCAGTCACACGACTTCTTCACTTCCTGTTCCTTCAGTATGACAGGCTTGGCCTTTGGTGTCTGCTTCCTATTATGGCCGCTAGAGAAGTGGCCATAATTCTCCACTTGGATTTCCTCATAAGGTGCCTTGAAGACATTCTCACCGTAGTTGCGGGGGAAGGTCCAACCATCATACCGGCTCTTGGGCTTTTCAACCGAGGGCTGGAAGAAGTGGCCATAGGTTGACTCAAAGTCCTGCTCATTGCAAGGAAAGCCAGGCTTTCTGAATGAAATAGGACCGAGTGGAGCCTTTCCCTTTTCTGCAGCAAAGGCCTTCTTAGCAGCCTTATTTCTCCTCTGATTTATGCTTCTCCTGGTTGATTTACCAGGCGCACCCACATGCCCTATGCCAGCCCCCTTAGCCTGAGCAGATAATTCATCAACCAGAGGAAGAACGGTCTTGGGCATAGAGAAGCTTTTGACAATATTCCTCTCTGCCGCAAGCTGTTATTCCAGCTTGTTGATTTCTTCATGCTTTTGGTCAAGGAGCATGAGAGAATCTGAGTGCTCAGAAGTCAGGTCCAGGTGTTCCTGTCGGAGAGAAATCAAGCCAGTGATTTCTTCTCTTAGGGATACACCCTCGGCCTTAAGGAATTTGCCTCCTTTTTCTGAGCCCTCAGCCTCTTGCGGCATTCCTCAAAGGTATTGAGCAGAAGCTCATACTTTTCAAGGAGCTCAGCTTTACGGGCAGATGGGCTGTCCTCGAGATCATCGTCAGGAGACTCAGAGTCAGAGTCAGAGAGGGGGGTACGATCTTTTACCTTCCCAGTAAATGGGGGGCAGTCTCCTTCTGAGTCGGAGCGACCCATTAGCCCGAAGTAGGCTTCCTCATCATCACTGGAGTCTGAAGAATCAGATTCACTCAGTGTCTTTGGCTTCTTGGCAATGTAGCTCCTCTCCTTCTTCTTATCTCTAGAGGACCTGTGCTCCTCTCCTTTCCCCTTATTTCTCTTACTTTGGTGGCAGTCAGCAATGACGTGACCTGGCTTATTGCATCCAAAGCAGATAATGTCAATAGAACGATGTTTGTTCTGTTTAGACTCATACCTGTCAGAAGAGTAATTCTTCTTCTGATGTCTCGAGGAGGAGCCATCCTTGTTTCTCTGATTCCTCAACTTGAGGAACTTCTTGAACTCTCGAGTGATGAATGAGTATTTTTCTTCAGATAGGTCTGAGCCGGATGGGCATGGCTCAGAGTTTTCTTCCTCATCCTTTTTCCAAGAGCGAGACGAGGATGCACCCTTGCCTTTCCTTAAGTGATTGGCTTTCAGGGCTAGAGTCTTTTCTTTGGCAGCGGCTTTATCGGCTTCTTCTTCAGCTCTTCTGGTGTTCATCTGAAGCTCATAGGACATAAGCTTCCCAAACAGAATATGGGGATCAGTTTCTACCAGCTTGCCAAATTCTTTGATGGCGCAGATCTTGGTGTCCCATTCCTTAGTAAGGGATCTAAGGAATTTGTCATTTAGTTCACCATCGGTGAACACTCTGCCATAACCATTCAGGGCATTGACGATCTTCAGGAAGTTCTCGAATGTCACTCCGATTTCTTCCTTGGGACCTTGCCTGAAGGCCTCATACTTCTGGTTTAGAAGGGATCTTCGATCATCCCTTACTTCATCAGTGCCTTCCATCAGAATGATCAGGCAGTGTCATATGTCCTTGGCAGTCCTGCAGTTGCAGAAATTCGTCATCATGGAATCATCGACGGCGCTCACTATAATGTTTTGAGCTTTCTTGTCTAGTCCGACAAGCACCATCTCATCCTTATTCATTTCAGAGAGCTTCTTGGGCACCATCTTGGTAGGATCAATGGTGGAGGCCTTAGTGGGGATATAAGGGCCCTCCTCCACTACCATGAAGAGTCAAGGGTCGACTGCTTCTATGTATAACCTGATCCTTTCCTTCCAGATGGGAAAGTTCAGCTTGGTGCACACTGGGATCTTTCCTAAATACTTGAGTCCGTCCATTTCAGAGATCTTCTTTCTTCTTGACACTAGATGCAGGATCTTACTTAAGGTATTAACCTTATTGATGAGTAACCTCCCTCTGATACCACTTGAAAGTATCTAGTGTCGACTAAATCCACCTATGGGGGGGGAATAGGTGTCGTGCAGTCTTTTGCGGAAAAAAATTTACCTTCACAAATAAACAAACACAGCACAGAAAATACACAAAGAGTTATAGTGGTTCCCTGATTTGGGTACGTCCACTTTCCCCCTTCGACCTATCTCCCACCAAGTGACGACTCGGTCACTTCTCCAAACGGATTGAAATCCAATCCTCACACTACGGAAGGAACCCTTCCAACACAGGAGTCACCACTCCACCAGCACGGGTTGCACCCAATCCTTACAACTAGGAATCAAAATTCCTTTACAATAAACTAAAATTGAATATAAAGAAAATACAAACAAACTTTTGGAGATTCCGATGTCCTTCTCCGTTCGTTGAAGCTTTCTTGAAAGATACGAAGAGTACACTATCGGAGTTCTCTCTTGGAAAGGATCTTGACAAGATCGGCGGCGGCAAGTGACTGCGGCGACGATACTTTGTAGATCCAAACTTCTTGACGAAGCAAGTAAGGTCTACGAACGATCTCGGTCGGATCAGTCATCTCAATCGATTCGGAATGAAGAACTAACCTCGTTCAACGAATCGAGAGATAAGAGATTTCAAGAGAGATGCGTGAGATGCTTGTCTTGCCTTGGTACTGTCGTCGGAAGATCAAAGAAGCACTGAGATCAACGATCAATGGCGACGATGACTTAGCGAGCGGCTACAGGCTATCGGCGGTTTCCGCGATCCGCTAGGTCACACTCGGCCTCCTTTAGTTTTCCGAAAATGGATTACTATACTTGTTCAAAATACGTGAGTATTTATACCTGAGGCCAACCCTAACGTCCATTGTGGGACCCACACAGAGAAACCCTATCCCCGGCCGAAACAGCGCACTTCCTCGTGATTCGGTCCAGCGAACGGAGGAAAAATGCCTAAGATAAAATCGGCGAGAATCGTTGGTGATTCCCGTCGAAGTTGGCGGGAATCATTCACGATTCCCGTCGATTCTTCCTTGGCCGAATTCCAGTTGGAAACCTTGCCAGCCGGTGGGAATCGACGGGAATGCAAACTGATTCTCGTCGATTCGGCGGGAATCACAACGATTCCCGTCGAAGTCGGCGAGAATCACTTGGTGATTCCCGTCGATTCTGCCTTAGCAGAATTCCTGTAGGAAAATAGTCAGCTGAAAGAAATCGGCGGGATAGGCTAACTAATACTCGACGAATCGGCGGGAATGCAGACAGATTCTCGTCGACGTCGGCGGGAATCACTTGCCATTCCCGTCGATTCTGCCTTGGCAGAATTCCTGTTGGATAACTGTCAGCCGGAAGGAAGTCGGCGGGAATGCAGAGTGATTCTCGTCGAATCGGCAGGAATCACTAACGCTTCCCGTCAAAGTCGGCGAGAATCACTTAGTGATTCCCGTCGATTTTGACTTAGAAGATTTCTCTTCCTTCCTTTGAGGACTTAGTCTTTGACACATCTTTGCTCCTCTTCTGCTTTTGATCTACCTCGGCCCTGTACTTGAAAATAAGTACACTCCAATAGAGAGAGCACATATGAGTCAACACACTGATCTACTCAACGAGGGATTACATTGCGCAGACCCGTGTATATTGACCCACTGCACCCAGACATTGGTGTGTACTTAGCATGGAATAGCTACAAGCACAACTTGATAGAAAATCATCAAATACATTATCAATTCAACTTAGCTTGTTCAGGGGCTTCTTCAAATCAGGTATATTGTGGATACAATACCCAACAATGGCTCAAAAAGGCCACCTCCTTTAGCTAGAATTGGCACTTGTTGAACTTAGCATACATATTATGCTCTCGGAGCTTCTCCAAAGTCAAAGCCAGATGCCTCGTGTGCTCTTCTTCATTCCTCGAATAAATAAGGATGTCATCGATAAATACGATGACGAAGACATCCAGATATTCTTCAAACACCCGGTTCATCAAGGTCGTGAACGAGGAGGGTGCATTCATGAGCCTGAAGGGCATCACGGTAAACTCGTATAGTCCATATCTACTGTTGAAGGTTGTCTTCGGGATGTCCTCCTCCCGAATACATAGCTGATAGTACCCCGATCTCAGGTCCAGCTTTGAGAACCAATGAGATCCCTCCAGCTGGTCAAATAGATCGTCTATCCTCGGCAAGGGATACGTATTCTGGATCTTCAGCCTGTTCAGGGCACGGTAATCAATTCACAGTCGAAGCATCCCGTCCATATTTTTGACGAATAGCACCGGAGCTCCCCATGGTGAAGAGCTAGGTCGGACAAACCCGGCTCCCACTAACTCTTGAAGCAAGCTTCGAAACTACACCAACTCCTTCAGGTCCATTCGATAAGGAGCTCTAGATGCCGGCTTAGCCCCAGTACGAGCTGAATTTGGAAATCCTTCTCACGGTGTGGGGGTATCCCTGGTAGCTTCTCCGAAAATACATCGGCAAAGTCCCACACCACGTGAATATCTGAAATAGAATCTGAAAGTGAAGGGATAGATACTACTCTAGAGGGGGGTGAATAGAGTTATCAAATTTTGCACAGACAAAACTTAATATTCTACCCAACTCCCTTGGAGTGAAGTGCGGAATGAAAAGATTATAGATATTGATTTAACCTTAAAGCCTAACACAAGTGATGTGTACAAACACAAGCTAACTGTAATTACAGTTAAAGCTTGGAAAACCTAAACAGCAACTAGCAACCTAGTTATATCTATTCACAGCCACAGTACAGGAATTAAACAGTTGAATCCAGACGACACAAGGAAATTTATAGTGGTTCCCCAAACAACTTGGGTACGTCCACTCTTCTACCCACACGGTAGGAATCCACTCAGGTTTTTGATCAGGTGCCCTGCCACCAACAGAATCTGTTTCAGGTAGATTCAGAAACCCTTTAGACTTTTGATCAGGTGTCTAAAAACCAAGCACAGGTTTTTGATCAGGTGCCCTGCCACCAAGGGATACTTTTGAAGGGAGTAATAACCCTGTACAGGAGGGGGAAGAAGGTTAAGATGTCTTCTCTATTTTACAATAGATTAGAGAAGCACAAAAAGCTTGCACTGAGCTAGAATGCTCTAAAGAATCAAGGCTCCCCCTGGCTCAAAGATGTCCAGGTGAAGTCTTGCTTCAGTGCAGAAAACTCTTCAGAAAATTCTGAAGGAAAAGCTACAGGAAGAAAGTAAACAATAAAAAGAAACAGTCTTCAAGCAGCAATCTTCTTCTTCTTCTTCTTCAAAGAAACTCTGAGTTGAACTTCCTGAAAGCAGGAGAACTCAGGTGAAGAAGAGATGAAGATCTTAACACTTCTCAGTTAGATGGAGTTTGCTGAGAGCAGGAAGCTTGAGCTTGATGAAGGCTTGAGTGCTTTTGAATATGTGTGTAACACTAGCTTCAATCCTTCTTCAAAAGGTCCTTTAAATATTATCAGCAAGCAACGGCTCTCTTCCATTTGAATTATTTGTCTTCTTCTAAGCCTTGAGACCTGGGCTGTAAATATCAAGAAGACAGAAAAATCTCTGCAGCAAAACATTCTATAAAGGGAATAAATCACTTTCTAAGAAGCTGCAGGCTTAAATCAAATAATCAGATAGACTAAATAAAGTCACATCAGAAACAATCTCTTTATAGCAAAAGAAGACTTTTCAGTCTAACGGCTATAAAGGGCTGTCAGCAGATAAAGTAATTTAAAGAGACAGCTAATAAGACAAACAACTTTATCTTAAAAGATTTAAACTCAGGCAATAAGAATAGAGCAAATAATGCCTGGAAACTTTATCATACAGCTTAGAATAGAGTGCCAGAAAATGTATTAAATAATTAAATATAATAAATAAATACAAAATACAAAGGCAGACAGAAAACGTCGAACGACCTTCGAAGATCGTCGAACGACGCACGGAGATCGTCGAACTATCGGGCAGATAGTCGAACGATCCAGATAGTCGAGCTATCAAACAGATAGTCGAGCTACCGCAGCAGATAGTCGAACTATCAGGACAGATAGTCGAACTATCAGATAGTCGATCTATCTAGGACAGATAGTCGAGCTATCAAGCGCACAGAGATAGTCGAGCTATCAAGCAGATAGTCGACCTACCTCAGAAAACAGATAGTCGATCTATCAAAAGATAGTCGAACTATCAAAACAAACCAGATAGTCGATCTATCAACAGATAGTCGAACTACCAGCGCAGAACAGATAGTCGACCTATCAACAGATAGTCGAACTACCAGCGCAGAACAGATAGTCGAGCTATCAACAGATAGTCGAACTATCAGCGCAGAACAGATAGTCGAACTATCAACAGATAGTCGAACTATCAGCGCAGAATAGATAGTCGAACTATCAACAGATAGTCGAACTATCAGCGCAGAACAGATAGTCGAACTATCAACAGATAGTCGAACTATCAGCGCAGAACAGATAGTCGACCTATCAACAGATAGTCGAACTACCAGCGCAGAACAGATAGTCGAGCTATCAACAGATAGTCGAACTATCAGCGCAGAACAGATAGTCGAACTATCAACAGATAGTCGAACTATCAGCGCAGAACAGATAGTCGAACTATCAACAGATAGTCGAACTATCAGCGCAGAACAGATAGTCGAACTATCAACAGATAGTCGAACTATCAGCGCAGAACAGATAGTCGAACTATCAACAGATAGTCGAACTATCAGCGCAGACAAAGCGTCGACCAACTGATAGACGATCGTCGATCAGCCGATAGACGATAGTCGAACGGCGTTCGACTATAGTCGAACGAAAAACCTACTTAACCAAATTCTCAATTTGGAAAAGCGAGGACTCTACAGCTAGACTTCTAACCATTGACCATAGATATTTCTTGGGTCAAGGGCACAAAGAAGAGGACTGAACTCAAATCAAACTAGGGTACCAACAATCTCCCCCTATTTGAGTTAAGTCTCTCAAAAACTAAAACAGCTAGCAATAAAACAAACAAAATAAATTCATCAAATAGTTAATCAATAAACTGGCAGATTATCAATCAAATAAACAAATAATCAAATATATCACAGCAGTTTAATCAAACTATTAAGAATCTTTAGGGTCAGGTAATGGATCAGAAGAACTAGAGACAAAAGAAATTTTTAGAAGCGGGTCATCTGATTCCTTCTTTGACATCTTCAAATCCTGCACTCCAAGGATCTTTAGTTCTGTAGCTCTGGGGACAACAGCTTCAGGATGTTTTTCCATGTACTTTGCTGGATCAAAAATCTCAGGATTGACTTGGAATTTCTCAAATTCTTTCTTTCTATAAGCTGACATGGTAGTAAAACCAGTTGTATCTTTACCTTCGGCTCTTGCTTTTCTTATTTGGGCTGCTCCTACAAGCTCTTGAAAGCGAGCCATCCTAAAATTAGGATCGAGCTCAGGATTTTCATATACGGGCTCAGGAGAAGCAGCATCAGCTATTATATCTAGATAAGACATTAGAAAAAACTTAGCAAAAGGGACTTGCTAGAAGGTTTTAAAACACTGTAAACTATTTACCTTTCGAAACACTTTTCTCAGATTGAACTGGAGAAGGAGGTGGGGAAAAAGTTGGTCTTTGGGCCACAACCTCCTTCACTTGTCTTTGAGAACCATAAGATGATTTGCCTTGAGAACTTTGATGACCTTGTCTTGGTTGGGGCTGAGCAGACGCAGATTTTCCATAGGCGGCAGATTGATTAGCAGGTAGATTCCCAGAGGCTCCTGCACCAGGAGGTGGAGGAGGACCTTTGGGAGTCCATCTGGAGACTGGACTGTCATACCTCTTAGTTCTCTTCCTTTCTTTTTGCTGATTTTTCGAAAACCACATCCAATGCTTAAAATCCTTGGATTTGGGGTCAATGCCCTTCAAAATATAATAGGGAATGTCATTATCCTTATTTGGAGGTGGAGGAGGAGCAGCTTTTCTTTTCTTTGCAGCAGATTTCTTTTTCTTTGACTTCTCAGACATATCAGAATCATCATCATCATCAGAATGGGATGATGGAGGGTTCTCATAAGGATCATAGGCTTCAGAGACAGCCTTTTCTTTAAGCTTTGAAGCAGATTTCTCCCTTTCCTCTTCCATGGCATCCAAAGCCAGAAGGGAGTCTAAATCTAAACCAGGAGAGTCATCCCAGATGGATGACTTTTCAAATTGCAAATCTTTCTCTTTCTCTTTTAAGGATTGAACTCTTAAATTCCATGCTGCTCTTGCTTGAGCTTCTTCCAAGCTCAGAACAGAAGAGTCAACTTTGACTTCCTCTTTCTCAGACTCATCTTCTTTATTATCTAAGAAGGATTCCAACTCAGGGTCTACTTGAGTAGCAGGAATACTTGGGTCAGCCTCAGAAACTACTTCTATGATTTGAGCAGTTAAATCTTCTTTAATAATATCTGTAAAATTATGAATACATATCTGCTAAATAAGCTTGAATCATTCCTTCAAGGTATTCACAAACTATCAAATTAATCGACTCATCAACAAAACGAATGAAAGAGTTACCTTCATATTTAACCATTTCCCATGATTCATTCAGATAAGAAGTTATGATTCCTTCCAGGAATCTGGCAATCATAGGAGAGGTTAGATCTTCTAAGCATACTTTCACTGCAATTTCTGATAGCAGGATTCCATCTGCTATTTCCTTCTCAGTCAAAACTGGAGCTACAACTTGCTCAACTGGAGCAATCTCTTCCTCAGCTGGAGTTACCACTTCCTCAGCTGGAACAAACTCTTCCTCAGCAGGAGCTGTCTCTTCCTGAACAGTCATAACAACATCTGGAACTTCTTCTGGCTCAACTTGAGCAGATTCTGGCTGGGCAGACAAGACTGAATCTTTCACAACTGGAGGAGAGGCAGGAAGGCCTGAGACATCTTCATTGAACATCTCCCCCTGCCTGATTTCAGTGGGTACTGAAACCAGGCCCCTAGAGGAAGATGGCTCAGCTGATTTGGAGAGGGATTTGATGGAAGCAGATAATAGATCAATGGAGGCAGCAAGGGGAGCGATTGCCTCTTCAATCATGGTTTTGATTGATGGGGTAATCAGCTCCACAATGCGCGAGATGAAATCAGGAGTGATTTCAAAAGATGATGGAAGGGAGGTGGATGGAGCTGCAGCAAATATGGTAGATGTGCTGGGATGGAGGATGGTGTGAACAGGGGATCGAGCAGGAGATGGAGCAGGTGATGGAGCAGGAGAGTTTATTGGGGAATGAATTGGAGAATGAATTGGAGATTCAGGAGGAGTAGGGAATCTCTCTGATCCTAACAAATCAAAGCTAGGAGCAGATATCCTAGCCAGATGAGCAGGTAGAGGAGAGGCTGGAGGAGACAGAGGAACAACCACAGTTGTTTCAGGTGCAGCAGAAGAAGAGGGTCGTACCTCAGCAGAAGTTGATGGTACTTCAACTGCGGTAGACGGCAAAACAGAGGAGGAGGAAGGAATAGCTGAGCCAGCTTCAACAGGTTGAGGAGCGACTGATGCAGTCCTTGTGTCCTCAGATGTGGCTGGAGCAGATTTCACAAACGTCCTCTTCCACTTAGAGAACAAGTGGGGATCCATCTTCTTGCTGGCGTTGATTGTAGTTGCGGCAGAACTCAGCAGCTGGGGGAATTTCTCCTTAAGGAAAATTCCAATAACCCTTCCCAGGGTGACTTCCTTCTTTCCTGTCTTCTTCCTGATTAAATCAAACAGAACAGCAGCCCAATCGATCCTCTTTCGATTAACAATTGCACACATAAGTGCGAATTGCTGTCTTGTTATGTTATCATGGGCAGAGTGCTTCCCTAGGAGCACTTTTCCGACTACCTCAGCGAGGAACTTGATCTTGAAGGGGAAGTTTACCTTGAGCAGCTTGGTGGGAATGCCCTCGGCATGTCCCAGCTCAACAAGCATCCTTCCGAACTCCTGAGCATCTTGCTCATAATCTTCATCACCAATAACTAAACCAAAAACATCAGAAAGAACGGCCGGAGTCAGGATAACTTCTACTCCGCCGATGGTACCGATCATCGATTCGTCTGTGGAAGACGACGTGAAAGCCCATTCTTTTATTTCTGGAATGTTGATCTTGATCCTTTCAGACATCAGCTTCTCTAAACCTTGATCCCTGCAGAGCTGGAGAACTTCCACGATTCCGGCATCGCAACTGCTGAAAGCTTCGAAATCCACACTGAATCCGGCATCAAACTTTACTACGGCTAGAACAGCTGGGGAAATCGCCATGGATTCGCCGGAGAAAGCACGAGAAAGCTGGAGAGAGAACGAGAAAGACGAAGCGCCAGAAAATCGCAAGCGGGAAAGCAGAATGCGAAAGGGCACGCTCCGTCGACGATAAAGCACACGATCTTTTAACCTAGGTCGACTATCGGCTTTATATTGGACCGGAAATAGTCGATCTATTAAAAAGATCTTGAACCGATAGTCGAACGGCCGTTCGACGATCGGCTCAGAAGCAGAATAGTCGAACCATCGTTCGGCTAATTCTGGCTTCACAAGCAACAAGCTGTCGTCGAGTAGAGATCGACGATAAGCTCAGCCTGTTCGACGATGGTCGAACGTCGATCGACGATCTTCAAACAGATAAGCTATCATTAACCAGAGGTCGACGATAGGCTCAATCCGTTCGACGATCTTCAAGCAGACCTCAACATAGGCAGATATCGTCACACTTAGTCTCGTCCATTGATCATGCCGAGTTGGACTAAAAAGAACAGATGCTTCTGTTCATCTAAAGGCTTGGTGAATATATCACCTCTCTGAAACTCAGTGGATATGAACTCAAGACAGATCTTGTTCTTTTCCACACAATCTCTCAGGAAATGGTGCCTAATCTCAATGTGCTTGGTTCTAGAGTGGTGCACTGGATTTTGTGCAATAGAAATAGCACTAGTACTATCACACATGATCTTGGTGTTCTTGTGTGAGTAACCATAATCCACAAGCTGGTTTTGAATCCACAGGATCTGTGAACAACAACTGGCAGCTGCTATATATTCAGCCTCTGCAGTTGAAGTTGAGACAGAAGCCTGCTTCTTACAGAACCAAGAGACCAATCTCTCTCCCAGGAACTGGCAAGTTCCTGAGGTGCTCTTCCTATCAACTCTGCAACCAGCATAGTCAGAATCAGAATATCCAATTAATTCAAACTCTGACTCAGCTGGGTACCAAAGTCCTAGATCTGGACATCCCTTCAGGTATCTCAGGATTCTCTTTAGAAGAATCAGATGAGATTCCTTGGGGTTGACCTGGAATCTAGCACAAAGGCATGTAGCAAACATTATATCTGGCCTACTTGCAGTTAGATATAATAGGGAACCAACAATGGCCCTATAATTCTTTTGATCAACTGGCTTGCCGTGATCATCAGAATCAATAACTACATTAGTAGCCATGGGTGTAGGCATTGCTGAAGCATCAGCCATCCCAAATTTCTTTACCAATTCCTTGGCATATTTGGATTGGGAGATGAAGATACCATCAGCATCTTGCTTAACTTGGAGACCAAGAGTAAGACAGCACACCCATACTACTCATCTCAAACTTAGAATGCATCAAGTTGGAAAACTTTTTGCACAGTTTGGGATCAGTGGAGCCAAAGATAATATCATCTACATACACCTGAACTAACAGTATTGTGTCCTTGTGATGCTTGACGAAAAGGGTTCTATCAACTACTCCCCTAGTGAAGTTGTGCTCTAACAGGAAACTAGCTAAGGTCTCATACCAGGCCCTAGGAGCTTGCTTTAGTCCATAAAGAGCTTTCTGCAACTTAAAAACATGAGAAGGCTGAGTTGAAGAAACAAACCCTGGTGGTTGTTCAACAAACACCTCTTCCTTAAGCTCACCATTTAGGAATGCACTTTTGACATCCATTTGGAACACCTTAAACTTCATGTAGGCTGCATAGGCCAAGAAGATCCTTATTGCTTCTAGCCTTGCAACAGGAGCAAAGGTTTGGTCATAGTCTATACCTTCCTCCTGTCTGTAGCCCTGAGCTACAAGCCTAGCTTTATTCCTTACTATTATTCCATTTGCATCTAACTTGTTTCTATACACCCACTTGGTGCCTATGATCAGTTGGCCTTTAGGTCTTGGAACCAAAGTCCAAACTTTACATCTCTCAAACTGATTGAGTTCCTCTTGCATTGCAATGATCCAGTGGGGATCTAGCTCTGCATCTTTAAAGGTGAGGGGCTCAACCTGTGAGAGGAAACAAGCATGCATCACATCCTGTCTTAATTGATGTCTTGTTTGCACACTAGCTGATATGTCTCCAATCACTTGAGATGTGGGGTGATCTCTAAGTGTGACAATATCAGCAGGTGGGATGTGATCTTCAGCAACAGTTGGGATTAATTCCTCAGGAGGAATTTGATCTACTGTTGGTGGTACAGCAACAGCTTCAACAGCTTCAGCAATGTCTTCATCACTGTCTGATTCAGTGATCTGAAGAGTTGATAGTTGGAGAATCTCTTGAGGAGCATCAGGTACCTGCAAAGAACTGGAGGAAGGAGAATTTTCTTTCTCCTTGTAAAACATCTGATGCTCATCAAATGATACATGCACAGATTCTTCTATCTTACAGGTTGATTTGTTATACACCCTATAAGCTTTGCTTACTTGGGAATATCCAAGCATAATTCCCATTGAAGCTTTTGCTTCAAATTTTCTAATATATTCTTTATTATTGTTATGAATATAAACAATACAACCAAAAACTCTAAAGTAATTAATTTTTGGTTTCTTTCCTTTAAGCAACTCATAAGGAGTTTTACACTTAAGTTTGTGTATCAAACTTCTATTCAAGACATAGTTAGCTGTACTAACAGCTTCTACCCAATAGGATAGAGGCATGTTAGCATCTGCCAACAATGTACTAGCAGCTTCAATTAGTGTTCTATTCTTCCTTTCAACTACCCCATTTTGTTGGGGAGTTCTAGGAGCTGAGAAGCTATGTTTGATACCTTCTCTCTCACAGAATTCTTGCATGAGAAGAGAGTCAAACTCAGTACCATGATCACTTCTGATCAAGGCCACATGAGTAGAGTACTCAGTCTGCACACAAAGTAGAAAGTCTGTAAGGGCTTTGAAGTTATCAGACTTAGTTCTCAAAAAGAAAACCCAACTGAACCTAGAGAAGTCATCTACAATTACTAATGTGTAATACTTCCCTCCTAAACTCTGTACATTTATTGGGCCAAAAAGGTCCAAGTGTAATAAATACAGGATTCTAGGAGAATCACTTTTATTAACAGATTTAAATGAATTCTTGGTTTGCTTGCCTAGCTGACAAGCCTTGCATAGACTCTCCTTCTTGTAGGGGCAAGAAGGTAAACCTCTAACAAGGTTGTGCTTAGATAACCTAGAGATATTCTTAAGGTTTACATGACTAAGCCTTTTATGCCATAGAGAATTATTATTAAGGGTTAATTCATTAAACAGGCAGATTTCAGAGTGAGATGAATTAAAATCTACTAAATATATATTGCCTATTATATTACCTATTAAAACAACATTATTATTTAAAGTAATATTGCAAGAGGAGTTAGAAAAAGAAACCTGGTAGCCAGCATCACATAGCTGGCTAACTGAAATCAGATTATGCTTCAGTCCATTGACATAAGCAACTCTCTTGAATGTAACAGCTCCAATCGTGATCTTGCCATATCCTTCTGTCTGACCACAGCTGGAGTCTCCAAAGATAACCTTTGGGCCGAGCTTAGCTTTGTACTTTGACAGAAGCTCTTTGTTTTCTGTCATATGCTTAGAGCATCCACTATCCAAATACCACTTATTTTGAGTGATTGGATAGGCCTTCACCTGCAAAACAACTATTTAGACAGAGTGGACCCAGGTAACCTTGGGTCCCTTGTTTTTCACATAAGAAAAACTGGAAATATAAGAGAATGCAGGCTGAGGGTGATAACCTAGTGGGTGAGATCTCCTAGGTGGGATTCTCCATGCAGATGATGGGTCAACAAACCTAGGGTTTCTATTTTCATTTAGGTTTCTATGATACTGATTATGATTTTGAAAATCATGTTGAAATCGTCGATCGACGTTCGACGATGGGCGCTCAGATCGTCGAGCTTCGTTCGACCATGGAGCAACCGATCGTCGAGCGGCGTTCGACGCTCTTTGCATTTCTTTGAAAAACTTCTTTCTCTTTTCTCTCTTAGCTTTATTTAGGGTTTTATTTACAAGGTTTACTTGCTCAGTGTTCTTCTTTCCACTAGCTGAAATGAAGTTCACTGGAGTTGAAAGGTTATTTTTAAGGAGGACTGGGGGTTCACTGGGAGAAGCTCCTAAGCCTAATTTATCATTACCTGACCTAGTGTTAGTCATGCTGGTAATTTCTAACAGCTTAAGGCTTCTACCATTAAGGGATTCTTCTAATCTCTTAGACTTAGCTAATTCTATTTTAAGAAATTTAATTTCTTCACTACAAGTAATGAGATCTTCCTTTAACCTAATGTTTTCAGAGGCTATTGATTCAGAGTCAGCTAGCCTATTTCTAAGTTCTTTTATTTCTTTTTCTGAACTAATTAAATCTAAACACAAAGATTTAAATTCTAACTTAAACTCTTCTGAAGTAAAATCATAAGATGAAAGTACCTCATCTTCAGTAGGCATCTCTTCATCAGAATCAGAACTCTCTGCAGCAGAGTGGTTGCTGCAGGCATCTATTGCCATTAGGCAAATTTCTTTGGCCTTCTTCTCTTCCTCATCTTCACTGGAGCTTGATGAGGATGATTCTTCATCAGAATCACTCCAGGTTTCAGCAATGAAACCTCTCTCCTTCTTCTTGTTTTTGTAGGAGGATGGCTTGGAGTGCTTCCTGTGTTGTTCTTTGTCTTTTCTCTTTTCCTTGTTCTTCTCCTCTGGACACTCTGGCAAAATGTGTCCAGGCTTCCTGCAACCATAGCAAATGATTTCTTTAGCAGGAGATCGATCATACCTTGGTTTGTCTTCATAGCGTGAAGACTTCTTTCTGAACTCCTTTCTCCCCATCTTGAGAAACCTCTTGGCAAACAGTGCCATAAGTTCCTCATTGGATTGGCTGCCTTCAGAAACATCTGCAGCCTTAAGAGCTAGAGATTGCTCTTTTCTTGTTGGAGTGGGGGTCTTGGCTTCAGCTTCTGCTTCTCTGGTCTTCAGCACTTGCTCAAAAGACTTGAGCTTGCCGAGGAGAGCTTCAGTTGAGATCTCATTGGTACTTCTGGCTTCTTTGATGGGCCAGATTCTTAGATCCCATGTGCTAGGGAAGCACATAAGAATCTTATCATTGACCTCTGTCAATGATATGTCCTTGTCCAGGGTCCTCAGCTCATTGATGATTGAGCTGAGCCTGGTGTACATAGCTTCAACTGATTCAGCATCAGTCTTCTTGAAGTTCTCATACTGTGAGATAAGGTTGGACCTCCTGTCCTTCCTTTCATCAGCTGAACCAGCTACAATCTGGTTCAGTGTGTCCCACATGGCCTTAGCTGAGGAGCAGTCAGCCACCTTCTGGAACACCTCATCAGACATTGTCTGAGCCAGTATGTTCATTGCCTTGGCATCAGCAATTTTGGCCTTCTTGTATTCATCATTATAGTCTGGAGGAGGCACTGCACTCATATCAGATGATGAGGCAGTGGCTGCAGCAGGTGCTCTTGGGGGACCTGACAAAATAGAAGCAAAAATACTCTCATCAATAGAGTTCATATATAATTTAATCCTTGCCTTCCAGATGCCAAACTTTGCTAAGTTGCATGTTGGAGGTCTGGTGCTAGAATAATCCTTAGACTGGGCCATGATAGTGAATATCTATAAGCTCTTGGTATCTATCAGGATCTTGTGACTTAGGTGTTAGCCTATACAGTCAGTCAATCTCCCTCTGATACCAATTGAAAGTGAAGGGATAGATACTACTCTAGAGGGGGGTGAATAGAGTTATCAAATTTTGCACAGACAAAACTTAATATTCTACCCAACTCCCTTGGAGTGAAGTGCGGAATGAAAAGATTATAGATATTGATTTAACCTTAAAGCCTAACACAAGTGATGTGTACAAACACAAGCTAACTGTAATTACAGTTAAAGCTTGGAAAACCTAAACAGCAACTAGCAACCTAGTTATATCTATTCACAGCCACAGTACAGGAATTAAACAGTTGAATCCAGACGACACAAGGAAATTTATAGTGGTTCCCCAAACAACTTGGGTACGTCCACTCTTCTACCCACACGGTAGGAATCCACTCAGGTTTTTGATCAGGTGCCCTGCCACCAACAGAATCTATTTCAGGTAGATTCAGAAACCCTTTAGACTTTTGATCAGGTGTCTAAAAACCAAGCACAGGTTTTTGATCAGGTGCCCTGCCACCAAGGGATACTTTTGAAGGGAGTAATAACCCTGTACAGGAGGGGGAAGAAGGTTAAGATGTCTTCTCTATTTTACAATAGATTAGAGAAGCACAAAAAGCTTGCACTGAGCTAGAATGCTCTAAAGAATCAAGGCTCCCCCTGGCTCAAAGATGTCCAGGTGAAGTCTTGCTTCAGTGCAGAAAACTCTTCAGAAAATTCTGAAGGAAAAGCTACAGGAAGAAAGTAAACAATAAAAAGAAACAGTCTTCAAGCAGCAATCTTCTTCTTCTTCTTCAAAGAAACTCTGAGTTGAACTTCCTGAAAGCAGGAGAACTCAGGTGAAGAAGAGATGAAGATCTTAACACTTCTCAGTTAGATGGAGTTTGCTGAGAGCAGGAAGCTTGAGCTTGATGAAGGCTTGAGTGCTTTTGAATATGTGTGTAACACTAGCTTCAATCCTTCTTCAAAAGGTCCTTTAAATATTATCAGCAAGCAACGGCTCTCTTCCATTTGAATTATTTGTCTTCTTCTAAGCCTTGAGACCTGGGCTGTAAATATCAAGAAGACAGAAAAATCTCTGCAGCAAAACATTCTATAAAGGGAATAAATCACTTTCTAAGAAGCTGCAGGCTTAAATCAAATAATCAGATAGACTAAATAAAGTCACATCAGAAACAATCTCTTTATAGCAAAAGAAGACTTTTCAGTCTAACGGCTATAAAGGGCTGTCAGCAGATAAAGTAATTTAAAGAGACAGCTAATAAGACAAACAACTTTATCTTAAAAGATTTAAACTCAGGCAATAAGAATAGAGCAAATAATGCCTGGAAACTTTATCATACAGCTTAGAATAGAGTGCCAGAAAATGTATTAAATATAATAAATAAATACAAAATACAAAGGCAGACAGAAAACGTCGAACGACCTTCGAAGATCGTCGAACGACGCACGGAGATCGTCGAACTATCGGGCAGATAGTCGAACGATCCAGATAGTCGAGCTATCAAACAGATAGTCGAGCTACCGCAGCAGATAGTCGAACTATCAGGACAGATAGTCGAACTATCAGATAGTCGATCTATCTAGGACAGATAGTCGAGCTATCAAGCGCACAGAGATAGTCGAGCTATGAAGCAGATAGTCGACCTACCTCAGAAAACAGATAGTCGATCTATCAAAAGATAGTCGAACTATCAAAACAAACCAGATAGTCGATCTATCAACAGATAGTCGAACTACCAGCGCAGAACAGATAGTCGACCTATCAACAGATAGTCGAACTACCAGCGCAGAACAGATAGTCGAGCTATCAACAGATAGTCGAACTATCAGCGCAGAACAGATAGTCGAACTATCAACAGATAGTCGAACTATCAGCGCAGAACAGATAGTCGAACTATCAACAGATAGTCGAACTATCAGCGCAGAACAGATAGTCGAACTATCAACAGATAGTCGAACTATCAGCGCAGAACAGATAGTCGACCTATCAACAGATAGTCGAACTACCAGCGCAGAACAGATAGTCGAGCTATCAACAGATAGTCGAACTATCAGCGCAGAACAGATAGTCGAACTATCAACAGATAGTCGAACTATCAGCGCAGAACAGATAGTCGAACTATCAACAGATAGTCGAACTATCAGCGCAGAACAGATAGTCGAACTATCAACAGATAGTCGAACTATCAGCGCAGAACAGATAGTCGAACTATCAACAGATAGTCGAACTATCAGCGCAGACAAAGCGTCGACCAACTGATAGACGATCGTCGATCAGCCGATAGACGATAGTCGAACGGCGTTCGACTATAGTCGAACGAAAAACCTACTTAACCAAATTCTCAATTTGAAAAGCGAGGACTCTACAGCTAGACTTCTAACCATTGACCATAGATATTTCTTGGGTCAAGGGCACAAAGAAGAGGACTGAACTCAAATCAAACTAGGGTACCAACAGAATCCTTGGCCACGACCATCTTGAAAAGAACCTGATAAATTTCGTCTCCCTGCAGATGGGCCTTGATGGCCTGCATAGACGATAATAATATATGGGGGGCTGGTATAATACCTTCGATTACAATAAAGGAGTCCTCGTGCATCATTATGATCCTCTTCTCCAAGCAGTTAATCTGGTCATTGTTCCAGTGCAACCATGTCATGCCCAGGATCAAATAATGGTCTGGCATCCTTAGGATCGTCGCTGGTGCTTCAAATGGCTTCCCGTCGATCTCTGCCTCCATATTACAATGAGAAGAGGTCATTAGCTCTGATCCATCGGGTAGACGCACCCTCATCATATTTCTTATGAATCGCTCTACGCCTGCAATTTCTTTCACGAAATCTTCTGACACAAACGAGTGTGAAGCACCGGTGTCGAAGAGCATGTGAGCGGGCTTGCCGGTGATGAAAACTATTCCTGAGGTAATTAAGTGTCTTAGTGTTCTAGTTATAGTTTTTCGTTTCTTAATTTCTAACTAGTGTATGCCTATGAAAACTAGTTCTTAGGAAGGAAAGAATTTAAATGTACTGGCATACCTGCTATAACCTTCTCCGGGTTCCGAGGTTGTGCCAGATCTAGAGCATATACCTGCTCCCTCTCTGGCATATGGTCTCTGCCCTGATATCCCCGTCCTTGGTCATGTCTTCGGCCACCAAACTACCAAGGAGGTTGGGCACCCTGAAGTGCTGGTGGGGGTGCTCACCTCATGGGACAATTCCTCTTGAAATGTCCCGGCTGATTGCATTGGAAGCATACCGGTGCCTGCTCTACTGTCCTCAGTATCTCCAGCATCTATAAGGGCTGAGGAGACAATACCCCATGGTTCCTTTGCTCCTGTCCAATCTCCAGATGGGGTTGATCCCCGTTCCTTCTTTCCCAAATGACCTGGCCTCGAGGACGGTCTCTACGACCTCCAATCACTGCATCGTCAGTCGGTCTCTTCCCGCTCTTGACTGTAAGCTGATCTGCTTCTCTTTTCTTGGCCATTTCCAGAATCCTGGCCAAGCTTCCCTCGGAGACGAAGAGGAGGTCCACTCTCATGTCGTCGTGCAGCCCCTTGTAGAACCTCGTAGCATAGCCAGCGTCGTCTAACTGATAAGAGTCTTCATAGTGGGCTAGGTGAGTAAACTCCTGGTAATACTCCAGCACTGTCCTGTTGCCCTGCCTCAACCGCAGGAACCTATCCTCCAACTCATCCCTTGCCGACTGAGGTACAAAATGTCCCAGGAGTGCTTCTCTGAACTCTCCCCAAGTGATATCTACGCAATCCATATCCGCAAAAGTGGTGTCCATCTGTGACTTCCACCACCTCTTTCCATGTGACTCCAGGTAGGAGACTGCCAAAGCAACTGCCTCCTTAGTGGGGCATCGAATCCCCGCAAGCATCTCATAGATGATATCTAACCATTCCTCTGTGCGAACTGCCGACTCCGTCCCCGGGTAGGATGGAGGGGAAAGCCCTCGGAAGACACTCATCCAGTTGGCCCCGGGATTTGGGTGTGGAGTCGGGGCTTGCTGAGCTCTAAAGGCCTCCAGAATGGCCGTCAGTGTTTGCCCCATCTCCGTCTGCTGAAACAGAGCTGGAGCCGGCGGAGGTGGATCCATATTCGGAGCCTGAGGTGTCCCCTGCTGTGGATGATAAGGAAAACTCCAATTGTTAGGTAGCGTACGAATGGGATAAAATAAAGAGATAAAATGGACTTCTACATGTGATTTCCCTTATGGGCACACCACTGCTTACGTTGCTAGTTTGTCCACAAACTAAGCTCGCGCGGGGGTGGCCTAAGGTTTTTGTGTACTACTTCTCTTTTGATCGAGGTTTTCTCTGATACCACTTGTAAGACCCCTTTTTTTCTTTTCAAACCCCGGGGTCTTATGCCCAGAATCGCCGTTTTGCGATGGCACCGACACTCGGGAAGGCCGCCACTACAAAATGTTGATTCTGCCGGCCTTTTCGATCATCAAAGAGTAAGTAGTAATCATAAACTAAAATGTAATTGAGTCCACAAACATCATATAAAGTTGAGAAATCACAACAAGTCCATAAATATAGAAAAGAGAGAGTACTGCAATAGAACAGTACAAATGAAATATAAACGGGCTTAAGCCCGGTACATCATATCCTCACTATAATCTCTCGCGAAAGCTATAAGAAAGACTAATCACTCATGGAGCTGGTCACCAATGCTCCGGTACTAAACTAGCCCACCTCCATACGCACCGTACTCCGCTGGTGCTGGTCCTTGTCTCCCATCCAGAGTCCCTGTAATGTTATGGTCTTAAAACCATTAGTCATAAAGAATAAGCCCTATAATCCCCTACCCCTCCCCCCATGGCTCCTAAGTACCGGGCGGGGAGAAGGAAAAGGAAGCGATGAAAGTGGAGAGCACAAAATGGCAGGTGACGGTGGAGTTAATCTAGCAGTTCTATATATCAGGTAGAATAAGCAGTAAGTGACTAAACATATCAAAAATGAAATATGGAACCTTAACTTATATGATCGCCAAACGAACACATAAGCCAAGGGATCTTCCACAAGGCTCCCATCCCATAGATAGTCCCATTCCTATCTATACGCTACGGTTTCGGTTGTAAGAAGTTTAAAAGATATTATAAAGCATAACCTTAACTTATAGTCTTGCCCACACAAGTCTATATGCTAAGGGGTCGTTTTGTAAGGCCTAATGTATAAACCGTCCCATACTGATTTATACTTTAGTGGTAAGGGTTGAATGATGATGTCATGGTGTGCAATGATATGTTATGTGGGTTAATGTTTATATCCATGTCGTGCAACTCACACACATGACTCTATGTGCACAGACCTTTATTTCCCCCTATTTGAGCAGCTAGCTTCACTCCCAGGAACCTTTGTAGTGGCAAATGGAGACAGTGGGTTGGGCCCCCCACTCCTAGGTGGGTATCCACACTACTAGGCCTAGCCCTTACGTACGCCTCTTAAAGGACACAACCTAAAGTCACCACGTACTATGTTGGCCATATCTACCAGACTTTCCCTAGCCAAGAGTCCCACACTGCCGAGTCAACGTATCGACGTGGTCTGAACGACCGTCCAATACCAAAGACCCACCACCTTATTTTTTGTGCACATGCAACCTTGATGTATCAACCAACGAGCCTACCGCCCGAACATCCTAGTCGAACTAACTTCCCGAGACACTAGGGTATGAGAAGTGAAACCCTAGTTATACTAGTTGCTCTTAAAGTTTATTATTCCAACTGTTTAGGTTAGCCCAGGACTGCCCCCAGCATACCCCGTGAAGGGCTCTCAAAGGGCACTAGGAACTACAATGGGCTGAATCCCAAAGCTCCCTTTCGCAAGGCACTTATTATTATTGGTTGTTACCCAACTCTTAATCCCTTTAATGTTGTACTGGATCTATCCCTATAGTATTTTGACTCTTTCTCTCTCGCCACGGGGAAGACGATGTTTCGTCGACCTCGAGCACCTCCTAACACTAGTCAAACCTCCCACTCCTCATCACAACTCCTGATGATGAACTCATTTCACTTACCAGATCAATACACTATCATCCCAACTCTCTGGGTTTATTTTGCACCATATAATGATTTTTGCAGTTATACTAATGTAGATCATCCTAAGCTATATGATGTATATAATGGGAGGTGCTCAAAATTATCATCCAATATCCCTATAATAATTATTGGGGGTCTATCATGATATGATTAGCCTAAATCCAAAAGTTTATAATTTTCCTAATTTACTTGACAATTTATTTAATTTCTTAAAAGATCCAAATGCCTTAGTTTGAACAAGAAGTACTATTTTCTGTCATGCAAAATGTTCCACAAAACTATTAAAATTATAAGACAACTACTTATCTGTAAATTCAAGGTCTCCAAATTTTTCAGTAAGACTTAAACCTCTTAACATAATTTTTGAACATAACCTACATTAACCAAATTAAAGAGATAAGTAATGTCAATATACTTCTAAATATTCTGAGAAAATTGAAGGATAAACATAAAGACTGTACAACCCCGTAGCCGGGCGAGTGGGACCCTCCCCAAATGTCATCATAGGGGAGTGTTGTGGGCGACGGGTTGGCATCCCTGTTCGAGGACGTGCGGGTGCTCGCGCGTGTGTGTGGAGGTGTATAGGCCTTTTAATAAATATATATATTATATATTATATAATGTATATATTTATTTATATATATACATATTATATATATATTATATATATTAGATAATAATATATATATAGAGGGAGATAAAAGGGGGGGGGAAATAAAAAAGGCAGCAGCAGCAATTTTCCCCCGGCCCCCGATTTAGGGTTCGACCAAGCAGCAGCCGCCCCTCCCGGCTTCCCCTCTCTCGTCGACCTGGAGCTAGCCGAGTGGCCGCTCCTCCTCCTCTCCATCGTCGACCGACAGCAGCCCGCCCCTCTCCTCTCCTCCCTCCCGTCGGCCAGCAAGGCGAGCCCGAGCCCGGCTCTCCCCCCCATCTCGGCGCCGCCTAGCCCGAGCTCTGCCTCCTTCCCCGTTGCCGGCCGTACCAAGCCAAGCCCGGCCGAGCCTGAGCTCCTCCCTTTGTCCAGGCCTCCGCCGCAAGGAGGAGCACAGCCCGACCGCCTCTCTTCCTCCCGGCCTGAAACAGCACACAGCTCCCCCCCTCTCTCTCGGCCTTGAGCGGCACCGCCCCTCCACCCTCCTCTTCCAGTCCCGACCGCCTGATGCCGCTGCTAGGGCACGCCATCTGGACATTGCAAATTGCTTCCAGTCGGTTGGTGAAGAAGAGGTGAAGGATTTGTGAGCCTTTTTTCTGAGATCCACTGCAGTTTGGTCGATCCTAGTGATGTGGAGCAGGTGCAAGTGTTGTGGGTGAAATATTTTGCTAGGGTTTGCTAAGGGCCTCCACAGGAGAGTCGATTTTGGAGCTTGAGTTGTGCAGAGGAGTATACTGTTGAGCAGTGCAGGAGTTTTGGACTCGAAGATAAGATGCCTGAAGAAGAGTCTTGGGGCTCAAGTTTGGCCAACCAAGAGGAGGGGGATCTTGAGTGGTCTTCTTGGAGCTCGAACCGTTGCGTCATCCACGCGTGGACAGCAACTACGCTCACTAGACGCCAAGACTCTCGAGAGATGTTCAGTTCCGGCCCCGCCGCCAAGCACGCGACAAGGGTAACGATGTTTCTACTTGGGCAGGTGAAGCCCTCAATTTTCATATTTGCATGGAAGCCCCTCTCCACCAACGAGTGGGGGAAGGGTGCTCTCCGACGGGTTGACGTGTACGTCCCCGCCGTTAATTACATTTAGTACCCGGAAGCGTGAGTACGGGTTTAGGCATGCTGTGTGAAGCCCATTCGGACGTATGAGCCGGATTGGTGATGTTCTGGGGTTCCCGGAGAAGACTCCGAGGAAGTTGTGCATTCTTTATGTAGCGGAAAGCATCGGGCTTAAGCCCAAGTTTATGCTGGCCCTAGAAGGCCTTTTTTGTTTATGTTGCCGGCCTGCGTGCCGAGGTATGGAACGTGCGTTCCTATAATTTGAGATGCCCGCGATGTTTTTGCTAGTCCTTGAAGGTTTATGTTACGTTGGTGGCGGCCCAAAGGGGGGCTATGGAAAAATAGAACTGTTAGGCGAGGTTATGCTACTAGGAGGGCAGTTAAGGGGCGTTTTGCACAAACCCGAGGTGACATCTTTGGTCAAGAGGGAGTGGATTTTGAGATCCTCCCTAGAGGTTCTGGTCGGCCAAGAGAGCCTTCCAAAGGTGCCCAATTAGCTCAGCATTTGGCTTAGGAGGGGAAGAGTTTGTTAATCTTCCGGGTGTGTGGTGGGACCTCCACGCTGAGACCTTGGGCTTGTCCCTTACGTTCCTAGTCTAGAGCCTCGATTGTTCACTTGAGTGTAGTAGGTGCGCGGTCACCCCTCTTTTGGGACCTCGAACTCCACGGAGACCGGTTTCCGGTTTCAACATTTATGGTGCGGTGAGCGTGGAGCGTGACCAGCACAGAAGAACTCATGCGAATGTCACGGCTATAGAAAAGGAACCAAGTGACGACCGAGGTCACGCGATGAAAGAAGTCCCCCCTCAATTTCCTGTTTTCCAAATTAAGGTTGAGACATAGTTACGAAGGTCTTTCTTGTTTGGAATACTTTATAAATAACAGGTTCATCATGAAAGAATAAGTCTTCATGAGTTTGGGATGAGACCATGAGTTCTGATGCAGTCGTTGTTTGCTTTGAGTTATTTTACTATCTTTATGTTTGCTTTATATTTATGATGGAGAGGTTGGTACGTTAGTATTAGGTGGCGGAATTTATGTATTATATGCAGAGTTTATATATTTATGATGTAGGTAGCTATAATTATCCTCAAGAAGTTATAAGTTATATGCAGAATTTATTTATTATAATTCGAATGAAGGACACTTGATGAGAAGCCGGTTACCATTGTTCAGAATTGTATAAGCTTACACTTTCTATTAAGTGTTGCGGCATTGTCAATCATTTTTAGGTTATGCCGTGTATACATTTACTCGAAATATTGATAAACTTAAAATCTTTTTTCCTAACCCATTTTTGGTTCGTATTGACTACTTGACAAGGAAGACACAGTTTCTTTTTCATGCGCGTCTTGAATTATAACTTTAAATTCTATCATGATGTCCTGGCTGTAGGTTGTCAGAAGTAGAGGTAATGACAAGTATCCTATGATTTTGTGTCTGTATAAACTACGTGTTTTCATTGGAAAATGTTTTAAAGCGTAAACTTGGCTTAAGGCTCAGTGAGTTGCTTGAGTTGCAAAACATGTTTTAAGTTTCTAGGTTCTTCATCATTTAGTTAGATTTAGTTGAACTCTTTGTCGAATTTTAAATATCAGAAGTTTTATCAAAGCCTTTCAGAAAGTAATTATGACATATTTTTCACTCTGACGGAAATTGAATCTTTATTTTCTATTTTACAAGCGACCAAATGAGTCTTCAGTGAAATCGGTTGGTCAGGGGATCATCGTGATCTTCTATCTACCGAGCATAAAAATAATGGTACTAGTCAATGTTCTGCAACTACTAGGTTGATGTCAATTCCCCCATAAAGTGGTAAAAGGAGACTGCTATCTATACTGCCATCTCAGGGTTATACGTTAAAATGCTCCGAAAGTGATTTCCTCAATTTTGGTCGGTGCTCAATCCTTCACAAGATATGAATATTTTCTCCAATTCCGTATCACTTTGGCTTTTCGTAATAGTTTGTCATTTTTGAGAAGCATACGCAGAAGTATCTTCCTTTTTTTCAATACCTTTAAATATGTTGTGCCCTTCTAATATGATGAAGTTTCAGGTGGTTTCTTCTATGGCATGAGGGTGAAATGGTTGTTTGGAGAGGAGACCCCGAGAAGACCCGCTGTCCAGGCTCCCATCTAGCTGGCAGGTCTGTAGGCTCACTCGGTGGTTGGAGTTGGTTTTGGAGAGGAGACCCCGAGAAGACCCGCTGTCCAGGCTACCATCGAGCTGGTAGGTCTATAGGCTCACTCGGTGGTTGGAGTTGGTTTTGGAGAGGAGACCCCGAGAAGACCTGCTGTCCAGGCTACCATCGAGCTGGCAGGGCTGTAGGCTCACTCGGTGGTTGGAGTTGTTTTTGTAGAGGAGACCCCGAGAAGACCCGCTGTCCAGGCTACCATCGAGCTGGCAGGTCTGTAGGCTCACTCGGTGGTTGGAGTTGGTTTTGGAGAGGAGACCCCGAGAAGACCCGCTGTCCAGGCTACCATCGAGCTGGCAAGGCTGTAGGCTCACTCGGTGGTTGGAGTTGTTTTTGGAGAGGAGACCCCGAGAAGACCCGCTGTCCAGGCTACCATCGAGCTGGCAGGTCTGTAGGCTCACTCGGCGGTTGGAGTTGGTTTTGGAGAGGAGACCCCGAGAAGACCCGCTGTCCAGGCTACCATCGAGCTGGCAGGTCTGTAGGCTCACTCGGTGGTTGGAGTTGGTTTTGGTGAGGAGACCCCGAGAAGACCCGCTGTCCAGGCTGCCATCGAGCTGGCAGGGCTGTAGGCTCACTCGGTGGTTGGAGTTGGTTTTGGAGAGGAGACCCCGAGAAGACCCGATGTCCAGGCTCCCATCTAGCTGGCAGGTCTGTAGGCTCACTCGGTGGTTGGAGGTTGTTTTGAGTGGGAGGTTACTTTGAGCGGTACTTTCCATCAGCCCTTTGATTCCCATGATACACTGCACGCAAAAAGAGTGATTTAAATAATTTGTTTCTATTCTGGTAACTTCCCTTTGAAAGAGCTTTGCTCTTAAATATCTGTTTATACTGACCATATACCTCATACATATCGTAACTTTGAACAATTAAGTAATCGTGGTAAAAATAATGAGGAATTAAGGACGTGACACAGGAATGACAAACTTTTTCTTCTTGAAAGAATTGACCATGAATCATTAGCGTTTGAGAGCCATGCGGTTGTGTCCTGACCAGGAGTGGTCGTTTTATTTTATTTTTCCTAAGAAGAAGGCAACTTTGTTTTTAAAGTTTGTCAATTTTCAAGATTTGAAGAAATACTGACCTTTTCAAGAACGGAAACCTTATGGTATGTTCAAAAGTTTTTTATGGGATCACCCTCATCTTAAGTCTGTCTTCATGCTTGAAAGTTAGATAGGCCGACCATTAGCTCAATTATGTTTACAACTTGATTTTGGGTGAAGGTATCATGCGACTAGTATCAGGAAGAGGCTATTTTTATTTCTAGTTATTTAAATCTATAAGGGTAACTAGCAACTTCGAGTCTTGGAGGAATAGATATTGAACGTTTCAATGATATTGGTAAGGGCCACTCATAAAGGCGTGGACAAATTGTGATTTTGCCACGGAGATTTTAGTATTGTAGTTGTTTTTATTTCGGGGGTCTTTGATTTTTAGGCACCTGCATGTCTTTTTCAAGGGAGTGGATTATCAGTTGTGTTAGAGTTTCATTGTTAAATGTGTATGTTGTGGATGATGAGCATAAGAGGAAAACCACAGGCTAGTGATACTCTTGTTGAAATATCTAACAGGATTGGAAAAGTAAGCCCTGGGGTGGAGCTCCCTTTATACCCAAATGGAGAATTCCCACAATTTTTTTCTTTGGGTTGGCTCCCACTCGCCGGATACGTTGGGTTGGATGATTCTTTCCGAGCTTGTACCAACCTCGAAAAGAGCGGGGATTGTGTACAACCCCATAGCCGGGCGAGTGGGACCCTCCCCAAATGTCATCCTAGGGGAGTGTTGTGGGCGACGTGTTGGCATCCCTGTTCGAGGACGTGCGGGTGCTCGTGCGTGCGTGTGGAGGTGTATAGGCCTTTTAATAAATATATATATTATATATTATATAATGTATATATTTATTTATATATATACATATTATATATATATTATATATATTAGATAATAATATATATATAGAGGGAGATAAAAGGGGGGGAAATAAAAAAGGCAGCAGCAGAAGCAATTTTCCCCCGGCCCCCGATTTAGGGTTCGACCAAGCAGCAGACGCCCCTCCCGGCTTCCCCTCTCTCGTCGACCTGGAGCTAGCCGAGTGGCCGCTCCTCCTCCTCTCCATCGTCGACCGACATCAGCCCGCCCCTCTCCTCTCCTCCCTCCCGTCGGCCAGCAAGGCGAGCCCGAGCCCGGCTCTCCCCCCCCCCCACCTCGGCGCCGCCCAGCCCGAGCTCTGCCTCCTTCCCCGTCGCCGGCCGTACCAAGCCAAGCCCGGCCGAGCCCGAGCTCCTCCCTCTGTCCAGGCCTCCGCCGCAAGGAGGAGCACAGCCCGACTGCCTCTCTTCCTCCCGGCCTGAAACAGCACACAGCTCCCCCCCTCTCTCTCGGCCTGGAGCGGCACCGCCCCTCCTCCCTCCTCTTCCAGTCCCGACCGCCTGATACCGCTGCTAGGGCATGCCATCTGGACATTGCAAATTGCTTCTAGTCGGTTGGTGAAGAAGAGGTGAAGGATTTGTGAGCCTTTTTTCTGAGATCCACTGCAGTTTGGTCGATCCTAGTGATGTGGAGCAGGTGCAAGTGTTGTGGGTGAAATATTTTGCTAGGGTTTGCTAAGGGCCTCCACAGGAGAGTCGATTTTGGAGCTTGAGTTGTGCAGAGGAGTATACTGTTGAGCAGTGCAAGAGTTTTGGACTCGAAGATAAGATGCCTGAAGAAGAGTCTTGGGGCTCAAGTTTGGCCAACCAAGAGGAGGGGGATCTTGAGTGGTCTTCTTGGAGCTCGAACCGTTGCGTCATCCACGCGTGGACAGCAACTACGCTCACTAGACGCCGAGACTCTCGAGAGATGTTCAGTTCCGGCCCCGCCGCCAAGCACGCGACAAGGGTAACAATGTTTCTACTTGGGCAGGTGAAGCCCTCAATTTTCATATTTGCATGGAAGCCCCTCTCCACCAAAGAGTGGGGGAAGGGTGCTCTCCGACGGGTTGACGTGTACGTCCCCGCCGTTAATTACATTTAGTACCCGGAAGCGTGAGTACGGGTTTAGGCATGCTGTGTGAAGCCCATTCGGACGTATGAGCCGGATTGGTGTTGTTCTGGGGTTCCCGGAGAAGACTCCGAGGAAGTTGTGCATTCTTTATGTAGCGGAAAGCATCGGGCTTAAGCCCAAGTTTGTGCTGGCCCTAGAAGGCCTTTTTTGTTTATGTTGTCGGCCTGCGTGCTGAGGTATGGAACGTGCGTTCCTGTAATTTGAGATGCCCGCGATGTTTTTGCTAGTACTTGAAGGTTTATGTTACGTTGGTGGCGGCCCAAAGGGGGGCTACGGAAAAATAGAACTGTTAGGCGAGGTTATGCTACTAGGAGGGCAGTTAAGGGGCGTTTTGCACAAACCCGAGGTGACATCTTTGGTCAAGAGGGAGTGGATTTTGAGATCCTCCCTAGAGGTTCTGGTCGGCCAAGAGAGCCTTCCAAAGGTGCCCAATTAGCTCAGCATTTGTCTTAGGAGGGGAAGAGATTGTTAATCTTCCGGGTGTGTGGTGGGACCTCCACGCTGAGACCTTGGGCTTGTCCCTTACGTTCCTAGTCTAGAGCCTCGATTGTTCACTTGAGTGTAGTAGGTGCGCGGTCACCCCTCTTTTGGGACCTCGAACTCCACGGAGACCCAAAGAAAAAATTTGTGGGAATTCTCCATTTGGGTATAAAGGGAGCTCCACCCCAGGGCTTACTTTTCCAATCCTGTTAGATATTTCAACAAGAGTATCACTAGCCTGTGGTTTTCCTCTTATGCTCATCATCCACAACATACACATTTAACAATGAAACTCTAACACAACTGATAATCCACTCCCTTAAAAAAGACATGCAGGTGCCTAAAAATCAAAGACCCCCGAAATAAAAACAACTACAATACTAAAATCTCCGTGGCAAAATCACAATGGAGAATTCCCACTCGACCCGATGCTTTCCCCCACTTCGAGTCTTGGAGGAATAGATATTGAACGTTTCAATGATACTGGTAAGGGCCACACATAAAGGCGTGGACAAATTGTGATTTTGCCACGGAGATTTTAGTATTGTAGTTGTTTTTATTTCGGGGGTCTTTGATTTTTAGGCACCTGCATGTCTTTATCAAGGGAGTGGATTATCAGTTGTGTTAGAGTTTCATTGTTAAATGTGTATGTTGTGGATGATGAGCATAAGAGGAAAACCACAGGCTAGTGATACTCTTGTTGAAATATCTAACAGGATTGGAAAAGTAAGCCCTGGATGGAGCTCCCTTTATACCCAAATGGAGAATTCCCACAAATTTTTTCTTTGGGTCTCCGTGGAGTTCGAGGTCCCAAAAGAGGGGTGACCGCGCACCTACTACACTCAAGTGAACAATCGAGGCTCTAGACTAGGAACGTAAGGGACAAGCCCAAGGTCTCAGCGTGGAGGTCCCACCACACACCCGGAAGATTAACAAACTCTTCCCCTCCTAAGCCAAATGCTGAGCTAATTGGGCACCTTTGGAAGGCTCTCTTGGCCGACTAGAACCTCTAGGGAGGATCTCAAAATCCACTCCCTCTTGACCAAAGATGTCACCTCGGGTTTTTGCAAAACGCCCCTTAACTGCCCTCCTAGTATCATAACCTTGCCTAACAGTTCTATTTTTCTGTAGCCCCCCTTTGGGCCGCCACCAACGTAACATAAACCTTCAAGGACTAGCAAAAACATCGCGGGCATCTCAAATTACAGGAACGCACATTCCATACCTCGGCACGCAGGCCGGCAACATAAACAAAAAAGGCCTTCTAGGGCCAGCACAAACTTGGGCTTAAGCCCGATGCTTTCCGCTACATAAAGAATGCACAACTTCCTCGGAGACTTCTCCGGGAACCCCAGAACATCACCAATCCGGCTCATACGTCCGAATGGGCTTCACACAGCATGCCTAAACCCGTACTCACGCTTCCGGGTACTAAATGTTATTAACGGCGGGGACGTATACGTCAACCCGTCGGAGAGCACCCTTCCCCCACTCGTTGGTGGAGAGGGGCTTCCATGCAAATATGAAAATTGAGGGCTTCACCTGCCCAAGTAGAAACATCGTTACCCTTGTCGCGTGCTTGGCGGCGGGGCCGGAACTGAACATCTCTCGAGAGTCTCGGCGTCTAGTGAGCGTAGTTGCTGTCCACGCGTGGATGACGCAACGGTTCGAGCTCCAAGAAGACCACTCAAGATCCCCCTCCTCTTGGTTGGCCAAACTTGAGCCCCAAGACTCTTCTTCAGGCATCTTATCTTCGAGTCCAAAACTCCTGCACTGCTCAACAGTATACTCCTCTGCACAACTCAAGCTCCAAAATCGACTCTCCTGTGGAGGCCCTTAGCAAACCCTAGCAAAATATTTCACCCACAACACTTGCACCTGCTCCACATCACTAGGATCGACCAAACTGCAGTGGATCTCAGAAAAAAGGCTCACAAATCCTTCACCTCTTCTTCACCAACCGACTGGAAGAAATTTGCAATGTCCAGATGGCGTGCCCTAGCAGCGGCATCAGGCGGTCGGGACTGGAAGAGGAGGGAGGAGGGGCGGTGCCGCTCCAGGCCGAGAGAGAGGGGGAGCTGTGTGTTGTTTCAGGACGGGAGGAAGAGAGGCGGTCGGGCTGTGCTCCTCCTTGCAGCGGAGGCCTGGACAGAGGGAGGAGCTCGGGCTCGGCCGGGCTTGGCTTGGTACGGCCGGCGACGGGGAAGGAGGCAGAGCTCGGGCTGGGCGGCGCCGAGATGGGGGGGGAGAGCCGAGCTCGGGCTCGCCTTACTGGCCGACGGGAGGTAGGAGAGGAGAGGGGCGGGCTACTGTCGGTCGACGATGGAGAGGAGGAGGAGCGGCCACTCGGCTAGCTCCAGGTCGACGAGAGAGGGGAAGCCAGGAGGGGCGGCTGCTGCTTGGTCGAACCCTAAATCGGGGGCCGGGGGAAAATTGCTGCTGCTGCCTTTTTTATTCCCCCCCCCCCTTTTATCTCCCTCTATATATATATTATTATCTAATATATATAATATATATATAATATGTATATATATAAATAAATATATACATTATATAATATATAATATATATATTTATTAAAAGGCCTATACACCTCCACACGCACGCGCGAGCACCCGCACGTCCTCGAACAGGGATACCAACCCGTCGCCCACAACACTCCCCTAGGATGACATTTGGGGAGCGTCCCACTCGCCCGGCTACGGGGTTGTACAAAGACGTGTAAACACTCCAGGTCAAGTTTCATAATTTATTTGAGAATAATGAACTCTAAACTTGATTTTCTCATAATAATCTAAGTTAATCGGTTAATGAACTAGGTACAGTAATTATTTATCTAAAAATTATAATAAAATTCCCATATAAGCATATTGTCCTATGAACACTACTGATCAATTTTCATAATATTTCAATAACAAATGAGCTCTGGATGAATTATTTAATAAGTTTCCAAATTTATGAGCTTGTGAAGTAGGTACTGTAATTATGTGTTTAAAAATTCTAGTAAAATTCATACATGATGATAATGGTTTAAAACTCCCTCTGCCCAATTTTCATGACTTTCCAAAGGACAGTGAGTTCACAATATCCAAATAATTAAGTAGGGCTAACTCATGCATTACAAAGGAAGTACTAAGATTAATGTTCCAAAATTCCCAATTAAATTTTCAAAGGTTTATACTAACCCTATGACTATACTACCCAAGTTTTATCACTGTTCAATGATGTTTAATAACCTATTCTACCACTATAGAGTTTGTGCCCTAAACTAGGGTTAGGCTTTGAGGGGTTTAACAACTTCTAAATCCAATAAGATTTCTACCAGAGGACTCTAACTACCCTAGAGTCCTCTCCACCAAATTTCAAATCATTTCAAGGTCATTTGACCACATGCCCTTCACAAGACACCAAGGACTATCCTTAGGGTTTGGCCTTGGGTCCTAGGGCAAATCTACCCCAATCCACCCCATCTCCCATCGGAGGGTGTCCAAGGTCATAACAAACCAGTGGGAAAAGTCTCAGTCTCTATTGAGGTAATTTGACCACTTAAACCCACAAAAGTTACTATGACCTATTTACCCCTTATTGGCCAACTTAGGGTTTGCTTGTTTCCATCCTAAACCGTCACCAAAAGTGATGAAAATAAATATAGAGCCTTATACTATCCCCCAAGATCACTCACAAAGATTTTGGAGGTTTTATATGAGTTTAAGGCACCTAATGAAATTCCATATGATTTATTAAATTATTCACAAAACTATAGAAAAATATTATCCAAAAATTCTGATATTTGCACAGTGTGGGGAAAAGGTTATGAAAGGCCTATGCTATAAATTTCAAAGCATTTGGGAGTGTTGAGACCGAGCGGTCTGTCAGTTGAGACCGGGCGGTCTAGAGGTCTGGCGGTCGGGCGGTCTGGCGGCTTGTCCCAGCAGTTTGGTAGCCGGGTTGGATATTGAGACCGAGCAGTCTGTCAGTTTAGACCGGGCGGTCTGGATGTCTGGCATCTTGTCCCAGCAGTTTGGTAGCCGAGTTGGAGACCGAGCAGTCTGGTGGTTTGTCTGGCGGTCCGAGCGGTCTTGCGGCTTGGGGATATTGGTCGGCTGTCTTCCTTTTTGTTGTGGTCGTGCGGTTAGTCTAACCGTTCGGCTTGTGCAGCTTGTATAGTTTCATGTTCTTGTAATTATTAGTCCCACATTGCCTATTTGTAATCTCTCTTCTCTCCTCCATTCTATAAAAGGGAGGTCATACCTTTGTAATAGTTATCTTTTTGGATAATAAAATTTTCAATTATTCAAAGTTCCGGCTTATTTTCTAATCGTTTGTTCGCTACTTTAACATGGTATCAGAGGTCTCGATTTTCTCCTCCTGATTCTGTGCCCCACTCTGACCGCGCAACCTATTTCGCGGCTTGTTTCTTCCGCCTGTTTGCTTGCGCCATGTTCGCGCAGCCTGTTTCTTTTGCCTGCTTCTTACTTGCGAACTATTCTAGTCACCGCGTCCTGTTGCCGCGACCTGTTCGCCTTCTTTGCCTCCCAGCAGACTTTTCTCTGTTCGCGTAGTCTTCTCTTTCTTCTGTTCGCGCGGACTGTTCTCTAGCCGCTCGACTTCTTTACCTCTGCTTTATCCTGCAGCTTGGTCGTGGCTTTTCTGGCCGCTGGTGTCTAACATCGTGACCGCTGCAGATCTTTTTCTCCTAACCGCTGTGATTTCTCTCTGTTCGGGCGGTTTCTTCCTTGTATTGGCGGCCTCTCTGCCCTTCCTCCTTTGCCGCTCTCTCTCTTAGTCCCTGCGACCTATCTCTAAGTCACAGCGACCTGTGCTCTTTTGCTCAGCTTATTCTCTAGTTTCTCTTGCCCCTTGTCGTCGCGACCTGCTCCTAAGTCGCAGCAGCCTGTCCTCCTCTGTGCTCCTTTAACCGCTTCTGCTTGATTAGTCATCGCGACCTCCCTTTTTAGTCGCGCGGCTTGTTCTTCTCTCTTCTTTCCCTTTGACTTGCTTTGCACCTTGGTCGTGGCCCTTCTTTACGCTGGTGCGCTGTCACCGTGACCGCTGAAGTTTTTTCACCCTTCATGGCTTTTACATCCTCCTCAAAGCCGTTCGTCTCGGTGGTCATGTCTTCTGGCAGTGCCCACGTTTTTACTCAAGGAAAATGGCTGATCGACACCGGTGCTACCAATCATATAACCGAAAATCTCTAGTGTTTTTCTCTCCTAGAAACACATGATCGGTTACCCCAGGTTATTCTCGCTGATGGCTCTTCATCATCGGTCCATGGGACGGGAATGGTTCATGTCACTCCATCTCTTTTCTTGGCGAATACTTTCTACGTGCCCAAGTTCCCGTGCAACTTATTATCTGTTACCTCTCTATGCAGACAATTAAAGTGTTCCGTCACATTTACTTCTACTTCTTGTTCCTTTCAGGATCCGGACTCCCAACGGACGAATGCTACTGGGACTGAGAGTGGCGGCCAATACTTCCTTGACAATGTTTCCATTTTGTCCACATTCTCCTCCACCTCCACAGATCTCCTGCAATGGCATCTCCGCCTTGGTCATGCTCCTCCGCGTCTTCTTCGTCAAATTCTGCCCCAACTTCCTCCACAAAGTCCTCCCCTCAACTGTGAGGCATGTCAGCTTGGCAAGCATCTCCGATCCTCCTTCCCTCCAAAGCACATTCGTGGATCTACCCGTCCGTTTGATCACATCCACTCCGATGTTTGGGGTCCTTCTCCTACCCTTACTGTTGGTCGGGGTAGTTCATATTTTGTCACGTTTATTGATGATTTCTCTCTCTGTACATGGGTGTATCTATTAAAAGATCGCTCTGAGTTATTCTTTGTATGGACGTCCTTCTATCTCATGATCAAAACTCAGTTTAATGTTTCTATTAAAGTTTTTCGATCTGATAATGCCCAAGAATATCTCAGTCATGACTTTTCTACCTTCTGCACTCAAAATGGGATTATTCATCAAACTAGTTGTGTCTATACTTCACAACAAAATGGTGTGGAAGAACGCAAAAACCGTCACCTCCTAGATATCGCTCGCTCCTTGATGACCCAGATGCATGTTCCTCACTCCTATTGGGGCTATGCTGTTCTCCTTGCCTGCTACCTTATCAATCGCATTCCCTCCACGGTTCTCCACGGACAAACCCCATTCTCCATTCTGTATCCAGGCAAGGAGCCTTTTCCTCTCCCTCTCCAAATCTTTGGGTGCACTGCCTTTGTGCATGATTCATCTGCCACCCGTGATAATCTCTCCCCTCGCTCCACCAAATGTGTCTTTCTAGGGTACTCCACCACTCAGAAAGTCTATTGTTGCTTTGATCTCGTTCTTCGTAAGCAGTTCGTCTCTGCTGACGTCACCTTCTTCGAGAATACCTCCTACTTCTCGGATGACTCCTCTCCTCTTCCCCCAACTTCTGATTCTCCTGCTATTTCCTTCGTTCCCTCGTCTCCTACTACGATCCCCACCCCTACACCGTCTCTGCCTCTCTCTCCCTCTTCTCCGCCACTGTCTCCCTCATCTCCGTCGCTGTCACTCTCTACTCCCGTGCCAGCTCTCTCTGCCACGGATGCCCCAGATGCCGAGGTACCTACTGACCTGGATCTTCCTATAGCTCTTCGCAAAGGGGTGCGGACGTGTACCCTCCACCCCCTTGCTACTGTTGTTTCATATGATCGTCTTACCCATTCTCGCAGGGCCTTTGCTCTGGCTATCTCTACCACTACCACACCCCGCTCCTACCAGGAGGCCCTTGCTATTCCTCATTGGAATTTGGCCATGGATGAAGAAATGGCGACCCTAACTGAGCGGGGTACCTGGACTCTTGTCCCCCCCCCCCCTTGGGCACTAATGTGGTTGGTTGTCGATGGGTATTCGTTGTGAAGTTCCGTCCGGACGGCAGTGTGGATCGATACAAGGCCCGCTTAGTCGCCAAAGGCTTCACTTAGACTTATGGGGTTGATTACTTTGACACATTCTCTCCAGTTGCTCGTCTCAGTACCATTCGTGTTCTTCTCTCTGTGGCTATCAATAGGGATTAACCCATTTCTCAGCTGGATGTCAAGAATGGTTTTCTCTATTGTGACCTTCAGGAAGAGGTTTACATGGAGCAACCTCCTGGGTATATTGCTCAGGGGGAGACATGAGTATTGTCAGAATCGAACTAAAACAAGCTGGAAAGGGTTTAAACTGAAACTTTATTATCAGAAAAAGGTATCTATTACAAAGGTATGACCTCCCTTATATAGAATGGAGGAGAAAAGAGAGAATACAAATAAGAGATGTGGGACTAAAAAATTACATGACACAAGCGGACTGTACAGACACAAACTGCACAAGCCGCGCGGTTAGACAGATGGGCAAACCGCTCGACAACAGCAAGAGAGAGAGAGATTGCCATATGAGACCGCCAGACCGCCCGGTCTCCAAGATGCCAGTGACAAGCCGCTAGACCGCTTGGACCTCAGACAACAGCACATAACAATCAACCCGCTGAAGGGAAACCGCCAGACCGCCCGGTCATCAACCCGCCAAGCCAGACCGCCCGGTCACCACTTCAACACTCCCCCTCAAGTTGGAGCATATATATCGATCATGACCAGCTTGTCACAAATATGAGAAAATGAGGCGGATACTGGCTTGGTGAAGATGTCAGCCAGCTCTTTATCAGAAGTGACGAAGGGAGTGCAAATTTGTTCCTTCAAAATCTCTTCACGAATGAAATGACAGTCGACCTCAATGTGCTTGGTTCTTTCATGGAAGACTTGATTTTTGGAGATGTATATCGCAGCCTTGTTGTCACAGAACATAGGTAGAGGATGGTTGTAGACCTCTCCCAAATCCAGCATGAGAGCCCGTAGCCATTTTAACTCACAAGTGGTCGATGCCATACTTCGATACTCTGCTTCAGCACTAGACCTGGAAAGAACAGACTGCTTCTTGCTCTTCCAGCTTACCAGATTTCCCCCAACAAAGGTGCAGAAACCGGAGGTAGACTTGCGATCCCCTTTATCATCAGCGTAACTCGCATCTGAGTATGCTTCAACCTTCAGATGGCCATTCTTCTGAAATAGTAATCCTTTCCCAGGGGCTGCTTTGACATACTCCAAGATCCGCAAGGCGGACTGTAGATGGCACTCCATGGGTGCTTGCATAAATTGACTTACCTTGCCCACAGTATAGGAAATGTCGGGCCTGGTCACTGTGAGATATATGAGCTTACCAACTAGACTCCTGTACCGCGTTATATCTGAAAGAAGAGGCGAATCATCTGTCCAGGTTTTGTCTTCTCCAATAGCCATAGGGCATCAGACAGGTTTTGCCCCAGTCAATCCTGCTTCTTTTAAAAAATCAAGGGCATACTTACGCTGGGAGAGAACCAAGGAGTTGGGCTTCCGAGAGATCTCGATCCCCAAAAAGTACTTCGGAGAGCCCATATCTTTCGTGACAAGATGTTGACGAAGATGCTGCTTTGTAAGGGCTACCCCTTCCTGGTCATCGCTAGTGAGAAGAATATCATCAACATACACAACAAGAACTACCAGTCCCGAGGGGATTTTGCGAATAAATAGAGAGTGGTCGGCAGAGCTGCGCGCAAAACCAACGGCCGCCACGATGCCGCTAAACTTATCAAACCAAGCTCGAGGGCTCTGCTTGAGGCCATAGATTGCCTTCTGCATTCGGCATACTCGTATCTCCCCCTGAGCAACATACTAAGGAGGTTACTCCATGTAGACGGACTCCTGAAGATCACCATAAAGGAAGGCATTCTTTACATCCAGCTGAGAAATTGGCCAATTTTTATTGACCGCCACAGAGAGAAGGACCCGTATAGTGCTGAGACGAGCCACGGGAGAGAAGGTGTCAAAATAATCAACCACATAGGTCTGAGTAAAGCCCTTAGCAACAAGACGAGCCTTATAACGGTCCACAGTGCCATCTGGGCCAAATTTGACCACAAAGACCCAGCGACAGCCAACAACATCAGTACCGAAGGGAGGAGGAACAAGATTCCAGGCACCCCGCTCTGTTAGGGTCGCCATTTCCTCATCCATGGCCATCTTCCAGTGAGGAATAGCAAGGGCCTCCTGGTAGGAACGAGGTGTGGTAGTGGCAGAGATAACCAGCGCAAAGGCTCTGCGAGAGGAGGTAAGACGATCATATGAAACAACAGCAGCAAGGGGGTGTAGGGTACATGTCTGCACCCCTTTGCGAAGAGCTATAGGAAGATCCAGGTCAGCGGGTTCCTCGGCATCCAGAGCATCCGTGGCAGAGAGAGTTGGCCCGGGAGAAGAGAGCAACGGCAGCGGAGATGAGGGAGACGGAGGTGGAGACGGAGTAGGGGTGGATATCGTAGTAGGAGGCGAGGGAACAAAGGGAATAACAGGAGAATCAGAGGCTGTTGTAAGATAAGAGGAAGCTTGGGGAAGAGAAGAGGAGTCGTCCAAGAAGTAGGAGGCATTCTCGAAGAAGGTAACGTCAGCGGAGACGAACTGCTTATGAAGAACAGGGTCAAAGCAACAGTAGCCTTTCTGAGTGGTGGAGTACCCCAGAAAGACACATTTGGTGGAGCGAGGGGAGAGGTTATCGCGGGTAACGGAGGGAGCATGTACGAAGGCCGTACATCCAAATATACATAGAGGGAGGGGGAAGGGTTCTATGTAAGGATGGAGAATGGAGAATGGGGTTTGACCCTAGAGAACGGTGGATGGAATGCGATTGATGAGGAAACAGGAGATGAGAACGGCATAGCCCCAATAGGCACGAGGAACCTGCATCTGTGTCATCAGAGTGCGAGCGACATCAAGGAGGTGACGGTTTTTGCGTTCCGCCACACCATTTTGCTGTGAAGTATAGACACGGCTAGTTTGATGAATAATCCCATATTGTATACAGAAGGACGAAAAAGCATGACTGAGATATTCTTGGGCATTATCAGATCGAAAAACCTTTATAGAAACGTCAAACTGAGTTTTGATCATGAGATAGAAAGATGTTCATACAGAGAATAATTTGGAGCGATCTTTTAAAAGATACACCCACGTACAACGAGAGAAATCATCAATAAACGTGACAAAATATGAACTTACACGACCAACGGTAAGGGTAGGAGACGGACCCCAAACATTAGAGTGGACGAGATCAAACGGTCGGGAAGATCCACGAACTTGCTTTGGTGGGAAGGAGGAGCGGTGATGCTTGCCAAGCTGACAGGCCTCACAATTGAGGGGAGGACTTTGTGAAGGAAGATGGGGCAGAAGCTGACGAAGAAGACGCGGAGGAGCATGACCAAGGCGAAGATGCCATTGGAGTAGATCTGTGGAGGTGGTGGAGAAGGCGGATAGAGCGGAAACATTGTCGAGGAAGAATAAGCCGCCACTCTCAGTCCCAGTAGCAATCGTCCGTTGGGAGTCCGGATCCTGAAAAGTACAAGAAGTAGAAGTAAATGTGATGGAACACCGTAATTGCTTGCATAGAGAGGTAACAGATATTAAGTTGCACGGGAATTTGGGCACGTAGAGAGTATTCGCCAATTGAAGAGACGGAGTGACTTGAACCACTCCCGTCCCATGGACCGGGGATGTAGAGCCGTCAGCGAGAATAACTGGGGGCAATAGATCATGTGTTTTCAGGAGAGAAAAACACTGGGGAGAGTCGGTCATATGATTGGTAGCACCTGAGTTGATCAGCCATTTTCCATGAGTAACGAAGTAGGCACTACCAGAAGACGTGACCACCGAGGCAGAAGGCTTCGAAGAAGAGGAGAAAGTAGAGATATCGAAGAGAGCCATAGGAGCAGAAACTGGTCGCGCGAACAGAGAGACAGGTCGCGCAAACTAATAAAGGAAAAGCGAGAGAATAAGAAACAGGCTGCACAAACAGAGAACAGGTCGCGCGAACAGACAATCAGCGAACACAGCACGAACACAAGTAAGTTCATGAGAACCAGAAGACCTCAGCGGACACAAAAAAGGAAACTACAAAGGAAACAACCAAGAAGCATACCAACGCAGGGAGAAGTCCGAGCGGTTAGAGAGAAGGCCGCACGAATAGAGAAGGAGCCGCGCGAATCAAGGAGATCGCGGGAAAAATAGAGGCAGAGAAACCGCGAAAACAGGTCGCGGATAGAACTAGAGGCCGCGTGGTTAGGAAACAAGCCGCGCGGATAGGAAGAAGAAGATCTGCAGCGATAATGATGTCAGACACCAGCGGCCAGGAAAGCCACGACCAAACTGCAGAACCAAGCAGAGGGAAAGAAGTCGGCGGCTAGAAGACACACTGCGCGAACAGAAGTGGGGTTTGTTGGGAGGAGAAGGCCAAAACAAGTCGCGTAGACAGGGCGCGGCGACTAGAACAGGTCGCGAGAAATAAGAAAGCAAACCGGCCGCGAAAAACAGGTCGCGGGAACAGGGCATAAGCAAAAGAACCAAGCAGCGCGAACAGGGCACAAACAAACAAACAGGTCGCGAAAACAGGTCACGAGAAGAAGAAACAAGTCGCGCGGTCAGAGAGGGGCACAGAATCAGGAGGAGAAAATCGAGTCCTCTGATACCATGTCAGAATCGAACTAAAACAAGCCGGAAACGGTTTAAACTGAAACTTTATTATCAGAAAAAGGTATCTATTACAAAGGTATGACCTCTCTTATATAAAATGGAGGAGAAAAGAGAGAATACAAATAAGAGATATGGGACTAAAAAATTACATGACACAAGCGGACTGTACAGACACAAACCGCACAAGCCATGCAGTTAGACAGATGGGCTAACCGCTCAGCAATAGCAAGAGAGAGAGAGAGAGAGAGATCGCCATGTGAGACCGCCAGACCGCCCGGTCTCCAAGACGCTAGTGACAAGCCGCTAGACCGCTTGGACCTCAGACAGCAGCACATAACAATTAACCCGCTTAAGGGAAACTGCCAGACCTCCCGGTCATCAACCCGCCAAGCCAGACCGCCAGACCGCCCGGTCACCACTTCAACAAGTATGTCATCTAAAGAAGGCCATCTATGGCCTAAAGCAAAGCCCTCGGGCTTGGTTTGACAAGTTCAGCGGCATTGTTGCAGCCATTGGTTTTACACGAAGTTCAGCCGATCACTACTTATTCATTCGCAAAACCTCCTCTGGTATGGTGGTTCTTGCTGTATATGTGGATGATATTCTTCTGACTGGCGACGACCAGGCTGGGGTTACTTTGACGAAGAAACACCTCCGGCAACACCTGGTCACTAAGGATATGGGCTCTCCCAAATACTTTCTGGGGATTGAGATTTCTCGGAAACCCAACTCTTTAGTTATCTCCCAACGGAAGTATACTCTTGATTTGCTAAAAGAGGCAGGGTTGACTGGTGCTAAACCTGCCAAGTGTCCCATGGCTATTGGGGAAGACAAAACGTTGACAGATGGCTCGCCTCCTCTATCTGATTCTTCGAGGTACCGGCGTGTGGTGGGCAAACTCATTTATCTCACAGTGACCAGACCCGATATCTCCTATGTTGTAGGAAAGGTTAGCCAATTCATGCAAGCTCCTAGGGAGTGTCATCTACAGTCTGCCCTGAGGATATTGGAGTATGTTAAAGAAGCTCCAGGGAAAGGACTGCTCTTTCAGAAGAATGCTCATTTGAGGGTTGAAGCGTACTCAGATTCAAGCTATGTTGATGATAAAGGACACCGCAAGTCAACATCGGGTTTTTGCACATTTATTGGAGGAAATCTTGTGAGCTGGAAGAGCAAGAAACAGTCTGTGGTCTCCAGGTCTAGTGCATAAGCGGAATATCGTAGTATGGCATCAACCACATGTGAGTTAAAATGGTTACAGCTCTCATGCTTGACCTAGGAGAGGTCTACAACTATCCTCTTCCTATGTTCTGCGACAATAAGGTTGCGATATACATTTCCAAAAATCCGGTCTTTAATGAGAGAACAAAACACATTGAGGTCGACTACCACTTTATTCGAGAAGAGATTTTGAAGAAACAGATTTGTACTCCGTTCGTCACTTCTGACAATGAGTTGGCAGATGTATTCACCAAGCCGGTGTCAGCTTCTTTGTTTCATATTTGCGACAAGCTGGGCATGATTGATATCTATGCTCCAGCTTGAGGGGGAGTGTTGAGACCGAGCAGTCTGTTAGTCTAAACCGGGCGGTCTGGAGGTCTGGCGGTCTGGCGGCTTGTCACAGTAGTTTGGTAGTCGGGTTGGATGTTGAGACCGAGCGGTCTGTCAGTTGAGACCGGGTGGTCTGGAGGTCTAGCGGTATGGCGGCTTGTCCGAGCAGTTTGGTAGCCGAGTTGGAGACCGGGCGGTCTGGCGGTTTGTCTTGTGGTCTGAGTGGTCTTGCGGCTTGGGGATATTGGTCGGCTGTCTTCCTCTTTGTTATGGCCGTGCGGTTAGTCTAACCGTGCGGCTTGTATAGTTTCAAGTTCTTGTAATTATTAGTCCCACATTGCCTATTTGTAATCTCTCTTCTCTCCTCCATTCTATAAAAGGGAGGTCATACCTTTGTAATAGTTATCTTTTTGGATAATAAAATTTTCAATTATTCAAAGTTCCGGCTTGTTTTCTAATCGTTTGTTCGCTACTTTAACAAGGAGAGTGGTTTGGTGTGGGCAATAATTTTTGTGACTGGTCACACCTAGTTATAGGTTGCACCAAAATGAGTGTTGTGCTCAAACCACTTATCCAAATTGGTTGAAACCAATTTTAAATTAAACTAGACTTCTAGGCCTACAAATTTCTTTTTGAACATTTTCTCATAAACATCCTATAAGTAATTTTAATTTATTTTCTAAGGTGACTGAATGATGAAGCAAGAAAATAGAATAAATAATATCTAAATGTTAATTTGGCACGAATCTTGACGCAAGATCTATCGGACCTGGCTTCGTCTTCCTCATCCAGCAAGTTCCAGCCACTACCACCGGCACCCCGGCCGCCTCCCTGGTCGGCCACCTCCTCCACCACCTCCGTCGAGGTGGTGGTTATCGCCAGCCGGCGGCACGGCTGCCGGAGGTGCCTTTTCTGGCTAACCCGAGAGGTGGATTTTCATGGAAATTTCAAGAATTCGCCACCATCGATCGGGCTCAATTGAGCCTTAACCTTATCCCTAATGAATCCCAAGATCTACCCATAGAAGAAGAGGAAGGCGAGGACCTTGATTGCATCATTGAGACATGTCGATCGCCGGGAAGCGATTGGTGGTGGTGGCGGTGCTCGGTTTCTGCAACAACACAATGACCTTGGTCGTCTCCATCAGGTAAGGGTTATAACCGGCTCCTATGAGTCCAGTGAGTCTTTTAAAACAGTGAAAAGGGGGAGGGGAGAGGCCAAGAATCAATGGACATTAATGGCCATTGAAAGCTTATTTCGGCCATGGCAATACTCGTCCCCTAGCCACTGTTGTGGCCGGTATAATGCTGGAATCTCCTCCTCTCCCCTAGGGAAACTGAATCTTGCCCTTAATGGGGGAGGGGGTGAGGCCTTCCTTCTTGGCACCATTAATGGCCATGAATAGTATTTCTCGACCATGGTGGTTCCCCCCCCCCCCCCCCCTTATCCTTGAACAGCCACCAAAATGGCTCCCTGGTCTTCCTGGATTGAATGGGGAATTGGATCAGGCCATGAAGAATGTCCCTTGGCCTCCTTGGCCATGAATGGCTCTCTTTCACCATTTCTCTCTCCTCCATTATAGAGGAATTGGAGTTTTCTCTCTCCTAGTCAACAAGGTTGACCTTGCTGACCACTCCAGCCTATTGGCAGCCCACTAAATCCATATTATTCATGGAATTAAGGTTAGCCAAAATGGAAAGATGGCTTGAGCTTGGGTTAGCCCTTTTTGAGCTAAGTTTGACTTAACCTAGACTAGGGTTGACCTTGGTCAAATTGACCTTTTGTGTCACCATCAATGTGTTCTTGGTGACCTAATGGCCTCCCCTAAGGTCTAGGTAGGGATGGGTTGGGTTGACTTGGCACCTTGGAGGTCACTTGACCCTTAGTAAGGGCACTTTGACCAATTTGGGGCTAGAGTTGACTTGGGTCAACTAAGCCACTAGGGTTGACCCCAATGGGTCCTTGGTGACTCATTGACCTCACTTTAGGGTTTGGATGGCATGGGTGGGGTCCACTTGGCTAAGGGAAGGTCAATTGACCCAAAGTAGGCAAGTTTGACCCATTTAGGGTTAGGGTTGACTTAGGTCAACTTAACTACTTTGACTACTCACAGTGGGTCCTTAGTGACCCTATGGACTACCCAAGGTGTTAGGGGTGTTGTGGTAGGGTCATGGGACCAAGTTGTAACCCTAAAGTCAAACCTTAGGTCTAAATGTTGAGGATGAGCTATAGGCAAACCCAGGTGATTTTTCACCTTGGGCATTGCCCACTTGGTTAAGAGCTTCTGATGGTTTTGTCATGACCTGGTCATGACAAAACAAAATCCTAGGGGTCTAGTTGTTTGAGGGATATTACACATTGAGCCCATTGAGTCTAAAGCTGACTCTCCTATTGTGGCAGTCTGGGTTGAATCCCCAATGTCAGACATGGATGAGATAATGTTTGCAGATATAGAAGAAGAGAGCGATCAAGTGTTTACTGAAGTTGTAGAGTCAGAAAGTCATAACAGCCTCCGGCTGAAGCTGTACAGCCTTAGGCTCACCCTATCCTCACTGATGATATGTTGAACCAAATTCATGTTCTCTATGATAATCCTGCAAATACTTCTTCTGATGATGATAATGATGAAAATTCTGATGACTCTGAGGATACTAGTTCCAAAAAGAGAAAAGCTAATAAAAAGGCTCCTCCCAAGCCTGCTCTTAAACCCTCCTCCACTTCTGACACTCCTTGTTATATTCTACATAATATAACTCTCACTCGAGAATCCCCTCACTGGATGATATATTCCAAGAATGAAATGAAGGCAAGGAAGAAGAGCAGGAGATACTCTCCTCCACCTAAATTCAGGAGAGGTCCTCCTCCTGCAGATGGATCCTCAGGAAATGTTCTCAAGGTCAAAGATCTACTTCTCACTCCTATCAATCCAGATCAACTCATAGCAATAGAGACAGTCCCTCTAGATCTCACTCTCAGTCTAGCAGAAAACAGCAGCAATCTGACAGTCTAAGTGGCCAGCAACAAGTTTAAGATATTCAGAATCCAGTCTTGAAAGGCCTTTATCTCCAGTGTGTGATCCAGAGATGGATCCTAATTCTAGGATGGCCAGGTTCAAAGAACTTATAGGACTTTCTCAAATCAGGAAAGCTAAAGAAGAAGGTCAAGATATTTCTCAATATACTAATATGTCTTCTTACAGGATGAAAGAATTGGAAAAATATCAGGTACAAAATCTCTTTAATGTTGATACATATATGCCTTTGCATCCTGAAGCAGTTGTACCTAGAGCTACTTAATTGACAATTCTTGGAGCAGAAGATTTGAAGATGTCAAAGCAGCAAGCTATTGATCCCAATAGAGAAATCATCTTCACCAAACCTTCAACTGGGACTTCTCAAGATAAATCAAAAAGAGTTTGATAGTTTTTCTTTTTGTTGTTGTTGGACTTAACTTTTGTTTGTGTAAATATTTCACAAGGCCCTGTTGTTATATATCTACTGAACAATTATAATTCTGCCAGATATTTTTCTGCTTTGTGATTTTTTCCTTTCTATTATATTGTTCATAGTGACCTCACCCAAATAGGGGGAGATTGTTGGACCCCACCTGTTTAGGGTTGATTTGGGCTAGGTTCACTATTAGGATTGCTTAGATTGACCCAACATGTATAGTCTAGGGTCATAGGTTTTTTATCCAGGTCTAGGTCAGGTCAATAAACTTAGTTTGGTTGGATCAACCTTCAGAAGACATAGAGATAGAAGACCTTCAGAGAAAAGCAGTTTTCTAAGAGCAGAAAAGTCATTCGAAGATTGCTGAACTAAGCTCGAATTTCGTCAATCGGAGATCGACAAACTCAGTTCTTTCTCTGAGCTAAGTTCGACAAAATCCTAGCTGAGATCGACGAACTTATACTTCTTCTTTGAGTTGAGTTCGATGAAATCTTAGCTGAGATCGACAAACTCTGATCTCTTCCCACAAGTTTAGCACGACAAAAATACTATCTCAGTTCGACGATCTTGGAGCTCAGATTGGTAAGTGAATTTTTTGTTCAGAGAACTTAGAGCTCAACTCGACGAAAGAGTGGTTTTAGTTCGACAAACTTGGATCTCAGATCGACGAACTTTTCCTGAGTTCGACTAACTTCATCCAGTTCTGTTCGACTATTTTCCCTGCAGTTTTCCAGTAGTGACTAAGGAAGTTTGATTTCAAAATTTATTATTATATGCCTATAATGCTCTGATAATTAGTGCTCCATATTCTCTAGAATATAGCCGTTCCAAGGCAGCATTAATTATGGTATTCACAGAGTAATTATTAAGCTTATTTACTGGGACAGTTGAGGAAACAAATTAAAGATATTTTCTAGTTGTTCAACTCCCAGAAATTCGACAGTCAATCAAGGATAAGATTTAAAAATTCAAAGGATAATTTCTGCAAGGAATATAAAGATCTTTTTTCAGAAGATTGCATAGATAGAAAAAAATAGAATAGATAGAATATACAGAAGCGAAAGAATTGTGAATACAGAAAACTGAAAGAAGAACACAACTCTCATACATTTCAGTCTTCTTCAGTTTTGCTTCAGGACTTTCAAGAGATAAACAATCTTCATCAGTCTAGAAGTTTCCTGAAGATCTTTTTCAATCTGAAAGCTACACCCTGAGCAAAGCTCTTATTCTCCTGAACTCTTCTACATCTCAGGGGGAGCTTTGGCAAGAACAACATCTAATAGTCTTCTCAGTGATTTGAGAAAGGGAAGACAATATCTTTTTATTTTTAACTTTCCTGTATAAAGAATTTTTAACTCCCTTCAAAAGTTATCTTCTGGTTGTCAAATCTCCTGATCAAAAGACTTGGTTTGGTTTTTGGGCACCTGGTCAAAAGCTCAAAGGGTTGCTAGATCTCCCTTGAAATAGATCTTGTGGTGACAGGACACCTGAGCAAAAATCTGTGGTGGCAGGGCACCTGATCAAAAACCTGTAGTGGATTCCTACTAGGGTTATAGAAGAGTGGATGTACTCAAGTTTAGGGGAACCACTATAAAATCTTTGTGTCGTCTGGGTTGCTCTATTCTTTTATTTGTTGTGCTGTGATTGTCTTTGATTTTATTTCTCTTTATACATATAGATATAACTTATTTTAATTCCGCTAAAAAAACAGATCAAAGTTTTTTAAATACTCTATTCACACCCCCTAGAGTTAAGACCAGTTAATTTGTAGACAATGGAGGATAGAAGAATAAGACAAAGCTTTTCATATCTTAGAACTCAAAATATGAGTTAGCTGAAAAGAAAATTATAATCATATATCAATGAGGATTAGTGTCTACAGATCCAAGTTGAAGACTACTGATGAGCTCCTGAAAAGGATTGGTACCAACATGGCTAAATGCAAATTCAAAAGCGACTGAAATTTTTACAAAACCTCTTCATAGAACCATGTCCAAATGCTTCTTTAAAGCATTGGAAATACATAATGGCATTTTATTCCCCATATATACACAATCATTCAACACATAGAATCAATGTAAGACAATTACTGTGTAAAATAGTTTTAGAATAAAAAATACTAAATCATTATTCGACGTTACGTCGAAAAAAAAATCGACGCAACTTTGGTTTCTATTTGATGCAAAGACAGGAGTCTGATGAGTATGAAGAGGATTAACTAACCCGACGGTGCATCAATTATATATCGATGCATGTAACGACACAACATCGACGCATTCAGCGTGGGCAAAATTCTTCCTAACATCCATAGTAGTGTGTTGCGTCTATTTCATTCCTAAAATATATCGACAACCCTAATTTTAGACATATTTCTTTTTACACCTAACATTAATAAATGATTTATTAAACTCTCAAACTCTTCATCTTCCTGCTCTCTTTCTTTGTTCTCTTTCTCTCCTATTTGCGAGTGTCTTGCACGTACCCAAAATGCCATAATGTCGATAGTATCAAAAATTCGGAGCGCCCTTGACAAAGCCCTGACAGAGCTAGTTATGGAGTTCACTAGATATTTTTTAATATTCTCATAAGATTTTTCAAATAAGATAACTATACTACAAGATCATCTAAATGATCTATTTGATGCAACATCTAGAACAACAGTTGGATAAATCTCATATTCGTACAACTATCTTTAAATTCTTCTTCGCAGATCTAAAGAAGAAGGAGAGTCCAGTTGATAGTTGTAGTGATTCTTCTCAAAATAGTGACAATGAAACCAGAAATAATGATAACTCTGAGAAACAGGATGAAATAATTTAGAAGCTTGAGAATGACCGAATTTCTGAAAACAAGGATAAAGAGATTGCTGATCAACTGGATGACAATGACAAAATTTCTGAGAACAAGGATGAAGAGATTGCTGATCAACTTGATAACAATAATATAATTTCAGTGGATAATAGTGATAAATGAAAAGTGACTTTTAATCACAATTTTTTGCCACAGGTTAAATATCGTGGCTAATAATAACCTATTAGTCACGATCTCTACTTTGTGGCTATTAAGCAAAATATTAGCCACTAATGTCAAAATTATGGCTAATATTTTAGTCACACTTTTTAGTCAATTGCTAAAAAGGAAGTATTAACCAAGATTTTGAGCCGTGAGAAATATTTTAGCATGAGATAATTGATTAAAATTTATTAATTTTTATTAATAATATATACAAAAAAACATTAATATTATTTTAAATATTAATTCATCTATTTAATATGTGTCACATATAATTCGATCACATCACGTGTTATGCAAGAAAAATGACTTTCAGTGACAAAATATTTGTGACCAAACATATTTCGCCACTAATGATGCACTTTTAGTGACGAAATTCAATTTTGATCACTTAATAATGTTTTTCATTTAATTAGTAACTAAAAAATTGTTTAGTCACTAATTTTTTTGTCATTAAAAATTTCTTCAGTAACTAAAAAGTTTTTGTCACTAAATATTATTATTTAGTGAACAAAATTTTTTTGTCACTAAATAACTTTATTTAGTTACAATTTTTTGGTCACAAATAAAAAGACAAGAATATAATTTGGTGTTCAAAAAATATTAATCACTACTATAAAATACTTTAAAAATTATAGTCATTAATCACCAACAAATTGAACCTAACTCATAAATAAAAATATTTCATAACGTCCCTCCTATAAATAAGAGTCATCCTATTAAAAATATTTTAATTAATGGCAATACTGCTAATTGGGTTAGCGCACCCACCTTCTTCAAAAACCCACAACGCACCGGATCCGGATCCCCTGGAGTTCCCGGACTTCAGGGGGTGAAGTTTGCGTTTTGGAAAAAAAATATATTGGAATCGGAAAAAATGGTTAACATGAAAGTTGTAGATACCGCTGAGACGAATAACTTTCATGTTGAAGATTTTTTGATTTGAAGTCGTTTAGACCCCCGATTTGACCGCCGATTTGACCCCCGATTTGACCCCCGATTTGACCCCGAAAAAAAGCTGTCCGAAAATAATTAATTATTTTCGGACAGCTTTTTTTCGGGGGTCTAAACGACTTCAAATAAAAAAATGTTCAACATGAAAGTTATTCGTCTCGGCGGTATCTACAACTTTCATGTTAACCATTTTTTCCGATTCCGCTCCATTTTTTCCCAAAACGCAAACTCTACCCCCCTAAAATAATTAATTATTTTCGGACAGCTTTTTTTCGGGGGTCAAATCGAGGGTCTAAACGACTTCAAATCAAAAAATGTTCAACATAAAAGTTATTTGTCTCGGCGGTATTTACAACTTTCATGTTAACCATTTTTTCCGATTCCGCTCCATTTTTTTCCAAAACGCAAACTCCACGCCCTGAAGTTCCCGGAAGAACTCCAGGGGATCCGGATCCGTTCACAGGATGAGGGACTCGGGACTGATCTCACTGATCTAGAAGGAGATAAAAAATTAAGAAGTACAAAAGTTAAAACCCTAAACCCTAAGCCAAATGATTTTACACCGTTTGATCAAAAATCTAGGGATGTCATACGAACTGGCCCGTTGCCACATAACCGGGCCGGTTTCCGGCTAATCGGTTGAACCGGCCGGTTATGCCATTCTTGGCCGATTCTCGGACAAGCCGGTTTTTAACACCTGACTGGACCCCTCGGGCAACCGGTCGACGGTCCGACCGGTTGAACTGGCCGGTCCGATCCGATTTTAAAAAGCTTGGATACTAATGTATTATTTAGTGGCCAAAAACTTTTTTGTCACTAAACTTTAATTTTTAGTAACAAAAGTTTTATACAGTCACTATATATAATTATTTTGTTACTAAATAATCATTTAATTAGTCATTAATTAAGTCAATAACAATGTTATTTAATCACAAACTACTAATTTTGTAACAAAAATTAAGCTTATTATATGTAACAAATAATAATTCAATGAGAAGGCTGAGGTGCGTTGGGATCTGGATCCCCTGGAGTTCTTCCGGAAATTTCAAGGGGTGGAGTTTATGTTTTGGGAAAAAATGGAGCGGAATCCAAAAAATGCGAGAAATTACCGATGGTGACTTAGCGACGACGACTCAAGACGGCGACGACAGCTGAATCAGTATTCTTCTTCCCCTTTTTCGTCCTTGTTAATGGCTAATTTTACTGCAATATTTCATTTATTGTCGATTCATGTAACCGATCGAACCAGGGATTTTACTGTAATATTTTTCTCCCCCTTTTTTTTCCATGTTAATGGCTTATAAAACTAGGGATGATATTTGAGTTTTTTTTGTGTTGTTCATCCCGGTGACTGGTCGAACTACATGATCCATAATCTTTGGTAGCTTCTTCCATGATTGTGGTCCGATTCTGCCTTACTGGAATGCAGATCTGTCCATAATGATCATTAATTAGTTGATGACTTGCGTTAGTAAGGATAAAATTTTGATTTGATAAAATATTTTCATCCCTTTTTAGAAATAATTAGCCTAGACTAATCTCTTATTTTAGTTGCTCGGACATAAGTGATGGTGTTCGTCATGTCAGTCTAGACTAATCTCACGTGTAAATTTTGTTCAAGATCTTTTATCATGTCATACTCTTCTTGTTCACTTTCGTTACAATCTCCAAACACATCACAAATTTTTTTACAGAACATCAATTTTGCAATCTGTTTCAGTCCAGAACTGCATTCTGGACTGCAACTGATGTTAGAATTCTGTTCTGGACTGAAACAGATTGCTGGAATTCTGTTCTGGATAGCAGTTTTCCTCAATAGATTGTTGGGATTCCAATTCCAATCAATCAGAATGCTTCATATCCAATTTCTTCATGATTATTTTGTGACTTTTGCAATATTGCAGTATTGACTTATTGCTGAATTTTTTTCTTCAAACAATCAGGTTTCAAGTTTTGACTTTTGAAGATTTGTTGGACTGTGGAGCTTCCGTCGAGCTACAAGTTCTTCCTACAATCACATCATCTTATTTTAGTTACAATCGAGCCAAATTTTAATGCATGCATGTCTAGGAATTGAAATAATATATTTCAAAATTTGGATGCTCCTTATTTTCTGAATGTCTTTTTATAAAAACACTACACTTATATAGTTATGTTTCATATTTATATGATATCAGAAAATGGAAGCTCCTTCGAAGCCATCTGATTCTAATGCCTCTTTACAAACTGTTCGTGAGAAAAATGACCCTGCTTGGAATCATTTTATCCTCATCCAAAGTGTCGATGGAAAACAGTGAAGCATTATAAATGTTTACAGTACGATTTGATTTATAAGGGAGGAGGAATTAATAGAGTGAAACAACATCTAGCTGGAGTGAAGAGGAATATTGCAGCTTGTTAGAGAATTTCTCATGATATTAAGAATCAAATGCAAGAGAACCTAATAAAGATTAGTATCAAGAAGCAAGTAGCAGAAGATTCACTAAATAGTGTAAATCCATATGGTGATCATGTGAGTGATGATCGAACATCTTCTTTTCCTAAGTCACAACATTCTGGAACATAAGAAAAGAAAAAAAGGAAGCTTGATCAGGTTGATAATTACTTTGATCATAGAACATCTATAGGCTCACAACCATCTATAAAGAGTATCTTGGCCTCAAAAGAGGTTGTACACCACGCTGACATGATGATAGCTATATATATGGTTTTTTGATAGTTGCATACCTTTTAATGCTTTAAATTCTATTTGTGTACAAAATGCAATTGATGCAATAGCTGCAATTGGTCCTGGTTATAAGCTTCCTTCATATCATATGATAAGAACTAATCTATTGAAAGATTGCAATGAGGAATGTAGGCTTCTTATAGACTCTTATAGAGAGAGTTGTAAAGGAATCAGATGTACATTAATGGCAGATGGTTGGATGGATAAAAGGAGCAAAACTTTGATTAATTTCTTAATTTATTCACCACGCGGTGTCTCATTTTACAAGTCAGTAGATGCATCTGATGTTACAAAAGATGTTATAACTCTTTGCATGTTATTTTCAGAGGTAGTTGAATGATATGTCCATCAAGCATTGTGTACATTGTTACTGATAACGCAACAAACTACAAAAACAAGAGAGTTACTTCATGAAATATATGACAATATTTATTGGTCTCCATGTGTAGCACATTGTTTAAATTTAATTTTAAAGGATCTTGGGAACAAGAGTCATGTTAGCGAAATTATCAAAAAGGCTTCAAAGGTAACAATTTTATTTTATAATCATATCTTTGCCTTATCTTGGTTAAGGAAAAAGGAAAGGCTGGAAGAAAATTGTTCATCCATGAGCGACACGGTTTGCTACTACATTTATTACTTTGAAGAGTATTTATGAGCACAAATATGATTTGCAAGATTTAGTAACTAGCAAGTATTATACTAACTCAAAGCTTGCAAAATCAAACAAAGGAAAAGATGTTGTGAATATCATTTTAGATAATCAATTCTGGAATATGTGTTTGGTAATGACTAAGGTAGCAAGGTCACTAATAAGGTTATTAAAAATTGTTGATTCTAATGAGAAGCCATCACTTGGTTATATCTATGATGACATATATTAAGCAAGAAAGGCAATTAAATACATATTTAAATATGTCAAAAGAATGTATAAGTCAAATAGATTAATTATCAAAGATAGGTGAGATCATTAGCTTCGTCAAAAACTTCATTCTACAACGTACTTTTTGATCCTGACATTCCAATATGAACAAGTTAATTTTTGTAATAAGCCTGAAGTTGTGCAAGGCTTAATTGAGCTTATTGGAAACAAAGACAGGTGTAGTAAATCATCAATTGCGATGAATGAAGTAAGGATATATCGAGACCAATTAGAAAGCTTTGGAAAGCCGCTCACAATCAAAATGACAAAAGAAATGCAACCCGGTGAGTACGTTTACAAGTTAATATGTAATTTAAGTTTCAATTTATAGTCATAAGGTTTAACTTTTTTTCATCTCCTAGATAAATGGTTGAGAATATTTGGTTCAAGTGATGCTCAACTACAGAAATTGGCTATTTGCATTCTTAGTCAGGCTTCTTCATCATCTAGTTGTGAAAGAAACTGGAGCGTCTGTGAGCAAATTCATACAAATCGAAGAAATCATTTGGATTATCAAAGGCTCAATGATCTGGTTTATGTTCGTTACAATCTTAATATGAGGAATAGGTATGAAAATTTAATCATTACTTGAAAGTATCCTATAAAGATTTTGACATTTTTCTTGTAATTTCTAATGTTTTAGTTGATGACTTGACAAAACAATAAAAATTTTCATGTACGTAGGGCTTACTTCAAGAAAAAAATATGATCCTATTGACTATGCAAGTATTGATTCAATGGATTTCTAGGTAGTTGAGTAAGAGTCGACCTCGCGACTTAATTACAATGAATTAGAAAATAAAATATATGTGAAATATGCTATACCGGTTGATGGAGAAGCTCAACCAAGTTGCCAACAAAATGAACAAAAAAAATGATAAATTTGTATATATGTTAATAATTTGTGATAGTAATTATGAATTAATGTATGATAATATAATATAATTGTTTTTTTATAAATGATGAGTGTGATCTAAATACTCTTGAAGATGCGGACCTTGAAGCCTTTGGAGGGAAAGCTTTTAGTGGATATGATTTGGATGATCTATTGATATTAAATGATTTCACTTTGATATGTTCTGTATTAAGTATGAACAAGTCAATGTGTTTTAAATTGATATGTTTTGTAGGACTTATCATTTTTATGTAAATGATCAAAATTCAAAACTGTCACTTTTTATAATTATTATTTATGTTAATGTTCAAAACTTTATATATTATATGTTACATTAGTATTTTTAGACGATGATATGTTGCATTTCTCATCACTAATGTCAAAGCAGTTCAACCTCGATTCAACCAATCAAACCAGTTCAACCGATCAAACCGGTTGAACCTTGATCCTCTCTCTAGACCAATTCCATGTCCGGTTCGGCTCTCAAAACCTTATTAGTAACAACTTAATTAATCACTAAGGGTCTGTTCATTTGGACGGAATTGGAATTAGATGACGGATTGAATATTATGGAATTGAATATTGGTGAGTCATCACAAATCAATATTCGCTTAATAAACAATTATGGTGAATATTGTAGAACTGATAAATAATTTTGTTTGTATGTTAAATAAAATTAAATATAAAATTGAAAAATATGATGATGAAACTAATATTTTTCACATATATTTTTAAAAAATGTGCGTCATGGCAAAACAATGTGCGCCAGAGTAGAAAACACGTACTTGAAAAATGGGTGTCCGGGCAAAAAACGTGAAAAACGGGCGCCTGAGGGGAAAAAACACGCTCGGGCAAAAAAACGAGCGCCCGAGATAAAAAAATGTGTGCGCCCGAGCAAAAAACGAGCACGCCTAGACGAAAAACAGGCGCGCGGGCGAAAAAACGCGCGCTCGGGGGACATAAGGCGCGCCCGGACTACATGAGTCGCGTCCGAGCGAAAAACGCACGCTCGGGCGAAAAACACGCCCCCGGGCGAAAAACGTGTACCGGTCAAAAAACGCGCGCCCGGGCGAAAAACGCGCACCTGGGCGAAAAACGCGCGCTCGGGCGAAATACGTGTGACCGAGCGAAAAAAGCACGCCCATGTGAAAAACGAGCGCACGAGCAACAAAACGCAATCACGGGAGACAAAACGGGCGCCCACGAAGAAACTGCGCGCACGGCCGAAAACGCGCACTTGGGAAAAAATTGTGCCCCCTGCCGAAAACGCGTGCCCGAGAGGGAAACACGGGCCCGGGCGCGACAACGCGTGCGACAACGTGCACTGGTGCGCGACAACGCGCGCCCGGGCGTGACAACGCGCGCCCGTGCAGAAAACGCGCGCCCGGGCGGAAAACGCGCGCCCGGGCGGAAAACGCGCGCCCGGGCGGAAAACGCGCGCCCGGGCGGAAAACGCGCGCCCGGGCGGAAAACGCGCGCCCGAGTGGAAAATGAGCGTTGGGGCAAAAATTGCACGCACTGCTGAAAAACACGCGTCCGGGTGGAAACGCACGTCGGGAAAAAAACGCGCGCCCGGGAGGAAGACGAGCGCGCCTGGGCGGAAAACGCGCGCGCCCGGGGGGAAAACGCGCACGCCCGGGGGGAAAACGGGCGCCCCCGGGGGGAAAATGGGCGCGCTCAGGAGGAAAACGCGCGCCGCGCGGGCAGAAAACGCGCGCCGCGTGTAACACCCCAAAAAGTCTCAAATATGGATTTGAGGTGCAGGTTGGTTTACACGGCCTGGGACACGGGCGTGTCCCAGGGCGTGTCGGGGGTACACGGCCTGGGACACGGGCGTGTCCCAGGGCGTGTCACTCAAATAATAGGCGTTCTGAGTCAGAAGATTACACGGCCCGGAACCAAGCCTTGAACACGGCCGTGTCAGATTGGACACGGGCGTGTCCGATGCCGTGTGCCTACCCGTGTACTGCTGGTTGAGTTTGGAGCTCGATGAGGCAGGGGTGACACGGGCGTGGCTCATGACTGACACGGGCGTGTCAGGTTCAACACGGGCGTGTCGATGCCCGTGTTCTAGTAAAGTTCAGTCGGTACGAATACCGCGTGTGCCGCTTAAGGGTACACGGCCTGTGACACGGGCGTGTCACAGGCCGTGTCAGCCAAAAAAATGTGATTTTGGGAAATCGTGGCCGTTCATTTTTCTCTCTTTGGATCCAAGGGCTCAAGTGATTCCTGGCTAGTTTAAATCAGCAGAAGCTTGAGTCATTCTTCACTTGGTTAAGTGAAGAGAGAAAGAGAGAGGAGGAAGAAGAAGGAGGAGGAGATCAAGCCACCGGTGGAGCTCCCGTGGTCCGATTCGTGATCCGAGGCTAGCGTTGTGAAGGCAAAGCTGCTGCGGTTCTTTCTCACCGGCTAGTTTTCGATGGCTCCCAAGAGATCGACAAGGGTAACGATCTCCCTTCTTGGACATGTGAAGTCCTTCTTTTCTGCATTGCATAGGGAAAACCCTTCCCCGCGAGTGTGCGGTGGGTTGTGGTGTCCCTTGGGGTAGATATGTGAAGTCCCCCTTGTTAGAGTCCGGAATTGGAGTACGGATCTAGGCATGCTGTGTGAAGCCCATCTGGACATGCTAGTCTGGATTGGTGATGCTTGTTTGCATATCGGAGAAGGCTCCGTGATTATGGCTTGTGTTGCCTTGTGCCTACCTGTTGCTTGGTGCAGCAGGAAGTACTGGATGATGTCCAGGAAATGAAGAGGGTTGGATGCAACTCTTGTGGTAGTGCGTTGCCACTTTGTGTGCGGTTGAGCCGTTGGGCTGCAACTCGATGAAAAGGCAGATTGCCTAACAGGAAAGGCGAAACCGACCCGCGCCTATAAATTGCCATGGATACTTCCGTATTCGAGGTGGCACGACGACTTGAGCAACGAGGGGTGGTTGATCCGTACCTGCGTTAGGTCCGTCCGACTTGGAAGCCTGGTTATGGGTTTTGTTAGAGCGCCTAATGAGAGTCTTAGGCCCGCGCGCGAAAAGACTAGAATGCTCAAATACCGTGTAGACGGTGGTGTTGACCCTGGTATTCCGGTACACCAAGAATGTGCCCTGAGTGCACGGACTGTCGGGCCGTGTGGCCGACGGTTGTGATGGCTTGAATGTGCATGCGCGCACATAGTTGCTATTGATGATACCATGCTGTGCAGGGAAAGAATGTGACTGCCCCGAGAAAGGGGTAGGATTGTTATAATTGGGTCAGCTGAATGCTGACCGTTGCCTTGTTTGCCACTGTTTGGGTGGATTGTCCCTATGCAGGTGCTGGAGAGCCAAGTGGTAAATGAAGGGCGGAAGCCCTTGCTGCTGTTGCTGCTGCTGCTGCGGCTAGCCCTTGAAGGCTGAGCAAATGATTTTGTTTGTTTTGTTTTTCATCATGTATGGCCGGCCTGCGCGCCGAGGTTTGTAATCCATGTTATATGGAAAGAGGAACTGTAAGGCCTTAAGGCCAAACCTTTGTTGTACATTTCGTGGCTATATATATAAAAGTGGTTTAATGTTCACCTATAGGTGACGCGTAGTGGTGCTGGGTAGTCTGAGCCCCAGCGCTCTGATGAGAGTGCGGCACCAGCTGAGGTGCCAACACCTCCTCCATTTGCGGAAACTGTTCGTTTAGTTGCTGAGGCTCTCTTTGCCATGATTCAGCCGACCGGGCAAGCGCAGCCGGCAGTAGAGCCAGTTCGTGTTGATGTACGACCCGAGCTGGTTGAGGTTGTAGATCCGCGAGCAGCTGACCGACAGTTGAAGCAATTCATGAGCTTCAGTCTGCCTACGTTTACGGGACTGGGATCCCCAACGCAGGCAGAGGATTGGTTATCGCGTGTCAAGCAGATAATGACAGCGATCAGGGCGGAGGAAACTCTAAAGGTCACCTTAGCCACCTTCATGCTTGAAGGAGAGGCGCGATTGTGGTGGGACGAGGTTGAGGTACACCATTTGGCGGGCAGGAAATTAACGCAAGTATCGATTGAGGAGTTCTCTCGAATATTTCTGGCGAAGCATGTCCCAGCGGCGCAACGCATTGCCATGGAAAATGAGTTCCAACGGTTAAAGCAAGGAGAAGATAGCGTGGATATCTACTTGCATGAGTTTACCAGGTTGGGACGGTATGCGGGAACAATCTTCGCGGATGACCAAAGGAAAACGAATCGGTTCTATGAAGGATTGCGGGATGAGTTGAGATTCCTGCTTTCGAGTTCAGTGAACCAAGGGTTTCAGGCGTTGGTTGATACTGCGTGTGCGTTGGAGAAGGACATGCGGCGGGTGCAAGGGAACAAGGGCTTGGTTGTGTCGAAGCCAGAGGTTCAAGCACCTCGCCCTAGCAAATCGTTCTACTAGAAGAAAGGGGGCAAGAGGTCCAAGCCGTCTGGGCAAGTGACTACGACCGTTGTGTCGGGGGAGACATCGAGGCCGGATTCTCGTACATGCTATAACTGTGGCCGGGTGGGGCATATAGCCCGTGACTGTCGAGTGGTTCAGCCCAAAGGGGAAAAGAAGACGGGTGCGTCTTATGCTGAGAAGGGCAAAGCGGTGGTTGATTCCTCTGCGTCCCAGGCACAGCCCCTAATCTATCAGCTTGGCCAACAGGAAGCGATTAAGCAAAGTGACGTCGTCACAGGTACGAGTTGATATAGCTTACTTGCTTAAGTGCTATTGCTTTTGTTATATATAGCTTGTGCATGATGTGTGTGCTGCAGGCTTTGTCCTGATTCGGAAAAATTTGGCGAGATCCCTGTTTGATACGGGTGCTTCGCATTCTTTTCTGTCTGAGGAGTTCGTATCTCGAATTGGGGTACCGAGTCATGTGACGGTGGATAGTACAAGGGTGCTATTGCCGAATGGCTGTGTGATGCTTGCGGATAGGGCTTGCGATGTGGATGTTCAAATAGGAAGTCGGGATTTCGGTTTGAGTGCAGCTGTGCTACCGTTATCGGAGTTTGATGTGATCTTTGGTATGGACTGGCTCTCAGAGCAGCGTGCCTTTATTGATTGCAACTCCAAGGAGATTGCACTGGGCCAGAATACCGGACTTGTGACGAAGTTCGCTGGTATGCGAGGAGTTGGCGGGACTCTGTTGTCTGCACTCCAAGTCGTCAATGCTGTTCGGAAGGGCGCGGAGTTATTCTTCACGCTAATTTAGGCTGTTGAGCCAAAGGCCAGTGTCGGTGAAGTTCTGGTTGTGTCAGAGTTTGCCGATGTGTTTCCTAAAGATCTTCCTGGGTTACCACCCCAGCGGGAGATTGACTTCTCTATTGAGTTGGTACCAGGTGCGAAACCTGTGGCCCGCTCACCATATCGCGTCGCGCCAAAAGAGATGGCTGAGTTGAAAGTCCAATTTCAAGAGTTGTTGGAGCAAGGATACATACGCCCAAGTATGTCACCTTGGAGCGCGCCTGTTCTATTTGTGAAAAAGAAAGACGGTAGTTTACGGTTATGTATTGACTACCGCGAATTGAATAAGATGACGGAGAAAAACAAATATCCGATTCCACGGATTGATGACCTATTTGATCAGCTGGCAGGATCAATGGTCTATTCCAAGTTGGATTTGAAATCGGGATATTATCAGCTGAGAATTCGGGAAGGTGACATTCCCAAGACGGCGTTTGGAACACGCTACGGTCATTATGAGTTCACGGTAATGTCGTTTGGCCTATGTAATGCGCCTTCGGTATTTATGAACCTAATGCATCGAACGTTCCGAGAGTACTTGGATTTGTTCGTTATTGTGTTTATCGATGATATCTTAGTATACTCTCAGTCGGAAGAGGATCATGCAAACCATTTGCGGTTGGTCTTGCATACCCTGCGGAGGAATAAGCTTTATGCCAAGTTCTCAAAGTGTGAGTTCTGGCTCTCTTCAGTAGCCTTTTTAGGCCATGTGGTAAGTGGAGAAGGTATCGCGGTAGATCCGTTGAAGATAAGTGTCATTCGAGATTGGCCAGTGATGTCTTCAGTGGCCGAGGTCAGGAGCTTCCTTGGGCTTGCGGGCTACTATAGACGGTTTGTGGAAAACTTCTCACGGATTGCTTTACCTCTGACCACGCTGACGAGAAAAGATCAAAAGTTCATTTGGACGCCGGAGTGTGCGCGTGCTTTTGAAGACCTGAAGAGTCGTTTGACCACGGCGCCTGTGTTGACATCGCCATGTGGTACAGATGGGTATGAGATCTATAGTGATGCTTCCGGGAGCGGCTTAGGCTGCGTTCTTCTGCAGTTTGGTAAAGTGATTGCTTATGGCTCGCGCCAGTTGAAAGTGCATGAGCGGAATTACCCCGTCCATGATTTGGAGTTGGCGGCGGTAATCTTTGCGCTCAAGTTGTGGTGGCACTATCTTTATGGCGTTAAAGTGGATATCTATACAGATCACAAAAGACTAAAGTATTTGTTGGATCAGAAAGATCTGAATATGCGACAACGAAGATGGATGGAGTTCCTTGGGGACTACACCTTCGAGATTCACTATACACCCGGGAAGGGAAATGTGGTCGCTGATGCTTTGAGTCGGAAGACTCCGGTACGGGCAAGATGGTTGCAGAGGCATGATCAGCGTTTAATCCAGGAATTGGAAGCGTTGGAGATATCTTGTGTTGACAAGGGTTCGTCAACCGATGCATGCTTAAACTGGACGGAGGTTCAATATGACCTTACGGACAGAGTTCGGCGAGCAACGGAGCTTGATGAAAGTCTCCAGCGCTATGCAAAAGATGGGCCGGATGACCAATTCTCTTGGGATAACGGTTTGTTACGAAGAAATGGTCGAGTGTGCGTCCCGAGTGTGGGTAAATTGAGGGAAGAGTTGATGTACGAAGCTCACTTTGCAAAGTACTCAGCTCACCCAGGGAGCACAAAGATGTACAGAGATCTGAAAAAGCTATTCTGGTGGCCCGGACTAAAGAAAGATGTAGCACGTTATGTAGCGGAATGCCATACTTGTGCATTGGTGAAAGCGGAATGCCAGAAGCCTGGCGGTTTCCTGAAGTCGTTACCCATTCCGGAGTGGAAGTTCGATGACATTTCAATGGATTTCGTGCACGGGTTGCCGAGATCTCAACGCGGTCATGATTCAATCTGGGTGATTGTGGACCGGTTGACAAAAGTGGCGCACTTCCTTCCAAATAGAAGAGACGATTCAGTGGAAACCTTGGCCAAGCTTTATGTGGAGCAGATTGTTCGACTGCACGGTGTTCCTCGGAGCATCGTCAGTGACCGTGATGGGCGGTTCACATCGAATGATTGGCGGCTAGTTCATCAAATGTTGGGTACAAAATTGGCGTTTAGTACGGCCTTTCATCCCCAAACGGATGGCCAGACTGAACGAACCAACAGGACGATGGAGGACATGCTCCGCATGTGCGCCTTAGACTTTGGTAAGAGATGGGAAGATTATATATTTCTTGTCGAATTTGCCTATAATAATAGCTACCAAGCGAGCATCGGTATTGCACCATTTGAGGCTTTATATGGTCGTAAATGCCGTACACCGTTAGCTTGGGCAGAATCAGGCGAATCTAAGCTGAGTGGGAAGAAGGAAGTCGAAGAAGCTACCTCGCTCATACGCTCTTTTCGGGAGAGGCTATTGATAGCCCAAGATCGTCAAGCAAAGTACTACAATGCCAAACATCGGAACGTGGAGTTTGCGGTGGGTGATTGGGTATATTTGAAGATCAAGCCCTTCAAAGGCGTATCTCAGATTCGGCGGTTGAAAAAGCTAAGTCCGAGGTATCTTGGTCTGTTTGAGGTGGTGGAGCGAGTTGGGGAAGCTGCTTATCGACTAGCACTTTCAGCAGACTTGGGTGGATTACATGATGTATTTCACATCTCAGTACTTCGTAAGGCTGTGAAGGATCCAGCTCAAGTAGTGGAGATTGATCGGGTACCGGTCGAGTATGGGCTAACGACGAGTGTTCGACCCATTCGGATCGAGGATCGAGCCGAGAAACAGTTGCGGAACAAAGTGATCGGGATGGTCAAGGTCCGATGGGACAATTGTGGCCGTAAAGAGCTAACATGGGAGCGAGAGCAGACCATGCGAGCTGAATTTCCCGAGTTGTTTGTATAAGCTGTAGACCGTGTACTTTTTGTTATAACAGAGTGGTCAAGTTATAGCCTTGTTTTTCCTTGTTTCCTTACCGTGCAAATTTCGGGACGAAATTTTGTTAAGGGGGGAGGATTGTAACACCCCAAAAAGTCTCAAATATGGATTTGAGGTGTAGGTTGGTTTACACGGCCTAGGACACGGGCGTGTCCCAGGGCGTGTCGGGAGTACACGGCCTGGGACACGGGCGTGTCCCAGGGCGTGTCACTCAAATAATAGGCGTTCTGAGTCAGAAGATTACACGGCCCGGAACCAAGCCTTGAACACGGCCGTGTCAGATTGGACACGGGCGTGTCCGATGCCGTGTGCCTACCCGTGTACTGCTGGTTGAGTTTGGAGCTCGATGAGGCAGGGGTAACACGGGCGTGGCTCATGACTGACACAGGCCTGTCAGGTTCGACACGGGCGTGTCGATGCCCGTGTTCTGGTAAAGTTCAGTCGGTACGAATACCGCATGTGCCGCTTAAGGGTACACGGCCTGTGACACGGGCATGTCACAGGCCGTGTCAGCCAAAAAAATGTGATTTTGGGAAATCGTGGCCGTTCATTTTTCTCTCTTTGGATCCAAGGGCTCAGGTGATTCCTGGCTGGTTTAAATAAGCAGAAGCTTGAGTCATTCTTCACTTGGTTAAGTGAAGAGAGAAAGAGAGAGGAGGAAGAAGAAGGAGGAGGAGATCAAGCCACCGGCAGAGCTCCCGTGGTCCGATTCGTGATCCGAGGCCAGCGTTGTGAAGGCAAAGCTGCTGCGGTTCTTTCTCACCGACTAGTTTTTGATGGCTCCCAAGAGATTGACAAGGGTAATGATCTCCCTTCTTGGACATGTGAAGTCCTTCTTTTCTGCATTGCATAGGGAAAACCCTTCCCCGCGAGTGTGCGGTGGGTTGTGGTGTCCCTTGGGGTAGATATGTGAAGTCCCCCTTGTTAGAGTCCAGAATTGGAGAACGGATCTAGGCATGCTGTGTGAAGCCCATCTGGACATGCTAGTCTAGATTGGTGATGCTTGTTTGCATATCGGAGAAGGCTCCGTGATTATGGCTTGTGTTGTCTTGTGCCTACCTATTGCTTGGTGCAGTAGGAAGTACTGGATGATGTCCAGGAAATGAAGAGGGTTGGATGCAACTCTTGTGGTAGTGCGTTGCCACTTTGTGTGCGGTTGATCCGTTGGGCTGCAACTCGATGAAAAGGCAGATTGTCGAACAGGAAAGGTGAAACCGACCCGCGCCTATAAATTGCCATGGATACTTTCGTATTCGAGGTGGCACGGCGACTTGAGCAACGGGGGGTGGCTGATCCGTACCTGCGTTAGGTCCGTCCGACTTGGAAGCCTGGTTATGGGTTTTGTTGGAGCGCCTAATGAGAGTCTTAGGCCCGCGCGCCGAAAAGACTAGAATGCTCAAATACCGTGTAGATGGTGGTGTTGACCCTGGTATTCCGGTACACCAAGAATGTGCCCTGAGTGCACGGACTATCGGGCCGTGTGGCCGACGGTTGTGGTGTCTTGAATGTGCCTGCGCGCACATAGTTGCTATTGATGATACCATGCTGTGTAGGGAAAGAATGCGACTGCCCCGAGAAAGGGGTAGGATTGTTATAATTGGGTCAGCTAAATGCTGACCGTTGCCTTGTTTGCCACTATTTGGGTGGATTGTCCCTATGCAGGTGCTGGAGAGCCAAGTGGTAAATGAAGGGCGGAAGCCCTTGCTGCTGTTGCTGCTGCTGCTGCGGCTAGCCCTTGAAGGCTGAGCAAATGATTTTGTTTGTTTTGTTTTTCCTCATGTATGGCCGGCCTGCGCGCCGAGGTTTGTAATCCATGTTATATGGAAAGAGGAACTGTAAGGCCTTAAGGCCAAACCTTTGTTGTACATTCCGTGGCTATATATATAAAAGTGGTTTATATATTGGACATTCCTGGTTAGAGTTCAAATTACAACTTCAAGCTTCCGCTAGCATGCTCTGAGTTAGGATGCGTGTATGGTTTGGTATTATCCTGTGACCTCACCGTCTGTTTGTGGCATATAGTGTGGGGCCTCGGCCGGATCTTCTACTATACGTCATTTAACGGATGGGGTCGTTGCACCGCGCGGGCGGAAAACACGCGCTGCACGGGCGAAAAAATGCGCGCTCCGACGTAAAACGCGTGTCGGGGTGAAAAACGCGCGCTCTGGTAAAAAACGCACTCCCCGGCAAAAAAACACACCCCGACAAAAAAACACACCCTAGGGCAAAAAACGCGCGCCCGCACGAAAAAACCGGAGCCTTGGCAAAAAACGCGCTCTCAAGCGAAAAACGCATGCCCTAGCAAAAAACGCGCTCTCGGGCGAGAAATGCACACCTAGACGAGAAAATGCGCTCCCAGGCGAAAAACAACCGCTCAGGCGAAAATGTTTCCTGCCAAAATTATCCAATTTTTGTATATATTAGAAAGAATTGTGTTTTTTTACAAAATAAATTTCACAGAATTTATTAAAATAGCAATTCCAACGTTAAGCGTGCAAACAAACTACATAATTGGAATTAGAGTTGTCACGATTCTGGTTTTATTAAAACCATGAACCGAACCACTAAGACAACAGTTCTTCAAATTAGAACAAAAACCTTATTTGGTTTGAACGATTCCGGTTCTGGTTCCGGTTCCAGCTTAATTTTTAGAACCGTCGTGTCAACGGTTCCGGTTACGGTTCAACAAGAACCAAAACCAAATTGGCCATTAACGGTTCGGTCCGGTTCCTTGCGGTTCGATCCGATTCCAATCGATTTTAACCAAAACCAAAATCAAACTTGGCGGAAGGAATTAAAGATGGGCTTTAAATAGTAAAATTCAAAATAACATCGAAATATGTAACAATCCGGATCCATGCGGTCTCGTCAGCATGCTCAATTGTAACAATCCGCTACATTTAGTTGTCATTCATGATTACTAATAAATAGTAGTTGATTATCTTTTATATTTTTTTAAATAAAATATTTCAAAAAAATATGTACATAAAATTGAAAATACATTATATAAAAATATTAAAATCAAAAGTGCACTGCAAAAATTAACTCCAAATCCCATCAATGTCAAACTGTACCACACGGTTATTATACAGTGAAGTTTTGTTCAGTCCAAAATCGATCCTCATTAGTGCGATTACGATTTGGGTTCAAAATGCACTAACTTCACTCGTGATAGTAAGTATAAATATTATAGATAAATTATAAAATAATAACAATATAATAATAATAATAATAATAATAATAATAAATGAGTTGCGGTTCGGTTCTACTTCGGTCCGGTTCGGATCGGGTCTTAAAATCTTGAAACCGCTTGAGACTTGTATGTTGTGATTCCAGTCCCGGTCCGGATAATTAAATGTAAGAACCACACCTGAACCAATGTTGTTCACGGTTCCAAAATTCAAACTGGAACCCGAATAATTTGCTAACGGTTCGGTCTGGTTCTTTGCGGTTCCGGTTCGGTCTGAGGTTTTCGGTTTTAAGTTACAGCTCTAGTCGAGACCGCCCGGGGACTGAGCGGCGAAGGGGTTGCCGACCCTTGCTGTAACATCTCGTTTTCATCTAGAACCCTAGTATGTGTGTTGGGGCATGGCATGTGGTAAGAGTGTTGAAGAGATGACATTGGGATCCATGGAACCAAGGGGACTTCACTATTTGCACCCCAAAGAAGCACAAGTCAACTAAGGTCAAAACACCTAAATTTGGATTCACAACCACAAATTGATTTCAACATTATGTCCCTAACCCTAAAGGAAACTCACTTGACCATAAGACCCATGACGGGGTCAACCAATTTAGCTAAATAGGCCAAAGTCAAATCTAGGTCAACTCAACTCTAAATTGGCCTAATTAGGGCATCACCATGACCCAACCAACATTGAGTGGTGTCAAAGGACTCAAGACAAACATTGGACCAGTCAACCCCTTAGTTGACCAACTCAAACCATCAAGTCAATCATGGTCAAAGTAAGCCCTAATTATGAAAAAAATGCCCAAATCATATCCAATTGGGCTAAGCCCTAATCCAAGGCCCATCCAGCAAGCCCATGAGCCAAATGACCCCCTAAGCCCCTCTGAATTTGAATGGAGGATTTTCATGGAGGGAAAATGGGTATTTCACCTAATTGGAGGAGAAAGAGGAGGATTTTATGGAGATCTTTCCATTTTGAGCATTGTATCTTCCTGTAGACCATTTTTGGTGGGACTGGTCCTTGGAAAGGGACAGACCATATTTTGTTAATATCTTTCAAATAGTTTGGGTTATGAACTTGGTACATGTATGCATGTACGCTAGATACACCTCCTGCCTAATAATGAGAATTTTTGGACAAACTTTTCCTATAGTTTTAGGAAGAATGTGATTTTTAATATTAATGAAATATTTGTGGTTTGAATAAACCTAATGACCCAAATTTTGGGTTGGATGATCCTTAGGGAATTATAACGACATAGTAAAAATTTCAAGTCATTAGGACCTCTTCATGTTGGTGGATCCAACTTGTATGTTGAGATAGTGTAGAGATCTTGGGGTGCAAATAGCAAAAAGGAAAAAGTAGAGATTTTAACCCATTTGAATTGTTGTATGCCAATGAAACTTTGGATATGGGCTTATGATGGTGAAATACATTTTCCTTAGTGATTTTAGAATTTTTGGGACAAAAATCCTAGGGTTTTTAATTTATTTTAATTATGTATCTTTTTTAAATTACATAAATAAAAGTGAGAAAATTAGTTAGAAAACTATCAATAGACTTAAAATTGCATGTTACACCTCTGGTAAATTATTTTAAATTTTTAGAAGTTATTACATATGTTGAATTGTAAAAATTACGAATATGACCCTTAAGTGCTTTTGTGTAAATTATGATTTTTAGTGCCTAGAAAATTTGGAAATTTTGAATTTACCATTTTTATAGTATTTTGGAGCTCTGTGAATGTTCTTAGAATTTTTGGGTGAATAATTATGATACTTCATTTGAATATTGATATTTGGTAATATTGTTATTTTATAGAAATCATGGGTTATTAGACCTTGGAAAATTATGAATATCTGTACAATGTGTTATTTCATCATAATGAACCTCTGGAAATTTAATTAGACCCATTTGACATCTGAATTTAGTACTTCATGAACAATTTGACTTAGGTCATTCAAATAAATAATTTTAATTATGCAAAATTTTAATTAGGAAATTATTATCTTCTAATAGTCCACTATATTCATCGTGATGGGTCTCTGGTAAAAATTATAGATCATTTGGACAAGACATTTTGTATTCACAATTATAGATCACAAATAGTTAATTTGGTAATAGGTGTGTGCTTAGTAAAACCTTGAAGTGGTAGATATGTCACCAAATCATAATACAGAGTTACCAACTGAAAGAAGGATATTGATAGTGTAATGGTGCATCATTGGAGTTAATCTTGGGTCACTTAGAGTAATGAGCTTGGGTTAGCACCACACTTAATAAAGTAAGTATTAAGTGTTGAATTGTTCAATAGATCGAGTGATAAGGTAGACATAAATATTATCACAAGAGTAGTTCTTATATGAATTAGAGTCATTATTTGTGTAACACCCTGAAACTCAAAGGAGGGACGGGTGACGTTTTAAGCCAAGTCTGGGTGTGGGAGAAGGTGTCACGGGCGTGACACGGGCGTGTCACGGGCGTGACAAGGACGTGTCACGGGCGTGACACGGACGTGTCACGGGCGTGTTCGACCACGGGTCATGTGGTCGACGTTTTGACGATCGGAGATCATCGAGTTGAGGCACACGGCCTGGGACACGGGCGTGTCCCAGAGCGTGTCACTTTGGGCAGTTTTCTGAGTCATGCACACGGGCCATGACACAGACCCAGACACGGGCGTGTCACATGCGACACGGGCGTGTCGGGTGCCGTGTCGCAGGCCGTGTCCTTCTCGGGTTGGGAAAGCTGGCCGATTACACATGGGGGCGTGACACGGGTCTCGACACGGGCGTGTCACATGTGACACGGGCGTGTCGGAGGCTGTGTCGAATGTCGTGTGCTGGTTTTCGAGTCGGTCGAGACGGCGAATGGGTGACACGGCCAGGCACACGGCCGTGTTGCAACCCGTGTTCGGCCCAGTTTTTGTAATTTCAGGCCTAATCGTGGCCGTTCATTTCCTTGGCTTTGGATCCAATGGTTGGGGGCTGTTACTGGGGTCTTTTAGCCGGGAATTAGGGTGGAATACCCCATTTTCTTTTGGGCATTCTCTCTCTAAGGGTTTAGAGAGAAGGGAGAGCAAGGAAGAGGTTGGAGGCCAAGATCCGGCCGCCGGTGGAGCGTCGGAGCTCCGAATCGCGATCCGAGTCCAGATCCGCGGAGGTGACGCCGTTGCGGTGCTTTCCAACCGCATAATTTTTCATGGCGCCGCGGAAGAACGCAAGGGTAACGATTTCTCATCCTTGGGCATGTGAAGCCCTTTTTCCCTTTGCATAGGAAGCCCTCTCTCGCAAGTGAGCGAAGAGTTGGAGCGTTCCTTGGGGTAGATATGTGAAGTCCCCCTTGTATAGAGCCCGTATGCGAAAACGTGCAAATGCATTGTGTGTGAAGCCTATCCGGACATGTAGAGCCGGATCGGTGATGTTGCATTGCATATGAACCGGGGAAGACTCCGGGTGTTTGGGCGTTTTCGGGTTTTCTACGTGGTAGATTACAGTAGGGAGCCTTGGAGATTAACTCCAAGGTGCACCCAGAAAACTGGGCAAAAGCGGGTTTTGCCAACATGGTGGCTGGGGAGCCAACGTGAACATAATCGGGTTATGTGATTATTGTGGTGGAAACGGGACTCGGTGAGTCTTGACCTGCGCATATGACTTAAATTGCTGTTGCGATATGAGCACGGGTCAGGCGGAACTGTACCCGATCTATGTCGTGTAAGACCCCCCTCCCGGAACACAACACACGGCACGAGGGGAGTCTTATGCCCGAAATAGCCGCCTTGCGGTAACACTAACACATGGGTTAGCCTTTACCATAAGACGCCTATTCCGCCGGCTACAATCCATATCACAACAATTATGCCAACCCAACCATAACAGAAAAGTAAAGCAGTTCAATTCACAGCTAATGTTAAGTCCAAAAATAGCGGAAGATAACAAGCACAACAGGCTTGTACAAAAGAGCAAGAGTCTAGAAATGTTTTGCCAAACGGCTACATGAAAACACTCACGACTGTCACTGACGGTGCCGATGGCACCACCACCTCAGGTCCTATCGTCCGGGCCTGGCTGTCCTGCTGCATAGTCCGTTGCTGCTCTACCTGCGGGGTTTCCTCCTAAAAAGGAAGACGTAGCAACCGTTAGTCATAAGACTAAGTGGCTTCACATCCGCTCCCCCGGCGACTCCTCGGCACCGGGCGGAGAAAGGAACAAAGGTACAATATATATATATAAGCAAGTAAACAAGCAGGTGACTGTAAATATGGTGGAGTATAAACCACGCTACACAACTAGCAGTTCTACAAATATCAATAATATATGACAGCAGGTATAAGTAATCAGAATAGTAACTTAACTTATAAGAGTGCCCATACAAACTTATAAGTTAAGGATCGGGTTAACAGTAAAGTAACTCATCGTATAAGAGTGCCCATACAAACTTATACGATGAGGATCTTGTGTATGCAATGAATGACATGATATGAATGTTATGCTAAGACCGAATCATGCGCACGCACATGCAAGTTGCTATGTCGACACAGACTTGAAGTTCCCACTTTTCGAGCAGGTAGCTAACCTCTCAGGCATCGTCCGTCGTGGCCAGACGGCGACAGTGGAGCGGGCGTCTCCACTACTAGGTGGTATCACACTACCTATCCTAGGCCCCCGTACGCCTCAACGCTAAGAACACAACAGCGGAGCTCACATGCGTACTACGGCTCAGAAGGGGTCTTGGGTAAATGTGCACCAAGAACACAGCCCAACCTGGCCTTTGATTTCGAACCGGATGGAACCTCGGAAACGCACGAGGTGCAAGCCCAACCGTTCTCATGGCGCGGAGGAGATCTCGGGTTATGGGCACCAAGTATCTAACCCTACCGCCCAAGGTCTACCCATTGGCTCCCATCGGTGTGATGACTGGCGAACCCGTAGACCTGCCACAGTCATTATCTCAATATCGCGACACGATGAATCATCGCACATCACATGCCCCAAAACAACTCACTCGATGCTACCCGTAGGGAGACTACAACTCTAAGCATCGGTTGTTAATAAACCCCTTGGGCTCGGATTACGGTTACAAAATACTCTTCACATAGTGTCCATCATATTCACGCCCACCTATTCAATGAATTCACCTCAACACTACGCATAATAGATATGTTCAACACCCAACTATATAAATATATTTTATTCCACTCTCAACCCTTAATTTCTAGCATTCTCATCCGCTCCATTTCTCCACCAATACATGGCTATTCCTTGTTACACAACCAAATGAGTAACCATGCTAAATTATAGTAACAACAACATTATAAATATATGGGAGCAAGATAACAAATGAGCAATTCACAACCATTGCTAGAGTGCTAGCATTATAAATTAACAAGTGCATTAACATAGGATAGCCCGATACTAAAACTGGGATTCCCGGAGCTACAGGAATCCGATCACAATGCACAACCCCTCGTTGGAAAGGTATTCGCGAGGGCTACGACTTTCGTGTTGAGTCGATCGCCCAGATCTGGTCGCAACATACCAGAAATTCAACTCGAATACGTACAGGAAACAGTTTCCTGTACAGGAATTTTCCCGAACGCAGCGGACTCGAACCAGCTTTCCCGTGGCTACGGGTATTGCATGGAAACGTGCAACCACTCGTCGGAAAGGTAATTTCATGGGCTACGACTTTCGTGTTGAGTCGATCACCCAGATTTGGCCAGAATACCTCTGAAATTGGCCACGAAGGTCGCCGCGTGCAGAAATCAGATTTCTGCACGCATCTTAAGGCGAGATGAACGGCATCCGTTCATCTTCTTCCTTGCAACGACCTCGCATAAACTTCTCCAGAAATCACACCCAACCTTATTTCTCCTTTCAAAGCCAAACCCTCAACGAAAACCCCTCTCATTTCCACTTTGAATGATGAGAAGGTTGAGGGAGACTAAGCCTAGAAAAACCTAGGCATGGCTTATCCTAAGAACTCTCCTCCTCACCATCAAGACTCTATGGAGTCGATGTCTCTCCTAAAATAACTATAGATCTAGCACCAAGGGAGAGGGGAGAAAGCTCACCTCAAGTCCAGCGGTACCACCATGGCCGGCCATAAGCCTCGCACTCCTTCGCGGCGGCATTGTTTTTCCCTTGACGGCGGCGGCGTTTCGATTCCTCCAAGGATGGCTCCGGCAAGCTCTTCCTCCTCCAGCCAAGAGAACTCCCTCAGAAATTTCGGGGCTGAAGAAAGGGGATGAAATGCTAGGGTTTCACAACTTTTTCCTTTTTATACACCGCAGACACGGGTAGGCACACGGCCGTGTTCCTACCCGTGTTCAGGTGACACGACCGTGTCGCCTGCCGAGTTTAGGGCCGTGTTCATCCCAGAACAACTTTCTGCCGTGTCGGGGTTGCGGCACACGGGTAGAGACACGGCCGTGTCTCGACCCGTGTCCTCGGCACACGGGTAGGGACACGCCGTGTCCCAATACCCGTGTACCTCTCTGACTGGAAACTTAATAATGGCATGAGGCACACGGGTATGGACACGGCCGTGTCCATACCCGTGTCGGCCAAAATCACCGTTTTGCCTTGTTTTCCTCATTTCCCATATGTTCGCACCTGTTCACCCACACCCCCATTGGGCTCACCACAGCCCCCTTGACTCAAATACGCAATCAAGGGGCCTAGCGCGAATTGAGACGTTACAAATCCTATAAACAAAATAAAAGATTTCGTCCCCGAAATCAGGGTAAGGCTATGGGAGTGAAACACATAAAAGGGAACTATGCTTTCAAATAAAAAATTTTACCTGGGGTAAATAATTCCGGGTAGCGCCCTTGCATCAAATCCCTTGGCTCCCATGTGAACTCCTCCTTCCCATGATTAGACCATAGCACTTTCACCAAGGGAACACTTTTGCGGCGCAAGGTTCTTGTCTCGTTATCAACGATCCGCACCGGCTCCAGTCGCACAGACCTATCAGACGCCACGGCACCATCCGCCGTGGGGATATACTGTTCAGGCCGCAGCAAAGCCTTCCGAAGCGACGATACATGGAACACGTCGTGAAGGTTCTCCAGCTCCGGTGGTAACTCCAATCGATAGGCCAGAGGGCCAATCCTTTCCAGTACGACATAGGGCCCGACATACCTTGGGCTGAGCTGCTTGACTCCACGTACCCGCGACACTCCGTGCATCGGTCGAATCTTCAGGAACACCTTATCACCCACTTGAAACTCCACCATACGGTGCCTTGCGTTGTAATATTTTGCCTGCCGGCTTTGAGCCTCTAGCATTCGATCCCGGATCAACCTAACCACCGCGTCCGTTTGAGGGTAAAAGGCTGTGCTAAAGGCGAGGCGCGAGCCCAAATAAGCCTGTACAGCCCTCCATTCTCTTGAAGTAAACCGACCATCCCGATCGGAGACGATCGTCTTCGGCACACCATGGTACCGCACAAATTGCTCCACAAAGAGACGCACTAGGACGCCCACCTGCGCCTCCTTCTTTATTGGGATAAATCGGGCTACCTTGGTCAACCGGTCAACTATCACCCACACAGAATCATTCCCCGAGCGCGAGCGAGGTAACCCGTGGACGAAGTCCATGGAGATGTCCTCAAATTTCCATTCGGGGATGGGCAACGACTGTAGCATTCCACCGGGGCTTCTGCACTCCGCCTTCACCATTTGGCAGGCCACACAATGAGTAATAAAGTGCTTGACATCCCTCTTCATGCCCGGCCAACACATTGTCTTTCTCAAATCGGTGTACATCTTCGCGATCCCCGGGTGCACCGAGTACTTGGAGCAATGGGCCTCCTTTAAAATATCCTCCCGAATGTTGTCACCTTCGGGGATGTACAGCCGGCCACGAAAATGGACGAGGCCGTCTTTTAGGGAGTATTCTTCCGTAGTCCCATCCTCCATTGACTTGAAAGCCGGGGTTAAAGCCGCATCCTTCTTTTGCTCCATCCGGATCCGGTCTCGTATGTTGCAAACTATACTCATCGCGGCCAAATATTCTGTATACTCTTCCGATTGATTCTTAAAGACCAAAGTGACTTCCATCTCTTGCAGTGTCTGGATTAACTCCATCCTCATCAAGTGGGATTCCGTGCTCGCTCCCGGTGCCTTTCGGCTCAAGGCATCAGCTACGGAATTAACCTTCCCGGGGTGGTAGTTCAAGGTGAATTCATAGTCGCACAAGAACTCCAACCACCACCGCTGTCTCAAGTTTAACTCCTTTTGGGTGTGAACGTACTTCAGGTTTTTGTGATCCGAGTAGATCTCGCAGTGGACGCCATATAAATAATGCCTCCAAATCTTCAAGGCGAATACCACCGCTCCCAACTCTAGATCATGCACCGGGTAGCTGGCTTCATGCTTCTTCAACTGTCTTGAAGCATAAGCGATCACATGCCCATTCTGCATCAACACAGCTCCCATCCCTTGATACGGCGCATCCGTGTAAACTTGAAAGCCCTCCTTCTCAGATGGAAGAGCTAGGATGGGTGCAGTCGTCAATCTGTCCTTCAACTCTTGGAATGCAGCTTCGCACTGGGGTGTCCATTCAAACGGCACACCCTTCTTGGTCAGCGTAGTAAGGGGAAGGGCGATCTTCGAGAAGCCTTTCACGAACTTGCAATAGTACCCGGCAAGTCCAAGAAAGCTTCGTATGTCGGCCGCTGACTTCAATGGCGACCACTCCTTCACGGCCCGCACCTTGGCCGGATCTACTGCTAGCCCCGCCCCACTAATCACATGGACCAAGAACGCGACCTCTCGAAGCCAAAACTCGCATTTGCTGAACTTGGCAAACAAAGTGTGCTCCTTTAGCTTCCTCAGCACTAAAGTTAGATGTTCGGCGTGTTCTGCTTCAGTCTTAGAGTAGACTAGGATATCATCGATGAACACGATGACAAAGATGTCCAAATAAGGGCTGAACACCTTGTTCATCAAGCTCATAAAGGCGGAAGGGGCGTTTGTGAGCCCAAACGGCATCACGGTGAATTCATACAAACCATATCTCGAACTGAACGCCGTCTTCTGAATGTCATCTTCTTGTATCCTCAGCTGATAATATCCCGAACGCAGATCTAACTTGGAGAACCAATACGATCCCACCAATTGATCAAATAATTCATCAATGCGCGGTAGGGGATAGGTGTTCCGCACCGTTAACCGGTTCAACTCTCGATAATCAATACATAACCGCAGGGTGCCATCCTTCTTTTTGACGAACAAAACGGGCGCTCCCCAAGGCGACGAGCTTGGGCGAACGAACCCTGCTTCCACCAATTCCTGAAGCTGGACTCTAAACTCTGCAAGTTCCTTCGGAGCCATTCGGTATGGAGCTCGCGAGACGGGCTTGGCACCCGGAATTAGCTTGATTTGGAAGTCCACTTCCCTATGCGGGGGTAGTCCCGGCAATTTCTCGGGGAATACCTCGGGAAATTCTCGCACCACCCGCACATCCTTGACCTCTAATGTCAATTTCTTCAACTCGAAGCAAATTACATAGACCTCGTCCCCTTCCATATGAGATTTCATAGCTTGGATTGAAGATAATAATTTACGGGGTGCGAATTTAATACCTTGAAAGATGACTTCCGAGTCTCCATGCCTCAACATAACTTGCTTCTCCGCACAATTGATCCTGGCATGGTGCCAGTTCAACCACCTCATGCCCAGGATGAGATCGAACTCCGGGATTCTTAACACTGTAGCCGGAGTTTCAAAGAACTTTCCTCCAATAAGGGTGTCGAAGTCGCAACTTGCTGACGACATCATCTCAGAGCCGTCCGGAAGGCGCACCCTTTGAGTAGTGCCCGTGAAGTGTTGCACTCCCTCCAAGTCCTTCACGAAGTCCGCCGAAATGAACGAGTGAGACGCACCCATGTCAAATAACGTATAGGCGGGCCTCCCGCTAACCATGACAGTGCCTAGGTTCCAAAAAGGGTAATCACTATCCAGAATTGCGCGTATCATTTGTATCGTAAATCTAACAAGTCATATAATATTAATAAATTTTACACGTACCGGTGATGACTTCCTGCGGATTTCTCTCCTGAGTCATATCCAATGCGAATACATGCTCCTGTGCATGTCCTTGATTTCTCCCTGGTGGTCCTCTTCCTCGGCCACGCATGTGCCCTCGCCCCCGTGGAGCTACTGGAGGGGGAGCAATAGGAGCATCACCGATCAGTCGCGGGCAAACTCGTCGGACATGCCCCGGTTGGTTGCACTCAAAACATATCACCTCACGTCGGCCCCCAGGTTGTTGATAATGTTGCTGCTGCGGTGGTGGAGGTAAAGCTGGTGGTTGCGGAATTGGGTACTCCACCCGATAGTTCCGGTTGACCCACCGACCGCCTCTGTGGTTTCCCCTTCCTCTGCCATGATCATTCCGCCTTCTATTACTAGGGCCGACTTCAATTACTCCTTCCGCAGGTCTCTTGCCACATCCCATGTGGTCCGCCTCCAGTCTCTTTGCCATGTCGATGATTTCTGTCAGGCTTCCATCGGCTATAAACAAAAGGGCCTGCCTCAAGGGGTCCCTTAATCCTTTGTAGAAGCGCTTCGTGTAGCCTCTATCGTCCAAATCATAGGAATCGGCAAACCTAGCGAGGTGTTGGAACTCCCTCTGGTACTCCGTTACCGATTTCGATCCCTGCTTCAGCTGCAGAAATTTTTCTTCAAGTCCATCCCGAGCAGAAGAAGGGATGAAGTGATCCAGAAAAGCCTCGGTGAACTCGTTCCAACTGATGTCCGTGTACAACCGCCCTTGGAAGGTGGAGCCCATGAGGGACTTCCACCACCTTTTGGCGTGCAGCTCTAGCAGCGTCACTACCAATGTCACCGCCATGCTGTTCGGACATCTTATGCCAGCCATCAATTCCTGCACGGTATCCAGCCATTCCTCGGTGCGCACCGGCGATTCCGTCCCAAGATAGGCAGGAGGGGACAGGGCACGGAAGGTGCTCAACCAGTTGGAGCCTGGCGCTTGTTGTTGCACCGGAGCTTGCTGGGCTTTAAATGCATCCAATATGGCTGACAACGTTTGTCCCAGTTCCGACTGCTGGAATTGTGAAGGGACGGAAGGGGTAGGAGTGCCCCCAACCGGCTCCACCTGCGCTGGGACCTATACGCAAGGTACAAACTAGGGTCAGGTTGGCTAAAACTAATGTCAAAGATGGACAACTTAGTGTGAATTACATATGGGCACACCACTGCTTCCGCTAAGTCGGTTTGTCCCCAGACCGACTAATCGAACGGGAGTGGCCCATTGTTACATGACTGCTCTAGTTGAAGATCGGCTAAGTCTGATACCATTTGTAAGACCCCCCTCCCGGAACACAACACACGGCACGAGGGGAGTCTTATGCCCGAAATAGCCGCCTTGCGGTAGCACTAACACACGGGTTAGCCTTTACCATAAGACGCCTATTCCGCCGGCTACAATCCATATCACAACAATTATGCCAACCCAACCATAACAGAAAAGTAAAGCAGTTCAATTCACAGCTAATGTTAAGTCCAAAAATAGCGGAAGATAACAAGCACAACAGGCTTGTACAAAAGAACAAGAGTCTAGAAATGTTTTGCCAAACGGCTACATGAAAACACTCATGACTGTCACTGACGGTGCCGATGGCACCACCACCTCAGGTCCTATCGTCCAGGCCTGGCTGTCCTGCTGCATAGTCCGTTGCTGCTATACCTGCGGGGTTTCCTCCTAAAAAGGAAGACGTAGCAACCGTTAGTCATAAGACTAAGTGGCTTCACATCCGCTCCCCCGGCGACTCCTCGGCACCGGGCGGAGAAAGGAACAAAGGTACAATATATATATATAAGCAAGTAAACAAGCAGGTGACTGTAAATATGGTGGAGTATAAACCACGCTACACAACTAGCAGTTCTACAAATATTAATAATATATGACAGCAGGTATAAGTAATCAGAATAGTAACTTAACTTATAAGAGTGCCCATACAAACTTATAAGTTAAGGATCGGGTTAACAGTAAAGTAACTCATCGTATAAGAGTGCCCATACAAACTTATACGATGAGGATCTTGTGTATGCAATGAATGACATGATATGAATGTTATGCTAAGACCGAATCATGCGCACGCACATGCAAGTTGCTATGTCGACACAGACTTGAAGTTCCCACTTTTCGAGCAGGTAGCTAACCTCTCAGGCGTCGTCCGTCGTGGCCAGACGGCGACAGTGGAGCGGGCGTCTCCACTACTAGGTGGTATCACACTACCTATCCTAGGCCCCCGTACGCCTCAACGCTAAGAACACAACAGCGGAGCTCACATGCGTACTACGGCTCAGAAGGGGTCTTGGGTAAATGTGCACCAAGAACACAGCCCAACCTGGCCTTTGATTTCGAACCGGATGGAACCTCGGAAACGCACGAGGTGCAAGCCCAACCGTTCTCATGGCGCGGAGGAGATCTCGGGTTATGGACACCAAGTATCTAACCCTACCGCCCAAGGTCTACCCATTGGCTCCCATCGGTGTGACGACTGGCGAACCCGTAGACCTGCCACAGTCATTATCTCAATATCGCGACACGATGAATCGTCGCACATCACATGCCCCAAAACAACTCACTCGATGCTACCCGTAGGGAGACTACAACTCTAAGCATCAGTTGTTAATAAACCCCTTGGGCTCGGATTACGGTTACAAAATACTCTTCACATAGTGTCCATCATATTCACGCCCACCTATTCAATGAATTCACCTCAACACTACGCATAATAGATATGTTCAACACCCAACTATATAAATATATTCTATTCCACTCTCAACCCTTAATTTCTAGCATTCTCATCCGCTCCATTTCTCCACCAATACATGGCTATTCCTTGTTACACAACCAAATGAGTAACCATGCTAAATTATAGTAACAACAACATTATAAATATATGGGAGCAAGATAACAAATGAGCAATTCACAACCATTGCTAGAGTGCTAGCATTATAAATTAACAAGTGCATTAACATAGGATAGCCCGATACTAAAACTGGGATTCCCGGAGCTACAGGAATCCGATCACAATGCACAACCCCTCGTTGGGAAGGTATTCGCGAGGGCTACGACTTTCGTGTTGAGTCGATCGCCCAGATCTGGTCGCAACATACCAGAAATTCAACTCGAATACGTACAGGAAACAGTTTCCTGTACAGGAATTTTCCCGAACGCAGCGGACTCGAACCAGCTTTCCCGTGGCTACGGGTATCGCATGGAAACGTGCAACCACTCGTCGGAAAGGAAATTTCAAGGGATACGACTTTCGTGTTGAGTCGATCACCCAGATTTTGCCAGAATACCTCTGAAATTGGCCACGAAGGTCGCCGCGTGCAGAAATCAGATTTCTGCACGCATCTTAAGGCGAGATGAACGGCATCCGTTCATCTTCTTCCTTGCAACGACCTCGCATAAACTTCTCCAGAAATCACACCCAACCTTATTTCTCCTTTTAAAGCCAAACCCTCAACGAAAACCCCTCTCATCTCCACTTTGAATGATGAGAAGGTTGAGGGAGACTAAGCCTAGAAAAACCTAGGCATGGCTTATCCTAAGAACTCTCCTCCTCACCATCAAGACTCTATGGAGTCGATGTCTCTTCTAAAATAACTATAGATCTAGCACCAAGGGAGAGGGGAGAAAGCTTACCTCAAGTCCAGCGGTACCACCATGGCCGGCCATGAGCCTCGCACTCCTTCGCGGCGGCATTGTTTTTCCCTTGACGGCGGCGGCGTTTCGATTCCTCCAAGGATGGCTCCGGCAAGCTCTTCCTCCTCCAGCCAAGAGAACTCCCTCAGAAATTTCGGGGCTGAAGAAAGGGGATGAAATGCTAGGGTTTCACAACTTTTTCCTTTTTATACACCGCAGACACGGGTAGGCACACGGCCGTGTTCCTACCCGTGTTCAGGTGACACGGCCGTGTCGCCTGCCATGTTTAGGGCCGTGTTCATCCCAGAACAACTTTCTGCCGTGTCGGGGTTGTGGCACACGGGTAGAGACACGGCCGTGTCTCGACCCGTGTCCTCGGCACACGGGTAGGGACACGCCGTGTCCCAATACCCGTGTACCTCTCTGACTGGAAACTTAATATTGGCATGAGGCACACGGGTATGGACACGGCCGTGTCCATACCCGTGTCGGCCAAAATCACTGTTTTGCCTTGTTTTCCTCATTTCCCATATATTCGCACCTGTTCACCCACACCCCCATTGGGCTCACCACAGCCCCCTTGACTCAAATACGCAATCAAGGGGCCTAGCGCGAATTGGGACGTTACATGTCGTTCGGTGGAACCGTTGGCATGGATGAGGGTCTTCGGCGGTCTATGGCTTAAATTGTCGTGACCAAGGCCAAGAAGACAAAATGCTCATATGGTTGGCCGTCCAAGGGGCGGTGGTGGAACGGGAATGTCTATGGCTTGAATTGACGTGACGTTGGCCGGTTCGCCGTGAATGTGCCCTGTGTGCACGAGGTGTGTGGCCGTGCGAGCCTACGCCTGTGTTGAAGTGTGTTTACACTATATTGATGCTATACTAATAAAGTGCAGGGAAAGAGCATCGCCGCCCCGATTACGGGGGCAGGATCGTTATAATTTTGTCAGCATAGCTGACCGTTGCTTTTGTTTACCACTGGGCGGTGGATTGTGGCTTGCAGGTGCTGCGGAGCCGAGTGTGAAATAGCGGGCTAAAGCCCATGTTGCGGTGCTGGCCCTCGAAGGCCTACCTTTCTTTATGTTTTCCATTTATCTCATGTATGGCCGTCCTGCGAGCCGAAGTATGAAAGACACTCTTGTTGAGAGAACTATTGTAAGGCCATAAGGCCGGTACTTTTGTATTAATCATTCCTATTTTATCTAGTAGTGGACATTCATGCTTGGCAGGATTCTTTTATTTGTGCAACTTAAGAAATTGCTTCCGCTAGAATGACTCTGTGTAGGACATTGGTGATTGGTTATATGGTTTCAACGCGTAACCAACCGGTCTGTCCGTAGTATATGGCGTCGGGCCCCGGCCGGACCTACTTCTATATGCTATGCGACGGATAGGGGTGTTACAAATTGGTATCAGACTACTGGTTTCGGTCAAACTTAAATGAATTCGTGGGCGAATTCACTTTAAGGGGTGGTGAGCACATGTGTGCGTCATCGTTATAACATGAAAAGAACCCATGAATGTCCACTTAGGAATGAAAATACACATGTTTGAGGAACCTGCGTATTCCTATAATTGCTGTTTGCAATAGTTTTTGGTCGCTTATCTGTGTTTTGCACGATTATAGGTGACCAGAAGTGGTACTAGGCCGTCAGAACGGCCAGGTTCTGAGGCAAGCAGTGCGTCAAGTGAAGCGCCTGCAACACCTCCGTCTGCCGAGACCATTAGATTGGTGGCAGAAGCTGTCTTTGCTATGATTAATGTGCAACCTGCAAGATAGGTGCAGCAGCCTGCTCCTGCGGGGGAGCAAGTGCCGCTCCAAGCGGCGGAGCCAAGAAGGGTTGAACAACTGGTGGTGGAGCCGGAGTTTCCTAGGAAAGCAACTGAAAGACAGTTGAAGCATGTGATGGGCTTCCATCCACCGGTGTTCACGGGAGCGGAAACCCCGACCCAGGTTGAGGATTGGCTCTCAAGAGTCAATAGGGTCATGACAGCGACAATAACGGAAGAGTGGCAAAATACTACAATAGCGACGTTCCTTTTGGATGGGGACGCAAGGTTATGGTGGGAAGGCCTAGAGCTACACCAGTTGAGGGGAAGGCCGTTGGCCGAAGTTCCTATGGCCGAGTTTGCAAGATTATTCATGGCTCGATACCTCCCCTCAGTGCAGAGGATCGCATTGGAGAACGAGTTCCAAAAGTTGGTGCAAGGAGATAGCACTGTAGACGAGTACCTCCACGAGTTTACTAGGTTGGGGAGATATGCTAGCGCTACCTTTGCCGACGAGGAGCGAAAGACTAACCGCTTCTATGAAGGGTTAAGAGATGAGCTGAGGTTGCTACTGTCAGGGCCCATGGCACAGGGTTTCCTAACCTTGGTTAATACGGCCCGGTCCTTGGAGAAGGACATGAGAAATGTGCAAGCTAAGAAGGAATCCGGTGGGAAGAAATCAGAGTTCAAAGCGCCGACTACGTCGAAGTCGGGCTATAGAAGATTCTACAAGAAGGCTAGGACGTCAGGTCCAGCTCCTTCTGCAGGTGCCTCGGGGACAACTACAAACCGAACCCCGGGCGCTTGTTTCACGTATGGAAAGACGAGGCACTTTGCCCGCGATTGCTGGAGCGGACGCCCAAAGTCCGAGAGGAAACAAGGAGCTACCTACGAAGAGAAGGGCAAGTCGGTGGAGTCAACCGCGTCCCACTATTCTCCGACTCAGCCTAGAGTCTACAACTTGGGCCAGCAAGAGGCCATTAAACAAGCTGACGTGGTGACAGGTACGAGTTAATTTACAGCAAGTTAACTTTATATACTATTGTCTATTGCTTGTTAGCCTAATATTGTTTGTATAGGCTTTATTTTGATTAGCGATAGTCCGGCACGGGCACTGTTCGATCACTCCTTCTTGTCCGAAATTTTTTTATCGCGCATCGGAGTCCCTTCTTCGATGGCGAAGGACAAGTTAGATGTGCTGCTACCGAATGGGTGCTCGATGCGTGCAGACAGGGTGTGCGCCGTAAAGGTTCACATAGGGAGCCAAGAGTTCGATTTGCTAGCGTCATTACTGCCGCTGGTAGAGTTCGACGTTATCTTTGGGATGGATTGGCTTTCGGAGCAAAAGGCTTGGATTGATTGCGACCGGAAAGAGGTCAAGCTGGGTGTTGGGCGGGAGACAACATTCGAGGGACTCAAGGGGTCGACCAAGACGCTGATGTCTGCTCTTCAGGTGGTAAAGGCAATTCGTGCTGGTGCAGAGCTGTTCTTCGCAATAGTGGGGGCTGTAGAGCCAAAGTCCACGTTGGATAGCATACCTGTGGTTTGCAAATACCCAGATGTGTTCCCGGATAGTCTTCCCGGGGCCCCACCGCAGCGAGAGATTGATTTCACCATCGAGCTCGTGCCGGGGGCCAAACCGGTGTCACGTGCTCCGTATAGGTTTGCGCCTAAGGAGATGGCAGAGTTGAAAGTTCAGCTAGAGGAGCTGATGGAGCAAGGTTATGTGCGTCCAAGCTCGTCGCCTTGGAGTGCGCCGGTCCTCTTCGTTAAGAAAAAGGACGGGAGTATTCGGTTGTGTATCGACTAAGAGAGTTGAACAAACTGACGGAGAAAAACAAGTACCCGATCCCGAGGATTGATGATCTCTTTGATCAGTTAGTCGGATCGTCGGTATATTCTAAGTTGGATTTGAAGTCGGGGTACTATCAGTTGAGGATAAGGGAATGTGATATCCCGAAGACGGCGTTCAACACAAGGTATGGGCATTTAGAGTTCACGGTCATGCCGTTTGGACTGACGAATGCACCATCAGTGTTTATGGACTTGATGAACAGGACGTTCCGAGATTTCCTGGATCGCTTTGTGATCGTCTTTATCGACGATATATTGGTGTACTTGCAGTGCGAAGAAGATCACTTCAAGCACTTGCATCTAGTGTTGGAGACTTTGAGGAGGAATGAGCTGTATGCGAAATTCTCCAAATGTGAGTTCTGGCTACCCTCAGTAGCATTCATTGGTCACATTGTCAGTGGGGAAGGTATAGCGGTGGATCCGGCGAAGATCGTTGCGATACGGGAGTGGCCTGCGTTGTCTTCTGTCGCGGAAGTCCGTAGTTTTCTCGGGCTTGCCGGATATTACAGGCGCTTCGTAGAGAACTTCTCGCGGATAGCGCTACCTCTCACGAAGTTGACAAGGAAAGATCAGAGATTCTTGTGGACGCAGGAGTGTGTGCAAGCTTTTGAGGAGCTGAAGAGACGGTTGACCACGTCGCCAGTGCTTAGTTCACCGAGTGGGACCGAGGGCTTTGAGGTGTATAGTGATACCTCGGGTAGTGGTTTGGGCTGCATGTTGTTGCAGCATGGGAGCGTCATAGCTTATGGATCGCGTCAGCTAAAAGTGAATGAAAGGAACTATCCGGTCCATGACTTGGAGTTGGCGGCCATGATATTTGCACTTAAGCTGTGGAGGCACTACCTATACGGCGTAAGGGTCGATATATATACCGATCACAAGAGCCTGAAGTACCTATTGGATCAGAAGGATCTTAACATGAGGCAGAGGAGGTGGATGGAGTTCCTGGGGGACTACACCTTCAACATTCATTATGTACCCGGGAAGGGCAATGCAGTTGCAGATGCGTTGAGTCGCAGGGCTCCCGCCCAAGCCAACTGGTTGTCGGTGCATGATGAGCGGCTAGTACGTGAGTTGGAGGAGCTTGAGATCTGTTGCGTTGACAAGCAAACGAGCGCCAAAGCAACGTTGAACTTGACAGAAGTTCAGTATGACTTGGCTGACCGGGTTCGGCAGGCATTGGAGTTAGATGACTCCATGAAGGAGCTTATGGAGGCAGCGTTGGATGGGTCAAATTCCCAGTTTTCAGTGGAAGATGGGTTGTTAAGGAAGGATCATCGGTTGTGCGTCCGAAGCGGGAGTAACCTACGGGCGGAGTTGATGTATGAGGCTCATCATACCAAGTACTCAATCCACCCAGGGAGCACAAAGATGTATCGTGACCTCAAGAAGCTGTTTTGGTGGCCGGGGCTCAAGAAAGACGTAGCGTTGTTTGTGGCCAAATGCCAAACGTGCGCCTTGGTGAAGGCGGAGTGCCAAAAGCCGGGAGGATTTCTAAAGTCCTTGCCTATACCAGAGTGGAAGTTCGACGACATATCTATGGACTTTGTGCATGGGTTACCAAGGTCGCAGAAGGGGAACGACGCCATCTGAGTGATCGTAGATCGGTTAACTAAGGTGTCGCATTTCATTCCGCATAGGAAGGACGACTCGGTGGAGAAGTTGGCAAAGCTATATATGGATAATATAGTTAGACTGCATGGTGTGCCTCGCAGCATTGTGAGTGATCGTGATGGGCGTTTCACGTCCAATGATTGGAGGTTGGTGCAGCAGATGTTGGGGACAAAGTTGAAGTTCAGCACAGCCTTCCATCCGCAGACGGATGGGCAGACCGAGAGAGTCAATAGGATGATGGAGGACATGCTCCGCATGTGTGTTCTAGACTTCGGGAAGCATTGGGAGTACCACCTGTATTTGGTGGAGTTCGCGTACAACAACAGCTACCAGACGAGTATCCAGATGGCGCCTTTTGTGGCCCTGTATGGTAGAAAATGTCGCACGTCGTTGTCTTGGTTAGAAACGGGTGAGGCAAGGTTGTACAAGAAGCAGGAAGTGGAGAGTGCTACCTCGTTGGTATGGATCATTCGGGAGCGCTTGTTGATCGCTCAGGACAGGCAGACGAAGTATTACAATGCCAAGCACCGGAACGTGGAGTTCGCGGCAGGCGATTGGGTATACTTGAAAGTGAAGCCATTCAAGGGGGTTTCGCGGGTGAGACGCTTGAAGAAGCTGAGCCCAAAATACCTTGGACCTTTTGAGGTTCTGGAGCGAGTCGGCGAAGTAGCATACCGTTTGAAGCTATCAGTGGAGTTGAGTGGGCTACACGATGTGTTCCACATCTCTGTGTTGCGGAAGGCGGTGCACGAGCCATCGCTAGTGATCATAGTGGATCAAGTACTGGTGGTCGAAGGGTTGACGACTAGGGTCAAGCCCGTCCATATCGAGGACTTCGAGGTGAAGAGACTCCATAACAAGGAGATCCGGATGTTTAAGGTCCGGTGGGATAATTGCAGTCGGGAGGAGCTCTCTTGGGAAAGGGAGCAAACTATGCTGGAGGAGTACCCGGAGTTATTCCGCTCAGGTACCGTTAAAAGCTTTAAGTTTCTATTGTTTTCTTTCAGTAAATTTCGTGGGCGAAATTCTTTTAAGGGGGAGAGAGTTGTAACACCCCGAAACTCAACGGAGGGACTGGTGACGTTATAAGCCAAGTCTGGGTGTTGGAGCAGGTGTCACAGGCGTGACACGGGCGTGACACGGGCGTGTCATGGGCGTGTTCGGCCACGGGTCATGTGGTCGACGTTTTGACGATCGGAGATTGTCGAAATGAGGCACACGGCCTGGGACACGGGCGTTGTAAGACCCCCATTTTTTTTCTTTTTTAGACACCGGGGTCTTAGGCCCAGAACCGTCGCCTTGCGGTGATACCTTCGCACCCGGGAAGGTCGTCACTACAAAACGCCGATCCTGCCGGCCAAATCGATCACAACTGTAGCAATAAATTAAAAACAAGTCCACAGGAATCACATGTATAGAAAATAAGCTCCACGAAGGGAGTGTCCACAGATAGTACATATAACAGAAATCTCGGGCTTATGCCCGGTACATCATGTCCTCTGAAAGTGAAGGGATAGATACTACTCTAGAGGGGGGGTGAATAGAGTTATCAAATTTTGCACTAGACAAAACTTAATAGTCTACCCAACTCCCTTGGAGTGAAATGCGGAATGAAAAGATTATAGATATAGAAATAACCCTAAAGCCTAACACAAGTGTTATGCACAAACTCAAGCTAACTGTAATTACAGTTAAGGCTTGGAAAACCTAATCAGCAACTAGCAAACCTAGTTATATCTAATCACAGCCACAATGCAGGAATTAAACAAGGCAATCCAGACGACACAAGGAATTTATAGTGGTTCCCCAAATAACTTGGGTACGCCCACTCTTCTACCAACAAGGTAGGAATCCACTCAGGTTTTTGATCAGGTGCCCTGCCACCAACAGGATCTGCTTCAGGTAGATCCAGAAACCCTTTAGACTTTTGATCAGGTGTCTAAAAACCGAACACAGGTTTTTGATCAGGTGCCCTGCCACCAAGGGATACTTTTGAAGGGAGTAATAACCCTGTATAGGAGGGTGAAAGAAGGTTAAGATGTCTTCTCTATTTTACAATAGATTAGTGAAGCACAAAGACTTGCACTGAGCTAGAAAGCTCAAGGAATCAAGGCTCCCCCTGGCTCAAAGAATGTCCAGGTGAAGTCTTGCTTTAGTGCAGAAACTCTTCAGTAAAAACTGAAGGAAAAACTACAAGAAGATATATAAAATATAAAATGGAAATCTTCTAGCAGCTATCTTCTTCTTCTTCTTCGAAAGAACTCTGAGTTTGAACTTCCTGGAAGCAGGAGAACTCAGGTTGAAGAAGAACAGAAGAGCTTAACACTTCTCAGTTGAATGAATATTGCTGAGAGCAGTGAACTTGAACTTGATGAAAGCTTGAATGCTTAAATGAATAACTGGTTAGCTAGCTGAAATCCTTCTCCAAAGGATTCTTTTTATAGCAGCAACAAGCAACGACTCTTTTCAATTTGAACTGTTTGTCTTCTTCTGAAACTTGAAACGTGGGCTGCAAATATCACAAAGACAAACAAACTCTGCAGCAAAATATTCTATAAAAGGGATAAACCTTTTTCAAGGAAGCTGCAGGAAGCAATCTGATAATACAGGTACTAAATAAAATCACATCAGAAATAAACTCTTTATAGCAAAAAGGAAGACTTTTCAGTCTAACGGCTATAAAGGACTGATAGCAGATAAAGTAAAATACAATGTCAGCTAATAAGACAAACAACTTTATCTGAAAAGATTTTACTCAGGCAAAAGGGATGGAGCAGATATTGCCTGGAAATATTATCATAAAACAACTGAAATAACATGCCAGATAATGTATTAATTAATTAAATATAATAAATAAATACAAAATAAAAAGGCAGACAGAAAACGTCGAACGACCCTCGGAGATCGTCGACCGACGCACGGAGATCGTCGACCTATCGGGCAGATAGTCGAACGATCCAGATAGTCGAACTATCAAAGGAGATAGTCGAACCATCACAACAGATAGTCGAACTATCAGAAGATAGTCGAGCTATCAGATAGTCGACCTATCAACAGATAGTCGAACTATCAAGGGAAAACAGATAGTCGATCTATCAGCAGATAGTCGAACTATTAGAACAAAACAGATAGTCGATCTATCAACAGATAGTCGAACTATCAAAGAACGACAGATAATCGAACTATCAATAGATAGTCGAGCTATCAGATAGTTGAACTATCAAAGCAGATAGTCGAACTACCAAGGGAAAACAGATAGTCGACCTATCAGCAGATAGTCGAACTATCAGAAGAAAGCAGATAGTCGACCTATCAAACAGATAGTCGAGCTGTCAGATAGTTGAACTATCCAAGCAGATAGTCGAACTATCAAACAAACAGATAGTCGAATTATCAACAGATAGTCGAACTATCACAGCACACAGATAGTCGAACTATCAACAGATAGTCGAACTATCCTCGCAGACAGAACGTCGAGCAACTGATCGACGATCGTCGAACAGTTAGTCGACGATAGTCGAGCGGCGTTCGACTATAGTCGAACGAAAAACTACTTAACCAAATTCTTCATCTGGAAAAGCGGGGACTCTACAGCTAGACCACTAACCATTGACCATAGATATTTCTTGGGTCAAGGGACAAAAGGAGAAGACTAAACTCAAATCAAACTAGGGTACCAACATCCTCACTACAAATCGCTCATCGTGGAAGCAAACTAATATAACTACTAGTGGTCAGGACTCACAGTCCCTACTGTCTGAACTCCGGTACTAGACTGTCCGATCTCCAAGCGTGCCGACCTCCGGGGCTGCTCCTCCATGCTGGGCTCCGTGGTCCCCTAAAATGATGTGGTTCGAAAACCATTAGTCTAAAAGACTAAGTTCTATCATCCCCCGCCCATTCCCCCATAGCTCCTAGGCACCGAGCGGGGAGAAGGAAAGGGAAGGACATGAAGGTGGAGAATATCAAATAGCAGATGGCAGCGGAGCTAAACTAGCAGTTTAAAAAGATGGTAATAATGATATAAAATTTGAATAAGAAAGTAACCTTGACTTATGCGATACACATAAGCTAAGGGATCTCTTGCAGGGCTCCTATCGTATAAAAAGTCTCATACCGATTTATACGATAGGGTGTCGGTTTTACTAGCAGGCTTAAATATATAGTACTGAAAGAGAACCTTGACTTATAAGCACGCTCGCTCGAACTTATAGGCCAAGGGGTCGTTCTGTAGGGCCTAATGTATAGAGCATCCCATACCGCTTATACATTAGGTGTCAGGTTATATGCAATGGTTATGCTATGAAATACAATTATGCAATGTCGTGAACATGCAAGTGCAACTCACCCACTCGACTCTGTGTACACAGACCTTTAGTTCCCCCTTTCGGAGCCGTTACCTCCCAGGACACCTCCGTAGTGGCAGACGGAAGCGGTGGGTTGGGCCTCGCCCACCTCTAAACCAGTAAAGCACTACCGGTCAGACCTATCGTACGCCTCAATGCTTGGTGCACAAAGCGGACTCCTGCGTATTCTTGCCGGCTGGCGCACCGGACTTCTGTTGGCGAAGTGCTAACCATACTTGCCGAGTCAGCGTATTGGCGTCGGTGCATCGACCCTCCAATACCGAAGATCCACCACCTTATACCTTCTATGCACATGCAATAGTTATGATTCCAAACAACAACCGAACCAAATCTCCCCGGACTATCCCGTCCTTCATAATCAACAACCGAGCCGAAGCTCCCCGGACTATCCCGTCCGTCATAATCAACAACCGAGCCGAAGCTCCCCGGACTATCCCGTCCGTCATAATCAACAACCGTGCCAAAGCTCCCCGGACTATCCTGTCTGTCATAATCAACAACCGAGCCGAAGCTCCCCGGACTATCCTGTCCGTCATAATTAACAACTGAGCCGAAGCTCCCCGGACTATCCCGTCCGTCATAATCAACAACCGAGCCAAAGCTCGCCGGGCCACCCTGCCTATCACCATAACCACTAGGCTTATTGCCCGAGTAACCCAAACTATCTCTCGGGACATTGGGGTTTGAGAGTGTGAAATCCTAAGTTTACTTTTTACTCTTCAGTTTATTTTATGCCTACGACTTAGGTTTGACCCAGGACTGCCCAAGGTATTCCCTATGAAGGGCTCTCGAGGGCACTAGGAGCTATGATGGGCTGAATCCCAAAGCTCCCTTTCGCAAGGCACTTATTCTTGTTGGTTGATAACTAATCCCATATCCCTTACCCATTCCCTTTTCATATTACGCTAGGCTAAACTTAAGGTGATTTTGACCTTTCACTCTACGGGGAAGACGATCTTTCGTCGATCCCGAACACCACCTAACTTATAGCCAAACCCAACCTTTTCTCATCCAACCCTGAGGGATGAACTTATTCTAAATTATCCAAACCTATAACCACTAATCTCGACTTATGTGCCTAACTTGTATTCCAAAATATTTCTGCCGATTTACTATATGCAGACCACCAAGGTTTAATGCCGTGTAAAATGGGAAGTACATCAAATAATCATCCAATATTCCTATAATAATTAATGGGGGTCCATTATGACCTTTATTGCCCAAATCCAGAATTTCACAATTTTTTTATTTATCTAGTAATTTATTAAATATTCCTAGTGGCCAAGGTCTCCGAGATTGAACAGGAGGTACCAAATTTAGACAAGATACAATTCCCCCAGATTTATGTTATACTCATTATAAACATTTAACCTAAGATCCAAGGTCTCTTAAATTTTCAGCAAGGTTTAGGCCACTGATTTTATTTTAAAGGTAACTTGCAATAATTTATTAAAATAGATAATTAGGGCAATATTATTTTTAAAAATTCAAGGAAAACTCTAACCTGATTGCAAGGGCATATAAATGCTCCGGGTCAAATATCATAAGTGATTAAGGAGTGATAAGCCTCAAACAAAAATCATAAACAATTTTCCAAAATTACTAAATGCAGACCACCAAGGTTAAACTTCATGTAAAATGGAAAGTACATCGAATGATCATCCAATAATCCTATAATAATTAATGTAAGTTTCTTATAAACTTTAAGCCTTAAATCCAGAGACCCAAAATTTTCCTTATTTATTTAATAATTTATTTAATTATTATAATGACTAAAGTTTCAAATAATGAACATGAGGTACCAATTTCAGACAAGATATCATTCCACTAATTTTATATGATATTAAAAATAAGAATTTAACTCATCCTCCAAAATATCTAAATTTTTCAGTAAGGTTTTATCCCCAAATTCTTATTTCATTTTAATCCTTAAAAATTCATTTAAAGAGATATAAAAGACTATATTGCTTCCAAAAATTCAGAGAAAATTTAAGTATAATTCTAATGGCATATAAATGATCTGAGACAAATTTCATAATTTATTTATCAGTAAATAGACTTAAATAAATTATTGAATAATTTCCTCATTTAACAAGCTTGTGAAGTAAGTACCTCCAATATGTATTTAAAAATTCTCATAAAATTTATATATGTCTATAATGCTTCAAGACTTCCTCTTACAAACTTTGATATCTTCCCAAGGGGCATAGAGACCATAATGATCAATTTATTAAATTGAGGCATCCCCTTATGTTATAAAGGAAGTACTATAAATATTATCCCAAAAGTCCCAATTAAATTACCAGAGGCTGATAATATCCTTATGACCATTCTACCAAAATTTCATCTTAGTGTTTTGAGTTTAACTAGCTCATTCCAACCCTACAATATTTGTGCCCTAAACTAAGGTTAGGGTTTTGTGGGTCCCAAACATTCCAAAATACCCTAAGATTTTCACAAGAGGGTTTTAGTTACCCTAATACCCTCCCTACAAAATTTCATAGTCATACAAGGTGTTTGGGCCACATGCCCTTCACAAGGTACAAAAGCCCTTCCTTAGGGTTTGACCTAGGATCTTGGGGCAAATCAATTCCAAACCTCCCCATATTTAATTGGAAGGTGCACAAGTTCATGACAAGTCAGTGGCCCAAATTTGAACCTCTGTTGAGGTGAATTGGACATCCTAAACCAACAATATATTTTTGGACACAAATGCCCTTCTTAGGGCATGGCTAGGGTTTGCATGATTTCCATTCAAATCACCTCCAAACTTAATGAAATTTTAACCAGGGATCTATATTGACCTCATATACCTCCCACCAAAATTTGGATAAATTTGGGCTTCATTTGACCCATAAATTAATTTACCCTAGGTAAATTAAATTATTTACAAAACTATAAAAACATTATTCCCAAAAATTCCCATTTTTTGGGAGTGTCTACATATTGGGTAGGGTTACTTCCTGCCAAAATTTCAGCTCATTTGAGCTAAGGATCAAGTGTGGGCACTCTGTTTAATGCCTGCCTAGTCATATGTATAGACCCCACCAAAATGAGTGCCCTGGTCAAACCAGGCACCCAAATTGGTTCAAACCAATTTTGTATGAAAGTAGACTCAGAGGGCTACATTTTATGTGTTGACTATTTTTTCTGAAATGGCCTCTAAGTATTTGTAATAATTAATTACATTAAATACCAGATATGTGACAAAAATGAAATGAATCAACATATATATTCCATAGTTTAAATATCATCCCGCACGAATCTTGACGCAAGACCGACGGCATCCCATCGTCTTCTTCCTCCAGCAGACGGCTAGGATCTATCCTGCCTAGGCTGACTTCCAGCCGCTGCCGTCGGTGATCCGGCCACCTCCCCGGCCGGCCACCGCCGCCAACACCTTCGTGGTGGTTGGGGCTATCTCCAGGCGGCGGCTTGGCCGCCGGGGAGCCCTATTCCGGCGATCCCGACAAGCGGACATTTCATGGAAAATCCATGAATTTAAATTTTGGATTCGGCTCAATTGAGTCCAAACCTCGGCCTTAAAGATTCTAAAGATCTGCCCATACAAGGAGTGGAGAAGGACCTGTGGGGGCGGCTGTAGCCGTGCTGATTGCCGGATTGGCATGGTGGTGGCCAGTGGTGGTCGGCCTCTTCAAAAATATAGGAAACTAGCTGGCTCCTTCAGGAAAATGGTGGGAATTACTCCTTGGAGTCCAATGGAGCTTTTAAAAGGGAGAGGGGAGGTGTTAGGTAGCTGAATTGCCCTATGCCATTTTTGGCCTAAGTCAAAAATGACGGCTTTGGTTGGTAGGGGGTGGAGCTTGCTCTAATCAGTTAAGGATTGCTGCTGCACCCCCTTGCCTTGCTGAATTTAATGGGGGAGGTTGGGGAAGGGGGAGGAGGTGCCCAAAGTCCTCCTTCCTTCTTCTTCCTTCTCTTTGTCTTTCCTCCATGGGTGGCTTTCTCTCTCCTAATCACCAAGCCTGAAATTTGGCTCCTACCTAATCCATGGCAGCCCACAAGTCCATTTGGTCATTTAAAACAAGGTTAGCCCAATTGCAATGGGCTTGAGCTTGAGTTAGCTCTTTTGGGCTAGTTTGACCCAAACTTGGACTGGGGCCCACTTAGGTCAATGGGTCCTTGAATTTTCCTTAATGGGTTCTTGGTGACCCATTGGCCTCCCCTAGGGTCAAGGTGGGGTTGGATTGGTCCTTGAAGGTCACTTGACCCTTAACTAGGGCATTTTGACCATTTTAGGTTCAGAGTTGACTTTGGTCAACCTAGCCTTTTTGATTGGTCCCAATGGGTCCTTGGTGACCCTTTAGCCTCTCACTAGGTCTATGAGGGTATGTGTGGGGTCCATTTGGATAAGGGACTGCAATTGGCCCTTGTGTAGGTCAATTTGACCCAATAAGGGTTATAGTTGACTTTGGTCAACTTAGCCCCTTTGACTGCCTTCCATGGGTCCTTAGTGACCCATTGACCCCATTACTAGAGTTATGAAGGTATGGGTGGGGTCTTGGAGTCTTGGTGAAGCCCCATGATCACCTTAAACCAAGGTTCAGAAATCTACTATGTGCAGACCATAGTGGTCTCATCCTCATTCCTAGGCTCACTTGGCCTTTATGGATTTTCTAGGGTTTTGTCATGACAAAACTACTCTTAGGGGTCTAGTTGGAAATGGGATGTTACAAATCCCCATAAACAAAATAAAGATTTCGTCCCCGAAATCAAGGTTAAGCCCACGGGGACTCCTATCGGGGGAAAAGAAACTTGTAACATCCTATGAGAATTGAAAGATTTACATCACGACACCATGTTTGCTATGTGAGGTTTAAAGGTGATAGTCAAATCTAAGACCAATTCGCCCAATTGCCAAAGTCTAGACCCCAATAAACAAAAGTTTAGCCTCTATTCTTGAAATTTCAGTCCTACTAGTTTAAAATAGGAAAATAAATTGAACATCCTGAGTGGTTGTGAGGTATACTTGACTGAAGAGTTCCGGGTATCTTTGTCGCATCAAGTCCTGGGGCTCCCATGTGTGCTCCTCTCTTCCGTGATTCCTCCACAGGACCTTGACTAATGGAACCTTCTTGTAGCGTAAGACTCATACTCCCTTGTCGTCAATCCGAACCGGTTCTAGGTGAACTGACCGATCAGATGCTATCGGCCCATCTGTGGTTGTAACTTGCTGTTCTGGGCGTAGTAGAGCTCTCCAAAGAGAGGATATATGGAATACATCGTGCAGACTTGCCAGCTCCGGTGGCAGCTCCAGCCTGTATGCCAAGGTACCGATCCGCTCCTGGATCCTATAAGTCCCCATATATCTTGGGCTGAGCTTCTTCCTCTGTCCGCATACCTGAGTAACTCCATGCATTGGTCGTATCTTCAAGAACACCTGGTCTCCCACCTGGAATTCCACCTGACGGTGTCGAGCATCGTAATACTTTGCCTGTCGGCTCTGTGCTTCTAGCATCCTGTCTCGTATCAATCTCACCAGAGCCTCGGTGTCCTCGACAAACTCCGAATCCAACGCCTTAGGGTCCTCGTCCTGTATCCATGACAATGGAGTCCTGCACCTCCGTCCGTACAACGCCTCATAAGGATCCATCCTTACACTGAACTGGTAGCTATTATTATACGAGAATTCGATCAGTGGCAACAACTTCTCCCAAGGTTCACCGCGATCCAATATGCAGAGTCGTAGCAAATCCTCCAGAGTTCGGTTGGTGCGTTCCGTCTATCCATCCGTCTGGGGATGAAAAGCCATACTTAATATTAATCGAGTGCCCAAGTAAGTCTGCACTGACCTCCACTCCCTGGACGTAAATCGTCCATCCCGGTCCGATACAATTGACTTGGGCACGCCGTGATAACGGACAAACTGCTCCACAAACTTTCGGACTAACACACCCACCGAGTCATCCTTCCTGATTGAAATAAACCTGGCTACCTTCGTCAGCCGGTCGACGATCACCCAGATCGAATCATTTCCTGTCCTTGATCGAGGAAGTCCGTGTATAAAGTTCATGGCGATATCATCGAACTTCCACTCTGGTACTGGGAGTGGCTGCAATAATCCTACGGGGTTTCTGCACTCTGCTTTCACTAACTGGCATGCCTCGCAATGAGTCACGAAGTAGGTGATGTCCTTCTTCATGCCCGTCCAGTACATAGTCTTCTTCAGATCTGCAGTCATCTTCGTAATCCCCGGGTGTACCGAATATCGACTGCAATGAGCCGCCATCATGATGTCCTCCCGGACCTGTCCTCCCTCTGGTATGTAAACCCGTCCTCTGAAGCACACTAAGTCATCCATCAGCGAGTAATCTCCCGCAGTGCCTGCTTCTAAGGCCCGGACTATCGGCTCTAGCTGGGTATCCTGCCTCTGTCCATCCTTGACCCGTTCTCGAATGTCATCCGTGGAAATTAATGACGATAGATACTCCGGGTACAACTCAGGGTGATCCTCAGACACAAGGGATATTTGCATCTTGTCTAATATCTGAACCAACTCCAAGGCCATCAACTGTGTTCCTACTCCAGGGTTTGCGGTCTTTCGGCTCAGTGCATCTACTACCACATTTGCCTTTACCGAGTGATAGTGCATCTCGTACTGGTAGTCTTCTAAAAACTCCACCCATCGTCTCTGTCTGATGTTCAGCTCTTTCTGCGTGTCCACATACCTTAAATTTTTATGGTCAGAGTATATGTCGCAGTGGACACCGTACAGATAGTGTCGTCAGACTTTCAGTGCGAAAATGACATCTCCCATTTCTAAGTCATGGACTGGGTAGTTCTGCTCATGCTTCTTCAGCTGCCGAGAAGCGTAAGCTATCACATGGACATTCTACATAAGCACTGCACCTATGCCCTGGTAGGAAGCGTCGGTGTAGACCTGAAATCCTTCTTTCCCTGAAGGGAGGGCAAGTATAGGAGCCGAAGTGAGTCGTCCCTTTAGCTCTTGAAAAGCCACCTCACATTGCGGGGTCCAGATAAAGGGTACCTCCTTCCTTGTCAGAGATGTGAGTGGAAGGGCGATACGAGAGAATCCCTCTACGAACTTCCGGTAGTAACCGGCGAGTCATAGGAAACTCCGCACATCTGTGGCCGTCTTCAACTGTGGCCAATCCCAAACTGCTTGAATCTTGGCCGGGTCCACTGCCAACCCAGCACCACTGATGATATGGCCTAGGAAAGCCACCTCCTTCAACAAAAACTGGCATTTGCTGAACTTCGTATAAAGGCGATGCTCCCGCAACCTCTCCAGAGTCAGTGCCAGATGCCAAGTGTGCTCCTCCTCCGTCCTAGAGTAGATCAGGATGTCGTCTATGAATACTATGATGAACATATCCAAGTAGGCCTCAAAAACCTGGTTCATGAGGCTCATGAACTCCGACGGAGCATTTGTGAGCCCGAAGGGCATCACGGTGAACTCATACAGGCCATATCTGCTACTGAAGGCCGTCTTCGGGATATCTTCCTCCTGGATCCGCAGCTGGTAGTATCCTGACCACAAGTCCAGCTTCGAGAAATAATGGGCTCCCTCCAGCTGGTCGAATAATTTGTCTATCCGTGGGAGCGGATAGGTATTCCGGACGGTCAGCCTGTTTAGTGCTCGATAATCGATGCACAGGCGAAGTGTCCCATCCTTCTTCTTCACAAATAAGACCGGGGCTCCCCATGGCGAGGAACTCGGTCTAACGAATCCGGCTTCCACCAGTTCCTGGAGTTGGCTTCGAAATTCTGTCAGCTCTTTTGGGGCCATCCGGTAAGGGGCTCTAGTTGCCGGCTTAGCCCCCAGCACTAGCTATATCCGGAAATCCTGCTCCCGGTGCAGGGGTAGCCCAGGCAGTTTCTCTGGGAATACGTCGGAAAAATCTCATACCACCGGAATATCCGAGATGGAGACCTTGGCCTCAGTCATTTCAAATATCACCTCATATACTTCATCCCCCTGTAAGTGAGCCTTGACAGCTTGTACAGATAACAACATGAGAGGGGGAATAGATCTAGTACCTTCGATGACGAGGTAGGAATCCCCATGTCTCACGGTAACTCTCTTGGACATGCAGTCAATCTGAGCATGATTCCAGTTCAACCATGTCATTCCTAGGATCAAATTAAAGACTGGCATCCTTATGATCGTCGCTGGGGCTTCAAATATCTTTCCCCCGATCTCCGCCTCCATGTTGCAGTGGGCAGAGGTGAACAGCTCTGATCCGTCGGGTAATCGTATCCTCATCATCAAACCCGTGAATCGCTCCACTCCTTCCAACCCTTCTACGAAGGCTTCCGATACAAACGAGTGTGAAGCACCTGTATCAAATAGCGTATAAGCGAGTTTGCCGCTGATGAAAACTATTCCTGGGGGTGGGGAAAGTTAAATGTTTTAGAATCTAGCTATGGTTTTCTTTCCTATATTATCACTTCTATATAAATTTAAATTTCATGATAAAATAACTTAAAATTTTCTGACGTACCAGTGATTATTTGCTCCGGGTTTCGGGGTTGAGCCAGATCCAGTGCATAAATTTGTTCCCTCTGCTGCCTGCGATCTGCACCCTGGAAACCACGTCCTCGACCACGTCCTCGTCCTCCAAACTGTTGGGCATGCGGGGCAGCCTGGGGTGGTGGTACAGGTGCTTCCCTCATGGGGCAGTTTCTCCGAATGTGTCCTATCTGGTGACAGTTGTAGCACTCTGGTGGGGGAAATTCCATACCCCCGGGTCTTGGTGCCTCCCTTATCTGAAGAGGCTGAGGGGCCAATGTCACCTGCTCCCTCGGCTCCTGCCTCACTTCCTGACGAGGCTGGTCCTCTATCCTTCTCCCACCTGGTATAACACCTTGCCGCTGATCATTTCTGGCTCTCCAGCCCTGATCCTCCGCTTGCCGCTTCCGACCCCGAGTGGTGTGCTAATCAGCCTCAATCCTCTTTGCCATCTCCAAAATCCGGGAGATAGGCCCGTCGGATACAAACAACAAAGCCTCCCTCAAGTCCTCCCGCAGGCCCTTATAGAACCTCTTGATGTACCCCGCTTCGTCCAGCTGGTAAGAATCTGCATATCGAGCCAAATGGTCGAACTCCTGATGGTACTCTACCACCGTCCGGGTGCCCTGCTTCAGCTGTAAGAACCGCTCCTCCAACTCATCCCTGGCCGACTGCGGAACAAAATGCTCCAGCAACGCGGCCCTGAACTCTCCCCAGGTAACTTCTGCAACCTCCCTATCGGCAAACGTCGTATCCAGCAGCGTCTTCCACCACCTCTTGGCATGGGACTCTAAATAAGAGACCACCAATGGAACCCTTTCCTCCCAGGGGCACCGTATCCCGGTCAACATTTCATACATAATGTCTAGCCATTCCTCCATCCGAACAGCCGATTCTGTCCCTAAGTAAGATGGAGGAGAGAGTCCTCGGAAGATGCTCAGCCAATTGGCCCCCGGATTTGGCTGCGGGGCCGGAACCTGTTGGGCCCTGAAAGCATCCAGAATAGCTGTCAGGGTTTGCCCCATCTCGGAGTGTAGGAATAGAGTGGGGACCGGGGGAGGTGGTGCAACATTCGGAGTCTGCTGGACTCCGCCTTGTGGTGTTAGCTGCGCTGGGGGCTGCGTAACAGAAGTCAATTATAAGTAATCACACATAACTAACTAAAAGTGGACAATTTCATGTGATCCCCCATATGGGCCCACCACTACTTCCGCTGCTTAGTTTGTCCCCAAACTAAACTCATGCGGGGGTGGCCCGGGGTTTGTGGACTGCTACCTTTTGATCGATATGTTTTCCTCTGATACCACTTGTAAGACCCCCATTTTTTTTGACACCGGGGTCTTAGGCCCAGAACCGTCGCCTTGCGGTGATACCTTCGCACCCGGGAAGGTCGTCACTACAAAACGCCGATCCTGCCGGCCAAATCGATCACAACTATAACAATAAATTAAAAACAAGTCCACAGGAATCACATGTATAGAAAATAAGCTCCACGAAGGGAGTGTCCACAGATAGTACATATAACAGGAATCTCGGGCTTATGCCCGGTACATCATGTCCTCACTACAAATCGCTCATCGTGGAAGCAAACTAATATAACTACTAGTGGTCGAGACTCACAGTCCCTGCTGTCTGGACTCCGGTACTAGACTGTCCGATCTCCAAGCGTGCCGACCTCCAAGGCTGTTCCTCCATGTTGGGCTCCGTGGTCCCCTAAAATGATGTGGTTCGAAAACCATTAGTCTAAAAGACTAAGTCCTATCATCCCCCGCCCCTTCCCCCATGGCTCCTAGGCACCGAGCGGGGAGAAGGAAAGGGAAGGACATGAAGGTGGAGAATATCAAATAGCAGATGGCAGCGGAGCTAAACTAGCAGTTTAAAAAGATGATAATAATGATATAAAATTTGAATAAGAAAGTAACCTTGACTTATGCGATACACATAAGCTAAGGGATCTCTTGCAGGGCTCCTATCGTATAAAAAGTCCCATACCGATTTATACGATATGGTGTCGGTTTTACTACCAGGCTTAAATATATAGTACTGAAAGAGAACCTTGACTTATAAGCACGCTCGCACGAACTTATAGGCCAAGGGGTCGTTCTGCAGGGCCTAATGTATAGAGCGTCCCATACCGCTTATACATTAGGTGTCAGGTTATATGCAATGGTTATGCTATGAAATACAATTATGCTATGTCGTGAACATGCAAGTGCAACTCACCCACTCGACTCTGTGTACACAGACCTTTAGTTCCCCCTTTCGGAGCCATTACCTCCCAGGATACCTCTGTAGTGGCAGACGGAAGCGGTGGGTTGGGCCTCACCCACCTCTAAACCAGTAAAGCACTACCGGTCAGACCTATCGTACGCCTCAACGCTTGGTGCACAAAGCGGACTCCTGCGTACTCTTGCTGGCTGGCGCACCGGACTTCTGTTGGCGAAGTGCTAACCACACTTGCCGAGTCAGCGTATTGGCGTCGGTGCATCGACCCTCCAATACCGAAGACCCACCACCTTATACCTTTTATGCACATGCAATAGTTATGAGTCCAAACAACAACCGAACCAAATCTCCCCGGACTATCCCGTCCGTCATAATCAACAACCGAGCCGAAGCTCCCCGGACTATCCCGTCTGTCATAATCAACAACCGCGACGAAGCTCCCCGGACTATCCCGTCCGTCATAATCAACAACTGAGCCGAAGCTCCCCGGACTATCCCGTCCGTCATAATTAACAACCGAGCTGAAGCTCCCCGGACTATCCCGTCCGTCATAATCAACAACCGAACCAAAGCTCGCCGGGCCACCCTGCCTATCACCATAACCACTGGGCTTATTGCCCGAGTAACCCAAACTATCTCTCAGGATATTGGGGTTTGAGAGTGTGAAATCCTAAGTTTACTATTTACTCTTCAGTTTATTTTATGCCTACGACTTAGGTTTGACCCAGGACTGCCCAAGGTATTCCCTATGAAGGGCTCTCGAGGGCACTAGGAGCTATGATGGGCTGAATCCCAAAGCTCCCTTTCGCAAGGCCGTTATTCTTGTTGGTTGATAACTAATCCCATATCCCTTACTCATTCCCTTTTCATATTACGCTAGGCTAAATTTAAGGTGATTTTGACCTTTCACTCTACGGGGAAGACGATCTTTCGTCGATCCCGAACACCACCTAACTTTTAGCCAAACCCAACCTTTTCTCATCCAACCCTGAGGGATGAACTTATTCTAAATTATCCAAACCTATAACCACTAATCTCGACTTATGTGCCTAACTTGTATTCCAAAATATTTCTGCCGATTTACTATATGCAGACCACCAAGGTTTAATATCGTGTAAAATGGGAAGTACATCAAATAATCATCCAATACTCCTATAATAATTAATGGGGGTCCATTATGACCTTTATTGCCCAAATCCAGAATTTCACAATTTTTCTTTTTATCTAGTAATTTATTAAATATTCCTAGTGGCCAAGGTCTCCGAGATTGAACAGGAGGTACCAAATTTAGACAAGATACAATTCCCCCAGATTTATGTTATACTCATTATAAACATTTAACCTAAGATCCAAGGTCTCTTAAATTTTCAGCAAGGTTTAGGCCACTGATTTTATTTTAAAGATAACTTGCAATAATGTATTAAAATAGATAATTAGGGCAATATTATTTCTAAAAATTCAAGGAAAACTCTAAACTGATTGCAAGGGCATATAAATGCTCTGGGTCAAATATCATAAGTGATTAAAGAGTGATAAGGCTCAAACAAAAATCATGAATAATTTTCCAAAATTACTAAATGCAGACCACCAAGGTTAAACTTCATGTAAAATGAAAAGTACATCGAATGATCATCCAATAATCCTATAATAATTAATGTAAGTTCCTTATAAACTTTAAGCCTTAAATCAAGAGACCCAAAATTTTCCTTATTTATTTAATAATTTATTTAATTATTATAGTGACTAAAGTTTCCAATAATGAACATGAGGTACCAATTTCAGACAAGATATCATTCCACTAATTTTATATGATATTGAAAATAAGAATTTAACTCATCCTCCAAAATATCTAAATTTTTTTGTAAGGTTTTATTGCCAAATTCTTATTTCATTTTAATCCCTAAAAATTCATTTAAAGAGATATAAAAGACTATATTGCTTCCAGAAATTCAGAGAAAATTCAAGTATGATTCTAATGGCATATAAATGATCTGAGACAAATTTCATAATTTATTTATCAGTAAATAGACTTAAATAAATTATTGAATAATTTCCTCATTTAACAAGCCTGTGAAGTAAGTACCTCCAATATGTATTTAAAAATTGTCATAAAATTTATATATGTCTATAATGATTCAAGACTTCCTCTGTCAAACTTTGATGTCTTACTAAGGGGCAGAGGGACCATAATGATCAATTTATTAAATTGAGACATCCCCTTGTGTTATAAAGGAAGTACTATAAATATTATCCCAAAATTCCCAATTAAATTACCAGAGGCTGATAATATCCTTATGACCATTCTATTAAAATTTCATCTTAGTTTTTGGAGTTTAACTAGCCCATTCCAACCCTAAAATATTTGTGCCCTAAACTAAGGTTAGGGTTTTGTGGGTCCCAAACCTTCCAAAATACCATAAGATTTTCACAAGAGGGTTTTAGTTACCATAATACCCTCCCTACAAAATTTCATAGTCATACAAGATGTTTGGGCCACATGCCCTTCACAAGGTACAAAAGCCCTTCCTTAGGGTTTGACCTAGGATCTTGGGTGAAAATCAATTCCAAACCTCCCCATATTTCATTGGAAGGTGCACACGTTCATGCCAAGTCAGTGGCCCAAATTTGAACCTCTATTGAGGTGAATTGGACATCCTAAACCAACAATACATTTTTGGACCAAAATGCCCTTCTTAGGGCATGGCTAGGGTTTGCATGATTTCCATTCAAATCACCTCCAAAATTAATGAAATTTTAACCAGGGATCTATATTGACCTCATATACCTCCCACCACAATTTGGATGAATTTGGGCTTCATTTGTCCAATAAATTAATTTACCCTAGATAAATTAAATTATTTACAAAACTATATAAAAATTATTCCCAAAAATTCCCATTTTTGGGCAGGGTCTACATATTGGGTAGGGTGACTTCCTGCCAAAATTTCAGCTCATTTGAGCTAAGGATGAAGTGTGGGCACTCGGTTTAATGTCTGCCTAGTTATATGTATAGACCCCACCAAAATGGGTGCCCTGGTCAAACCAGGCACCCAAATTGGTTCAAACCAATTTTGTATGAAAGTAGACTCAGAGGGCTACTTTTTATGTGTTGACCATTTTTTCTGAAATGGCCTCTAAGTATTTTTAATAATTAATTAAATTAAATACCAGATATGTGACAAAAATGAAATGAATCAACATATATATTCCATAGTTTAAATATCATCCCGCACGAATCTTGACGCAAGACCGACGGCATCCCGTCGTCTTCTTCCTCCAGCAGACGGCTAGGATCTATCCTGCCTGGGCTGACTTCCAGCCGCTGCTGCCGGCGATCCGGCCACCTCCCCGGCCGGCCACCGCCGCCAACACCTTCGTGGTGGTCGGGGCTATCTCCAGGCGGAGGCTTGGCCGCCGGGGAGCCCTATTCTAGCGATCCCGACAAGCGAACATTTCATGGAAAATCCATGAATTTAAATTTTGGATTCGGCTCAATTGAGCCCAAACCTCGGCCCTAAAGATTCTAAAGATCTGCCCATGCAAGAAGGAGTGGAGGAGGACCTGTGGGGGCGGCTGTAGCCGTGCTGATCGCCGGATTGGCATGGTGGTGGCCGGTGGTGGTCGGCCTCTTCAAAAACACAGGAAAATAGCTGGCTCCTTCAGGAAAATGGTGGGAATTACTCCTTGGAGTCCGATGGAGCTTTTAAAAGGGAGAGGGGAGGTGTTAGGTAGCTGAATTGCCCTATGCCATTTTTGGCCTAAGTCAAAAATGGCGGCTTTGGTTGGTAGGGGGGTGGAGCTTGCTCTAATCAGTCAAGGATTGCTGCTGCACCCCCCATGCCTTGCTGAATTTAATGGGGAGGTTGGGGAAGGGGGAAGAGGTGCCCAAAGTCCTTCCTTCTTCTTCCTTCTCTTTCTCTTTCCTCCATGGGTGGCTTTCTCTCTCCTAATCACCAAGCCTGAAATTTGGCTCCTACCTAATCCATGGCAGCCCACAAGTCCATTTGGTCATTTAAAACAAGGTTAGCCCAATTGCAATGGGCTTGAGCTTGAGTTAGCTCTTTTGGGCTAGTTTGACCCAAACTTGGACTGGGGCCCACTTAGGTCAATGAGTCCTTGAATTTTCCTTAATAGGTTCTTGGTGACCCATTGGCCTCCCCTAGGGTCAAGGTGGGGTTGGATTGGTCCTTGAAGGTCACTTGACCCTTAACTAGGGCATTTTGACCATTTTAGGTCCAGAGTTGACTTTGGTCAACCTAGCCTTTTTGATTGGTCCCAATGGGTCCTTGGTGACCCTTTGGCCTCTCACTAGGTCTATGAGGGTATGTGTGGGGTCCATTTGGATAAGGGACTGCAATTGGCCCTTGTGTAGGTCAATTTGACCCAATTAGGGTTATAGTTGACTTTGGTCAACTTAGCCCATTTGACTGCCTTCCATGGGTCCTTAGTGACCCATTGACCCCTTTACTAGGGTTATGAAGGTATGGGTGGGGTCTTGGAGTCTTGGTGAAGCCCCATGATCACCTTAAACCAAGGTTCAGAAATCTACTATGTGCAGACCATAGTGGTCTCATCCTCATTCCTAGGCTCACTTGGCCTTTATGGATTTTCTAGGGTTTTGTCATGACAAAACTACTCTTAGGGGTCTAGTTGGAAATGAGATGTTACAGGCGTGTCCCAGGGCGTGTCACTTTGGGCAGTTTTCTGAGTCATGCACACGGGCCATGACACGGGCCCAAACACGGGCGTGGCACATGCGACACGGGCGTGTCGGGTGCCGTGTCGCAGGCCGTGTCCTTCTCGGGTTGGGAAAGCTGGCCGATTGCACACGGGGTGCGTGACACGGGTCTCGACACGGGCTTGTCACATGTGACACAGGCATTTTGGAGGCCGTGTCGAATGCCGTGTGCTGGTTTTCGAGTCGGTCAAGACGACGAATAGGTGACACGGCCAGGCACACGGCCGTGTTGCAACCCGTGTTCGGCCCAGTTTTTGTAATTTCAGGCCTAATCGTGGCTGTTCGTTTCCTTGGCTTTGGATCCAATGGTTGGGGGCTGTTACTGGGGTCTTTTAGCCGGGAATTAGGGTGGAATACCCCATTTTCTTTTGGGCATTCTATCTCTAAGGGTTTAGAGAGAAGGGAGAGCAAGGAAGAGGTTGGAGGCCAAGATCCGGCCACCGGTGGAGCGTCGGAGCTCCGAATCGCGATCCGAGTCCAGATCCGCGGAGGTGACGCCGTTGCGGTGCTTTCCACCCGCATAGTTTTTCATGGCGCCGCGGAAGAATGCAAGGGTAACGATTTCTCATCCTTGGGCATGTGAAGCCCTTTTTCCCTTTGCATAGGAAGCCCTCTCTCGCGAGTGAGCGAAGAGTTGGAGCGTTCCTTGGGGTAGATATGTGAAGTCCTTCTTGTATAAAGCCCGTATGCGAAAATGGGCATAGGCATTGTGTGTGAAGCCTATCCGGACATGTAGAGCCGGATCGGTGATGTTGCATTGCATATGAACCGGGGAAGACTCCGGGTGTTTGGGCGTTTTCGTGTTCTCTACGTGGTAGATTGCAGCAGGGAGCCTTGGAGATTAACTCCAAGGTGCACCCATAAAACTGGGCAAAAGCGGGTTTTGCCAACATGGTGGCCGGGGAGCCAACGTGAACATAACCGGGTTATGTGATTATTGTGGTGGAAACGGGACTCGGTGAGTCTTGACCTGCGCATATTGCTTAAATTGCCGTTGCGATATGAGCACGGGTCAGGCGGAACCGTACCCGATCTATGTCGTTTGGTGGAACCGTTGGCATGGATGAGGGTCTTCGGCGGTCTATGGCTTAAATTGTCGTGACCAAGGCCAAGAAGACAAAATGCTCATATGGTTGGCCGTCCAATGGGCGGTGGTGGAACGGGAACGTGTATGGCTTGAATTGACGTGACGTTGGCCGGTTCGCCGTGAATGTGCCCTGTGTGCACGAGGTGTGTGGCCGTGTGAGCCTACGCCTGTGTTGAAGTGTGTTTACACTATATTGATGCTATACTAATAAAGTGCAGGGAAAGAGAATCGCCGCCCCGATTACGGGGGCGGGATCGTTATAATTTGGTCAGCATAGCTGACCGTTGCTTTTGTTTACCACCAGGCGATGGATTGTGGCTTGCAGGTGCTGCGGAGCCGAGCGGCAAATAGCGGGCTAAAGCCCATGTTGCGGTGCTGGCCCTCGAAGGCCTACCTTTCTTTATGTTTTCCATTTATCACATGTATGGTCAGCCTACGAGCCAAAGTATGAAAGACACTCTTGTTGAGAGAACTATTGTAAGGCCATAAGGCCGGTACTTTTGTATTAATCATTCTTATTTTATCTAGTAGTGGACATTCGTGCTTGGCAGGGTTCTTTTATTTGTGCAACTTAAGAAATTACTTCCGCTAGAATGACTCTGTGTAGGATGTTGGTGATTGGTTGTATGGTTTCAACGCGTAACCAACCGGTCTATCCGTAGTATATGGCGTCGGGCCCCGGCCGGACCTACTGCTATATGCTATGCGACAGATAGGGGTGTTACAATTTGATGGGCGAAACTTCTTGTTGAAGACCTAGGGCATGTTGTTAAGTATGAGAAGAGTAATGTGTATGAACACTAAGAGGGGTAGTAATACTTGGATTTCGACGAAAGGTCATCTCACCCCCTTCAGATCATAAAGCACTTAATCTAAATCCAAGAGTAACCTGGGAAGAGGGTTTTGAATAAGGGCAGCACCAATAATATTAAATATCTTGAGAAAGGGAGATTTGAGCTTCAGCCCATCGTATCTCCTAGTACTGATGCAAGCCTTTCACCAGGTAGACCTGGGGAAGTCCAAGATTAACCATAAATTATTATGGACAACTAAATATTAGACAAGAGTAGTCTAATAGGATGAAGGGATGAATAAGGGCAGCACTAATATTATTAAATATCTTGAGAAAGGGAGATTTGTGTTTCAGCCTATCGTATCTCCTAGTACCGCTGCGAGCCCTTCATTGGGTAGACCCCAGGAAGTCCAAGATTAACCGTAAATTTCTATGGAGAACTGAAGGTTGGACAAGAGTAATCTAATAGAATGAAGGAACAACATAACAATCTCACCCGTTTATGACTTTGAGTGATACAGGACTCTAAAGTCCTGTGAGCTGGTGGCTTACAGTAGTGATAAATTAAGGACGTGTTAGTCCTGCGAGCTGAAGACTCGGTGATGTATAAGATTTGAGGACAAAATGGACCTGCGGGCTGAAGGACCAGATAGGTATTGCTATACCTGGATTGTGCTTGGTTTGGTGGGTCATTCAGTACTGGTCCAGTCAGCACACCAACGGAAGTACACTAACTCTAGTAAGGAGTGTAGGTTTTGGGGGGAAGTAGGTTGTTTAAACTGCAGTCTGGAGGACTATCCCCTAAACTTACTCCGAACCATAAAGACTGGTGGATTTCCAGCAAGAGTATGCATGTGCTCCACTATTGTGTTCTTAGCGTTAAGGAGCACGTAAGGTATAGGCCTGGTAGTGTTCCTGCCCGCTTAGGAGTGGAGATGCCCACTCCACTGCCACCGCGAGCCATGATTGTTGGTACATGAGAGGCTAGCTACCTCCAAAAAGTATGGAATGTTTAAAAGGTCTGTGCACAGAGTCGGGTGGGTGAGTTTCATCACAAATCATTGCATCGCATTGCATAGCATGACATTCATTAGTTAGTATAACTTAGATTATAACTTCAGACACTCATCATATAAATTTGTATGAGCTCTTTTGTATAATGAGTTACTTTGGAAACCTTAACTTATAAATTTATATGAACATTCATATAAATTAATGTACATTCTGTGATAGTAGAGTAGCTAATTTACTTTATTTTACTATACATTACTGCACTGCTCTTACTTTACTATTACTGACTTTTAGTGATTTTCTTTATATATTTATACTCCTACTAATATAGTTCCACGCCACCTATTTACTTTTGATACTTCCCTTGTTGTCCTCCGCTTTCATCCTCCCGCACATTTCCTAAGAGTGGCGGGGATGAGGCGAGGACAAAATAGACTAGTCTTTATGACTAATGGTCGGTTGTGACAGTAGGAGTTTGAGGAGACGCACCAGTCGACGAGATGGCAGGACATGAGAAGAAGTTGTTGCGATCTACCGTTACTACTCGGCGATAGGTTGATGATATATTTTTGTATCTTCCGCATGTAGTGAGTTGAGAGAGTGAGCTATTTGATTTGGATATGTATCAGGCATAAGCCCTTTTATACTCTCTTTTATTATATAGTACTCATTGTGGATTATTGCTCTTCTTTATTATATATATTGAGCTGTGATTGTGGACTATGATTTTGCTTAATCAATCTTTTGGCCTTCTTATGAATTGATCATGATAGCCGGCAGGATCGACGTCGTGCAGTGGTAACTATAGGATTTTACATGCAGTGGTGGGGCGAATTTTTTTAAAAAATATTCCCAAACACCATACAATACACAGGGATCGGATATCCCAAAGCAATGCAAAACAGGCTTAACAAAATAAACCCTAACTCATCACATCTAATCCATCACATGCGTTAGAAATTATACCTCTAGAGAACAATCTCTAGGAGGAAGAGGAAGACGCGGCGGAGAAAATGATAGCGATCCCACCGCAACAACGAGGCCGATCGCCTCGCCTCTTGGTTCACCTTGAACCCGAGCAGTGACAAATCTCTACTCCATTGACGGGGAATAGAAACACTAGCTTTGAACTTCTCTTCTCTTGCACTGATGACTCCAAGTGGCCGAACCACACTAGTCGCCGGGTAGGGAAGAGAAAGGTGGAGAAGGATCTAAAACCACTGTATAGGAGGAGCAGACTCAAGTCACCACACAAGCTGCGGCCGACCGGGAAGAAACACCTAGGGTCGGTGAGCTGCATGGCGATGAAGGCGGCAAACTTGCCCGGCGACGGAGCAGTGGGCTGCGGGGCTTTGGCGGCGGCAAACATGCCCGACGACGGAGCGGGGAGCTGCGCGACTTTGGCGGCAGGAAGCTCTTGATCGCAAATCCCCCAAAAACCCAGTTCTTGCGGCTAGGTCTTTGGAAAAACCCGTGAAGCTGCTCTTCCTCCCCTACCCCGGTTTTTTTTCTTATATATATATAAACATATATATATATATATCTATATATATTATATACATACATTTATATATATTTACATATATATATAACACATATATATATCTTATATATAAATACTTACATATAGATATTTATATATAACTTATATATATATAACTTGTATGTCTGTATACTTTATGCACATATACATGCTACATATATATATATATATAATCCCATAACGCATATACATATATATATACGCTCAAAAACTCCAATTACTGTGCACTCCTACCAAAATAATTACGACGACTCGCTCCATCATAATTTTTTTCCTTTTTAATAGTCGCACAAGAATTCTATCTAAGCATGTCGAGTCACGACATTAGTCGTTCGCACTTACTATAGTACTTATATTAAATGTCCCATAAAATCAAATACCCCAAATAAGCCGAACGGATACTGTTCCCGTTCATTTGGTGCGACCTTATAGAGGAAACATGTCGTCAAGTCTATAATATAACATCCAATATTATGGACTATAAGAGGCTTTATCACTGAATTATAGTCGCCCCAACAACTTGGTAACTAGGTAACGCAATGAATGACCTGTGTCTATTTCTTTGTCACATGATATCATAAATATTGTTCAAACTGGGACTGTGTCAATTTTGCACTATATTTATCTTTCTTGGTCTCACAAGTGAGTTGTATTTATAACTACATTAGTTCTAATGCATGCTATACAACCTCGCTCGACCAAGGGGCCCGACTATATCATTACCAAAATAATTTGGGGACAAAATGATATTTCAATGTGCACATTTCCTACGCGTAAGTATGAACAACGAATCATAGTATTTATTATCATCAGAGGATAGTTTTCAACTATAATCACGTTGCCCACACCAACATGCTAAATCTACACATCTTGTATCTCCAACTTAATAGACATGTTGTAAACATTATTGACACGTAACACATTCCACATAATGCTACAACATAAAATAGGTCACTCTCAATATGTATGAAATCACACGCATACACACTCATATGATTAAACGATAATCATTTATCAATATTTATAGAACTCAAATGTACTTTAATCGATATGACAATCTTAACTTAGCAATCAATGTTCCTCTTTGATTACCACGATTGTGAGGATAACTTAAGATTACATGACTTATTAAAAACCATGGTTCTATGGTTCAAGACCAAGCGCATCTTCCCAAACCTTACATGATACAAGTCATATAATCAAGGAACAAAATGTTACAACATTCTAAAATAAGAACATAAGTAAATAGAAAAAAAAGACAACTTTCAAAACACCACTTCCTTAAGTCTCCCACTTGTTTTCAATGTTTCTTAAATTATAGAAACTAAAAAGAAAGAAGCAACCTTAAAATCATTCATCAAGCCACTCTCCATGGTCACGTAACCCCATGGATTCGAAATGAATTTTGCCCTTAGCTTGAGATAAAGGTTTGGTGAAAGGATCAACTGTGTTGCTGTTAGTGTCTATCCATAAAAGTGCAATCTTCCCTTCCTCGATGAAGTCCCGCATTACAAAATACTTTCTATCCATGTATTTTGTCTTGTGATGCGACCTTGGCTCCTTAATTTGAGAAATGGAGGCACTATTGTTGCAAAACAATTTCAAGGGGGCTTCACTTGATGGAACAATTCCATGTTCTTCGAGAAACTTCTTTATCCATACTCCCTCTTTGCTAGCTTCCGCAGCTGCCATGAATTCTGCTGCGGTGGTCGAGTCAGCGGTAGTTGATTGTTTCCAACTATGCCAACTCACGGTTCCACCATTCAGAAGGAAAACGAACCCAAGTTGAGATTTCCTGTTATCCGGATCTGTCATGAAACTAGCATCCGTGTAGCCTTCTACAACCAGTTCCTTATCCCCACCAAAAATAAGAAACTTATTCTTGGTCCTTTTCAGGTACCTAAGAATATTTTTGACAGCAGTCCAATGATTAGAACCGGGTGAAGCTTGATGTCGGCTCGTTATGCTCAGGGCATATGCAACATTCGGTCTTGTACAAGTCATGACATACATGATGGAGCCTATGGCTGAAGCATAAGGGACATTCTTTATGTATTCAATGTCTGTGTGCGTTGAGGCACATTGAGACTTGCCCAATTGTAAAGATGTCTTTATTGGCACGTTTCCCTTCTTAGAGTTTTCCATATGAAACCTTTCTAAGACTTTGTCAATATAAATACTTTGACTCAGACCAATGAGTCTTCGAGACCTATCCCTATATATCTTAATCCCCAAGATATATTGGGCTTTTCCCATGTCCTTCATTGAAAAGATAGTTTTCAACGAGTCTCTTGTTTGTTCCATTATAAGTATATGATTGCCCATTAATAATATATCATATACATACAAAATCAAAAATATGACGTGACTCCCACTAACCTTCTTGTATACACAAGGTTCTTCCTTGCTTTGAATAAAACCGAGAGTTTTAACCTCATTGTCAAAGCGTTTGTTCCAACTCCTTGATGCTTGCTTCAAACCATAAATGGCCCTCTGAAGTCTACATACTTTCTCGATATTTGCCGGATTTTCAAAACCTTGAGGTTGTAACATGTATACCTCCTCAATTAGTTTTCCATTTAGGAAAGCTGTTTTGATGTCCAACTGCCATATTTCATAATCATGGAATGCGGCAATAGCCAACATGATCCGAATTGTTTTGAACATTAAAACCGGCGAAAAGGTTTCATCGTAGTCAATCCCTTGGACTTTGCTAAAACCTTTTGCTACAAGCCTTGTTTTGTAGGTTGTCAAGTTCCCATTCATGTCCATCTTGCTCTTGAAAATCCATTTGTTGGGAATGGCTTTCTTTCCATCAGGAAGGTCAACCAAGTCCCATACTTGATTGTCATACATGGATTGCATTTCCGATCTCATGGCCTCTATCCATGCCTCTGAATCTTTCCTTCCCAATGCTTCTTCATAGGTCAGGGGATCTTCAGTGTCTATTACCAATGCATCATGAAAACCCATATAAAGGTCGGGCTTTCTTTTTACCCTGGTAGACCTTCTGAGTTCTCTATGCTCATCCTGTTCACCTTAAGGCTCTCGAATTTCTTCTACAACCTCATGTGGAATTAATTCATGTTCAACACGAGCCAAACAATTGTCTGGTGGTGCATTGCGAAGCTCCTCAACATGAATTTGTTGAGGTGGATTGGCCACACTCCCATTGAGCAAAGGAACTATATGTGATAACTCATGGTGATCTTGAATATCAAAATTCATATCATGATCACATCCTTGTAGGTCCTCTTGAGTTTCCTCAAGTATTATCCTATGATCACATCCCTTCATTCTTTCAAGAAACTCTTTCTCCAAGAATGTAGCACCTTTCTTTACGAATATAGTATTTGTTGACTTGTGCCAAAAACTATACCCTTTGGTTTCTCTAGGGTATCCTATAAAAAAGCACTTGTCCGCCTTGGGTTCTAACTTTGTCGATTGCATACATTTTATATATGCCTCGCAACCCCAAATCTTAAGGAACGATAAACTAGGCGGTTTTCCAAACCATGCATCATATGAATTTTTATCAACAGATTTTGTTGGAATAATATTTAAAGTGAGAGTTGCAGAAAGAAGTGTGTGGCCCCAAAAATATAAAGGTAGATCGGTCTGACATATCATGGAACGGACCATGTCAAGCAGGGTTCGATTTCTCCTTTTGGAGACACCATTCCACTGCGGGGTGCCAGGTGGAGTAAGTTGTGGTACAATACCACACTCCTTCAGGTAAGTAGTGAACATGTTGCTCAGGTACTCACCTCCACGATCGGTTCTCAAGATCTTAATTCACTTGTCAAGTTGGTTCTCTACTTTATTTTTGTACTCCTTGAATTTTATAAGGGATTCACTTTTATGCCTCATGAGATAAACATAGCCATATCGGCTATGATCAACCGTGAAGGTAATGAAGTACCTATAACCTTCTCTTGCACTAGTACTCATTGGACCGCATACATCTGAATGTATCAATTCCAACAAGTTATTCGCTCTTGCACCTTTCTTGCTGAAAGGTGTCTTGGTCATTTTTCCAGCCAAACATGATTCGCATGTCCCAATTGCATCTAAATCAAATGAGTTTAAAAGATTTGTTTGATGCAATTTCCTTATGCATTTCTCGTTTATGTAACAAAGACGATGGTGCCATAAGAGTGTCTCATTCATATGAGATATCTCGAGTCTTTTGTTATTAATATTCATTACATGTTTATCCTCAACTATATTAAGCAAATACAAACCATTGGAAATAATAACATTTGCATAAAATAAACCATCCTTCTCAATTGTCATTTGCGAATTAACAATCACAAAACGAAAACCTTCTGCATCTAAACATGATACATAAATAATGTTTCTCAAAATAGAAGGGACATGATAAACGTTTTTCAAAATTTAAACTAAACCACTAGATAAATGAAGGTCTAGGGTGCCAACTGTAACTGCGGAGATTCTTGCACCATTCCTGACCTTCAGCACAACCTCTCCTTTCGAGAGCGTTCTTCTATCCCTTAGTGACGTCACATTAGAAACTAAGTGAGCACATGATCCGGTATCAATTACCCAATCAAGGATAGTTGTGGTTAAGTTTAAATTCAGTTCAATAACATATATACCTTTAGGGCGCTTGCGTTCAATCTTGCCTTCATCCAAGTCCCGTTTGTACTTGGGGCAGTTCATCTTGTAGTGTCCCTTTTCATGGCAATGGAAACACTCAGTGAGATTTGTAGGAGAGTTCTTCACCTTGCTTCCCTTGGAGTTACTCACATGAGCTCCTCTTTTATTTCCTTTTGAAGAGAAACCTCTACTTGTATTTTTGATTGCTCCTTTGCCTTTATTCTTAAAGGGCTTCTTGCTACTCGACTCAACGGCCAAGACAGAATTAGCCTTTGTCTTGCCCATGTCCACCTCAGCAGTTTTGAGGGCATTGTGGAGTTCATTAATGGTCATCTTCCTTTCACGCATATGGTAGTGCATAATGAAATCCTTATAGGAATAAGGAAGTAACCCCAGTATGATATCCTAAGCCATGTCATCGGGGAGTTGAGAATTTAGTTTCTCTAATTTCTCTAGATAGCCCTGCACCTTTAGGAAGTACACCGAGACAGATTCACCCTCCATCATCTTGCACCTTGTGAGTGCTATGGTGGTCTTGTAGCGCTCTTTCCGAGCACTATCGGTGAACATCTTCTCTAATTACACTATGATTTCCTTTGCGGGAGTATCGAGAAATTTCCTTTGCAACTGATCGCTAATGCTGGCCAAGTTCAAAGTTTGCACAACACGCTGTTGTTCATTCCACTTCTTTTGTTCCTCGTTTTCAGCATCGGTTGGTTTGTCTTTCTCCTTCACTCATGGGCATTTGCCATCCAGAATTTGTTGGAGATTTTCCAAACGCAACATGATGTTCAACTTGATGATCCAATCAGAATAGTTTTAACCGTCATTTGCAAGAGGACTCTTATCAATCATGGAACACAGAAAATTTGGAACGGTTGACATGATGCTAAAGAAAAGAGAAAACAAAATTTTACTTGAAGTTCATATAAAAAACTGCTATTGCTATGTCAAGAAAAAAACATAGCATCACACAAGATCCTTTCCGAACAAGCGGACTCATCCATTCATTTGTTTAGGTAGGTAAAAGCACCAATCATAACCTTTAAGCAAAGCTTAACCCTTATGACTCTTGAAAAACATATTATTTAATGTCTTGAATAATAAAACACAATTATATGAAAACCTTTTCCCAAGATATTCAAGCCTAAATCTCGAAAATCTTGTTTAAGAAAACTCATTTTATTGGCCAACTATTGTGGACACAGTATTCCCACAAGAAGAGTAAATTGTGCCTCACATAGATTTAATCTCCTGTGGCCTAATACCAAGCTCACACATGTTCCACCATATCTAGTGATTAGAATCACACTCATGCTCTTCCAGGATCACTAGCTTATGTGGATAAAATGAGGAGGAAAATATCTTAAATTTTTCACTTCGCATTCCATCAGGGAATGGAAGAATTTCAAAAAAAAAATTAAGCTAACTCACGGCATTCTAAATATTACATCCATCGCAAACAATTACATTCCCGAGTTTGCAAAAATAAAAGAATGCCAAAGAAGGAATAAAACCTGCTAGTCGGAACCCTAATATTGGATAAGCCCATGTACTCAACCCTACATGATTCATCCAGATCATTTTAAATCCAAAAAAAAATAATCTCCTCATAATCCATACTAGGGTGGATTACGTAATATGAATCAAAAGGGCACGGACATAGCAAATCCAAACCATTAGGCACCAAAACTAGAAACTAATGAGTAACATTGAAATGAGATATCCAACCTGGCTCTGATACCACTGTAGGATTTTACATGCAGTGGTGGCGCGAATTTTTTTAAAAAATCCCAAACACCATACAATACACAGGGATCGGATATCCCAAAGCAATGCAAAACAGTCTTAACAAAATATACCCTAACTCATCACATCTAATCCATCACATGCGTTAGAAATTATACCTCTAGAGAACAATATCTAGGCGGAAGAGGAAGACGCGCTGGAGAAAATGATAGAGATCCCATCGCAACAACAAGGCTGATCGCCTCGCCTCTTGGTTCACCTTGAACCCGAACAGCGACAAATCTCTACTCCGTTGACGGGGAATAGAAACACTAGCTTAGAACTTCTCTTCTCTTGCACCAATGACTCCAAGTGGCTGAACCACACTAGTCGCCGGGTAGGGAAGAGAAAGGTGGAGAAGGATCTAAAACCGCTGTAGAGGAGGAGCAGACTCAAGTCATAACATAAGCTGCGGCCGACCGGGAAGAAACACCTAGGGTCGGCGAGCTGCAGGGCGATGGCAGAGGCAAACTTGCCCGATAATGGAGAAGCGGGCTGCGGGGCTTTGGCAGCGGCAAACATGCCCGACGACTGAGCGGGGAGCTGCGCGACTTTGGCGGCAGGAAGCTCCAGATCGCAAATCCACCAAAAACCCTGTTCTTGCGGCTAGGTCTTTGGAAAAACCCGTGAAGCTGCTCTTCCTCCCCTACCCAAGTTTTTTTTCTTATATATATATATATATAAACTTTTATATATATATATATATATATATATATATATATATATATATATATATATACATACATTTATATATATTTACATATATATATAACACATATATATATCTTATATATATAAATACTTACATATAGATATTTATATATAACTTATATATATATATATATATATATATATATATATATATATATATATATCTTGTATGTGTGTATACTTTATGCACATATACATGCTACATATATATATAATCCCATAACGCATATACACATATATATACGCTCAAAAAACTCCAATTACTATGCACTCCTACCAAAATAATTACGACGACTCGCTCCATCATAATTTTTTTCCTTTTTGATAGTCGCACAAGAATTCTATCTAAGCATGTCGAGTCACGACATTAGTCGTTCGCACTTACTATAGAACTTAGATTAAATGTTCCATAAAATCAAATACCCCAAATAAGCCGAACGGATACTGTTCCCGTTCATTTGGTGCGACCTTATAGAGGAAGCATGTCGTCAAGGCTATAATATAACATCATATATTATGGACTATAAGAGGCTTTATCACTGCATTATAGTCGCCCCAATAACATGGTAACTAGGTAACACAATGAATGACCTGTGTCTATTTCTTCGTCACATGATATCATAAATATTGTGCAAACTGGGACTGTGTCAATTTCACACTATATTTGTCTTTCTTGGTCTCACAAGTGAGTTGTATTTTTAACTACGTTAGTTATAATGCATGTTATACAACCTCGCTCGGCCAAGGGGGCCGACTATATCATTACCAAAATAATTTGGGGACAAAATGATATTTCGATGTGCACATTTCCTACGCGTAAGTATGAACAATGAATCATAGTATTTATTATCATCATGGGATATTTTTCAACTATAATCACGTTGCCCACACCGATACGCTAAATCTACACATCTTGTATATCCAACTTAATAGACACGTTGTAAACATTATTGACACCTAACAAATTCCACATAATGCTACAACATAAAATAGGTCACTCTCAATATCTATGAAATCACACGCATACACACTCATATGATTAAACGATAATCATTTATCAACATTTATAGAACTCAAATGTACTTTAATCGATATGACAATCTTAACTCGGCAATCAATGTTCCTCTTTGATTACCACGATTGTGATGATAACTTAAGATTACATGACTTATTAAAAACCATGGTTCTATGGTTCAAGACCAAGCGCATCTTCCCAAACCTTACATGATACAAGTCATATAATCAAGGAACAAAATGTTACAACATTCTAAAACATGAACATAAGTAAATAGAAAAAAAAACTTTTAAAACACCACTTCCTTCAGTAACTGACTCGGTAGTTGGTGTCACCATAAGACGATTGTTCTGGGCTTAAGACCCGGGTAATCCCAGGTGTGGGGTAGGGGTCTTATAAACTGGTATCACTTGAACAAACGATCATAAGAGAAAGAAGTTCACAAGAAAACACTGGGTCACCCCTCTCAAGCATTAGTTTGTGGAAAACTATGCAGCGAAAGCAATGGTATGCCCATGTGTAAAAATCATAGAAAATAGTCTATTTTAGCAAAGAGTTAGGCCAACCCAACTAGGACACAACTTTAGCTTTACTTACCAAGATGATTTTGTGGCATATCCTAGTATAAATTTGGCCTCGACTATAGACTGTTTCAGGTACGAGGATACCCAAAGTTACTAAGGGAAGAGTTTAATGCGAGATTCGTTGCTTAAGGCTTAAACTTTGATGTCCCTACTTCACTTATCGAGTGATATTATCACTTCTTAACCAAGATGATAGGACCGCCTCAAGGAGAATTGGTGCTTATAATCTATTAGTGGAATAGAAGGGTACTTGAAAACTTAACCCCCGTACCGATGACTTGATTACGTTGAGATAACCACCGTGAAAAATACTAAAGGTCGAATATGATTTCAAGTTTATAAGAGACCCATTTTGGGTTAGATCACATGTTGACCTTGTGAAGATTATCGTAAACAGTAACCTTGAGGGCCTAAAGTATGTAGCATATCAATAAGCCTCAGAGTGGAAATCCAAGTTTGAGATTGTTTCCCATAAGGATTGAGTGCATATTTATGATGAATGCACCATAGAAATATCGAAGAAACTTAGCCCAAAATGTATGGGGGCTGATCCTTTGTTTATTGGGTTAATTTGATACCAACTTGATTTTCTCTTGACCTTATTTAGAAGATATTGTGTCACAAATATAGTGATCTCGAGTTTGGAGTATTCAAATATTATCAGGGTGAAAGTTGAGACTTTGTGAATCCATGATTGGTTTGATGATCAACCCTCCCTAGAAGTTTGGGATATACTTAGAGGGTTGCCCACTTATATATTTTCAACCTTGGGACAAGGAAAGTAAACATGAGACGTTAAAAACTTTCTCAGACTTGTCAATCAGATGATTACTTAACACACAACTAAAGGAGAGGTTGTAATTTCACCAAAGCATAATGACATGCTATATGCAAAGAGCAAAGCAAGTTGTGTACAATCCGCAAGAGTTTGAACAAATGACTTTTCAAAAATCCAAAATCGAAGCAGTATCGACGACAAAAAGATTTTATGTGCAATTAAAGAAGTGTATTACCTCAACAAAGCACATTCTTAGATGCTCTAACACCTTAACCAATCAATGTAGTGTACGATTAATGATTATATTATTGACTAAGGATTTGATTAATGAACTCAGGTATATCGCAGGATAGAGCTTGCATGAATTGTGAATTCAGTACAAATCTAAGTAGGATATGGATTGAGATTAGATTCCAACATGCCAGAAGGGTGATTGGAATTTTTGTATTTTAGGGCATTCGATGGTGACTTATACATGGTTTATTCCAATAAAAATTAAGCTCTTTTATACGTGAACAATTCTCTTTATTACAATCATTATCCTTATATTTTTGGAGATAGTTTGGTGCATAACTAGAACTCTTAGACCGAAATTTGGAGAATTAAACATGATGATCGATCACTGCTATCTATGCTTATCTGACATACCCATGGTCATTATACTAGAAACTTGCATACTGGGACAGGGTAACGTCATGGTAATATAGAGGAGTGTTTGCGGGAATTCAAATGTTTGAATAATTACGTCTATAACATTGGGAGTATAACGACCCCAGAAAACTTAAAATCAAGTGAAAGTTATACTGATTTGGAAGATGTATATTATATGTATGATCCTTTGGATGTGGCTCTGATGATCCCAAGAATCAAAACAAAAGTGTTTGATGATATAATGATCGCCTTCAGAAAAATTAAGGATTTTGAGAGCAACTCATGGTTATGAACATGTTAATATCCTAAGAATCAAATATTATAATAATTTGGAGAATTTGAGATGGCCACTTTGCGGGTTATATATGCACAAAGGAACGAATAAACTCAACCTTGCATATATTAGATAGTGTGAATTATATACTTTTGGTATAGGTAAGTTGTGATACCTCATGAATTTGGAGAAATTATAGTCTCTATCATGCCATAATTTTTAAAGGTTAGGTTGAAGGTTACTTATACACATATGTATGACCCCTTAATTATGATAACATCAGGAACCGTGACACATACGTTGATAACATCATGATCACCTTAGTAAGATTCATGACCATGGGAAGTAGACCTTTATTATCAATTGTGTATACGGTGAAACCTACTCGAGAATTAATGGGTTTTTAGTGAGACCTTCCTTATGATGTGTAACGACCCCATCTGTTAAATGACGTATAGTAGAAGGTCCGGCGGGGGCCCCACACTATATGCCACAAACAGACGGTGAGGTCACAGGATAATACCAAACCAAACGAGTCCTAACTCAGAGCATTCTAGCGGAAGCTTATTAAGTGCAAGAACTCATAACAATGAATGTCCACCAATATATAAATATCACATTTATATATATAACCAGGAATATTTACAAGACCACACCGCACACGGCCTTAAGGCCTTACAAGTTACTCTTTACAATACATATAATTTCATACATCGGCACGCAGGCCGGCCACACATGAAATCCAACACTTCGCACGGCCTTCAAGGGCCTACCAGCAGCATGGGCTTTTGCCCGCTCAATCCATCAGCCCGCAACACCTGCATATGGACGTCCACCCCATGGGTGATAAACAAAGCAACGGTCAGCATTCAGCTGACCAATTATAACGACCCCACCCCTTACCCGGGGCAGTGGTTCCTTCCCTGCATGTATAGCAATTTCAACATATATATAACATACACACAACATCACAAACGCCGGCCTCAATGCCAGGCGCTCCGTGCACTCAGGGCACCTTTTATGGTTTGTACTTGGTAGGCGGGCATAAGCCTCCAAACCCTTGTTGAAGACCTCACGCACCCGTCTCACTCAGAGGTACGCACCACACCAAAACCCATGAGCACTATCAGTCGACCTACCCACGTAGTGTAACAAGCCTAGGGAATTCGCCCTGCTGCTTTGCTACCAATCGACCGCTCATCCGATCTTAACATCGCCACTTGGTGGAATGGGCATAAGCCTCCAAACCCCTGTTGAAGACCTCTCGCACCCACCCACTCAGAGGTGTCCATCGCCACTTGGTGGAATGGGCATAAGCCTCCAAAACCCCTGTTGAAGACCTCACGCGCCCACCCACTCAGAGGTGTCCGCACTCCATCAACCAGCTCTTAGCAAGTATGCAACCAAAGGAGCTATACCAAGCATCCCATACACCACGCACATCGTCCTCACCATCTCCGCAGGCTAAACGATGAATACACGGAGTCTTCTCCGGTTCGCAATATAAACATCACCAATCCCGACATACGTCTGGATGGGCTTCACACAGCATGCCTATGCCGTACTACATACTTCCTGCTCCAGATGCAGACTCAACTGCTGGAATCACTTACGCGTTTCCATCTCTTGATGGAGGATCCCATGCACATGCAAAACAAAGGGCTTCACCTGCCCAAGGAAGAAAGATCGTTACCCTTGACGATCGCTTCGGCGCCATAGAAGAACTAGCCGGATGGAAATCACCGCAGCGGCCTTGCCTCCGCAACGCTGCACTCGGCTCTCTATTCGGCTCGACGAAGCTCCACCGGCGGCCAGAAAGCTCCTCCTCCTCCTCCTCCAAGCTCTCCTCTCTTTCTTCTCTTGAGAGAGAGAAAGGCTAAGTGGAAATGAGATTTCATCTCAATCCACGGTCTTAAAGAGGCTGGAAATGCTTTGGACCACAAGATCCAAATAGAAGGAAACGAACGGCCGAGATCTGCCCAAAAACCCAATTTTTGGCTGACACGGCCTGTGACACGCCCGTGTCACAGGCCGTGTACCCTTAAGCGGCACACGCGGTTTCGAACCGACTGAACAACACGGGCATCGACATGCCCGTGTCGAACCTGACATGCCCGTGTCATTCTTGAGACACGCCCGTGTCCCCTGCTACACGGCACTCACCGACTTCCAAAACCAGTACACGGGTCGGAACACGGCAGCCGACACGCCCGTGTCCAGCCTGACACGCCCGTGTTCATGGCTGTGTTCACGGCCGTGTACGGCTCTGACTCGAATAGGCCAACTTCGAACTTTAATTCGAACACGCCCTGGGACACGCCCGTGTCCCAGGCCGTGTACCCCCGACACGCCCTGGGACACGCCCGTGTCCCAGGCCGTGTCTAACAGCCTGCTACTCAAAACTGTGTACAGACATATTTTGAGATTCTGGGGTGTTACAACCCTCCCCTCCTTATAGAAATTTCGTCCCGAAATTTAGCGCAACGCACAAGTATCAACACAACCACGCTGTTGCGATACAAACCAAAACGATCCAGGTTTAGAGTTCAGAGGCCACAGCTTGTCTCACCCCATGGAATCGTACCACCACAACTGTTTGTCACAAACAGAAATACATACATACATACATACAATAGACAACAAAATAAAGTGCACACTCCACTTTATTTCGGCTTCTCCGCATCTCGCAGAATCCGTTTAGCGGCCTCCATTAAGTCTAAAGCACGGATTTGCTGTTCTGCTTGATTTGAGCTTTGCGGCTCCTGCATCTCAAGAGTGTAAATTCGCCGTTGCGCCCGCGATGCAGACGACTCTGCCACAGCTTTACCCTTCTCGTCATAGGACGCACCTGTCTTTCTTTCACCCTTGGACGCACCATTCCAGCAAAATCGCGCGATATGCCCTGGCTTCCCACAACTGAAACATGTACGCGGCTCAACCCGTTCTTGCCCAAACGTTGCTCCTGACGCAACATCTGAAGAAGTTTGTTCAGCAGGTCGAAACCGCTTCTTATCACGTTTCCTGAAATCTGATTGCTCTGATGGCGGAACTTTGAAGTCGGACTTTTCCACCACTAAGTTCTTCTTTTCCCGTACCCGCTTCAAATCCTTCTCTAGCGCACTAGCGGTATGCACCAATGCTTGGAATCCTTGGTTCACTGAACTCGGGAGAGCCAACCTCAGCTCATCACGCAGTCCTTCATAGAACCTATTCGTCTTCCGCGCCTGGTCCGCAAACGTCGACCCCGCATAACGACCGAGCTTGGTAAACTCATGCAGGTAATCGTCCACGGTCTTATCGCCCTGTACCAGACGTTGAAATTCATTTTCCATTGCAATTCTCTGCGCCATTGGCAAGTATTTCGCCCAAAATAATCTAGAGAATTCGTCCATCGATATGTCGCCCAGATCTCTACCTCCCAACTGGTGCAACTCGATCTCATCCCACCAAAGCCTCGCCTCTCCTTCCAGGAGGAAAGTGGCTAACGGGACTTTCTGCTCCTCACTAATCCTGAGCGCAGCCAGGATTCTTTTCACTCTAGAGAGCCAATCCTCGGCCTCTGTTGGAGACGTTGCCCCGACAAACGTAGGCGGATTAAACTCCATAAAGTGCTTAAGTTGCTCGTCCGCTGCTTGCACAGCAACCGGAACCTCAACATGCTCTTGCCTCGCACCAACCTCAACATGCTCTTGCCTCGCACCAACCTGCACTGGCGCCACAGCGGGCCTCGCTTGCCCAAAAGGTTGTGCCTGAAGCATAGCAAAGATCACCTCCGCAACTAATCGCACCGTTTCCGCAGAAGGGGGAGGTGTAGGCACCTCAGGTGGTGCCGCACTCTCATCCGAACGCTGGGGCTCCGACTGCCCAGCTCCACTCCTCGTCACCTATAGGTGAACAAGATAGCATTACTTTCCATGGTAATACGACAAACTCACCGAATAGACACACACACACATTCCTAGTGGACATTCCAGAGTTCATTAGCATTACAGCAGGTCGCACAAACACGTGCTCGCCACCCCCACAAAAGAATTCGACCACGAATTCGAAAGAGGAAGACCGACAAAAGCTGATACCAAAATGTAACGACCCCATCCGTTAAATGACGTATAGTAGAAGGTCCGGCTGGGGCCCCACACTATATGCCACAAACAGACGGTGAGGTCACAGGATAATACCAAACCAAACGAGTCCTAACTCAGAGCATTCTAGCGAAAGCTTATTAAGTGCAAGAACTCATAACAATGAATGTCCACCAATATATAAATATCACATTTATATATATAACCAGGAATGTTTACAAGACCACACCGCACACGGCCTTAAGGCCTTACAAGTTACTCTTTACAATACATATAATTTCATACATCGGCACGCAGGCCGGCCACACATGAAATCCAACACTTCGCACGGCCTTCAAGGGCCTACCAGCAGCATGGGCTTTTGCCCGCTCAATCCATCAGCCTGCAACACCTGCATATGGACGTCCACCCCATGGGTGATAAACAAAGCAATGGTCAGCATTCAGCTGACCAATTATAACGACCCCACCCCTTACCCGGGGCAGTGGTTCCTTCCCTGCATGTATAGCAATTTCAACATATATATAACATACACACAACATCACAAACGCCGGCCTCAATGCCAGGCGCTCCGTGCACTCAGGGCACCTTTTATGGTTTGTACTTGGTAGGCGGGCATAAGCCTCCAAACCCTTGTTGAAGACCTCACGCACCCGTCTCACTCAGAGGTACGCACCACACCAAAACCCGTGAGCACTATCAGTCGACCTACCCACGTAGTGTAACAAGCCTAGGGAATTCGCCCTGCTGCTTTGCTACCAATCGACCGCTCATCCGATCTTAACATCGCCACTTGGTGGAATGGGCATAAGCCTCCAAACCCCTGTTGAAGACCTCTCGCACCCACCCACTCAGAGGTGTCCATCGCCACTTGGTGGAATGGGCATAAGCCTCCAAAACCCCTGTTGAAGACCTCACGCGCCCACCCACTCAGAGGTGTCCGCACTCCATCAACCAGCTCTTAGCAAGCATGCAACCAAAGGAGCTATACCAAGCATCCCATACACCACGCACATCGTCCTCACCATCTCCGCAGGCTAAACGATGAATACACGGAGTCTTCTCCGGTTCGCAATATAAACATCACCAATCCCGACATACGTCTGGATGGGCTTCACACAGCATGCCTATGCCGTACTACATACTTCCTGCTCTAGATGCAGACTCAACTGCTGGAATCACTTATGCGTTTCCATCTCTTGATGGAGGATCCCATGCACATGCAAAACAAAGGGCTTCACCTGCCCAAGGAAGAAAAATCGTTACCCTTGACGATCGCTTCGGCGCCATAGAAGAACTAGCCGGATGGAAATCACCGCAGCGGTCTTGCCTCCGCAACGCTGCACTCGGCTCTCTATTCGGCTCGACGAAGCTCCACCGGCGGCCGGAAAGCTCCTCCTCCTCCTCCTCCAAGCTCTCCTCTCTTTCTTCTCTTGAGAGAGAGAAAGGCTAAGTGGAAATGAGATTTCATCTCAATCCACGGCCTTAAAGAGGCTGGAAATGCTTTGGACCACAAGATCCAAATAGAAGGAAACGAACAGCCGAGATCTGCCCAAAAACCCAATTTTTGGCTGACACGGCCTGTGACACGCCCGTGTCACAGGCCGTGTACCCTTAAGCGGCACACGCGGTTTCGAACCGACTGAACAACACGGGCATCGACACGCCCGTGTCGAACCTGACACGCCCGTGTCATTCTTGAGACACGCCCGTGTCCCCTGCTACACGGCACTCACTGACTTCCAAAACTAGTACACGGGTCGGAACACGGCAGCCGACACGCCCGTGTCCAGCTTGACACGCCCGTGTTCATGGCCGTGTTCACGGCCGTGTACAGCTCTGACTCGAATAGGCCAACTTCGAACTTTAATTTGAACACGCCCTGGGACACGCCCGTGTCCCAGGCCGTGTACCCCCGACACGCCCTGGGACACGCCCGTGTCCCAGGCCGTGTCTAACAGCCTGCTACTCAAAACTGTGTACAGACATATTTTGAGATTCTGGGGTGTTACATGATGAGATTGACTCGAGACAAATCTTATTGATTTGAAGTGATTCTTCCCCTTATGCATTATAAATCAGACTCTATATGGAAAATGATTGGGAGAATTAATGGGTTTATTCCAATACTGATTGCTTGATACATACTCAAAAGATTCACGAGTATAACCTCTTAAATTTTTAAGGTTGATGGACCGCTTAACAATGTGACCAATCCCATTAAATGCAAATTTGGATAAAACATATGGTTTGGGTTGATTAATTACTCGGGCGTACTCGAATAGATAAATAATCCAATCATACGGAGGAAGTTATAAATTCATTGTCTATACACACAAACGAGAATCTCATTCATAGAGGAAAATTGATTTATCCTGGACATGTTGATATACTTATGCGTCTTGGATACAAGAGAGCCCTAGGGGAGACTATTGCCTCTAATCGAGTTTCTTACAGCAATAGTCACCAATTGGCTAGTATAGGCATAACACCTTATGAGGCTTTGTATAGAAGGAAGTGTAGGAAACCGCTATCTTAGGTCCAGGATGAGTGTCCAAAGGTACTTGGATCATATTACATTGAGAATACAGACACGCTTGCTCGGATAATCTGTGAGCCGATGTTGGGGGTTTAGAGTAGAAATGCCAAGTACTATGATGTGAGGCATCAGAAGGTAGAGTTTCAGGTTGGAGATAGAGTTTACTTAAAGATACGTCTAGTGCATGGTGTCTCGTGGGTGCGAGGACACAAAAAGCTCAGCCCTATATTTATGGGATCTTATACGATCCTGGAGTAGATCAGCCCCTTTGCTTATATGCTGGAGCTTCCACTGGAGTTGGCGAACCTACATGGCGTCTTTCATGTCTCCTCACTTAGGAGGGCCTTGTTAGTGTTACCATTGTGATCTAGAAGTGGTCAAACTGTTAGTCTCACTGCCAATGCAATATGAGCCTATGAGGTCACACATAAGAATATTGAAGAAGTTGGAAAGGTTTGTATTGGCATCGCTCATATGTGATATGAGTGAAAGGCCAAGCCTGTGGCATTCTAGATTTGGACCTATATTGTGAATATAGATGACCAAGTGAGTTGTCGGAAGACTCAAGTGTAATTCGTCAAAATGTATTTTGGAGTTTCGAAGAATCCGTCTTAATTCATAGAGTATACTCTTGACATCTCGACGAATTGGACTTGGACAAGTATACTCTTGACATATCGACAAATTGGACATGAATTCATCAAGTATTCTCTTGTTGTTTCGACGAATTTGTCTGTCTGGATTCGTCGAGTATTCTCGTGTTATCTCAATGAATGGTTCTTTAATTCGTCATATATACATGTGTTATCTTGACGAATGTTGTTAACTTCGGTTTAATTCCTTTAAGTCTGCTTTCGGTCTGGTCTGCGGGCAACGACTGTTTTGGCATACATATACATGAGATAACTATTATCTCGGCACGAGTTTAACCTAATCAATTGAGATCGATAAGAGGCAAATTCTTCTTCCCCAACAAAACTGTTCTGAAACGTCGAAGTCGCAGCTGTCGATCTATTGTTGTTGACCACTCTAACTTGTTGATGTTGCCGAAAATTATTTCATAAGCTTTGTCTTCGTCCCCTCCGCCTCTCTTTGAACGGATCTAGAAGTCTGTAGAGACGTTGAGGGAATTCCTTCTTCCAACCTAGATCTTGTGTGATAAGATTCTAAGGGTTCTTATTGCTCGTGTGGATACCCATAGAGGCATTGACACACTTCTATGCTCGGAACTTCAGTCGATTGTGTTTGACGGACTTCCTTGGAGCATATTGGTTGAGTAGTGACTCAATCCCTCTAAGGTATACTTTTATTCAAAGTTGTTTTACTTCTTGATCAATGATTCTTGCAAGATCAATTTTGCTTTGGTTTGTCTTGATTTATTCCGCTGCGTACATGTGATATGCATCCCACTTAGAAACCCAATAGTGGTATCAGAGGGAGGTTAAGCGATAATCATTGTTTCAAAAGTTGCTAAATATACTGCATGTAGATCTGGAAATTTAGAAGTGTTCTAAATGCCCAAATCTAGTCCTGGAGACTAACGTAAGGGGCGCTGCCCCTTGGACCCAGTTAGGGGCTCTGCCCCTAAGACCCCGCTAGGGGCACAACCGCTTGGAACCCCTCTAGGAATGCATGTGATTTTGTTGTGATATCTTTGTTTCTACTTAACAGTAATCATCCCTCTTGTTGGCTTGTGAAACCAAGTGTGTTAGATTTTGAATCTCACATAGAGAGACGAGCTTGTCTACTGTGTAAATAGAGTTGGTGTTGCTCATGTCCAATGCATGTAAATCTGAAGATTTAGAAGGGTTCTAGATGTTCAGATTTAGCCCAGTTCATCAAGTGTTGATGATTTTTCTTTGTGCACATCTGGGATGTATTTGGATTGTGAGTGTTGTAAGTATTTTTTACGAATGTGCGCATTGGTCAATTGTGAACCATGATTAAGTGTTAATCAATTATCGTAAAATCTCTTATCCAATATTAAGTGTTTGGATACCTTCTGATGGATGACACTCTTCCTGCCTCGATCGATGAAGTGTGGGCTTGCCAAAATAAGGTGCATTAATTTATCTTATATGGGTGCGAGCAGATAATTCTGATATCCCACTATCGACATCGGGTCAAATTTAACTAGGTGAGCTCAAAAGTTGAGTGCCTAAAGGCATAGGGTTGGCATGCACCATTTGATGGATGCAAATAAAGAGTTATTCACCAACCATACAAGAGTTGCATTATGATGCAATCGGCAAGCGTTGCCTACCTAAATAACAATATTGTGAGAGAAAAGCCAAAGCTGACTCATGGTGTTGATGAAATACGGATCTTGTCCACTAAGAGAGTAGCTCACATAAACTATCTGAATTGATATCGAGGGTTATCAGTTTAATTAAAATAGTGAGAGTAATTTTAATTAAAGTCCTCATTTAAATAAAAATGTATTTTGAAATATTGTACTGATTTTTTCTTTGCATAAATTCTTATAGAATTTCCATGACAAGTAGATCTCATTCCAATCTGTCTCTCAGAGCTATCCTTGAGAAGGAGAAACTGAGTGGGACAAATTATCTGGATTGGTACAAAAATTTGAGAATTGTTCTCAGGTAAGAGCGTAAACTCTATGTCTTGGAATAGGATTCCACTAAAGATCCAATCGGGAATGTGTCCCGAGCTAATAAAGATGCTTATCAGAAGTACCAAGACGACTCCTTGGATGTTGAATGCCTCATGCTCGCCACCTTGAACTCTAAGCTTTAGAAGCAACATGAGAACATGAGTTGTAAGGAGATTGACGAGCACCTTAAGAAAATGTTTCAAGGGTAAGTTCGTCAAGAGAGGTTTGACGTCACCAAGGCATTGTTTCAGTGTAATATGGGAGCTCGAGATCTAGTAGGGACTCACATACTCAAGATGATTGGGTATATAGAGAACCTTGAAAGACTAGGTTTTCCTCTAGGATAAGAGTTAGCTACAAACCTGATCCAGTAATCGTTGTCCGACAATTACAAGCAGTTTGTCTTGAATTAAAATATGAATGAAATTGACAAGACACAGCCCAAGCTCCTAGGCATGTTAAGAATTGCCGAATCAACATGAAGAAGGTCAAGCATGTTAGCCTCATACATATGGCATAAAGGCAAGGGCAATGCCAAGGGTTTCAAGAAAACTAAGTTTGGACCTAAGTCACTCTTGAGCCCAAGTCTTCAACACTGAAGAAGAATGGCTTGGTGAAGGAAAGGAAATTCCACTACTATAGCAATGCTGGTCATTGGAGGAGGAACTATCCATCTTATATTGAGGGTCTGTAGAAATTGAAGGAAGGTATGAATTCCGCTTCAAATATCAATGTTATAGAGATAAACCTTTCTGCTCATTCATCCTAGGTATTGGATACCGGATGTGGTTCTCACATTTGTATAAATGTGCAGGATTTGGGATGGAGAAGAATGTTGAGTAAAGAAGAGGATGACCTTACGTGTTGGCAATAAAGCAAGAGTTGTTGCTATCGCCATAGGATTTTACCGCCTCTCTTTGCTCAGTGGGCTTATAATAGAACTAGATAATTGTTATTATGTTCCTTCCATAACTAGAAATATTATATCCATATCATGTCTTGACATGAAAGGATTTTTGATTATAATTAAGAACAATTATTGTTTAATTTTTATGAATGATGTTTGTTATGTTGTAACTCAAATGTTTAATGGTTTGTATGTTGTTGGGTCCATTGCTCACAATGTTCCCTAGAGTGGATTTGAAGAGGCATCACCATCAAGACCGAGAGCATAGTGTATTTGATGTGTGCTTAAGTTCATGCATGCAGGTTATCCTTGATTGGACAGATGAACAAAAAGAGTAAGCTGGAAGTTAGATAATTTGACTAAGGCAAAAACGTCGAGACAGCTGAGACAGCTGAGAAGAATGTCTCCGCATAACCACAGAGATGAACAAAAAGATTAAGCTGGAAGTAAGCTAATTTGACTAAGGCAAAAACGTCGAGACAGCTGAGAAGAATGTCTCAGCATAACCGCTGAGACAGCTGAGAAGAATTCGTCAAGCTCAGTTCAGAATTCGTCGAACTGAGTTCAGAGTTCGTCGAGCTCAACTCACCATTCATCGAGCTAAATTCTGAGCTTGAGATTCTGAGTTTGTCGAGCTCAGGTTATAATTTGTTGACCTGAGTTCAGTGTTCATCGATCTGAGCTCACCGCTCGTCGAACTCAGTTAAGAATTTGTTGAACTAAGTTCAGAATTTTTTTCTAAGGCAAAAACCGCTGAGACAAGTGTTAGTCTCAGCATAACCGCTGAGACAAGTGTTTGTCTTTGCAGAGAACAAGGAATCACTGAGACAGTTAAGCAGGAAAATGCCTAAGGCAAAAACCATTGTGTGAGGAGTGCTCACTCAACGCTCTCAACGCCTAACATGTTGTAGAGGAAGAAATATGGTTAAGGCAAAAAATATTGAGTGGAGGTTGCTCACTCAACGCTGTCAACGCCTAGTGGAGACAGAATTTTGTCTAAGGAGTTTGGCGTTGAGTGATGCTCACTCACTCTACGCCAAACAACAGAAGGCTGATAAAGCAAGTTGGCATTGAGTGAAGCTGAATCACTCAATGCATAGAAACAAATTTATATTCTAAGTAGTTTGGCGTCGAGTGAAGGTTACTCACCCAACACCAAGAGATAGCAACTTTGTCTAAGTGTCTTGGCGTTGAGTGATACTTACTCACTAAAATCCTATGCTAATGTTGCTTGATTTTTGGCTAAGTCCACAGCTGGTGATGTCAGCAAGTCAACATATTTCAAATAAGTGGCGGGATGAATACAATACGCGATAAATGTTGTCGCAGACCTACTGTATGATAGTTGGCGTTAAATCAAGGTTGCTGCTGGCCATTAATTATGTGGGGCCCACTGCTCAAGAGCCGTTGGGTTAAATTCAATAAAAAGGAAAAGGCTTTTATAGAGGAAAACAGCTTTTCAGAGAAAGTGATTAGGCAGTTCTTCTTCTCTCCCATTGTTGTGGAGCTGAAGAACAGGAAGCACAAGTCTACAGGATGAAGAGCAAGTTAACTGTTGGTATCAACATCTTCAACAACAAGATAGCTGGTGTGATCTTCATTTGCACCAGCAAGTTAGCTCAGAAGGATTTTCTGAGAAAAAGGTAGAAGCTTGGGCTGACCCTTATTACTGGTGCTTCACAGGATCTGCTAACAAATCTAAAGAACATTCTCTTGGGGAGATGTGAAGAAGAAGAAAGGACTGAGCAGTTGGCTCTGTTCAGAAAGGGGCAGAGAAGCTAATCCACAAGTTACTTCCATCACATACCAAAGAGATCTTCATCCTTATTGCTGTGAAGAAAGGAGTTGGGCTGGGATTCTCCCAGCTCAGGTTGCAGCAAGATCTGCTGCAGTTACTTCTCTAGCTCCAGCTGGATAAAATCCCTGGTGTTGAGAAGAGGAAGTTTGGTCTAAGTATTCTCTTAGACTAGATAAGTAGACTCAGGAAATATATTTCCTGGAGTCAATGTTGGGATGGGTTTATCTCAATCCAAGTAGATTGGCATAGTAAAATTTCACATATGGCCAATCATCACACCAACCCATATTCATACTATAGGATCCAAGTGTGGATCTGAGTTATAGGGCTTAATTTCCTGAGGTAGGAGAGTGTTGCTCTCTGAGGTAGGATACAAGTGTGAATCTGAGTTGTAGGGCTTAATTGCCTGAGGTAGGAGAGTACTGCTCTCTGAGGTAGGATCCAAGTATGGATCTGAGCTGTAGTGCTTAATTGCCTGAGGTAGGAGAGTGCAGCTCTTTGAGGTAGGATCCAAGTGTGGATCTGAGTGTAGGACCTTTTGGCCTGAGGTAGGTGACAAGCTTGTCACTGAGCTGTAGGTGCCTGGAAAGGCACTGAGGTAGGTACCTTTTGGGTACTGAGCAGTAGGAGTGCAACAACACTCTGAGAGTAGGTCCTTGTGCCTGAAGTTGTAGGGCTGAGAAGCATGAGCTGCAGGACTTAGAGATAAGGATGAGGTAGGTGGCTTGAGGGTCACAGAGTGTAGGAGCACTATAGAGCTCTGATGTAGGATCCCTAGTGGATCTAAGGTAGGGCTGTCATCCCAGCCTAAGTGTAGGGCTAAACAGCCTTAGGTAGGTGGTCTGCTAACCATTGAGTTGTAGGCCCTTATGGTTGAGAAGTAAGTCTTGAAGGAGACTTAGAGATCCTGAGGGATCTGAGGTGTAAGCTCTTTGGATCAGGCTTTGGATAAGTGCCTTGTCCAACAAGATAGTTGGATAGGTGGGAGGGAAAGTGGATGTACCCAGTTAGGGAACCACTATAAATATATGTGTGTTGTGATGTGTTGTTTCTTCTTCTTTTGTATTACAGGTACTAAGGACAACTCTAGATCACTTAGTAAGGAAACAACAAAAGAACTCAAAAAGAGACCAATAACCTATTCACCCTCCTCTAGGTGATTTAGCTATCCTTGAATTAAAGATTTTCAAGTGGTATCAGAGGGAGGTTACTAAAAAAGGACTTAACAGTCTGATTAGACCTCAAAGGATAGCTAAAAGGTTAGCATTGGTGGGTTCAGAAGAGAACCATAAGGAGTGGAGCTCAATGGAGCTTCAAGTCTGCAGCAAGGAGAACTTTGGGACATGAAAATAAAGGATCAGGCAGATCATGGAAGCCAGTGATTCTAGAGTCTTGTCTTTAATTCAAGAAGGACCCTTCATTCCCATGAGGTTCTCTACATCAAATGCAAGCATCCAGACCCAAAAGAGTTATGCAGAGATGTTTGAAGATGAAATCAACTTGACATCTATGGATAAGAGGACACAACACATCATGGTAAGTGCCATAGATGACTCCACCTTCCAGATGCTTGTCCACTGCAAGACAGCCAAAGAGATATTGGATTCTCTCACTAGCTATATGGAAGGGACAGAGGAAGCCAGTCTTTCTGACAGTGGTTCAGAGTCTCAAGAAGAAGAAGCCTATATTGGGCTAGTTGTTGCTGCTGCTAAAGATGAAGCTATTGCAGTAGGAGAAGTCAATCCTCTAGTGAGGATAGAGATTAGGGCCCCTCTATCACACTGAGAAAGTGATACTGAGGTGGATGAAGATATCGGTGGCTGATGTGAGGGGATGGATTTGACAGAAGAAGTATCCTGCCAGGATCAGCCTGGTTAAGATCAGGTACAATCTCTATCTAGCTGCTCAGATCATGAGACCAGTCCAGATTCTGATGCATCCTCACCTAGTGATGAAGATGGCTCTGAATCTGAGATAGATGTCAATCAATTGATTGATAAGTATTGTCAAATTTTGGATGCTTTGAGAAAAAGCAAGATGTTGGCCAAGATGCATGCTGAAGAAATTATCTCTCTACAGCTAGTTGCTGCCCAACAATATGAGACAACATCCTTATTAGATCAGAAAGTGAGGGAAGTCAGCCAACTGAAGGCCATCTCAATCATCCAAATTGAGACCATAAGATAGAAGGACAAGATCATTTTGGATCTTGAAGAGAATATCCTAAAGAAGAGAAGGGCTATGGCTGAATTCAGCAAGCCTAAAGCTATGCTGCCCTTGGTAAATTCCTTCTCCTCCCAAAAGGGTAAGAAGGAGTTAGCAGTCAAGGGAAGCACAAGAGTTAACCTTTCCAAAGGGAAATGCAAAGCCCCTGTAGTGCCACAGTCAACCTTTTATAAGGTAATCCTCCCTTCTCATAGGTATGACCAGGACTGCATGTATGGTCACTATAAGAATGGGAATTTTTCTTGTAAGAATACAAGTGTATCTTACAATGGGAGAAGAAAGGGTAGGGGAATGAATGCCTTTTTGGATCCCCATGAAGAAGTATAAATGGCCCATTCTGGACCATTGATATTTGGTGCCTCAGCCCTAACTCAAAAGGATAAGGCAGTGGCTTTCACTCAAGCCCATCCAACAAGGACTCAGACCAAGGGTCCGTCTACCAATAAGCCTAACTTGGCTAGTTCTGATGATATAAACAACATGTCATCTGCAAAGAAGACAGCTGTAAATACTATTCAGGGCAAGCAAAGGAAGCCTGCTGAAAGAATATCCTTCAGTCAGATCCTTACTGAAAGGAACCTGAAGAAAGTTGATGCTTCTCTTCCTTCTGTTCAGTCAGCAGTTAACCACACTGCAAGACCTGCTCAGAAAAGAAGATATAATATTCATGAGTGTTGGTGCTCTTGTAAGGTGGGGTATTTTGCCCTAGATTGCTGGCACAATCCTTCTGTGTCTAGAGCAAGAGTTAGCCTACCTATTAGAAATTCTGCAGGTAGGAAAGTAAGATTTCAGTCTATTCAGAACCTAGGACCCAATACCCATTGGGGTTCTAAGGTAAGATAATTCTATTTTGTAGGTTAGTCTAAGTGCCCTTCCCCCAGATGGTACTTGGACAGAAGATGTTCAAGAACTTGGACTTGAATAAGGAAGTTATCCTATGGATCATTCTCCAAGGTTAAGGATGCTATGTGCATTCCTGAAGAAGGATACAAGTGGTATCAAGTGGTATGGGAGAGTTGGGTCAGTTGTATCTACTCTAGAGATATGCTCTCTAGTCAAGTGGTACAATCACTATGGGAGTGGTAATTGGCCATGATCATGGATGAAGGCCAGCTGGATCCAGCCAGCAGGAATGTCTTGTTGGATAAAGTCTTGTTTCCACAACAGCAAATCTGGAAAGGACAAGTAGGTTGTACTCATCTCTAAGGAAAGCACAAGTAGCTCCTCTATAAGAAGCAAGGAAGAGGCACACTGTGCTCAGTTGATAAAACTCACTATATAGAAGGGACAAACAGTCAAGTAGTATCATCAGTTGAAATGATGACTGAGAGTCATAAGGATAGGATCTGTGCAAATGCTGATGGGGAGCATGTTCAGTCAAGGTTACTAGACAAGCCTGAATCTTACCCAAAGTTCCCCAGCACATAATAGATAAGCACTATTGTTGAGAATCAGCTTGCCCCTATAGACATTGTAGAAGCTGAGAGGGAAACTACCCAAGTGATGGCACCTGCTGGAAGAAGGAAAGCCAATCAGTTTATTGGAACAACTAGATTGCTCAAGCCATTGTTGATACAAGTCAGCTCATTCCTATTGGAATAGAAGTATAAAGAAAGACTTGGTATCAGGATGAAATGATTGCTCATGGAAAGATCATTCAAGGTTCAAGTGGTCTTAAAGTCTAGCAGCTGCAGGGGAACATTCAGCCTCATGAGAAGAGAAAGCTGACAGCTATACCATTAGCATCAGTTGAAATTAGATAGCTGGAGAAAAGAATCAAAATAGACCAGTTCCTCCCTGTCTATTCAGAAACCAAGAATAGATTGATCAAGTGGTGTTCATGTGTGTAGATCAATGGAATGATCAAGATAGTACTCAGTGGGCTGAACACTCTTGTGTTGTTAACCAGAAAGCTGAAGCCAATGGTAAGTCTTTTGCTAAAGAAGGGGAGAAGATTTGGCTCAGCAAAAAGAGACTGTGCAAGGTGCAAGGGAGTTGCTAAGCATCAGCATGGATGGAGCTCGACAAAATAACCTTCATTCGTCGAACGGAGCTCGATGAAATCAACTTCATTCGTCGAATAGAGCTCGACGAAATCAGAAGAATTCGTCAAATGGAGCTCGATGAAATCTAAATAATTCTTCGAACTCAAGATTGTCAAACAGATATTTTATGGCATCAGAACCATAATCTCCAGATAAGTAGAATTTCTTTTATATTGATATTCTACTAGTGTAATCTAAGTTGCTAAGAATCCTGACAATCATAGCAGGACTATGCATATGTGGATTAAGTATCAATAAGTTTGGGAGCATAAGAAAGAACTCAATCCTGAGTTTGTCCTGATTGACAAGTGGCTGTCATCCTTATCATGCCACTAGATGAAGTAAAGTTCAACACCCTCTTGTTTGAGATGGGTATGTTGAACTTAGGATAACTTCAGAATCTCCAAACTCTAGTTTGTGTTGCAGGATTTAATTTTCATGTAGGTAGATAAGTCCTTGATGTGACATCAATACTATAAAGATCATCAAGTGGTATCCAGACTGGCATAAACTAGAATGTCTACCAGGAATCTGACAAAGGATGTCTCAATTGAGGGGGAGCAGGCAGCTACTATAGTAGAACAGCTGTCACAACTGCTAATCAGTTTTTCTTAAGCACAATGCACAGACTAAGGGGGAGATCATGCGAAGAGAGATAGCTACCAGCATGTTCAAGTGGATCCATGGGTCACTCAAGTGCCAAGGGGCTGCAGTGATGTGGTGTATCAATGATATCACCACAAGTGGATGCTGATTCTGTAGATACAACATCAGCAAGTGGAACCATGTATGCAACAAGCTCAAATGCTACAGTGTTGTGTTGTATCAACACAAAAGGTATGACTCCTAATCAAGTAGATTAATCACTAAGATAATTTCCTTAGTAGTATCAACATAGGAATTTGACTAGTATCAAGAGATAATCTCTCCCATGATATTTTCTACTTCCTTAATAGAAATGGCTATTGAAGAAGACAGAAAGGGGGAGATGTATGGCAATACCTAAGAGGGAGATATAGAAGCAATACTTGACATGACTAGGTCATGTTGAGTCAGTTCATATTACTTGAAAAGATTCAAGTAGTATGAGAAATACAATGACTAACCACATGTCTAGCCATGATTGTGTCAGTACATATTTTGAGGCAAGAGCTTCTAGTGGTGCTCCATTTAAATATTAAGTTATATAAAACAGAGTTCATATTACTTAAGAAATTGCTCAAGTAGTATGAGGATGCATTGACTCAGCTTATTAAGTCAATATAATTAATTAGAGCATATTGTATTAATATAACATAAGCTAGCAAGTGTGTAGAAATGTCTACAACTGCATGAAATTATTCTGCCTATCATGATAATGCCTCTTAGTATTACTAGGTGTTTTGTCTTCTTCAAATAGAGGGAGATTGTTGGGTCCATTGCCCTTAATGTTCCCTAGAGTGGATTTGAAGAGGCATCACCATCAATACTAAGAGCATAGTGTATTTGATGTGTGCTTAAGTTCATGCATGCAGGTTGTCCTTGATTGGACAGGTGAACAAAAAGAGTAATCTGGAAGTCAGATAATTTGACTAAGGAAAAAATGTCAAGACAACTTAGAAGAATGTCTCAGCATAACTGCTGAGATGAACAAAAAGAGTAAGCTGGAAGTCAGCTAATTTGACTAAGGCAAAAACGTCGAGATAGCTGAGATAACTGAGAAGAATATCTCAGCAAAACCGCTGAGATAGCTGAGAAGAATTTGTCGAGCTCAGTTCAGAATTCGTCACTGAGTTCAGAGTTCGTCGAGCTCAACTCACCATTCGTCGAGCTAAATTCAGAGCTTGAGATTATGAGTTCGTCGAGCTCAGTTGAGAATTCGTCGACCTGAGTTAAGTGTTCGTCGAGCTGAGCTCAGCGTTCGTCGAACTCATTTCAGCATTCCTCGAACTAAGTTCAGAATTTTGTCCAAGGCAAAAACTACTGAGACAAGTTTTAGTCTCAGTATAACCGCTGAGACAAGTGTTTGTCTCAACAGAGAAAAAGAAAGCACTGAGACAGTTAAGCAGGAAAATGCCTATGGCAGAAAGCGTTGAGTGAGGAGTGCTCACTCAACGCTCTCAATGCCTAAGATGGTGCAGAGGCAGAAATATGGTTAAGGCAAAAAGCGTTGAGTGGAGGGGTCTCACTCAACACTGTCAACGCCTTTTGGAGAGTGGAGACAGAATTTTGTCTAAGGAGGTTGGCGTTGAGTGATGCTCACTCATCAACGCTAAGCAGCAGAAAGCTGATAAAGAAAGTTGGAGTTGAGTGAAGCTGAATTACTCAATGCCTAGAAACAGATTTATATTCTAAGTAATTTAGCGTTGAGTGAAGGTTACTCACCCAACGCCAAGGGACAGTAAATCTGTCTAAGTGTTTTGGCATTGAGTGATTATTGAGGTCTAGCAGTCTGGCGGCTTGTCCCAGTGATTTGGTAGCCTGGTTGGAGACCGGGCAGTCTGGCGGTTTGTCTGGCAGTCTGGAGGCTCCTCCCAGTAGCTTGGTACCGAGATGTTGCTTGCTGGTGTCTGGCGTGCTGAGCAATCTGGCGGCTTGGAGATATTGGCCACTTGTCCTCCACATTATAGTCGTAGTGCAGTTAGGCTAACCGCGCGGCTTGTGCGGCTTATGCGGCTTGTATAGTTTTGTGATTATGTAATTTTTAGTCACACATTGCGTATTTGTAATCTCTCTTCTCCCCTCCATTCTATAAAAGGGAGGTCATACCTTTGTAATAGATATCTTTTTGGCATAATAAAATTTCTATTATACCATTTTCCGGTCTCTTATTTCCTGTTCTCACATAGTATCAGAGGACTCAATCTTTTCCACCTGATTCAGTGTGCTTCTGTCCGCCCCTGTTCGCTCGGTTTGTTCTGCCTTGTTCGCTTGGTTTGCCCTTTCTTCTTGTGCTTGTTCGGGCGAATTCCCTATCTTCTTTGTCACTGCCCTATGTGTGTACGACCTCTCTGCTTTCCCTCTTTATCTGTTCGCGACCTATCTCTCGCGGTCTCTCTACTCCTTTGCTTTGTGCGATCTCCTTTGTTCGCATGACTTCTTCCCCTTTGATTTGCTCTGCTTCTCTAGTCGCACGGTTTGTTCGTGGCTTCTCTGGCTGCTGGTGTGTTGACATCGTGACCACTGCGTTCTCCTCCTTGATTGTCCTCTGCGGCCTTCCTTAAATCAACTGCGGTATCCCTTGCTCTCGCGACATCTTTCAGGTTGTCTGCTTCTTGATTGTCATTGTGACTTGTCCTTGTAGCCGCGATCTGTTCGTCTTGCCGCGACCTGGTCGTCTAGCCGCTCTCTGCTCCTATGGCTCTCTTCGATATCTCTACTTCCTCCTCCTCTTCGAAGCCATATGCCTCGGTATTCATGTCTTCTGGTAGTGCCAACGTTGTTACTCAAGGAAGATGGTTTATCGACTCCAGTGCTACCAATCATATGACCGATAATCTACAGTGTTTTTCTCTCCTAGAAACACATGATCGGTTGCACCCGGTCTTTCTTGCGGACGACTCTCCATCACCGATCAATAGGACGGGAGTGGTTCAAGTTACTCTGTCTCTTCGCTTGGCGGATACCCTCTACGTGCCCAAGTTCCCTTGCAATTTATTATTTGTTACCTCTCTATACAAGCAACTATAATGTTCTATCTCATTCACTTCTACTTCTTTCTCTTTTCAGGATCTGGACTCCTAACGGATGATTGCTACTAGGACTAAAAGTGGCAGCCTCTATTTCCTCGACAACGTTTCCGCTCTGTCTACCTTCTCCTCCACCACCACAGATCTTCTCCAATGGTAACTTCGCCTTGGTAAGGCTCCTCCACGACTTCTTCGTCAGCTTTTAACCCAACTTCCTCCACAAAATCCTTCCCTCAACTGTGAGGCCTGTCAGCTTGGCAAGCATCACCGCTCCTCCTTCCCACCAAAGGAAGTTCGTGGATCTTCCCGTCCGTTTGATCTCGTCCACTCAAATGTTTGGGGTCCTGCTCCTGCCCTTACCGTTGGTCGGGGTAGTTCATATTTTGTCACATTTATTGATGATTTCTCTCGCTATACGCGGGTATATCTGTTAAAAGATCGTTCCAAATTATTCTTTGTATGGACGTTCTTCTATCTTATGATCAAAACTCAGTTTAATGTTTTTATTAAAGTCTTTCGATCTGATAATGCCAAAGAATATATCAGTCATTACTTTTCTTCCTTCTGTATGCAAAATTGGATTATTCATCAAACTAGCTGTGTCTATACTTCACAGCAAAATGGTGTCGCAGAACGCAAAAACTGTCACCTTCTTGATGTCGCTCGCACTCTGATGACATAGATGCAGATTCCTCGCGCCTATTGGGGCTATGCCATTCTGATCTCCTGATACCTCATTAATCGCATTCCCTCCACAGTTCTCCATGGTCAAACGCCATTCTCCATTCTCTTTTCGGGCAAGGAACCCTTCCCCCTTCCTCTACGTATCTTTGGTTGCACAGCCTTCGTGCACGCTCCCTCCGCCACCCACGATAAACTCTCCCCACGTGCCACCAAATGCATCTTTCTAGGTTACTCCACCACTCAGAAAGGCTATTGTTTCTTTGACCCGATTGCCCACAAGCAGTTTGTCTCTGCAGACGTCACCTTCTTTGAAAATGCATCCTACTTCTCTCCCGAATCCTCTTCCACTACTGATATTCCTACTTCTCCTACCACCCCTTCTGTTCCCTCTACACCTACAAAGATTCTGCCACCTCCTCCCTCTCCACCATCTCCTCCACCATGTCCACCTACCGAGATATCTTCCTCTTCTCTGCGGCCTTCTCTCAACTCTTGGGCCAGCTCTCTGCGCCACAGATGCCCCAGAAACTGAGGAACATGCTGACCTGGATATTCCCATTGCTCTTCGCAAAGGGGTGCGAACGTGTACTGATGATTACAATTATGATAGATCTTTATTGTAATAATTGTAATTATATCCGCTGTTTTCTACCTCTTTATTCAAGTAATTGCACTAAATAATTGAGAATTGGTATTGTCATGAATAGTAGAGCATAGTTTAGAGTTTTTACTATTTTATGTATTGAACTTCTCCCTTACTATGTCATTGTTTCTAATGCAGGTACAACTAGCCAGTGGAACTAAAAGTCTTGGAGCAAACAGGGGAGTTTACGGGGCCAACAGGACTGAACACAGGAGAAGATTTGCTCACACACGGGTAGGAACACGGCCGTGTGCCTACCCGTGTTCCTTCCCAGCTGAAGTAATTTTCCAACCCCCCGTGTTTGAAGAACATGAAGAACAACACGGCCGTGTTCCATAACACGGCCGTGTCAGTACCCGTGTGATCCAACACGGCCGTGTCAGTACCCGTGTTATCCAACACGGCCCATGATCAAACACGTCTTTTCGTGTGGAACCGCCCTGGAACTGCCGACACGGCCTGCAACACGGCCGTGTCGGAACCCGTGTTCGACCATGTTTGCTATTGGACTATAAAAACCTGGAGAAAAATTTATTCTGCACTTTTTTTGGATTATTTTTGCTTGGAGATTTTCTGGAGAACGAAAGTGGAGCATCCAAGAGAAGGAAAGCTTGAAGGAGATATTTGTATGCATTTATTCTTTAATTTTATCTCTTTTAATCTTGTATCTCTCTTGGTAATCCAACTTTATTTATCTTTTATTTTTCATGAACAATGTGTTTGAACAATTTAGTAATCATGTATCGTTTTGTTTTAATCAATTTCATCGTATTTTATTCGTATATGGGCTTGCAACCATTGAGAATTATCCTTGTTATGAATGATTATTTATTTTTACATGAATTCCAAATGTCTAGATTGAGAAATTGGATTGTTTGGATGAGGGATAAATCTTCATATTTATGGGTTATTTCTCTTTGTAATTCAAAAATCATGATCGAGAGATATGTTTCTTGGAAAATTAGAATACGAATGAATGGAATTATGATATTTTAGAAATAAAGTTTCATGAATCCATGTATTAGATAGGGTATTTCATTCAATAAACTATTAAGTATTGTAAATTGTTCGAGAGAAAATTTACTTAACTTAACTTAGATTTTTAAATTGCTCGAGAGAGAATTTGATAATTAGTTTAACCCTTTACAAAACAATGAATTTGATAGTCTTGTTATTTCATGATTACACAAAGTGATTATGTTCATTGAATGCTCTTAACTTTCGTCATGAAATTATTTTTGTAATTCTCCAATACAATTTTTTATCCAAATAGTCATAGTTAGGATTAATCTATGTTAGAACGCAACCTTAAGTTTAGGTATGATAATAGAGTGAGAGTGAGTACGAATAGTTGAAATGACCCTGTGGAATACGATACGAGATGTAGATTTCTCTTATACTATGATTGATAGGTGCACTTGCCTGAAAGATGATTCAATCTAGCTTATGCCCATCTACATAGTTATGATAAATTGTAGAATGAATCCGCATCAAGTTTAGACTTAGCGAAAATATTCATCAAGTTTTTGGCGCCGTTGCCGGGGAACTTTTCAATATTTTGAAAGCTTTAACTTTATTAATCTACCATTATTGTTTACTAATAAATCTTTGTAGATTAGTTTAAAGTAAAATTATATTATTTAATCTCTGTTTTGTAGTCTGTTAGTCTATGACCAGGGCAAGAAATTCTGGGTTAGAACCATTTCATTCTGAACCGGAACGAATTATTCACAACACCAATCACAGAGACGTGGGTGTTAACACCACAGAAACTGTAGACGATCTGAGAGAAGAAGAAACAGTGAATCAAGGAGAACACCATCCTGAAAATCTAGATACCATGGCCAACCAAAATGAGCAAACCATGTCTGACTTTGCTAGACCCAATCTCCAAGGAACTGGGTCAAGCATTGTTCGACCTCCTATTCCAACCAATAATTTCGAACTGAAACCGAGCGTGATACAAATGGTCCAACAATATGTTCAATATGATGGCTTACAAGACGAGGATCCCAATACACACTTGGCCGGATTCCTAGAGATATGTGATACTTTCAAGATTAATGGTGTCTCCAACGATGCCATTCGATTGAGATTGTTCCCATTCTCATTGAGGCATAAGGCAAAGCAGTGGCTCAATTCGTTACCTAAAGGATCCATTACTACTTGGGACATGATGGTTGAGAAGTTTTTGATGAAGTATTTTCCACCGGCAAAGACCGCAAAGTTAAGGAACGACATCTCTACGTATGTTCAAGTGGAGGCTGAATCATTGTACGATACTTGGGAACGATTCAAAGAATTATTAAGGAGATGCCCCCATCATGCTTTACCTTCTTGGCTTCAGATTCAGACTTTCTACAATGGTCTAAATCCAGCCACCAGACAGATGATTGATGCGGCTAGTGGAGGCACCTTGAACAATAAGACACCTGACGCCGCCCAGCAGTTGATAGAAGAAATGGCAATGAATAGCTACCAATGGACTACCGTGCGGCCGAAGTCTACCAAGCCCGCCGGAATGTATGAAGTGGATGCCGTTACAGCCTTAGCAATACAAGTGGAGAAGCTCCATCAAAAGATGGACAACCTTTCTTTAGCGCCACCCCCAACGATTCCTCAACAATGGGACCCCTCCCTTGTTGGAATCCCTAGTGGTGAACCTCAAGTGCAAGAACATGTAGACTACATGGGTAATAATCCAAGACCACCTTTCAATCCAGGAAACAACCCATATAGTTTTACATACAATCAAGGATGGAGGAACCACCCCAACTTCTCTTGGGGAGGGCAAGGCAACCAAGGTAAACCACCCATGTTTGGACAACAACAACAACAATTGGAGCCAAGGAAGCCAACATTGGAAGATGTCCTTGCAAAGTTCATGCAAACTACCGATGTTGCCTTCCGTAATCAAGAAGGTTCTATTCGAAATTTGGAGAATCAGATTGGGCAGTTGGCAAGGATGGTATCAGAGAGACAACCAGGAACACTTCCAGGAAATACTGAGACAAACCCAAAGGAACATGCACGAGCAATTCAGTTGAGGAGCGGGAAGGAGTTACAAGACCCAAGGCTTGCACCGGATGCACCTCAAGAGGAGTCTAGTGGAGAAGCACCGAACGTGACACCGATGGAATATCAACCAGCCGTACCATATCCAGCAAAGATGAACAAGGAGCGCATGGATGCGCAATACGGTAAATTTATTTCTATGATTAAACAATTACATGTTAATTTACCTTTTTCTGATATTATTCAAATGCCTAAGTATGCTAAATTTTTAAAGGATTTAATTTCTAATAAAAAGAAAATAGAAGAATTATCGTTAGTCACACTTAGTGAAGAATGCTCTGCTATTTTACAAAATAAATTACCACAAAAACTTAAGGATCCCGGTTCTTTTTCAATACCATGTTTAATCGGTGATTTGCAAGTTAATAAGGCTTTAGCGGATTTAGGAGCTAGTATAAATTTGATGCCTTATACATTATATTTGAAACTAGGCCTTGGAGAACTTAGCCCGACTAGGATGAGTATTCAATTAGCAGATCGGTCGGTTAAGTACCCAAGAGGTATAGTGGAGGATGTATTGGTTAAGGTAGACAAATTTATATTTCCTGCCGATTTTGTTATTTTAGATATGGACGAAAATATCGAAGTACCACTTATACTTGGTCGCCCATTTCTAGCCACTTCTAGAGCTCTTATTGATGTTTTTGATGGTAAATTAGTTTTGAGAGTAGGGGAGAATGAAGTCACTTTTCAAATTGGCAATACTATGAAACAATCTTTAGATAGTGATGATTATTGCTATTTTTCTCATGGTGTTGACAACTTATTATCTTCTATTGATTCTAATTTTCATTATAAAGATCCTTTAGAAATTTGCATTACTAATTGTTTTCTAGAAGATGAAACTAGTAAAGAGATTTTTGATCATTTATTTTTTCTAGATAACTCTGTTTCGATGAATGGAAATACTGAATATAACTTACTTACAAAAGGAGATAATGAAGTTCATAAGAATAATACTAAGGATCCACCTGTAGTTGAATTAAAAAATTTACCGGATCATCTTGAGTATGCATTCTTAGGAGCTAACTCTTCTTACCCAGTTATTATTTCTTCTAATCTTTCTGAAATTGAAAAAGCTAAATTAATAACTGTGTTAAAGAAATGTAAAGGTGCAATAGCATGGCAAATCTCTGATATAAAAGGTATTAATCCTAGTTTTTGCACTCATAAAATCCTTTTGGAAGAAAACTATAAGTCATCTATTCAACCGCAACGTAGGCTTAATCCTAATATGAAAGAGGTAGTTAAGGCTGAAATTGTTAAATTATTAGACGCTGGTATGATATACCCTATTTCCGATAGTCCATGGGTTAGTCCTGTCCAAGTGGTTCCTAAGAAGGGTGGTTTAACTGTGGTAGCAAACGATAAAAATGAATTAATTCCAACGCGAACAGTAACAGGTTGGCGTGTCTGTATAGACTATAGGAAGTTAAACGATGCCACTAGGAAAGACCATTTCCCTTTACCCTTTATTGACCAAATATTAGAACGCTTGTCAGGACATTCATATTATTGTTTTCTAGATGGACTTTCTGGGTATTTTCAAATCCCAATAGCCCCAGAAGACCAAGAGAAAACCACGTTCACATGCCCATTCGGTACCTTTGCCTATAGGCGTATGCCTTTCGGTCTTTGTAATGCCCCCGCTACCTTCCAAAGATGCATGTTAGCTATCTTCAACGAGTATGTTGAAGATATCATGGAAGTGTTTATGGATGACTTCTCCGTCTTTGGGGATGCATTTGACTTATGTTTGAATAATTTAGAGAAGGTTCTAAGGAGGTGTGAGGAGACGAACTTAGTACTTAGCTGGGAGAAGTGCCATTTTATGGTGCAAGAAGGGTTAGTACTAGGTCATAAAATCTCAAATCAGGGAATTCAAGTAGATAGAGCGAAGATAGAAACGATAGAAAAGTTACCACCACCCACATCCGTTAAGGCAGTGAGAAGTTTTTTAGGCCACGCCGGGTTTTACCGCCGGTTTATTAAAGACTTTTCAAAAATTGCTAAACCACTTACGAGACTATTGGAAAAGGATACACCGTTTATCTTTGATCAAGCGTGTCTACATGCTTTTGAGTTCTTAAAAGAGAGATTAGTTAATTCTCCTATTATGATAGCGCCTGATTTTACTCAGCCATTTGAAATCATGTGTGACGCTAGCAGTTTTGCGGTAGGAGCTGTTTTAGGACAACGCCGAAACAAACATTTTCATCCTATATTTTATGCTAGTAAAACACTTAATAATGCACAAGAGAATTATACTACAACTGAAAAAGAACTTCTAGCAGTAGTCTTTGCGTTTGATAAATTTAGATCCTATTTAACATTGTCCAAGGTGGTAGTTTACACGGACCACTCTGCACTTAAATATTTGCTAGCCAAGGCGGAAGCTAAGCCTCGTTTAATCCGTTGGGTACTTTTATTGCAAGAATTTGATTTGGAAATTAGGGATAAACGAGGAGCAGAAAACTTAGCGGCAGACCATCTTTCACGTTTAGAAAATCCGTTCCGTGCAACGTTAGATGAGTCTGAGATTTCAGATACATTCCCTGAGGAATCGTTATTTGCCTTATCTTCGAAAATTAATAATGATTATCCATGGTTTGCAGATTATGCAAACTATCTTGTGGCTAAGGTCCTCCCAAAAGATTTTTCATACCAGCAGAAAAAGAAATTTTTCTCCGACTTGAAATATTACTTTTGGGAGGACCCTTTTCTTTTTCGGGTATGTGCAGATTCCGTGATCCGAAGGTGTGTATCCGCCGAGGAAGGGTGGAGAATTTTGGAGCAGTGTCATTCAGGTCCCACTGGTGGTCACTATGGAGCAAATCGCTCTGCGAAAAAGGTTCTTGATTCGGGTTTTTATTGGCCCCTTCTATTCAGGGATGCCCAAAGGTATGTGCTTTCATGTGATTCTTGTCAAAAATCAGGTAATATTTCTAAATTACATGAAATGCCACAAAATTTTATCCTTGAATGTGAAGTATTTGATGTGTGGGGGATAGACTTTATGGGTCCATTTCCAGTTTCATTCGGGAATAAGTATATCTTAGTTGCTGTAGATTACGTATCAAAGTGGGTTGAGGCGCAAGCTTTACCTACTAATGATAGTAGAGTAGTAATCCAATTCCTGAAATCCCTATTTGCGCGATTTGGAACACCACGAACACTTATTAGCGATAGGGGTTCTCACTTCTGTAATCTACAGTTAGATAAGGTATTGCAGAAATATGGAGTCACACATAGGATAGCTACACCATATCATCCCCAAACTAGTGGCCAAGTTGAAGTATCCAATAGAGAACTTAAGCGCATCCTAGAAAAATCTATAGAGGGGAATAGAAAACAATGGTCTAGGAAACTAAACGATTGTTTATGGGCTTATAGGACCGCATTTAAAACACCTATAGGTACCACTCCCTTTAGATTAGTCTATGGTAAATCTTGTCATTTACCTATAGAATTAGAGCACAAGTCATATTGGGCAATACGCTCTCTAAATTTTGATACCAATTCTATAGGGGAAAAACGCAAACTTCAACTTAATGAACTAGATGAATGGAGAACTATGGCTTATGAGAACTCCAGAATTTATAAGGAGAAAACCAAACTATTTCATGACCGTCACCTTCGGAAAACTAAAACATTCAACAAAGGTGATCAAGTGCTCCTTTTTAATTCTAGACTGCGTCTATTTCCCGGGAAACTTAGGTCTAAGTGGTCCAGACCGTTCCAGGTTAAAGAAGTTTTTCCCTATGGCACAGTTGAACTAACTCACCCTGAAAAGGGAGATTTTAAAGTCAATGGGCACCGATTAAAACTTTATAACAGTGCACTTCCCCAAGAACATATTCGACTAGAATCATGCCTTCGCCTAGACTAAGGGAATATATAGAATAGTATAGTATAGTATTGTGTCTATATAGGAAAATTAAAATTTTAATGAAATTTTAATTAAAAATAAATAAATTACGTAATCAGGAGAAATTACCAAAGAAGAAGAGTACACGGCTATGCACACGCCCGTGTGCATGGCCGTGTCTAGCACACACGGCTGCCCACCCAGCCATGTGAGAACCCGTGTGTATACGGCGAATTAAATTTTTTCGAGTCAGAAGAGTACACGGCTTTCCACCAACCCGTGTACATAGCCGTGTGTAATGTACACGGCTGCGCACCAAGCCGTGTACATAGCCGTGTGTCATATACACGGCTGTCCACCCAGCCAGGTGCGTACCCGTGTCCAACCAACGAATTAAATTTTTTCGAGTCAGAGAAATACACGGGTTTCCACCAACCCGTGTTATTGACCGTGTCCTCCAGGGTTGACCACACGGCCAGGGGACACGGCCGTGTTGTTGACCGTGTCCACCTGACACGGGCAGTTTCCCGCGATTTGACCACACGTCCCCTTGAAGGCCGTGTTTCCCGCGCAGAAAGATTCCTCCACACGGGTACACACACGGCCGTGTGTGTACCCGTGTTCGACTTCTTTTTATAGGGGCCCGAATTCTCCATTCTCTTCATCACTTCCACTTCCTCCTCTTCCCATTCCTGCATCTATTCTAGCCGGGAAAGCCATTTCCTTCTCCAAATTTCGCGGAATCGCCTCATTTCTTCGCACTCAACATACGCGGTAAAACTCTTGGGTTATGTCCTCTAGATCATTTCTATCCCTATTCTCCTTCTGAAATTCATTTTAGATTTGTTTTTATTTATTTATTTTCAGATCATGGCCTCATCTCGTAGCCAAGGTGGTCGCCGGCGCCGCCCGGATCTTCAAGCATTATCGACCGAGAGACGCGACGTCGCTCCGCCACTAGCTTTCACCGATCCTATCCACACAAACCGCTATAATCGGCTACAGGCAAAGAAGTATCAGGACATACGAATCATAGATTGGGATGTCCTCGAATCTATAGATTTAGCGGATACTGTGAGGGAGTTGATTTCTGTAGTGGGGTGGCAAGGGTTCTTTGCCATAGAAGAGATAGGATTTAGAGAGTTGACCCTCGAATTTTTATCCACTTTCTATGTCAACCTTCGCTCCTGTGTGGCCGATGATGGAAGACCTACAGAGGGGAATATTTCTTTTCGAGTGGGGGGCACCTTCTACACACTTTCTCTCCACCAGTTTACACGGTATTTAGGAGTATATGACGAGGCATTCCTCCTTAGTGCCGCCTACTCTGACTTGAAATTTGAACTCCCCAGTCGCGAGCAGGCAGGTAGCGTTTGGCGACATTTATCTTTCGACACCGGCGCCTACGAAGCAAAGAGGTCTAAGGCCTCCAAATTGGCCTCCCCCGCCGTGCATTATATTCATCACCTTCTTAGCCATACACTGAGCGGCCGGGGTGAAAGCTCCAGTGTTGTGAGCCGCCAGGACATTCTTTATCTCCACAGCATGACAGCCCGCTACCCTATCCATTTGGGCTATATGCTTGCACATTTTATTCTTCATCAGGCGGAGAACTCTCGAGTCGGATCTATCTGTGTAGCCCCCTACATCACGCGTCTAGCCAAGAATATGGGCATCTTTTTACCTCTTCCCCCGATGGCGGTGGTAGCGAAAACTGTGCCTATCACCATGGCCAGTCTTCGAGCCATCCGCCTCGTTACTGCTCGTCAAGGCCGAGGCGGGACTATATATACCATTGCGCCTCGTGGCCTTCATATCCACGACGACGACGATGATGAGGTCGATCCAGATCTCGATGAGCCTCTCATTCCGCCGGCCCGTTCGACGCGTACTCAGGGGGAGTCATCATCTGCCCAGCCTCAGCGACAGTCTCGATTTACGCAGGAGTTGCAGCGTTTTTATGACCTTCAGCTATCGCCGCGCCTTCAGCGTATCGAGGAGACGCAGCAGCGGACTGAGGACGCCATCTATCAGATCCGGCAGCACATGGGGATCACCAGCCCGCCGCGACCAGCTCCTCGTCCATCTCACCCTCAGGATGATCCGACTGATCACGACGACTCACCGATGTATTTCTGATATATCTGGCTTAGCATATTTGGCATTATCTTTAGTATTGTATGATCGATATTTGTATTTGTATTTGTATCATTTTGTATTTGGATGATCGGCATATATATGAAAAAAAAAAAATGTTTTATTTCAGATTTTGCTCCTATTTCGTGTTGTGATGCTCTATATTCCTGCTCATCAGTTCTTTATCTAGTGCAATTTATGTCCCCTTGTTTTAATTTTTGTTTGCACTGAGGACATTGCAACTCAAGTCTGGGGGTATGCGGCATTTTTATAATGATTATTGACAGTGGAATACATGATTACAATTACTTATTTCCTCTTTATCATACTCCTCTATATTTCTTTATACACCCCCTCGAAAAATTTGATTACTTCTCTTTAAGCTTCATTACTTCACTCATTGGGAATATAACTATCTAATTCACTTTCGCACGCTGATTAAACCGAATTCGTGTTCAAATTTGTTGATTAGTAACTACGTATAGAAATTCATTAGATTACTTTTCTCCATATAATTTGGTTTAAAAAGATTGTCCTTTATATTATTAACTAATAATCACTCCATTTTAGAAACAAATTATTTATCTATACTAAAGTGAGTTGATGAGTGTAATATCTTGATAATTTCGTATTAGTAGATCAACAATAACAAAAATTTACTCTATTGGTATCTAGAACTTACTAGCGATCCTCAAACCTTTTGCACATGTAAATTAGTAAAGGTGGAAATGACTTAGGCCTCCTTTTGGATAGATTGAGCCGTTCAAACCCAAAACCTTAAACATTATACCTTTGCTCACCTAATTTGGACTTTATCCCTATATTTTTGTAATACTCCACCTCTAAAATTCACCAAGGCCAATTCTCACCTAGTAGCACCTATCATTAAGATCGTCATGAAATGAAGTTGTTTTTATGAGTTGTATTTCTATCATAGTGATTTGTGGCCTGAGTGAACGTGTACACCTACACCCATTCGGAATGATCCCTACTATGAAGTTCCTAAAAGAAAACAAAAACATATAACATAGTGATATGTGGCCTGAGTGCGTGTACACTTGCACCCATTCGGAATGATCCCTACTATGGACCCTTGGTTAAGAAAAGAAAAAAAATATATATAGAGTATCTTTCCTCAAAAATAAGGGAATGATAATACGTGCAAAGTCTGGGGGTGCTCATAAAATATCAATGAATGTTAAAGGTCTTTATCATACAAAGGGCTCAATAGTGATCTAGGTGTGAAAAAAATATATAAAAACATCGAGTTCTCTTCTTGCTTACCCCACCTATAATCACCTATCCTAAGCCAAAACAATACACCACCATACAAGTCCTAAGGATCCAACTTTACTAATTCTCATTAGTGCTATGGAGAGGGTGTGTAAAGGAAAGTGCATGATTATCAATAGGGAGATTTTTAATTTTTGAAAGACTAATGCATATGTTATCAAGATTGTTGTTTTCTCCTTACAATAGTTATGGATAACTATAATTATAATTCTAAGAAAGAGTGAAAAGTAGTTAAGATATGTATTGGAGAAATTTTTAAGAAAAAAGTTATATTTAGAAAAGTCTACTATACTATTTCCTATACAATTGCAGCATCAAATCTCTATTCGAATTCAAAACAATCAGTGTGCGGAAGAAGAATTATGTATTGGTAACCCAATTGTTTGAATTAGTTTGCTTAGGGACAAGCAAACACTTAAGTCTGGGGATGTGTGATGATTACAATTATGATAGATCTTTATTGTAATAATTGTAATCATATCCGCTGTTTTCTACCTCTTTATTCAAGTAATTGCACTAAATAATTGAGAATTGGTATTGTCATGAATAGTAGAGCATAGTTTAGAGTTTTTACTATTTTATGTATTGAACTTCTCCCTTACTATGTCATTGTTTCTAATGCAGGTACAACTAGCCAGTGGAACTAAAAGTCTTGGAGCAAACAGGGGAGTTTACGGGGCCAACAGGACTGAACACAGGAGAAGATTTGCTCACACACGGGTAGGAACACGGCCGTGTGCCTACCCGTGTTCCTTCCCAGCTGAAGTAATTTTCCAACCCCCCGTGTTTGAAGAACATGAAGAACAACACGGCCGTGTTCCATAACACGGCCGTGTCAGTACCCGTGTGATCCAACACGGCCGTGTCAGTACCCGTGTTATCCAACACGGCCCATGATCAAACACGTCTTTTCGTGTGGAACCGCCCTGGAACTGCCGACACGGCCTGCAACACGGCCGTGTCGGAACCCGTGTTCGACCATGTTTGCTATTGGACTATAAAAACCTGGAGAAAAATTTATTCTGCACTTTTTTTGGATTATTTTTGCTTGGAGATTTTCTGGAGAACGAAAGTGGAGCATCCAAGAGAAGGAAAGCTTGAAGGAGATATTTGTATGCATTTATTCTTTAATTTTATCTCTTTTAATCTTGTATCTCTCTTGGTAATCCAACTTTATTTATCTTTTATTTTTCATGAACAATGTGTTTGAACAATTTAGTAATCATGTATCGTTTTGTTTTAATCAATTTCATCGTATTTTATTCGTATATGGGCTTGCAACCATTGAGAATTATCCTTGTTATGAATGATTATTTATTTTTACATGAATTCCAAATGTCTAGATTGAGAAATTGGATTGTTTGGATGAGGGATAAATCTTCATATTTATGGGTTATTTCTCTTTGTAATTCAAAAATCATGATCGAGAGATATGTTTCTTGGAAAATTAGAATACGAATGAATGGAATTATGATATTTTAGAAATAAAGTTTCATGAATCCATGTATTAGATAGGGTATTTCATTCAATAAACTATTAAGTATTGTAAATTGTTCGAGAGAAAATTTACTTAACTTAACTTAGATTTTTAAATTGCTCGAGAGAGAATTTGATAATTAGTTTAACCCTTTACAAAACAATGAATTTGATAGTCTTGTTATTTCATGATTACACAAAGTGATTATGTTCATTGAATGCTCTTAACTTTCGTCATGAAATTATTTTTGTAATTCTCCAATACAATTTTTTATCCAAATAGTCATAGTTAGGATTAATCTATGTTAGAACGCAACCTTAAGTTTAGGTATGATAATAGAGTGAGAGTGAGTACGAATAGTTGAAATGACCCTGTGGAATACGATACGAGATGTAGATTTCTCTTATACTATGATTGATAGGTGCACTTGCCTGAAAGATGATTCAATCTAGCTTATGCCCATCTACATAGTTATGATAAATTGTAGAATGAATCCGCATCAAGTTTAGACTTAGCGAAAATATTCATCATGTACTCAACACCCGCTAGCTATTTTTGTTTCATATGATCATCTAACTCCTTCTCATAGGACGTTTGTCTTGGCTATCTCTGCCACTGCCACTCCCTGCACCTACCAGGAAGCTCTTACTATTCCTCATTAGAAGCCTGCCATGAATGAGGAAATTACTACCCTCACTGAAAGGGGTACATGGACCCTTGTTTATCCCCCTTTAGGCACTAATGTGGTTGGCTGTCGATGGGTATTCGTTGTGAAGTTCCGTCCAGACGGCAGTGTGGATCGATACAAGGCCCACTTAGTCGCCAAAGGCTTCACCCAGACTTATAGAGTTTATTACTTTGATACCTTCTCTCCCGTTGCTCGTCTCAGCACCATTCGGGTTCTTCTCTCTGTGGTTGTCAACAGGGATTGGCCCATTTCCCAGCTGGATGTCAAGAATGCCTTCCTCTATGGTGATCTTCAGGATGATGTATACATGAAGCAACCTCCTAGGTATGTTGCTCAGGGGGAGACATGAGTATGCTATCTGAAGAAGTCCATCTATGGCCTAAAGAAAAGCCCTCGGTCTTGGTTTGATATGTTCAGCGGCATTGTGGCGGCCATTGGTTTTGCAAGAATTTTAGCCGATCACTCTTTTTTCATTCGCAAAACCTCCTATTGTATGCTGGTTCTTTCTGTATATGTGGATGATATTCTTCTAACTGGCGATGACCAGGCTGGGGTAGCTTTGACAAAGAAACACCTTCGGCACCACCTGGTCACTAAGGATATGGGCTCCCCCAAATACTTTCTGGGGATTGAAATCTCTAGGAAGCCCAACTCTTTAGTTCTCTCCCAACGGAAGTATGCTCTTGATTTGCTAAAAGAGGTAGGGTTGAATGGTGTTAAACCAGCCAGATGTCTTATGGCTATTGGGGAAGATAAAACTTGGATAGATGACTCGCCTCCTCTATCCGATACTACAAGGTATCAGTGTCTAGTGGGCGAACTCATTTATCTCACAGGTACCAGACCGGACATCTCCTATGTTGTAGACAAGGTTAGCCAATTCATGCAAGCTCCTAGGGAGTGTCATCTATAGTCTGCCCTGAGGATATTGGAGTATGTTAAAGCAGCTCTAGGGAAAGGATTGCTTTTTATGAAGAACGGTCACTTGAGGGTTGAAGCGTACTCAGATTCGAGCTATGCTGATGATAAAGGAGACTGCAAGTCAACATTGGGTTTTTGCACATTTGCTGGAGGAAATCTTGTGAGCTGGAAGAGCAAGAAATAGTCTGTTGTCTCCAGGTCTAGTATAGAAGCAGAATATCGTAGTATGGCTTCGACCACATATGAGTTAAAGTGGTTACTAGCTCTCATGCTTGACCTAGAAGAGGTATACAACTATCCTCTTTCTATGTTCTACGACAACAAGGCTACTATATACATTTCTAAAAATCCAATCTTTTATGAGAGAACAAAACACATAGAGGTCGACTGTCACTTTATTCGAGTAGAAATTTTGAAGAAACATATTTTTACTCTGTTCGTCACTTCTGACAATGAGTTGGCAGATGTCTTCACCAAGCCGGTGTCTGCTTCCTTGTTTCACATTTGCGACAAGCTGGGCATGATTAATATCTATGCTCCAGCTTGAGGGGGAGTGTTGAGGTCTGGCGGTCTGGCAGTCTGGCAGCTTGTCCCAGTGGTTTGGTAGCCGAGTTGGAGACTGGGTGGTTTGGCGGTTTTTCTGGCGGTCTGGAGGCTCCTCCCAGCAGCATGGTGTCGAGATGTTGCTGACTGGTGTTTAGCGGTCTGAGCGATCTGGCGCCTTGTCTATGGCGGCTTGGAGATATTGGCCGCTTGTCCTCCACATTGTAGTCGCCATGTGGTTAGGCTAACCACGCGACTTGTGCGGCTTATGTGGCTTGTATAGTTTTGTGATTATGTAATTATTAGTCCCACATTGCTTATTTGTAATCTCTCTTCTTGTAACGACCCCATCCGTTAAATGACGTATAGTAGAAGGTCCGGCCGGGGCCCCACACTATATGCGACAAACAGACGGTGAGATCACAGGATAATACCAAACCAAACACGAATCCTAACTCAGAGCATTCTAGTGGAAGCTTTAAGTAGTAATTTGAACTCTAACCAAGAATGTCCAATATATAAACCACCTTTATATATAACCACGGAATGTACACAAATACATAGAGTTTGGCCTTAAGGCCTTACAGTTCCTCTTTTCACACCGTATGGTTTACAAACCTCGGCGCGTAGGCCGGCCATACATGAGTAAAAGAAAACAAGCAAAAACATTCGAGCCTTCAAGGGCTAGCCGCAGCAGCAACAGCAGTAGGGCTTCAGCCCTTCACTTACCACTTGGCTCTCTAGCACCTGCATGGGAACAATCCACCCAACCGGTGGCAAACAATGTAACGGTCAGCATTCAGCTGACCCAATTATAACAATCTTACCCCTTTCTCGGGGCATTAGCATTCTTTCCCTGCAAAGCATGGCATCAACATATAGCAACTATGTGCACGCAGGCACATTCAAGCCATCACAACTATCGGCCACACGGCCCGATAGTCCGTGCACTCAGGGCACATTCTCGGTGTACCGGAATACTAGGGTCAACACCACCGTCTACACGGTATTTGAGCATTCTAGTCTTTCCGGCGTGCGGGCCTAAGACTCTCATTAGGCGCTCTAACAAAACCTATAACCAGGCTTCCAAGTCGGACGGACCTAACGCAGGTACGGATCAGCCACCCCCCGTTGCTCAAGTCGCCGTGCCACCTCGAATACGGAAGTATCCATGGCTATTTATAGGCACGGGTCGGTTTCACCTTTCCTGTTCGGCAATCTGCCTTTTCATCGAGTTGCAGCCCAACGGCTCAACTGCTCATAAAGTGGCAATGCACGGCCACAAGAGTTGCATCCAACCCTCTTCATTTCCTGGACATCATCCAGTACTTCCTGCTGCACCAAGCAACAGGTAGGCACAAGGCAACACAAGCCATAATCACGGAGCCTTCTCCGATATGCAAACAAGCATCACCAATCCAGACCATGTCCATATGGGCTTCACACAGCATGCCTAGAGCCGTACTCCAATTCTGGCCTCTAACAAGGGGGACTTCACATATCTACCCCAAGGGACACCACAACCCACCACACACTCGCGGGGAAGGGTTTTCCCTATGCAATGCAGAAAAGAAGGACTTCACATGTCCAAGGAGGGAGATCGTTACCCTTGTCGATCTCTTGGGAGCCATCGAAAACTAGCCGGTGAGAAAGAACCGCAGCAGCCTTGCCTTCACAACGCCGGCGTCGAATCACGAATCGGACCACGGGAACTCCGCCGGTGGCTTGCTCTCCTCCTCCTTCTTCTTCCTCCTCTCTCTTTCTCTCTTCCTTAAGCAAAATGAAGAATGACTTCTTCATCATTCCTTGACGAATTTAATCCAGCCAGGAATCACCTGAGCCCTTGGATCCAAAGAGAGAATTTAAACGGCCACGATTTACCCAAAAACTTACTTTTTTGGCTGACACGGCCTGTGACACGCCCGTGTCACAGGCCGTGTACCCTTAAGCGACACACGCGGTATACGAACCGACTGAGATTTACCAGAACACGGGCATCGACACGCCCGTGTCAAACCTGACACGCCCGTGTCATTCCTGAGACACGCCCGTGTCACCCCTGCCTCATCGAGCTGCAAGCAGTACACGGGTCGGAACACGGCATCGGACACGCCCGTGTCCAACCTGACACGCCCGTGTTCAAGGCTTGGTTCAAGGCCGTGTAATCTTCTGACTCGGGCCACATTTTTATTTGCGTGACACGCCCTGGGACACGCCCGTGTCCCAGGCCGTGTACCCCTGACACGCCCTGGGACACGCCCGTGTCCCAGGCCGTGTAAAATGACCTGCACCTCAAACTTCATGTTGAGTCTTTTTGGGGTCTTTTTGGGGTGTTACAACCCTCCCCCCTTAACAAAATTTCGTCCCGAAATTTGCACGGTAAGGAAACAAGAACCAGCAATGCTATAACTTGATAACTATGTTATAACAAAAAGTACACGGTCTACAGTTTATACAAATAACTCGGGAAATTCAGCTCGCATGGTCTGCTCTCGCTCCCATGTTAGCTCTTCACGGCCACAATTGTCCCATCGGACCTTGACCATCCCGATCACTTTGTTCCGCAACTGTTTCTCGGCTCGATCCTCGATCCGAATGGGTCTAACCCTCGTCGTTAGCCCATACTCGACCGGTACCCGATCATTCTCCACTACTTGAGCTGGATCCTTTACCGCCTTACGAAGGACTGAGATGTGAAATACATCATGTAATCCACCCAAGTCTGCTGAAAGTGCTAGTCGATAAGCAGCTTCCCCAACTCGCTCCACCACCTCAAATGGACCAAGATACCTCGGACTTAGCTTTGTCAAACGCCGAATCCTGGACACGCCTTTGAAGGGTTTGATCTTCAAATATACCCAATCACCCACCGCGAACTCCACGTTCCGATGTTTGGCATTGTAGTACTTTGCTTGTCGATCTTGGGCTATCAATAGCCTCTCCCGAATAGAGCGTATGAGCGAGGTAGCTTCTTCGACTTCCTTTTTCCCACTCAGCTGAGATTCGCCTGCTTCTGCCCAAGCTAACGGTGTACGGCATTTTCGACCATATAACGCCTCAAATGGTGCCATACCAATACTCGCTTGGTAGCTATTATTATTGGCAAATTCGACAAGAAATATATAATCTTCCCATCTCTTACCAAAGTCTAGGACGCACATGCGGAGCATATCCTCCATCGTCCTGTTGGTTCGTTCAGTCTGGCCATCCGTTTGGGGATGAAAGGCCGTACTAAACGCTAACTTTGTACCCAACATTTGATGAATGAGCCGCCAATCATTCGATGTGAACCGCCCATCACGGTCACTAACGATGCTCCGAGGAACACCGTGCAGTCGAACAACTTGCTCCACATAAAGCTTGGCCAAGGTTTCCACTGAATCGTCTCTTCTGTTTGGAAGGAAGTGCGCCACTTTCGTCAACTGGTCCACAATCACCCAGATTGAATCATGACCGCGTTGAGATCTCGGCAACCCGTGCACAAAATCCATCGAAATATCATCGAACTTCCACTCCGGAATAGGTAACGACTTCAGGAAACCGCCAGGCTTCTGGCATTCTGCTTTCACTAACGCACAGGTATTGTATTCAGCCACATAACGTGCGACATCTTTCTTTAGTCCGGGCCACCAGAACAGCTTTTTCAGATCTCTATACATCTTTGTGCTCCCTGGGTGAACTGAGTACTTTGCAAAGTGAGCTTCATACATCAACTCTTCCCTCAATTTACCCACACTCGGGACGCACACTCGACCATTTCTTCGTAACAAACCGTTATCCCAAGAGAATTGGTCATCCGGCCCATCTTTAGCATAGCGCTGGAGACTTTCATCAAGCTCCGTTGCTCGCCGAACTCTGTCCGTAAGGTCATATTGCACCTCCGTCCAGTTCAAGCATGCATCGGTCAACGAACCCTTGTCAACACAAGATATCTCCAATGCTTCCAATTCCTGGATCAAACGCTGATCATGCCTCTGCAACCAGCTTGCCCGTACCGGAGTCTTTCGACTCAAAGCATCAGCGACCACATTTCCCTTCCCGGGAGTATAGTGAATTTCGAAGGTGTAGTCCCCAAGGAACTCCATCCATCTTCGTTGTCACATATTCAGATCCTTCTGATCCAACAAATACTTTAGGCTTTTATGATCTGTATAGATATCCACTTTAACGCCATATAGATAGTGCCGCCACAACTTGAGCGCAAAGATTACCACCGCCAACTCCAAATCATGGACGGGGTAATTCCGCTCATGCACTTTCAACTGGCGCGAGCCATAAGCAATCACTTTACCAAACTACGGAAGAACGCAGCCTAAGACGCTCCCGGAAGCATCACTATAGATCTCATACCCATCGGTACCACATGGCGATGTCAACACAGGCACCGTGGTCAAACGACTCTTCAAGTCTTCAAAAGCTCGCGCGCACTCCGGCGTCCAAATGAACTTTTGATCTTTTCTCGTCAGCGTGGTCAGAGGTAAAGCAATCCGTGAGAAGTTTTCCACAAACCGTCTATAGTAGCCCGCAAGTCCAAGGAAGCTCCTGACCTCGGCCACTGAAGACATCACTGGCCAATTTCGAATGGCACTTATCTTCAACGGATCCACCGCGATACCTTCTCCGCTTACCACATGGCCTAAAAAGGCTACTGAAGAGAGCCAGAACTCACACTTTGAGAACTTGGCATAAAGCTTATTCCTCCGCAGGGTATGCAAGACCAACCGCAAATGGTTTGCATGATCCTCTTCCGACTGAGAGTATACTAAGATGTCATCGATAAACACAATAACGAACAAATCCAAGTACTCTCGGAACGTTCGATGCATTAGGTCCATAAATACCGAAGGCGCATTACATAGGCCAAACGGCATTACCGTGAACTCATAATGACCGTAGCGTGTTCCAAACGCCGTCTTGGGAATGTCACCTTCCCTAATCCGCAGCTGATAATATCCTGATTTCAAATCCAATTTGGAATAGACCGTTGATCCTGCCAGCTCATCAAAGAGGTCATCAATCCGCGGGATCGGATATTTATTTTTCTCCGTCAGCTTATTCAATTCGCGGTAGTCAATACACAACCGTAAGCTACCGTCTTTCTTTTTCACAAATAGAACAGGCGCGCTCCAAGGTGACATACTTGGGCGTATATATCCCTGCTCCAACAACTCTTGCAATTGGACTTTCAACTCAGCCATCTCTTTTGGCGCGACGCGATATGGAGAGCGGGCCACAGGTTGCGCACCTGGCACCAACTCAATAGAGAAGTCAATCTCCCGCTGGGGTGGTAACCCAGGAAGATCTTTTGGAAACACATCGGCAAACTCTGACACAACCAGAACTTCACTGACACTGGCCTTTGGCTCAACAGCCTGAATTAGCGTGAAGAATAACTCCGCGCCCTTCCGAACAGCATTGACGACTTGGAGTGCAGACAACAGAGTCCCGCCCACTCCTCGCATACCAGCGAACTTCGTCGCAAGTCCGGTATTCTGGCCCAGTGTAATCTCCTTAGAGTTGCAATCAATAAAGGCACGCTGCTCCGAGAGCCAGTCCATACCAAAGATCACATCAAACTCCGATAACGGTAGCACAGCTGCACTCAAACCGAAATCCCGACTTCCTATTTGCACATCCACATTGCAAGCCCTATCCGCAAGCATCACACAGCCATTCGGCAATAGCACCCTTGTACTATCCACCGTCACATGACTTGGTGCCCCAATGCGAGATACGAAATCCTCAGACAGAAAAGAATGCGAAGCACCCGTATCAAACAGGGCTCTCGCCAAATTATTCCGAATCAGGACAAAGCCTGCAACACACACATCATGCACAAGCTATACATAACCAAAAACAATAGCACTAGCAAGTAAACTAAATCAACTCGTACCTGTGACGACGTCACTTTGCTTAATCGCTTCCTGTTGGCCAAGTTGATAGATTCGGGGCTGCACCTGAGACGCAGAGGAATCAACCACCGCTTTGCCCTTCTCAGCATACGACGCACCCGTCTTCTTGTCCCCTTTGGGCTGCACAACCCGACAGTCACGAGCAATATGCCCCACCCGACCACAGTTATAGCATGTACGAGCATCCGGCCTTGATGTCGCTCCCGACACAACGGTCGTAGTCACTTGCCCAGATGGCTTGGACCTCTTGCCCCCTTTCTTCTGGTAAAACGACTTGCTCGGGCGAGGTGCTTGAAACTCTGGCTTCGACGCAACCAAGCCCTTATTCCCTTGCACCCGCCTCATGTCCTTCTCCAACGCGCACGCAGTATCAACCAACGCCTGAAACCCTTGGTTCACTGAACTCGAAAGCAGGAATCACAACTCATCCCGCAATCCTTCATAGAACCGATTCGTTTTCCTTTGGTCATCCGCGAAGATTGTACCCGCATATCGTCCCAACCTGGTAAACTCATGCAAGTAGATATCCACGCTATCTTCCCCTTGCTTTAACCGTTGGAACTCATTTTCCATAGCAATGTGTTGCGCCGCTGGGACATGTTTTGCCAGAAATATCCGAGAGAACTCCTCAATCGATACTTGCGTTAATTGCCTGCCCGCCAAATGGTGTACCTCAACCTCGTCCCACCACAACCGCGCCTCTCCTTCAAGCATGAAGGTGGCCAAGGTGACCTTGAGAGTTTCCTCCGCCCTGATCGCTGTCATTATCCGCTTGACACGCGATAACCAATCCTCTGCCTGCGTTGGGGATCCCATTCCCGTAAACGTAGGCGGACTGAAGCTCATGAATTGCTTCAACTGTCGGTCAGCTGCTCGTGGATCTACAGCCTCAACCGGCTCGGGTCTTACATCAACACGAACTGGCACTACTGCCGGCTGCGCTTGCCCGGTCTAGCGCCTCAGCAACTAAGCGAACAGTTTCCGCAGATGGAGGAGGTGTTGGCACCTCAGCTGGTGCCGCACTCTCATCAGAGCGCTGGGGCTCAGACTGCCCAGCACCACTACGCGTCACCTATAGGTGGACAAGACACACATTAGCGAACGTATGCAAGCAAAACAACACAAAAAGGAACGCGCAGATTCCTCAAACAAGATTTTGTACATTCCTTAGTGGACATTCCAGAGTTCATTAGCGTTACAGCAGGGCGCATAAACACACACGCGCTCGCCACCCCATAAAAGAATTCGTCCACGAATTCGAGAGAGGAAGACCGAACCTCCCTCTGATACCAAAATGTAACGCCCCCATCCGTTAAATGACGTATAGTAGAAGGTCCGGCTGGGGCCCCACACTATATGCCACAAACAGACGGTGAGATCACAGGATAATACCAAACCAAACACGAATCCTAACTCAGAGCATTCTAGCGGAAGCTTTAAGTAGTAATTTGAACTCTAACCAGGAATGTCCAATATATAAACCACCTTTATATATAACCACGGAATGTACACAAATACATAGAGTTTGGCCTTAAGGCCTTACAGTTCCTCTTTTCACACCGTATGGTTTACAAACCTCGGCGCGCAGGCCGGCCATACATGAGTAAAAGAAAACAAGCAAAAACATTCGCTTAGCCTTCAAGGGCTAGCCGCAGCAGCAGCAGCAACAGCAGTAGGGCTTCAGCCCTTCACTTACCACTTGGCTCTCCAGCACCTGCATGGGAACAATCCACCCAACCGGTGGCAAACAATGCAACGGTCAGCATTCAGCTGACCCAATTATAACAATCTTACCCCTTTCTCGGGGCATTAGCATTCTTTCCCTGCAAAGCATGGCATCAACATATAGCAACTATGTGCGCGCAGGCACATTCAAGCCATCACAACTATCGGCCACACGGCCCGATAGTCCGTGCACTCAGGGCACATTCTCGGTGTACTGGAATACCAGGGTCAACACCACCGTCTACACGGTATTTGAGCATTCTAGTCTTTCCGGCGCGCGGGCCTAAGACTCTCATTAGGCGCTCCAACAAAACCTATAACCAGGCTTCCAAGTCGGACGGACCTAATGCAGGTACGGATCAGCCACCCCCCGTTGCTCAAGTCGCCGTGCCACCTCGAATACGGAAGTATCCATGGCTATTTATAGGCACGGGTCGGTTTCACCTTTCCTCTTCGGCAATCTGCCTTTTCATCGAGTTGCAGCCCAACGGCTCAACCGCTCATAAAGTGGCAACGCACGGCCACAAGAGTTGCATCCAACCCTCTTCATTTCCTGGACATCATCCAGTACTTCCTGCTGCACCAAGCAACAGGTAGGCACAAGGCAACACAAGCCATAATCACGGAGCCTTCTTCGATATGCAAACAAGCATCACCAATCCAGACCATGTCCAGATGGGCTTCACACAGCATGCCTAGAGCCGTACTCCAATTCCGGCCTCTAACAAGGGGGACTTCACATATCTACCCCAAGGGACACCACAACCCACCGCACACTCGCGGGGAAGGGTTCTCCCTATGCAATGCAGAAAAGAAGGACTTCACATGTCCAAGGAGGGAGATCGTTACCCTTGTCGATCTCTTGGGAGCCATCGAAAACTAGCCGGTGAGAAAGAACCGCAGCAGCCTTGCCTTCACAACGCTGGCGTCGAATCACGAATCGGACCACGGGAACTCCGCCGGTGGCTTGCTCTCCTCCTCCTTCTTCTTCCTCCTCTCTCTTTCTCTCTTCCTTAAGCAAAATGAAGAATGACTTCTTCATCATTCCTTGACGAATTTAATCCAGCCAGGAATCACCTGAGCCCTTGGATCCAAAGAGAGAATTTAAACGGCCACGATTTGCCCAAAAACTTACTTTTTTGGCTGACACGGCCTGTGACACGCCCGTGTCACAGGCCGTGTACCCTTAAGCGGCACACGCGGTATACGAACCGACTGAGATTTACCAGAACACGGGCATCGACACGCCCGTGTCGAACCTGACACGCCCGTGTCATTCCTGAGACACGCCCGTGTCACCCCTGCCTCATCGAGCTGCAAGTAGTACACGGGTCGGAACATGGCATCGGACACGCCCGTGTCCAACCTGACACGCCCGTGTTCAAGGCTTGGTTCAAGGCCGTGTAATCTTCTGACTCGGGCCACATTTTTATTTGCGTGACACGCCCTGGGACACGCCCGTGTCCCAGGCCGTGTACCCCTGACACGCCCTGGGACACGCCCGTGTCCCAGGCCGTGTAAAATGACCTGCACCTCAAACTTCATGTTGAGTCTTTTTGGGGTCTTTTTGGGGTGTTACACTTCTCTCCTCCATTCTATAAAAGGGAGGTCATAACTTTGTAATAGATATCTTTTTGGCATAATAAAATTTCTATTATACCATTTTCCGGTCTCCTTTTTCCTGTTCTCACAGTGATGCTTACTCACTCAATGCATATGCTAATGTTTCTTGATTTTTTGGCTAAGTCCATGGCTGGTGACGTCAGCAAGTCAACAAGTAAACATATTTCAAATAAGTGGCGGGATGGCTACAGTACGCGGCAAATGTTGTCGCAGACCTAATGTACGACAGTTAGCGTTAAAGCAAGGTTGCTGCTGACCATTAATTTTGTGGGGCTCACTACTCAAGAGCCGTTTGGTCAAATTCAATAAAAAGGAAAAGGCTTTTATAGAGGAAAACAACTTTTCGTCGAAAGTGATCATGCAGTTCTTCTTCTTCGCCATTGTTGTGGAGCTGAAGAACAGGAAGCTCAAGTCTATAAGATGAAGAGCAAGTTAGTTGTTGGTATCAACATCTTCAACAGTAAGTGAAAGTCTTTAGTGTCAACTAATTCCACCTATGGGGGGGAATATGTGTCGTGCAGTCTTTTGTGGAATTTAAATAACCTGCACAAATAACAAACACAGCACAGAAAAGCACACAAGCAATTATAGTGGTTCCCCGATTTGTGTACGTCCACTCTCCCCCTTCGACCTATCTCCCACCAAGGGACGACTCGATCACTTCACCAAACGGATTGAAATCCAATCCTCACACTATGGAAGGCACCATTCCAACCGAAGGAGTCACTACTCCTCCACCACGGGTTGCACCCAACCCTTACAACTAGGAATCACTATTCCTTTACAACAAAACAAAAATAGAATGTACAAGAAATACAAACTACACTTGTGGAGAACCCGATGTCCCTCTTCGTTCGTTGAAGCGTTCTTGATGAAGACGAAGAGTCCACGACCGGAGCACTCTCTTGGAGAGGATCTTGCCAAGATCGGCGACGGCAAGTGAATGCGGCGGAGATGCTTTGTAGATCTAAACTTCTTGACGAAGCAAGAAAGGTCTACCAACGATCTCAATCGGATCAGTCGTCTCAATCGATTCAGAATGAAGAGTTATCCTCGTTCAACAAATCGAGAGACAAGAGATCTCGAGAGAGAAGCGTGAGATGCTAGGCTTGCCTCAGTCCTATCGTCGGAAGATCAAAGATGATCTGAGATCTACAGCGGCGACTACCTTGCGAGCGGCGACGGCGACGGGAGGATTTCCGCGATCGGCTAGGTCACGCTCGACAGCTTTTGATTCTCCGTGAATCTCTACTGTTGATGTTCGAAATAAGCAAGTATATATACTGTAGAACAACCCTAAATGACCATTGTGGGGCCCACAAGAAGAAGCCCTAGTTCCGGTAAAAACAGCGCACGGCTTCTTGAAATGGTCCAGCGAACAGGCGAAAATTGCCTAAGGCAAATTCGGCGAGAATCATTGGTGATTCTCGACGAAGTCGGCAGGAATCACTTGTGATTCCCGTCGAATTTGCCTTGGCAGGATTCTAGGCGAAACTCTTTTCATCCGGAGGGAATCGGCGAGAATGCAAGGTCATTCTCGACGAATCGGCGAGAATCAGTTAGTGATTCCCGTCGATTCTGCCTTAGCATAATTCTTGAAGGAGGACAGTCAGCAAGATGAAGTCGGCGGAAATCGGCGAGTGATTCTCGACGATTTCGGCGAGAATCAATAGTGATTCCCGTCGACTCGGCGAGAATCACTTAGTGATTCCCGTCGAATCGGCGAGAATCACTTAGTGATTCTCGTCGATTTTGACTTAGAAGATTTTCCTTCTTCCGATGAACTTGGTCTTTGACCCATCCTTGCTCCTCTTCTACTCTTAATCTATCTCAACCCTGTACTTGAAAATAAGTACACTCCAATAGAGAGAGCACACGTGAGTCAACACACTTATCTGCTCAACGAGGGATTACGTTGCGCAGACCCGTGTATATTGACCCACTGCACCCTGACATTGGTGTGTACTTAGTATGAAATAGCTGCAAGCACAACTTGAAAGAAAATCATCAAATACATTGTCAATTCAACTTAGTTTGTTCAGGGGCTTCTTCAAATCAGGTACATTGTGGATACAATACCCAACAATCTCCCCCTATTTAAAGAAGCCTAAACCCTACAAGCTAAGGTGAATAAGACAGATGGGAATGAAAAACATAAAATGAACAATCAGTTGAGAATGAAATTAATTACCATTCATTACCATTTTCATTAGAGCATACTTAGCATTCTTAGCCTTTTCATTACCATTCATTACCATTTTCCTTAGAGCATACTTAGCATTCTTAGCCTTTGGCCCACTTTAGTACCTTAGCCGAGAGGGTAATCTCCCCCTTTTCGGCTTCTGCAAATCTGGGACTACACTTGGAGCCACATGCTCCCCCTCAGATCTTGCATTCGTGCTCGAGATTGAGTTCCTTGCTGATGCTCCCCCTTGATCCAAGAGCCTTGAGCCTTACAGTCTTCAATCTTCATAGTTCAGCATGCCGAGTTCAGTTTTGAAGAGACTGAACTTGGCCTCGTCTATGGGCTTTGTGAAGATATCTGCAATCTGCTTATCCGTGGGGACATAGCAGAGAGAGATATCTTTATTTTCCACATGCTCCCAAAAGAAGTGGTAGCGCATTATCTCTTTTCCCAAATTTCTTGTTCCAGTGCAAGCCTGGAACATCTCTTGTCAAGGTCCCATCATGTTCCTGGGAACCTAGACTATCCTGCAAAATAGGATTACCTTACCTTAAGAACCCAATATGCATTTGGTCCTAGGTTCCTTGTTAGCATACTCCCCCTCGGGTGGTTAACCCTACGAGTGGTCGGCCTCGTATTGCCAACATGAGGAGTCTCATTGTTCCTTGGATTAAACCAGCAATCCACGGTAAAGTGACTAACTTTGTCACAACACCAACAGTCAAATCTGTTGTACCTTTTCCTAGGCTCCTGCTTCACCTAGGAACGGTGGGTCCAGCCGGGGCCTTAGATCTAGAGGTGGAAGCATCATGATGACAACAGTCACATGATTTCTTCACCTCCGGTTCCTTCAGTATAACAGGCTTGGCTTTTGGTGCCTTCTTCCTATTATGGCCGCTAGAGAAATGGCCATAATCCTCCACTAGGATTTCCTCATAAGGTGCCTTGAAGACACTCTCACCGTAGTTGCGGGGGAAGGACCAACCATCATACCGGCTCTTGGGCATTTCAACCGAGGGCCGGAAGAAGTGGCCATAGGTTTACTCAAAGTCCTGCTCATTGCAAGGAAAGCTAGGCTTCTTGAATAAAACAGGATTGAGAGGGACCTTTCCCTTTTCTGCAGCAGAGGCCTTCTTAGCAGCCTTATTTTTCCTCTGCTTTCTGTTTCTCCTGGATGATTTACCAGGCACACCCACATGCCCTAAGCCAACCCCCTTAGCCTGAGCAGAGAATTCATCAACCAGAGGAAGAACGGTCTTGGGCATGGAGAAGCTTTTGAAAATCTTCCTTTCTGCCGCAAGCTGTTCTTCCAACATGTTGATTTCTTCCTATTTTAGGTCAAGGAGCCTTAGAGACTCGTAGTGCTCAAAAGTCAGGCCCAGGTGTTCCTGTCGGAGAGATATCAATCTAGTGTTCTCTTCTCTTAGAGACACACCCTCAGCTTTAAGGAATTTGACTTCCTTTTTCTGAGCCCTAAACCTATTGCGGCATTCCTCAAAGGTATTGAGCAGAAGCTCATACTTTTCGAGGAGCTCAGCTTCACGGGCAGATGGGCTGTCCTCGAGATCATCATCAGGAGACTCAGAGTCAGAGTCAGAGAGGGGGGGGGGTACGATCTTTTACCTACCCAGTAAATGGGGGGCAGTCTCCTTCTGAGTCAGAGCGACCCACTAGCCCGAAGTAGGCTTCCTCATCATCACTTGAGTCTGAGGAATCATATTCACTCAGTGTCTTTGGCTTTTTGGCTATATAGCTCCTCTCCTTCTTCTTATCTCTGGAGGACCTGTGCTCCTCTCCCTTCCCCTTATCTCTCTTGCTTTGGTGGCAGTCAGCAACGACGTGACCTAGCTTATTGCATCCAAAGCAAATAATGTCATCAGAGCGATGTTTGTTCTGTTAGGATACATACCTGTCAGAAGAATAATTCTTCTTCTGATGTCTGAAGGAGGAGCCGTCTTTCTTTCTTTAATTCCTCAACTTGAGGAACTTCTTGAATTCTCGAGTGATGAGGGAGAATTCTTCTTCAGATAGCTCTGAGCCGGAAGAGCATGGCTCAGAGTCTTCTTCCTCATCCCTTTTCCAAGAGCGGGACGAGGCTGCACCCTTGCCCTTCCTTGAGTGATTGGCTTTCAGGGCTACAGACTTTTCTTTGGCATCGGCTTTGTCGGCTTCTTCTTCAGCTTTTCTGGTGTTCAGCTGAAGCTCATAGGACATAAGCTTCCCAAACAGAATCTGGGGATTAGTTTCTGCCAGCTTACAAAATTCTCTGATGGCGCAGATCTCGGTGTCTCATTCCTTAGTAAGGGATCTAAGGAATTTGTCATTTAATTCACCATCGGTGAACACTCTGCCATATCCCTTCAGGGCATTGACGATCTTCAGGAAGTTCTCGAAAGTCACTCCGATCTCTTCCTTGGGACCTTGACTGAAGGCCTCATACTTTTGGTTCAGAAGGGATCTTCGATCATCCCTTAATTCCTCAGTGCCTTCCATCAGAACGATCAGGCAGCGCCATATGTTCTTGGCAGTCCTGCAGTTGTAGAAATTCTGCATCATGGAGTCATCGACGGTGCTGACAATAATGTTCTGATCCTTCTTGTCTAGTCCGACAAGCACCATCTCATCCTTGTCCATTTCAGAGAGCTTCTTGGGCACCATTTTGGTTGGATCAATGGTGGAGGCCTTAGTGGGGATATAAGGTCCCTCCTCCACTACCATGAAGAGTCGGGGGTCGACTGTTTCCATGTAGAATCTGATCCTTTCCTTCTAGATAGGAAAGTTCAGCTTGGTGCACACTGGGATCTTCCCTGAATACTTGAGTCCTTCCATTTCAGAGATATTCTTTCTTCTTGACACTAGACACGGGATCTTACTCAAGGTGTTAACCTTATTACTGAGTAACCTCCCTCTGATACCACTTGAAAGTCTTTAGTGTCAACTAATTCCACCTATTGGGGGGGTGAATAGGTGTCATGCAGTTTTTTGCGAAATTTAAATAACCTGCACAAATAACAAACACAGCACAGAAAAACACAAGCAATTATAGTGGTTCCCCGATTTGGGTACGTCCACTCTCCCCCTTCGACCTATCTCCCACCAAGGGACGACTCAATCACTTCACAAAACAGATTGAAATCCAATCCTCACACTACGGAAGGCACCCTTCCAACCGAAGGAGTCACTACTCCTCCACCACGGGTTTCACCCAACCCTTACAACTAGGAATCACTATTCCTTTACAACAAAACAAAAATAGAATGTACAAGAAATACAAACAACACTTGTGGAGAACCCAATGTCCCTCTTCGTTCGTTGAAGCGTTCTTGATGAAGATGAAGAGTCCACGACCGAATCACTCTATTGGAGAGGATCTTGCCAAGATCGGTGGCGGCAAGTGAATGCGGCGGCGATGCTTTGTAGATCCAAACTACTTGACGAAGCAAGCAAGGTCTACCAATAATCTCAATCGGATCAGTCGTCTCAATCGATTCGGAATTAAGAGTTATCCTCGTTCAACAAATCGAGAGACGAGAGATCTCGAGAGAGAAGCGTGAGACGCTAGGCTTGCCTCGGTCCTATTGTTGGAAAATCAAAGATGATCTGAGATCTGCAGCGGCGAATACCTTGCAAGCGGCGATGGCGACGGGAGGATTTCCGCGATCGGATAGGTCACGCTCAGTGGCTTTTGATTCTCCGTGAATCGCTACTGTTGATGTTCAAAATAAGCGAGTATAAATACTGTAGAACAACCCTAAATGACCGTTGTGGGGCCAATAAGAATAAGCTCTACTTCCGGTCAAAACAGCGCACGACTTCTTGAAACGGTTCAGCGAACAGGCGAAAATTGCTTAAGGCAAATTCGGCGAGAATCATTGGTGATTCTCAACGAAGTTGGCGGGAATCACTTGTGATTCCCGTCGAATTTACCTTGGCAGGATTCCAGGCGAAACTCTTTTCATCCGGAGGGAATCGGCGAGAATGCAAGGTCATTCTCGACGAATCGGCGAGAATAAGTTAGTGATTCCCGTTGATTCTGCCTTAGCATAATTCTTGAAGGAGGACAGTCAGCCAGATGAAGTCGGCAGAAATTGGCGAGTGATTCTCAACGATTTCGGCGTGAATCACTAGTGATTCCCGTCGACTCGGCGAGAATCACTTAGTGATTCCCGTCGATTTTGACTTTGAAGATTTTCCTTCTTCCCATGAACTTGGTCTTTGACCCATCCTTGCTCCTCTTATGCTCTTGATCTATCTCAACCCTGTACTTGAAAATAAGTACACTCCAATAGAGAGAGCACACGTGAGTCAACACACTGATCTGCTCAACGAGGGATTACATTGCGCAGACCCGTGTATATTGACCCACTGCACCCTGACATTGGTGTGTACTTAGCCTGGAATGGCTGCAAGCACAACTTGAAAGAAAATCATCAAATACATTGTCAATTCAACTTAGTTTGTTCAGGGGCTTCTTCAAATCAGGTACATTTGTGATACAATACCCAACAGTAAGATAGCTGGTGTGATCTTCATCTGCACCAATAAGTAAGCTCAGAAGGATTTTCAGAGAAAAAGGTAGCAGTTTGGGCCGACCCTTGCTGCAGATGCTTCACAGGCTCAGCTAGCAAACCTAAAAAACATTCTCTTGGGGAGATGTGAAGAAGGAGATAGGAATGAGCAGTTGTCTCAGTTCAGAAAGTGGCAGAGAAGCTAATCTGCAAGTTACTTCGAGCATAGGCCAAAGAGATCTTCATCCTTGTTGTTGTGAAGAAAGGAGTTGGGCTGGGATTCTCCCAGCTCAGGTTGCAGCAAGAACTACTGCAGTTACTTCTCTAGCTCCAACTGGATAAAATCCCTTGTGCTGAGAAGAGGCAGTTAGGTATAAGCATTCTCTCAGACCAGATAAGTAGACTTAGGAAATATATTTCCTGGAGTCAAGGTTGGGCTGGGTTTATCTCATTCTAGGTAGATTGGCACAGTGAAATTTCACCTGTGGCCAATCATCACACCAACCCACATTCATCCTGTAGGATCCAAGTGTGGATCTGAGCTGTAGGGTTTAATTGCCTGAGGTAGGAGAGTGCTTCTCTCTAAGGTAGGATCCAAGAGTGGATCTGAGTTGTAGGACTTAATTGCCTGAGGTAGGAGAGTGTTGCTCTCTGAGGTAGGATCCAAGTGTGGATCTAAGCTGTAAAGCTTAATTACTTGAGGTAGGAGAGTGCTGCTCTCTGAGGTAGGATCCAAGTGTGGATCTAAGTGTAGGGCCTTTTGGCCTGAGGTAGGTGACAAGCTTGTCACTGAGATGTAGGTTCCTGGAATGGCACTGAGGTAGGTACCTGTTGGGTACTGAGTTGTAGGAGTGTTGCAGCACTCTGAGAGTAGGGCCTTATGCCACAAGTTGTAGGGCTGAGAAGCCTGAGCTATAGGCCTTAGAGATAAGGCTGAGGTAGGTGGCTTGAGGGTCACTGAGTGTAGGTGTACTGCAGAGCTCTGAGGTAGGATCCCTAGTAGATCTAAGGTAGGCCTTTCCTCCCAGCCCGAGTGTAGGGCTTAACAGCCTGAGGTAGGTGGTCTGCTGATCACTGAGTTGTAGGCCCTTGTGGCTGAGAAGTAAGTCTTGGAGGAGACTTAGAGATACTAAGGGATATGAGGTGTATGCTCTTTGGAGCAGGTTTTGGGGAAGTGTCGAGTCCAACAAGATAGTTGGATAGGTGGGAGGGAAAGTGGATGTACCTAGTTGGGGAACCAGTATAAATATTTGTGTGATGTGTTGTGTTGTTTGTTCTTCATTTATATTGAAGGTACTAAGGACAACTCTAAATCACTTAGTAAGGAAACATCAAAAGAACTTAAAAAGAGACAAATAACCTATTCATCCCCCCTTTAGGTGATTTATCTATTCTTGAATTAAAGACTTTCGTATGTTTTGAACTTATACTATCCAATCTATAATATAGAAAATACTAAAAAACTAAAAATGAATGACTCAAATCCTACGTATATTTGACATTGTTGTTTGGGACATATAAATGAGAAATGCATATCCAAGCTCCAAAAAGATAGACTACTAGACTCATTTGAGAGGTGGAATCATGTTTATTAGGCAAGATGACTAAAGTCCCTTTCACTGGCTTTAATTAAAGGACTGATGATCTCTTGGGTATAATACATAGTGATGTATGTGGACCCATGAGTTCTATAGCTAGAGGTGGATACTTCTACTTTGTTACGTTTGCTAATGATTTTAGTAGATATGGATATGTGTATCTTATGAAGAGTAAATCTGAAACCTTTGAAAAGTTCAAAAAATTTAAAAATGAAGTAGAAAACCAGCTAGGTAAGAGGGTTAAAACACTCTGATCTTATCGAGGTGGTAAATACCTAAGTCATGAGTTTCATGATCATCTGAAATAGTGCGGTATTGTATCATAGCTCACTCCACCCAGAACGTCGTAGCATAATGGTGTGTCTAAGCGGAGGAATCATACTCTATTATACATGGTACGGTCGATGATGAGTCATGCAGATTTGTCTATTTTCTTTTGGGGATTTGCTCTAGAGACTGCTGCTTTCACACTAAATCGTGCTCCAATGAAAATAGTATTAAAGACACCATATGAGATATGGACTAGGAAGCGTCCTAGTATGTATTTCATTAAGATCTAGGCTGTGAGGCATATGTGAGACGTCAAATTCCTGACAACCTGGAACCCAAGTCAGATAAATTTTATCTTGTGGGGTATCCTAAGGAAACTAAAGAATACTATATTGACTTACCATTTGAGGGCAAAGTGTTTTTCGCGAGGACTTCTGTCTTTTTGGAGAAAGATTTCTTATCCAGAATGATTGCAAAGGTAGAACTTGAAGAAGTTCAGGAATCACAAACAATGAATGAACTGGAATTGGAACTTGAGCAAGGACTACAAGATGTTATAGCTAGTGAACCTGCTCAAGAAACACATGTGCTATATAGATCTGGTAGACCAAGGTTTTTGAGCCTGAGAGATATGGATTTCTCGTGTCTCAAATAGGTAATGTGTTGCTTATGGATCATGATGATGAACCTGAAACCTACTTAGAGGCTATGAGTGGACTGGAATCCAAGAACCTTGAGGCCATGAAATCTTAAATGGACTCCATGTACGAAAATTAGGTTTGGACCTTGGTGGAATCACCTGAAGGGGTACGACCCATAGGGTGCAAGTGTGTCTTCAAGAAGAAGACCGATATGGATGAGAATGTACAAACATTCAAAGGGCGGCTGATGGCTAAAGGTTTCAGACAAATTCATGATGTTTACTATGATGAGACCTTTTTCTCTGTTGTTATGGTTAAATTCATTAAAATTCTGCTTGCTATTGCTGTGTTTTATGACTATGAGATCTAGAAGATGGATGTCAAAATGACATTCCTAAATGAAAACATCCTTGAGGAAGTGTATATGATACAACCCGAGGGTCTGTATCTCCATGTGAAGCCATTACAATTTGCAAGCTGCAAGGATACATTTATGGGTTAAAACAGGCTTCTCGAATTTGGAATATTTGCTTTGATGAAAAGATCAAAGAGTTTGGTTTAATCAAGAACGAGGATGAACCGTGTGTTTACAAGAGGATTAGTCAGAGCATTGTTGTCTTCTTGATATTATATGTAGATGATATACTGTTGATCGGGAATGACAAACTGACCCTACAAGTTGTTAAGAACAACCTAGAGAACTGTTTTTCTATGAAAGACTTGGGCGAAGCGACTTACATATGTGGTATTTTAATGCCCCAAATCTCGAATAAGAGTGGGCTGTGTAGGCTGAGCAACATGGCCTGGGACACAGGCGTGTCCAAAGCCATGTCCTGCTCTGTGTTAGCAACACAGCGGGGAACACGGGCGTGTCCAAAGCCGTGTCCTGCTCTGTGTTGGCAGGGCGGTGTCGAGTGTGGCAACGGCCTGTGACACGGGCGTGTCCAGGGTCGTGTCCTGCTATGAGTTCGACGTGTTTCTGTAAGGTCGACGAAATGCATTCGATGATCCTCAGAGGCAAGCCAGGTTGGACACACGGCCAGTGACACGGGTGTGTCAAGGGTCGTGTCCTCTGTGTGTGGCCGGTTAGTGAAGACTAATGAACACGGGATGGACACAGGCGTGTCCGAAGCCGTGTTTGGCACACGGCCAGTGACACGAGCGTGTCACAGGTCCGTGTCTTGGCTGGGAAGCGGCGATTTCTTTTGCTGCTTAAGGCACACGACCTGTGAAACGGGCATGTCACAAGCCATGTTTGGCCCAGGAAAGTGATTTTCAGGGCGATTCGTGGTCGTTCATTCCCTTCAAGTAGGATCCAACAGTCCAGAAATCTCCATACTGTTTTAAGGCCGAGAGTTGAGGGTTAAACTCTCATTTCTCTTATGTCTTTCTCTTTCTAAAAGAGTTAGAGAGTGGGGAGAGCAAGGAAGGAGGAGGAGGAATCCGGCTGCTGGTGGAGTTTCAGAGCCCCGAATCGCGAGCCGAGTCCAGATCTGTGGAGGCAAGTCCGTTACGGTGCTTTTCATCCGGCTAGTTTTCTATGGCGCCAAAGCGAACCTCTAGGGTAACGATCTTCCTTCTTGGACATGTGAAGTCCTTCTTTTAGAATGTGTATGGATTTCCCCCACCAAAAGGTGGATTATTAAGGGATTTCCCTTGGGTTGATTCTTGAAATCCCCAATAAGCCTTGCATATAGATCCGGAAATGTGTAGTACGGAATAGGCATGTTGTGTGAAGCCTATCTAGACAGGGGTGTCTGGATTGGTGATGTTTTATTTTGCGCACCGGAGAAGACTCCGTTTTTAAATGAGCAGTTTGTGGAGTCGGTGGGTTGTGCCTGTGAAGTGGAGTAATAGGAAGTACTGGAATGGGGATTCCGGGAAAATACCCTCGTAATTCTTGTGTTGTATGCTATGGAAAGACAAGTTTTTTGGCACTGCAGGATGCTGCAGGGTTTGGGTTGAGTTTGGGTGCAGAAAGAGTGCTCCTGCTGAACCTGCCAAGCGACCACGAGGAACGTTGGCACTCACTCCCTTTTTGGATTGTGAAGCCAGTCCTTGGTGGACAGTATGGCTATTGTGAGCTGCGAGCTCTTAAAAGGCTTCGTGCCGAACGGACAAGGGGATGTCGACCCGCGTCAGTATAGACATTGAACTGGAAATTTGAGCAATGGGTAAGGGCTGAACTGTATCCGCGTTATGGTTGTCAAACATGAGTTCCTAGGATATTGGCGTTTGTCAGGTTCACATAATGAGAGTCTTAGGTCTGCGTGTCGTTAAGACTAAAGTCTCCGGCTATAGGCTGTGGAGTATAATGCTCAAACTTCCGTTGGGTTTCGGACCTTGAACGGTGGTGGGACCCTAGTTTTCTGGTACACCAAGAATGTGCCCTGAGTGCACGGAGCGTCGGGCCACCTAGCCGACGTTTGTGATATATTGGTTTTGCGTGAGTGCACATTGTGTGATATATCAGCTTGTGAATTGCTATGCATGTAGGGAAGGAATACCACTGCCCCTGGAAAGGGGTATGGTTGTTATAAATTGGTCAGCTGAATGCTGACCGTTGCCTTGTTTGTCACCATCATGGTGGGATATCCTTGTGCAGGTGCTGGAGAGCCAAGTAGGAAATAGAGGGCTATTGCTGCTGCTGATGCTACTGCTGGCCCTCGAAGGCTGAGCGAAGAATCTTATTATTTTCATGTATGGTCGGCCTACGTGCCGATGTTTGTAATCCACACCTGTGAAGTTTAACTGTAAGGCCTTAATGCCAAAATTTTGTGTATTTGGTGTAGATTCCTTTGGGGTTATATATAAATGTGGTTGTTTATATATAGTGGACATTCGTGGTTGTTGAGTTCTATATTAACTTTAAATCTTCCGCTAGTATGCTCTAAGTTAGGATGCAAGTATGTTTTGGTATTAACCTATAACCTCGCCGCCTGTTTGTGGCATATAGTGTGGGGCCCCGGCCAGATCTTCTATTATATGTTATTTAACGGATGGGGTCGTTACAATTTGGTATCAACTTGTCTCGATCTTCCTCTTTCGAATTCGTGTTCGAATTTTTTTGTGGGGTGCCGAGCACGTGTAAGTGCTACCCGCTTTAACATTAATGAACTCAAGAATGTCCACTAACGAATGTAAATACACCTGTTTGAGAAACCTGCGTGTTCCTATATTGTTGTTATTCCTTGTGTAAGGTCGTTAAAGTGTGTCTTGTTCACCTATATGTGACTCGTAGTGGTGTTGGGCAGTCTGAGCCCCAGCGTTCTGATGAGAGTGCGACACCAGATGAGGTGTCTACACCTCCTCCTTCTATGGAAACAGTATGCTTAGTTTCTGAGGCGCTGTTTGCAATGATTCATGCATAACCTACTGGGCAGGCGCAGCCGGCATTGGTGCTAGAATGGGTTGGTGTAAGGCCATAACCTTTTGAGGCTGTTTATCCTCGAGCAGCTGAACGGCAGTGGAAGCAGTTTATGAGCTTCAATCCTCCTATGTTTACGGGTGTGGGATCCCCAATGCAGGCGGAGGATTAGTTGTCACGCGTCAAGCGAATATTGACGGCGTTAAGGAAGGAGGAATATCAGAAGGTCACCTTGGCCACCTTCTTGTTGGAAGGAGAGGCTCGGCTATGGTGGGACGAGATAGAGTTGCACCACTTAGCGGGCAGGCAATTAATAGAAATCTCGATTGAGGAGTTTTCGCGTTATTCTTGGCAAAGCACCTGCCAGCAGCACAACGCATCGCCAAGGAAAATGAGTTACACCGTCTAACTCAGGGAGAAAGTAGTGTCTATACCTACTTACATGATTTTACACGATTGGGACGCTATGCGGGATCTATCTTCGTTGATGAACAACGTAAAACCAATAGGTTCTACGAAGGGTTGCGGGATGAGTTGAGATTCCTGCTCTCAAGTTCGGTGAACCAGGGGTTTCAAGCGTTGGTAGATACGGCTTGTGCGTTGGAGAAGGATATGAAGCAGGTGCAAGGAAAAAGGTACTTGGCTGTGAAAAAGTCCGAGTTCAAAGCGCCCTGTTCTGGAAAATTGAACTACCAAAGGAAATGGGGCAAGAGATCCAAGTCTTCTAGACAGGCTCCTTCTACCATTGCGTCGGGGGCAACTTCGAGGGAAGAATCTCGTACCTTCTATACATGTCTTAGAGTGGGACATCTAGCCCGTGACTATCGGGTTGGTCCGCCAAAGGTGGAAAAGAAGACAGGAGCGTCAGATGTTGATAAGGGAAAGGCAGCGGTGGAGTCCTCTGCATCCCATGCGCAGCCCCGAGTATATAATCTTGGCCAGCAGGAGGCCATAAAGCAAAGTGACGTCGTCACAAGTACGATCTAAGATATTGGTTACTTTTCATATTCCATACCTTGTGTGTAGCTTATGTATGATGTGTTTGTCACAGGCTTTGTCCTGATTCAGAATAATCCGGCGAGAGCACTATTTGATACGGGTGCTTTGCATTCATTTCTGTCTAAGGACTTCGTAGCATGAATCAGAGTACCTAGTCATATGACGACAAATAGTGTAAAGGTGTTGTTACCAAACGGATGTGTGATGCGTGCGGATAGGACTTGCTACGTGGAAGTACAAATAGGAAGTCGGGATTTCTTCTTGAACGTATTTGTGCTACCGATATCGGAATTTTATGTGATCTTTGGTATGGACTGGCTCTCGGAGCAGCGTGCCTTTATTGATTGCAATTCAAAAGAGATCACACTAGGCCAGAACCGAGCTTGAGACAAAGTTCGCTGGAATGCGAGGAGCGAGCGTGATCTTGATGTCTGCTCTCCAAGTCATCAATACTGTTTGGAAGGGCGCGGAGTTATTCTTCACGCTTATTCAGGCTGTTGAGCCAAAGGCCAGTGTGAGTAACGTTCTGATTGTATCGGAGTTTGCTGATGTATTTCCTAAAGATCTTCCTGGGTTACCACCCCAGCGGGAGATCAACTTCACTATTGAGCTGGTGTCAGGTGCGAAACCTGTGGCCCGCTCACCATATCAGGTACCGCCAAAGGAAATGGCAGAACTGAAAGTTCAACTACAAGAGTTGCTGGAACAGGGATACATACGCCCAAGTATGTCACCTTGGATCGCACCTGTTGTTTTTGTGAAAAAGACGGACGGTAGTCTGCGGTTGTGTATCAATTATCGCGAATTGAATAAGCTGATAGAGAAAAACAAGTATCCGATTCCACGGATAGATGACTTGTTCGATCTGCTAGTGGGATCAACCGTCTATTCTAAACTAGACTTAAAATCTGGTTATTACCAGTTGAGGATTTGGGAAGGTGACATCCCCAAGACAGCATTTGGAACACGCTACGGTCATTATGAGTTCACTGTAATGTCGTCTGGGCTATGTAATGCGCCATCGGTGTTCATGGATCTAATGCACCGAACGTTCCGAGAGTACTTGGACTTGTTTGTGATCGTCTTCATTGATGATATCCTGGTGTACTCTCAATCTGAAGCTGACCATGCGAACCATTTACGTTTGGTGTTGCATACCCTGTGGAGGAATAAGTTTTATGCCAAGTTCTCAAAGTGTGAGTTTTGGCTATCGTCAGTGGCTTTTCTTGGCCATGTGGTAAGTTGAGAGGGCATTACAGTGGATCCGTCAAAGATAAGAGCCATACGGGAGTGGCCAGTGTTGTCCTCAGTAGCCGAAATCAGGAGTTTCCATGGACTGGCAGACTACTACAGACGTTTTGTTGAAAAATTCTCACGGATCGCTTTGCCTCTTACCACATTAATGAGGAAGGATCAGAACTTCGTTTGGACGCCGGAGTGCGCGCGAGCTTTTGAAGAGCTTAAGAGTCGTTTGACCACGATGCCTGTTTTAACATCGCCATGTGGTACAGACAGCTATGAGATTTATAATGATGCATCAGGGAGCGGCTTAGGCTGCGTTCTTCTTCAGTTTGGAAAGGTGGTCGCTTATGGCTCACGCTAGTTGAAAGTGCATGAGCGAAGTTATCTCGTGCATGACTTGGAGTTGGCGGCGGTGATTTTTGCACTTAAATTGTGGCATCACTATCTATATGGCGTAAAAGTGGACATATTTACAGACCATAAGAGCCTAAAGTACCTATTGGATCAGAAGGATCTCAATATGCGACAACGAAGTTGGATGGAGTTCCTCAAGGACTACACCTTTGATATTCACTACACTCCCGGGAAGGGAAACGTGGTCGCAGATGCCTTAAGTCGTAGGACTCCATCAAGGGCAAATTGGTTGCAGATGCATGTTGAGCGTCTGATCCAGAAGTTGGAAGCATTAGAGAATTCTTGTGTTGACAAGAATTCCACAGCAAATGCATGCTTGAATTGGATGGAGGTACAGTATAACCTTGCGGACAGAATTCGGCGAGCAATAGAACTTGATGAAAGTCTACAACGCTATGTAGTGGATGAGTCAAATGACCAATTCTCCTGTGTTGGTACCCTAGATGTGATTTGGCTTATGTAATCCCTTTCCAGCCCCTCTTGATCCATATAACTATATATGATCATGTTTAGACTTTGTTTAGTCTCCCTAGGGCAGTTTATATCTGACCTAGAGTTTAGAATAGAAGTTGTAGAATGAATTTTTAGTTAAGGTTCTTTTTCCGTTCGACCATCGTCGAACGAGGCCTCGCGATCGTCGATCAGTGGTCGACGATAGCAGGGCTATAGAATCGTTGAAGTCAAGACAATTATTGTCGACCGATGGTCGACGATCTCAGAGCAAGATTATTATGCTCTGAAGGATGGTCGACGATCTGCTATCAGCAGTTCGACGATCGTGGTCTTGTTTCACGATATTTGTCTCGACAGATCTCTGCCTTAGTCGTCGACATCATGAGATGTTCGACGATTTCTGTGTTAACAGATTTTCTGCTTTAGTCGACGATATCTTGAGGTGGTCGACGATTGCCGTTCGACGATTTCTGTTTCGACAGATTTCTGTTTTCAGTCGACGATCTGTTAGCTAGGTCGACGATCATCGAACCCCTGTTCGACGATTTCTGTCTGCCTTTAACAGTTTGTATTTATTTTATTCCTTGGTTTATTTCCAAGTGTTTTAGCGTGTGGTTAGAAAGATTTTCTGAAGAATGTTTTTGCTAATTTATAGCTTAAATTCAAATGAATTACTTACCAAATATGTCAAGCATAAATTACGGGATTTCGTATTTTGATAAAGCATTTTTGTCTTATTATACAAAATATATTGCCAGGCTGTATTCTAGCCGTTGGCGGTGTATGCTATTTCCAAGAACGATAAATCTTTATGCTGAGATATTTTCCTATTCATTTATTTCCTTATTGGGACTGACAGAGAGCTAATAGGTCATTCTATTCCTATTGCTATATTCTATTTTGAGATAATCTGTTGCAGGGCTCGAGAATTCAAATCAATAGAGCCGTTCCAAAGGAAAAATGAGAAGACATATTTAAGAAAGTTTTTTTTTTAACAAGAAGTCACAGTAACAGAGAGACTTTAGTGTGCTGCATTCTTTCAAGCTTCTCCAGAGCAACTCTTCACAATCTCACAATCAGAAGAAGAAAAGTTTTCCTGAAGCAAAAGTCCAAAGCAATCTATTTCATTCTCAAGTCTCCTGAGCATCTGCTTAGAGTTTTTCAAGACTTCAGAAAAAGCTCCAGATCTGCTTCACGTGCTCCAGAATCTGAAGACCTGATAAAAATCAGTCTACAAATTTCTGAGGATTTAGTTTCAGTATATCTGAAACTCCTTCATCCTGAAGCAAAGGCTTTCCCTGGACTTTCACTGAGCCAGGGGGAGACTTTGATTCTTTAGAGAATCCACAAGTCTTCTCTAATCTGTATTTACAACAGAGAAGATAATCTAACCCTCTCAACCCCTTTGTAAAAAGAGTTTGTTCACATCTCTTCAAAAGTGAACGTTGGTGACAGGGCACCTTATCAACAACCTGTGGTTGAGCATCCTTATTAAAAGCTCAAAGGGTCTGTTTGATCTACCTGAATCAGATCATTGGTGGCAGGGCACCTTAGCAAAAACCTGTAGTGGATTCCTACCAGGGTGGTAGAAGAGTGGAGTACCTATTAAGAGGGAACCACTATATATCCTGTGTCTCTGGCTATTTTGTTTAAATTGCTTATTCTGTGGCTGTGATAGAACTACCTAGGATTGCTAGTTGCTGTGATAGGTTTATAGTTAATCTGAAATTTCAGTTAACTCTCTCACTTGTGCACTTCACTGTGTTAGGCTCTTAGGGTTCAAGTATCAGATTATTTTATTCCGCAAATCAACTCCAAGGGAGCTGACTAGTTATTCATAAAATTTGAATACTCTATTCACCCCCCCCCCCCTCTAGAGTAGTTTACAACTTATCCCCTCACTTTCAATTGGTATCAGAGGGAGGTTGGCTATTCATACAGGCTAACACCTGAGTTAAAAGATCCTGTGATAAGTTGTTTCCTGATACCATTCACAAACACTTTCACACATGGCCCAGTCTAAGGATTATTCAAGCACCAGACCTCCTGTATGCAACTTGTCCAAGTTTGGCATATGGAAGGCCAGGATAAGACTATACATGAATTCTATTGATGAAGATATCTTTTCTTCTATTTTGACAGGACCACCTGCTAGGCCTGCTGCTGCTTCCACTTCTGCTGATCTCAGTGCTGTGCCACCACCTGACTACAATGAAACTTACAAGAAGGCAAAAGCAGCTGATGCTAAAGCAATGAATATCCTAGCTCAGACAATGTCTGATGAGATATTCCAGAAGCTTGCTGAATGTACCTCAGCCAAAGCTATGTGGGATTCCCTCAACCACATAGTTGATGGCTCAGCTGATGAGAGGAAGGACAGGAGATCCAATCTCACCTCTCAGTATGAAAATTTCAAGAAGGATGATGCTGAAGACATTGACATAATGTACACAAGACTCAGTTCAATAATAAGTGAACTGAGGTCTTTGGACAAGGAGATAACTTTGTCAGAAGTAAATGACAAGATCCTGATGTGCCTTCCCATCTCTTGGGACTCAAGGATATGGCCCATCAAGGATGGAAGAAACACTGTGGAACTCTCCACAGAAGCTCTGTTGGGAAAGCTCAAGTCATATGAGCAAACTCTAAAGAGCAGAGCTGCTGCAATTGAAGTAAAAACTCCTACACCTACAAAGAAAGAGCACTCTCTAGCTCTTAAGGCGGCTGAGACTTCTGAAGGAAGTCAATCAAATGAGGAGTTACTGGCACTCATTGCCAAGAGGTTCTTCAACATGGGAAGAAGAGACCTCAGAAAGAAGTTCTCCAAGCATGAGGACAAACCAAGGTATGACAAGACTCCATCTAAAGAAATCATTTGTTATGTTTGCAGCAAGCCTGGACACATTGCCCCAGATTGTCCAGAGAAGAAACACAAGGAGAAGAAACATGAGAAAGAGTACAGGAAGCACCACTCCAAGTCCTCATCACACAAATACAAGAAGAAGGACAAGGGATTTGTGGCTGCTACCTGGAGTGAAACATAAGAGGATACCTGCTCCTCTAGCTCCAGTGATTCAGAAGAAGAAGAAGAGAAGAAAGCCAAAGAGGTCTGCCTCATGGCTATTGATGCCTGCAGCTCTCTGTCAGCTGCAGAGAATTCTGAAGAAGAAGGAGACAATGAAGAAGATTCCTTTATGGAAGACCAGGTAATCGACTCATTTGATTTCTCATCTCCTGAGTTCAAACTAAAATTTAAAACTCTATGTTTAGATTTACTATTATCTGAAAAAGAAATTAAGTCACTTAGATTAAAAATAATGGAACTAGACATGGAAGGTACTGAAATAATCAGATTAGAAAAGGAATTAGAAAGATTAAGAGAAGAAGTAACATTCTTAAAATTAGAACTAGCTAAATCTAAGAGGTTAGAAGAACAATTAAATGGCAGAAGCCTTAAATTATCTGAAATAACCTGTATAGCAAACACTAGGGTTGGTAATGATAAACTAGGCTTAGGTGCTACACCTAGTGAACCCATCCTCCTCACAAAGGAGAGATTTAGCACTCCAGTAAAATTTGTTTCTGAATCAGGAATAAAGAATACTGAGGAAATTGAAAAATGCAAGAAAATTCAGAATAAGATTAAGAAAGAGAATAGGAAGAAAAAATTTCTAGCTTTACAAAAATCGTCGAACATTAATCGACCATCGTCAAACCAATCGTCGAACGTCTATCGACGATCGCTGAACACCTTCACCAAGTATGATATCTTTGGTGCAGGAGATCGACGATCTCATCTTGAGTCGTCGACCAGTGATCGACGATCGTGGAATCCAGAACATAGCACTACTACAAATGGTCGACGATATGGCTTGCGATCGTCGACCGTGGATCGACGATCTGGACTTAAGCTGGAAAATAAATTTCAAACTTCCAGATGTGCAAATCCCAATCACTACCCTAGGATGTTTAATCCTTCAACTGAATGGATTATCCCACCTAGGAGATCACACCCTTTAGGATATAAATCTAAGCCTGCAAAATCTTTTATATCTAGTTTTTCTTTTGTGAAGAATACTGGACCCAAGGTAACCTGGGTCCACAATGTATAATTGATATCTTTGCAGGTGAAGACCTATCTAGTCATACATGACAAATGGTATCTGGATAGTGGATGCTCAAAGCATATGACAGGAAAGAAGAAGAATCTGTCAGGGTTCAAAGCCAAGCTGAGACCAAAAGTTGTATTTGGGGATTCCAGCTGTGGACAGACTGAAGGGTATGGCAGCTTCACCATAGGAGCTGTAACATTCAAGAAGGTTGCGTATGTCTCCGGACTAAAGCACAACCTAATCTCTGTAAGTCAAATGTGTGATGCTGGGTACAAGGTATGGTTTACTGACACTGCTTGTAATATTGCTTTAAATAATACTGTTGTGTTAGTAGGTATTAGAATTGGTAATGTTTATGTTGTAGACTTTAACTCATCCAAATCTGAAATATGCTTATTTAATGAAGTAACCAGTAATAATACCCTTTGGCATAAGAGACTTAGTCATGTAAATTTGAAAAACATTTCTAGGTTGGCTAAATACAATCTTGTAAGAGGCTTACCTTCTTGCCCCTACAAGAAGGAAGGCCTTTGCAAAGCTTGTCAATTAGGTAAGCAAATAAGAAATAGCTTTAAATCAGTTAATAAAAGTGATTCTCCCAGGATCCTGTACTTGCTACATTTGGATTTGTTTGGTCCTATTGCTGTACAGAGTCTTGGAGGAAAGTTTTACACTCTAGTAATTGTAGATGACTTCTCTAGGTTCACTTGGGTATTCTTCTTGAGAACTAAGGCTGATAACTTCAAGGTTCTTACAGATTTTCTAAAGTGTATACAGAGTGAGTATTCTACTCAGATTGCCTTGATCAGAAGTGATCATGGTACTGAGTTTGAGTCTCTTTTTATGCAAGAATTCTGTGAGAAGGAAGGTATCAAACATAGCTTCTCTGCTCCTAGAACTCCTCAACAAAATGGGGTAGTTGAAAGGAAAAAACAGAACCCTAATTGAAGCTGCAAGTACATTGTTGGCAGATGCTAACATGCCTCTGTCCTTTTGGGCTGAAGCAGTTAGCACAGCTAACTATGTATTGAACAGAAGTCTGATATATAAACTTAAGGGTAAGACTCCCTATGAATTACTTAAGCAAGTGAAACCTAAAATAGACTATTTTAGAGTGTTTGGCTGTGTTGCTTTTGTTCACAACAATAACAAAGAATACCATAGAAAATTTGAGGCAAAAGCTTCAATGGGAGTCTTTCTGGGATACTCTCAAGTAAGCAAAGCCTATAGGGTCCTCAATAAATCCTCTCTTAAGATAGAAGAGTCTGCACATGTCTCTTTTGATGAGACAGTCATGTATTATAAGGAGAAGGACTCTTCCTCTAATAGTACAGTGCAAGTTCTAGGAGTACGTAAGGATTTGGAAGGTTTGAGACTCACACAGGAGAATCATCCCCAACAAACTCCTCAGGTTGCTTCTTCAGATTCTGAATCTGATGTAGAACTTCTTCAAGTTAATGCACCTGCTCCAACAGTTGATCAAATTCCACATGAGGAATCAAATCCTGAAACTGTTGAAGATCAGATCATTGTTGAACCTACTAATCTTGTCACACTTAGAGATCATCCTGTATTTCAAGTGATTGGAGACATTTCAGTAGGAGTCCAGACAAGACATCAACTCAATAAAGATGTGATGTTTGCTTGTTTCCTTTCTCAGGTTGAGCCCCTAACCATTAAAGATGCTGAGCTTGATCCACACTGGATTATAGCCATGCAAGAGGAACTTAACCAGTTTGAAAGATGTAAAGTTTGGACTTTTGTTCCAAGACCAAGAGGCCAACGGATCATAGGCACCAAGTGGGTGTTTAGAAACAAGCTTGATGCCCAAGGCATAGTAGTTAGAAATAAGGCTAGGCTAGTAGCTCAAGGCTATAGACAGGAGGAGGGCATAGATTATGATCAAACTTTTGCCCCTGTAGCTAGACTAGAAGCCATTAGGATTTTCCTAGCCTATGCTGCCTATAAAAGATTTAAGGTCTTCCAAATGGATGTGAAGAGTGCCTTCCTCAATGGAGATTTAAAGGAAGAAGTGTTTGTTGAACAACCACCAGGGTTTGTTTCATCAACCTTACCCACTCATGTGTTCAAACTCCAAAAGGCTCTATATGGACTTAAGCAAGCTCCTAGAGCTTGGTATGAGACCTTAGCAAATTTCCTTCTAGAACACAAGTTTGTGAGAGGTGTAGTAGATAGAACCCTATTTATTAGACATCATAAGGACTCACAACTGTTAGTTCAAATCTATGTAGATGACATTATATTTGGCTCCACTGATCCCAAACTATGCAAGAGGTTCTCTGAACTAATGCACTCCAAGTTTGAGATGAGCAGCATGGGTGAGTTAGCCTATTTCCTTGGTCTCCAAGTGAAACAGTGTGTTGATGGTATCTTCATTTCTCAATCAAAATATGCCAGAGAGCTGGTTAAAAGATTTGGAATGTCTGATGCCTCGTCAATGAGCACACCTATGGCCTCAAATGCAGTTATTGATTCTGATGTAAATGGCAAGTCTGTTGATCAAAAGAACTATAGAGCCATTGTTGGTTCCCTGATGTATTTGACTGCAAGTAGGCCTGACATAATGTTTGCTACATGCCTATGTGCTAGGTTTCAGGTCAACCCAAAGGAATCTCACTTAACTCTCCTCAAGAGGATCTTGAGATACCTTAAGGGATGCCCTAACTTAGGACTGTGGTACCCAGCTGAGTCAGGATTTGAATTAATTGGATATTCAGATGCTGATTATGCTGGATGTAGAGTTGACAGGAAAAGCACCTCAGGGACCTGTCAGTTCCTGGGAGAGAGACTTGTCTCTTGGTTTTGTAAGAAACAGGCATCTGTGTCTACTTCAACTGCTGAGGCTGAATATATTGCAGCAGCTAGTTGTTGTTCACAGATCCTGTGGATTCAAAATCAGCTAGTGGATTATGGGTATACACACTCAAAAATAAAAATTCTGTGTGACAGTACCAGTGCAATATCAATTGCTCAAAATCCTGTGCACCATTCCAGGACCAAGCACATTGAGATTAGACATCATTTTCTGAGAGATAATGTGGAAAAGAACAAGATAGCAATGGAATTTATATCCACAGACCTGCAGAGAGGAGATATTTTCACTAAGCCCCTTGATGAACAAAGGCATTTGTTCTTCCTGAACCAGCTTGGTATGATTAATGGTTCAGAGTAGTGAAAATTTGGATAGTTTTGTTTTCTGTCTAAAATCGTCGAACGACTGCTCGACGATCTTCGTCCAGCTCAGAACTATCGTCGACCAACGGTCGACGACAGCTCGTTCGGTAGTAAGGCAGAAATCATCGATCAACCGGTCAACGATCTCTCCTTAGGTATCTATCGTCGACCAATGGTCGACGACAGATTTTCTGTGCTGTGTGGAGAATCGTCGACCAACATATATTGATCGACGATCGTGGTGATTGCTTGTAGTCGGTCGATATTTGACGATTAGTCAAACATTGACTATCGTCGATCATTATTCGACGACCGATTTTATTCCGGGATCGACGATCGCAGATTTGTATCTAATAGTCGATTTAGGTCTGGAGATCGTCGTCCTTCCGCTCCGTCTTTTCATATTCCATCTTCTGGCTTAGAATTCGCTCTCGAACTCTAATCCTGCGCGATTCTCTTCTCCCCTGCTTTGCTTCTCGATTCGCCATTTTCTCTCAAATCCTATGGCGATTCCTTCTGCAGTTCTCTTTGGGATGAAGTTCGACACTGGCTTCTGTGTCGACTTCGATTCTTTCAGCCGATGTGATCAACCCATCCAAGCCATTCTGCAGCTATGTGAAGATCAAGGCCTAAAGAAATTTATGTCATTCTCACCAAAGATTAATATACCAGAGATTCGAGAATGGGTATATACCTCGTCCTCCAGCGACGAAGCGATGACTGGAAAGATAAATGGAGAGGAGGTCATTCTGACTCCTGAAGTTTTGACTGAGCTGTTTGGACTGGCAACCGGAACTGAGGACTATGAGCAAAATTCAGAAGAATATGGCCGCATGCTAACTGTGATGGGCCATGCTGAGGGTATTCCAGCTAAGCTGCTAAAGATAAACCTGTCTCCAGAGTACAAGTTTCTGGCCGACCTGGTGGGCAAGGTCGTTTTGGGAAAACATTCTGCTCACGACAACATCAACATGCAACAATTTGCCCTGATGTCAGCTTTGGTGAATAAGGCACAGATTGCCTGGGGAAAAGTTCTGTTTGAACTAATAAGGAGAAAGAACAATCAGAAAGAAGTAAATCTTGCCAGGGTGTTGGGTGTGTTTCTATATGTGAAAGCACCCCTGCTGCTTGTTTCTGCACCCTCCGCAGTCAACGCCAGCAAGAGGTTGGACCCCTCTCTCTTCAAGAAATCTCAGAGAGTTATCAAGAAGTCAGCCAGGGTTGATCCTAACCCTCCATCAGACACAAGGGCTGATTCAGCCACTCTCCAGCTTGCTGGGGAAGGCTCAGAAATTCCTTCATCCTCCCTCTTTACCCCTGCATCCTCATATCCTGCATTACCTTCCACACACCCTGCAGTGCCACCACAACATGCATCTCTCATTCCACCTGCATCTCCACCCCAGTCACCAACACCACAACATCTGGCAGCTTCAGCCAGTGTTGACATGGTGACTGCTACCATCCTCACGCACCTCTCTCAACATGAATCCCACACTCATGTTGATGTTCTCCCATCTCCACATGATTCCTTTGATCATGTGGTAGATCATACTGCTTCCATTCCATCCACCTCTACATCATCAGCATTTCAGATAACTCCTGAATTGCTTGCACATGTTGTAGAGCTCATCACTCCATCCATCCAAAAAATGATTGAGGCTGCCAATGCCCCTCTCATTGCATCCATCAAAGCCCTTACTGAAGCCATCAAATCATTTCCACCCTCTGCTGAGCCCTCTTCAGTAAGATGCATGACTCCAGTTCCCACTGAAGTCATGCAGGGGGAGATGTCTGTTGAAGTGGTCTCAGGTGATGCCTTGGCCCTTCAGGACAACTCTTCTCTTCCCCTTTCAGCAATTGTAGAAGAATCTCAAGAGCTTCCAAAGCATCCAGAAGGTAAATCACTTCCTCTAAAGGTTATAATCAGGATTTTAAATTGATATCTTTATCTAACAAGGACATTCACTCCCTAGTGAATCAAGCTTCTGATGAAGAAATCCCTGAGAAAGATAATGAAGTAGTCCCCATGGACATTGGTGAAAAATCTCCATTGAACACTACTGATACAGAAGTAGTGGTTCAACAATTTGAGAATGTTGCTGCTCAATCTGATGGTATAATGTTATTTAAGATTCTAATTAATTCACTCCAACTTGGAGTTAATTTCTTATTCCTTCCTATCTCATCTCAGCTGCTGATGATCCTGCATCAGTATTGCAAGATGTTGCTGCAAATTCCATTGAAGATTTAGAATCCTATCTTAACCTAGACTGTGAGTCCTCACTCACATCTACTCCTCTTGTTCTTTCTTTTCAAGAGAAAATGGTCTCTTATAGACCTGAGTACCTTGATGACCCCTTGGTCAAGGACTCTCTCTTCTTTTCCTGTATAGCACTCCTCGTGTGTCTTGCAGAGGTGTCTATCCCTGATGTCGCTAAACATCTAGAAGGAATTATAACCTCCTTCCTAGATGCAAAGTGGTATCCTGTGTAGATCTTCAGGTAACTCTATCAATTACCTGTTGTTGCTCACCTTGGGGGGGAATATTTTATTCCCACTTGGTTGTTAACCTATCTTTCTTTGTATGCAGGCACAATCAACACTGCTGCTGCTGCTGCTGCTGAAGAAGCTGAGGCCTTGCTAGATTTACCAGAAAAAGCCTCCAAGATGACTGAAAAGGAATCAAGCTCAGGTACTCTAAACCTAGAACAATTTATAGCCTTTGTGGCTGAGAATATTGCCTCTGAGTACATTGAAGGGTTGGCTAATTATCATTTGGATTCCCTAGCCATCTCTCTAGAAAAAGCATCTGCCCCTGCAGATATTGTCATCTTTTCTCCTCCTATCCTTACCTATCCTCTATCCATTCCTTCTACTGCAGAACTGGTCCCCAGGATAGTTCCTGACTTGTATCCTAAATAAGATCTCTGGAAGAGCACTCCAAATGTTGATCTTGATGCCCTCCTTGAGCAAGATGCCATTGAGGAAGCAAGAGAAAGAGAAGATAGAGAGAAGCAGAAGGCTGAACATGCTATAGCTGCCAAGGATATCCTAAATCTAGACTTTGATGATTATGCCGGTAGAACCTCATCTCACTCCTCTGATGATGATGACTCTGAGGATTCTGATAGCTCCCAGAAAAAGAAAAAGGCTGTATCCAAGAAAAGGAAAGCATCTGCTCCTCCTACTGCCAATCCAGACAAGGATGTTCCATATTTCATTCTGAAGGGAATTGATCCCAAGAGCAAAGAATTTCGACCCTGGATGAGGCTCTCAAAGAATCAGACAAGAGAGAAAAAGAGATCAAAAAGATATGACACCCCTATTCAGAAATTCCCCCCCAGAGGTCCTCCTCCACCTCCTGGTGCTGGAGCCTCTGGAAGTCTCTCTTCTGCCCCATCTGCAAGATCAGCCAGCTCTAACATTCATCAGTCCTACCAGAGAAGGAGTAACCAAAGCCAGGGAGGCCAAGATGTATCAGGACAAGGAAGAAAAAGAAATGAAAATGTTCTCATGGAACAAATAAAGGAGATGATTTTTCAGCAACCTACCTTCTCTCCTCCTCCTTCTCCTAAAAAGAAAGTTCCAGAATGGAAACCTTCTCCTCCCAGGAGAGGTCCATCCTCCTCATCAAGGAAACCTGCTGCTGCTGAGACAATTGAAACAAAAGGAAAAAGAGTGGTCTATTCAGAGAAATCCCACAAGAAGTTCATTGAACTTGCTCCTCCAAGATCTCTTTATGCTGAAACTAATCCTAAGAAGGCTGCACAAATTCCTTCTGACTCAAGCAAAATAGCCACAGCTCTTCAAAGGAACATGGAGATTGCAGCTCAAGCTGACTCTGACAGACCACCCTCTCCATCAGATATGACTGAATCTGAAAGAATTGCCTCTATGGCAAGATTTAAGGAATCTATTGCACTAAGCATGATGGAGAGAGCCAAAGCTCAAGGACTAGACCCTACAGCATATACAACTATGTCCGAATTCAGAGAAAAGGAACTCAGCAAAATTCAAGTAAACTCTGAAATTTTCAATACTGAAGAATACATGAAATTACACCCTGCTGCAGTTCTACCAAGCTATGCTGAAAAGAAAATTATTGGTGAACACGATCTAATGCTATCCAAAAGACAAGCAGCAAATCCAAACAGAGAAATTATCTTCAAACCAGCTGTAATCCCTAAGAAATCATCTGATGCTAAAACCTCTGATAAATTTGCTTGATACTTTAGTTCTGCTGATTTATGGTTTTTTTGTTTTCCTGTGGATTGCCTGTGATTTAAATTTTTGGTTAATATCTGCTTTTGTTATTGTGTGCATTACTTTTTAGATCGAATTGGATAACATAACCCAAATAGGGGGAGATTGTTGGTACCCTAGATGTGATTTGGCTTATGTAATCCCTTTCCAGCCCCTCTTGATCCGTATAACTATATATGATCATGTTTAGACTTTGTTTAGTCTCCCTAGGGCAGTTTATATCTGACCTAGAGTTTAGAATAGAAGTTGTAGAATGAATTTTTAGTTAAGGTTCTTTTTCCGTTCGACCATCGTCGAACGAGGCCTCGCGATCGTCGATCAGTGGTCGACGATAGCAGGGCTATAGAATCGTTGAAGTCAAGACAATTATCGTCGACCGATGGTCGATGATCTCAGAGCAAGCTTATTATGCTCTGAAGGATGGTCGACGATCTGCTATCAGCAGTTCGACGATCGTGGTCTTGTTTCACGATATCTGTCTCGACAGATCTCTGCCTTAATCGTCGACATCATGAGATGTTCGACGATTTCTGTGTTAACAGATTTTCTGCTTTAGTCGACGATATCTTGAGGTGGTCGACGATTGCCGTTCGACGATTTTTATTTCGACAGATTTCTGTTTTCAGTCGACGATCTGTTAGCTAGGTCGACGATCATCGAACCCCTGTTCGACGATTTCTGTCTGCCTTTAACAGTTTGTATTTATTTTATTCCTTGGTTTATTTCCAAGTGTTTTAGCGTGTGGTTAGAAAGATTTTCTGAAGAATGTTTTTGCTAATTTATAGCTTAAATTCAAATGAATTACTTACCAAATATGTCAAGCATAAATTACGGGATTTCGTATTTTGATAAAGCATTTTTGTCTTATTATACAAAATATATTGCCAGGCTGTATTCTAGCCGTTGGCGGTGTATGCTATTTCCAAGAACGATAAATCTTTATGCTGAGATATTTTCCTATTCATTTATTTCCTTATTGGGACTGACAGAGAGCTAATAGGTCATTCTATTCCTATTGCTATATTCTATTTTGAGATAATCTGTTGCAGGGCTCGAGAATTCAAATCAATAGAGCCGTTCCAAAGGAAAAATGAGAAGACATATTTAAGAAAGTTTTTTTTTTAACAAGAAGTCACAGTAACAGAGAGATTTTAGTGTGCTGCATTCTTTCAAGCTTCTCCAGAGCAACTCTTCACAATCTCACAATCAGAAGAAGAAAAGTTTTCCTGAAGCAAAAGTCCAAAGCAATCTATTTCATTCTCAAGTCTCCTGAGCATCTGCTTAGAGTTTTTCAAGACTTCAGAAAAAGCTCCAGATCTGCTTCACGTGCTCCAGAATCTGAAGACCTGATAAAAATCAGTCTACAGATTTCTGAGGATTTAGTTTCAGTATATCTGAAACTCCTTCATCCTGAAGCAAAGGCTTTCCCTGGACTTTCACTGAGCCAGGGGGAGACTTTGATTCTTTAGAGAATCCACAAGTCTTCTCTAATCTGTATTTACAACAGAGAAGATAATCTAACCCTCTCAACCCCTTTGTAAAAAGAGTTTGTTCACATCTCTTCAAAAGTGAACGTTGGTGACAGGGCACCTTATCAACAACCTGTGGTTGAGCATCCTTATCAAAAGCTCAAAGGGTCTGTTTGATCTACCTGAATCAGATCATTGGTGGCAGGGCACCTTAGCAAAAACCTGTAGTGGATTCCTACCAGGGTGGTAGAAGAGTGGAGTACCTATTAAGAGGGAACCACTATATATCCTGTGTCTCTGGCTGTTTTGTTTAAATTGCTTATTCTGTGGCTGTGATAGAACTACCTAGGATTGCTAGTTGCTGTGATAGGTTTATAGTTAATCTGAAATTTCAGTTAACTCTCTCACTTGTGCACTTCACTGTGTTAGGCTCTTAGGGTTCAAGTATCAGATTATTTTATTCCGCAAATCAACTCCAAGGGAGCTGACTAGTTATTCATAAAATTTGAATACTCTATTCACCCCCCCTCTAGAGTAGTTTACAACTTATCCCCTCACTTTCATCCTGGGATGACGGCCTTTTGAGGAAAGAGGGTCGTTTGTGCGTCCCAAGTATGGGTAATCTAAGAGAAGAATTGATATATGAGGCTCACTTTACGAAATACTCAATTCACCTAGGGAGCACGAAGATGTACAAAGACATGAAAAAGCTATTCTGGTGGCCAGGTTTAAAGAAAGACATAGCACATTATGTGGCTAAATGTCAAATATGTGCCTTGGTGAAAGCAAAATATCAGAAGCCCGGAGGTTTCTTGAAGTCGCTACCTATTCCGGTATGGAAGTTTGACGATATTTCGATGGATTTCGTGCACGGTTTGCCGAGATCTCAATGCGGTAATGATTCAGTTTGGGTGATCGTAGATCGGTTGACTAAAGTGGCTCACTTCCTTCCGAACAAGAGGGACGATTCAGTGGAAGTCTTGGAGAAACTTTATGTTGAGCAAATCGTACGATTGCACGGTGTTCCCCGTAGCATCATAAGTGACCGTGACAGGCGATTCACATCGAATGATTGAAGGCTAATCCATCAGTTGTTGAGAACAAAGTTAACGATCCATCAGTTGTTGAGAACAAAGTTAATGTTCAGTACGACCTTTCATCCCAAAACTGATGTCCAGACTGAGAAGACCAACAGAACGATGGAGGACATGCTCTGAATGTGCGCCTTGGATTTTGGTAAGAGGGGGGTAGATCATCTATATATGGTAGAGTTTGCCTATAATAACAACTACCAAGCGAGCATAAGTATGACACCGTTTGAAGCTTTGTATGGTCGAAAATATTGTACACCATTAGCTTGGGTGGAAGCAGGCGAATATAAATTATATAAGCGTAAGGAAGTCGAAGAAGCTAATTCGACGATACACTCTATTCGGGAGAGGCTACTGATAGCCCAAGATAAACAGGCCAAGTACTACAACGCCAAGCATCAGAACGTGGAGTTTGCGGTGGGCGACTGGGTATACCTCAAGATCAAGCCCTTCAAAGGCGTGTCCAGGATTCGGCGCTTGAAAGTTAAGTCCGAGATATCTTGGTCCATTTGAAGTGGTGGAGCAAATTGGAGAAGCTGCCTATCGGTTGGCTCTTTCGGTAGAACTGAGTGGTTTACATGATGTATTTCACATCTCAGTCCTATGCAAAGCCGTGAAAGAACCAGCACAAGTGGTTGTTGCAGATCAAGTACCGGTCGATAGTGGGCTAACAATGAAAGTTAGACCCATTCGGATCGAGGATTCTGAGGTCAAGCAATTGCGAAACAAAGTTATTAGGATGGTCAAAGTCCGATGTGACAATTACGGTTGTGACGAGCTTTCGTGGGAACAAGAGCAGACCATGCTTGAGGAGTACCCCGAGCTTTTTATTCAGGTACCATTTAAGTTTGTGTAATTTTCCAATTTCCAATTTCAGGACGAAATTCTTTTAAGGAGGGAGAGTTGTAATGCCCGAAATCTCGAATATGAGTGGGCAGTGTAGGCTGAGCAACATGGCCTGGAACACGGGCGTGTCCAAAGCCGTGTCCTGCTCTGTGTTTGCAACACGGTCGGGGACACGAGCGTATCCAAAGTCGTGCCCTGCTCTGTGTTGGCATGGTGGTGTCGAGTGTGTCACACGACCTGTGATACGGGCGTGTACAGGGTCGTGCCCTGCTATGTGTTCGACGTATTTCCGTAAGGTCGACGAAATGCATTTGATGATCCTCGGAGGCAAGCCAGGTTGGGAACATGGCCTGTGACACGGGCGTGTCAAGGGCCGTTTCCTTCTCTGTGCGTGGCTGGTCAGTGAAGACTGATGAACACGGGAAGGACACGGGCATGTCTGAATCCGTTTCTGGCACACAGCCTGTGACATAGGCATGTCACAGGGCCGTGTCTTGGTCGGAAGCGGCGGTTTCTTTTGCCGCTTAAGGCACACGGCTTGCGACACAGACATTTCACAAGCCGTGTTCGGCCCAGGAAAGTGATTTTGAGGGCGATTCGTGGCTGTTTATTCCCTAAAAGTAGGATCAAACGGTCCAGAAATCTCCCTGCTATTTTAAGGCCGAGAGTTGAGGGTTAGACTCTCATTTCTCTTAGGTATTTCTCTTTCTAAAGTTAGAGAGTGGGGAGAGCAAGGAAGGAGGAGGAGGAATCTGGTCGCCGGTGGAGCTTCAGAGTCCTAAATCGCGAGCCGATTCTAGATCCATGGAGGAAAGTCTGTTGCAGTGCTTTTCATCCGGCAAGTTTTCCATGGAACCAAAGTGAACCGCTAGGGTAACGATCTTCCTTCTTGGACATGTGAAGTCCTTCTTTTGGCATATGCATGGATTTCCCCCACCAAAAGGTGGATTATTGAGGGATTTCCCTTAGGTTGATTCTTGAAATCCCCAATAAGTCTTGCATATAGACATGGAAATGTATAGTACGGAATAGGCATGATGTGTTAAGCACATCTGGATAGGTTAGTCTGGATTTGTGATGCTTTATTATGCGCACCGGAAAAGACTCTGCGTTTAAACGAGTAGTTTGTGGAGTCGGTGGGTTGTGCTTGTGAAATGGAGTAACAGGAAGTACTGGAATGAGGATTCCGGGAAAATACCCTCGTAATTCTTGTGTTGTATTTTATGGAAAGACCAGTTTTCTGGCACTGCAGGATGCTGCAAGATTTGGGTTGAGTTTGGGTGTAGAAAGAGAGCTTCTGCTGAACCCGCCAAGCGATCGCGAGGAACGCTGGCACTCACTCCCTTTTGGGATTGTGAAGTCAGTCCTTGGTGGACAGTATGACTATTGTGAGCTGCGAGCTCTTAAAAGTCTTCGTGCCGAAGGGACAAGGGGATGTCGACCCGCATCAGTCTAGACATTGAACTGGCAATTTGAGCAACGGGTAAGGGCTAAACTGTATCAACATTATGGTTATCTGACATGAGTGCCTGGGATATTGGCGTTTGTCACGTTCACATAATGAGAGTCTTAGGCCTCCGCGCCATTAAGACTAAAGTTTTCGGCTATAGGCTATGGAGCATAATGCTCAAACTTCCGTTGGGTTTCGGACCTTGAACGGTGGTGGGACCCTATTTTTCCGGTACACCAAGAATGTACCCTGAGTTCACGGAGTGTCGGGCCGCGTAGCCTATGTTTGTGATATATTGGTTGTGCGTGAGTGCACATTGTGTGATATTTCTGCTTGTGAAATGATATGCCTGCAGGGAAGGAATACCACTGTCTCGGGAAAGAGGTATGGCCGTTATAAATTAGTCTGCTGAATGCTGACCGTTGCCTTGTTTTCCACCATCATGGTGGGCTATCCTTGTGTAGGTGGTGGAGAGTCGAGCGGGAAATAGAGGGTTTTTGTTATTGCTGATGCTGGCTCTCGAAGGCTGAGCCAAGAAATTTATTATTTTCATGTGTGGCCGGCCTATGTGCCGATGTTTGTAATCCACACCTGTGAAGTTTAACTGTAAGGCCTTAAGGCCAAACTTTTGTGTATTTGGTGTACATTCCTTTGGGGGTATATATAAATGTGGTTTTTTATATATAGTGGACATTTGTGGCTGTTGAGTTCAATATTAACTTTAAATCTTCCGCTAGTATGCTCTGAGTTAGGATGCAAGTATGTTTTGGTATTAACCTATAACTTCGCCGCCTGTTGGTGGCATATAGTGTGGGGCCCCGATTGGACCTTCTATTATATGTTATTTAACGGATGGGGTTGTTACAGGTATTAAGATCTATAGAGATAGATCAAAGAAGTTGTTAGGTTTGACCCAAAGTACATATATTGAGAAGGTGTTGAAACAATTCATCATGCTTGAGTCGAAGAAAGGATTTTTACCCATCTCTCATGGTGTGAGTCTTTCTAAGGACTAGTGTCCAAAATCTTTGGAAGGTAAAGACCGCATGAAGTTGATTCCAAATAGTTCGGCAATTGGATCAATCATGTATGCAATAATATGTACTCGACCCGATGTCTCTTATGCTTTGAGCATGACTAGTAGGTATCAGTCTGATCCCGGTGATAGTGAGTGGATAGCCGTCAAGAATATCCTAAAGTACTTGAGAAGGACTAAGGATATGTTCTTGGTATTTAACGGAGAGGAAGAGCTTATTATAAAGGGTTACACGGATGCTAGCTTCCAAAATGATGGGGACGATTCAAAGTATAGGTCAGGGTTTGTATTTTGCCAAAATGGATGAGTTGTTAGCTGGAAGAGTTTCAAGCAGGAGGCAGTTACTGATTCTACAATTGAGGCCGAGTATATCGCTGCTGCTAATACAGCGAAGGAGGTTATATGGATTAGGAAATTCATCGGCGAGCTAGATGTAGTTCCTAGCATTGTTGATCCAGTAGTTCTCTTTTGTCATAATAACGGTGCAATTACACTTACTTCAGAACCTAGATCTCATCAGCGCTCTAAGAATATACTTCGACGGTTCTATCTTATTTGTGAGATTGTTGATCGAGGATATGTGAACATTTTTAGAGTGTAGACTTATGAAATTAATGTGGATCCACTGACAAAGTCTCTCGCACAGAGAAAGTATGATGGGCATGTTAGATCAATGTGTAATAGGTACCTGAATGATCAATTCTAGTAGGAGTCTTGTGGGTTGTACGTTTGTTGGTTGTAATAATTCATTTGATAAATAGAGTAATATACATTTCATTTTAAATTTATGGTAAGTCCTTTTATTATGTCAATTTATTTCTATGTGATAGAGCAATTAACGTGATAAATACCCTGAGAATGTTTTCTTCCATAGGATTCAAGTTGATGACTTGAATGTGAGAGCCTATGTTCTTATAAGCTTTATTCTTAAATAGTCCCTGGTCGGCGTATCATCTTAGAAGCTAAGAGCGATGATTATACATCAAGACTAGCATATGCATTGACTGATAACCGGTTCTCATATGTCATGATATTATGATATCAAGTCATCACATGGGTACTTGTTAGGGAACAAGTTGTACTGGACAGACCCACCATGAGAATACTTTATGGATTGTTATATGAACATGTCACAAGTACGTCTCAAGTGGTAATGGTGTTTGTGACTCTTTAACCTGAATTCATAACATTCATCAAGTGAGGAAAGAGCGTAATTTGATGTCTTCCAAAGTCTTCCTTGAAAAAGGTTGATGATAAAGGCGGTTATTGTGTACGTTACGAATCATTTGGGTATTTGTGTATGGACAGTAATAGGATTTGCACTCCTATATGACAGGAGTTGCATCCATGGGTTACTTGATGAAATGAGACTGATAAATGCATGGTCATGCTTGATTGAGTCAATATATGATATTGGGCTCACCAATTTCTGAAAGTCTATTCTTGATCAGGAAACTTTGTTTGAAAGATTATGAGGGTGACACGGTCTATACCTCTAGTTCTATTCGGATGTAAGGGATAAAGGGACATGACAACACTAATACATTGATCATAAAGGCTTTATGAGTTTAGAACTCTTATTGCTTGGGGAGCAATGATGTATTGCTAGATGCCGCTGATTATTTGTGAAACTTTTATTTGATACTTTCAAAATCAAGTGAGAGACTATTAGTGTTACCATTGTGATCTAGAAGTGGTCAAATAGGTAGTTTCACTGCCAACGTAATATGAGCCTATGGGGTCGCACATAAGAGTATCAAAGAAGTTGGAAAGGTTTGTATTGGCATTGCTCATATGTGATATGAGTGAATGACCAAGCCTGTGACATTCTAGATTGGACCTATATTATGAATATAGATGACCAGGTGAGTTGTCGGAAGACTAAAGTGTAATTCGTCGAAAGGTAACTTGGTGTTTCGAAGAATTTGTCTGAATTCATCGAGTATACTCTTGACATCTCGACGAATTGGACTTGGATTCGCCGAGTATACTCTTGACATATCGACGAATTGGACATGGATTTGTCGAGTATTCTCTTGTTGTTTCGACAAATTGGTCTGTTTGAATTCGTCGAGTATTCTCGTGTTATCTCAACAAATGGTTCTCTTATTCGTCGTATATACATATGTTATCTCAACGAATGTTGTTAACTCTGGCTTAATTCCTTTAAGTCTACTTTCAGTCTGATATATGGGTAGCGACTATTTTGGCATATATATACATGAGATAACTGTTATCTTGGCACGGGTTTAACCTAATCAATTAAGATTGATAAGAGGCGACTTCTTCTTCCCCGACGGAACTGTTCTAAAACGTAGAAGTCACAGCCGCCAATCTGTTGCCACCGACCACTCCAACTCGTTGATGTCGCTGAAAATTGTTTCCTAAGCTTCGTCTTTGTCACCGCCGCCTCTCCTTTAACGAATCTAGCAGTCCGTGGAGACGTTTGTACAACCTCGGACTCGCAGGCGAACGAGAGGGCCCGGGCGAGAGGGCCCAGGCGAGAGGTACAAGGAAAGAGGCACCAGGAGAGAGGCACCAGGCGAGAGGTTCCAGGGGGCAGGGCATGGAGTGAGATTCACTGCATTAAGCGGGATGGCCTAAGTGGAGCGTGGCCTTAGATAGGTGAATGCCGAGACGGGAAGCTTTCCCGGCGAGTGATCAGCTCACCGTGCGAGAGGACTCCAGGAGTGGAGCTCTCGCCCAGGGTAGCCCTCTCTCCATGCGAGAGGACCCTATGGAGGAGTTCTCGCCAGGTGCCACTTAGGTTCAAGGCCGGTTCAGGTAGGGCCGGGCCCACCTTTTGGGCCCCAGGGGTGTTTTACCCTTTTACCCCGGGTGGTCTGCATTTAGCCCTTGTGGACAGCGGAGTTTGGCTGTTGGCAGACCTGGACAGGGGTGTTTTGGTAATTTCAGGGCGGTGTGAATTGGTTATTTGCAGTCCCAGTTCAGAGGCCTATAAATAGACCGGTAAGGTGCCTTAGAAGAGCAAGCTTTCTTGACTCCTTCCACTTCTTCTAAGGCACCTAGCTCAGCATTGGCTAGGGAGGGGAAGAGCTTTAGTCTCTTCCGGGTACGAGGTGGGACCTCCTCGCTAGAGCCTCCGGTCTAGTTCTTCGCCTCAAGTGTGATCCTAAGGGAGTAAGCGTGAGCTGCCCCAATAGTTCCGAGCTTTAGGAGGAATCGACCTTGTTGGTTCCAACATTTTTGGTGCGGTAAGGGTGGAACAGCAGCTTGTGCGGAAGAACGAAGGGTTACCTCATGGCGGGAGATGTAGGAGGAGAAGACGAGGGGTCCCCGAGCCAGGGGGGTACGTCGGGAGGGCAGAGTTCATGTCGTATATCGGAGGGATCATGGACATGCTGAAGCAGCTCGCACAGAGAGGGGAGTGCGAGACCCCCCCCCCCCCCCGCCCCAGGTGCCGGACCCCGCGCTCTGCGAGGGGGTCGAGCCGGCGCGGATAGGTGAGGACGCACCCGGGAGGCGACCGGGAAAGGAAATGGCGGCGGAAGGAAGCCGGCGAGAGGCGGAAGGAAGGGAGCTCTTCCCCAGCCCGGCGAGTGCCGTCACACCCGCAGGGCTAGTCGCGCGAGTAGACCAGGCGAGACCACAGGCGAGAGGATCTCCCTTCTGCGAGTTGGTCCTCTCGGCACCCGTTCCAGAAGGGTTCCGCGAGCTGGAGATGACCTACTACGTGGGGAAGGATGATCCCCTCCAACGCCTGCAATGGTTTGAAGATGCGGTCTCCATCAGACCTATGACAGACGCCTTCAAGTGCCGCCTCTTTGCCATCACTTTGAAGGATAAGGCCAGGGACTGGTTCCATCAACTCCCGGAGGGTTCTATTTATTGCTTCGAAGACCTAAGAAGTAGCTTCCAGCTGCGCTTCTCGACTTCGAAGAAGAGGAAGAAGAACCCGGAGTCCATCTTCCATATCAAGTAGAAGGCGAACGAGTCTTTGGCTCAGTACGTGGATTGTTTCTAGGAGGAGATCCTAGACATCCAGGAAGTGCCTGGTTTCGCCCTCCAGATAGCCTTCACCGTGGGGTTGAGGGAAGGCTTCTTCAAGATGAGCCTAACCCGGAAGGCACCATTGTCCTTTGAGGGATTGATGGAGAAGGCAGCGAAGGAGATAGCCATGGAGGCGGCAAACCCGGCATTTGCAAGGAAGTTAGCAAGGTTGACGGAGGGGGAGCAGAGAGAGTCAGGAGGAACAAGGCAGCAAGAAGGAAGGAGAAGGGAGGAGCCAAGGGGGCTCCGGAGTTGGGATGGAGGCAACCGGGAGGCCCAGTTCAAGGACCAGGAAGGGGTCCTCCGCAGGGGGGAAGGAACTTTTATCCGGGACCAGGGAGATTTCATCCGCTAGGGTGGGGGCATGGCCCGAGGCCGCTCCCACCTCCGCCTCAGCAAGCTATGGCCATTGGCCGAGGGAGAGGAAGAGGAAGAGAGCGTGGGAGAGCGATTGTGGGGAGGAGGAGGAACCCCCAAGAAGGGAGAGGTGGGGAAGGAGTTCTGTCATATTGTGACTTCCATGAGCAGGAGGGTCATGCGACGGCCACATTCCCGGAGTTCTTGGAGTTGAAGAGGGGTAGAGGAGGAGAAGACCAACGGCCACCAGTACAGATAGTGGAGATGCCAGGAGCCGTGGAGGAGGATCGATGTGTGGATCGGTCGGACACAGGAGATCGAGGGGGGATCAGGGTGATTCATGGGGGGGTGGGGATCGAGGCCACCTGTAAGGCCAGTCTTCACACTATGTATCGTCGGAGCGTTGCCTCGACGTCGCAAGCTCCACCCCCGGATGAGAAAATCACCTTTTCAAGAAGGGACCTACCAGATCACGAGGACCCTTTCTGCGACGCGCTAGTAATCCGGACCGCCATTGAGAACTTCACGGTGTCCCGAATTTTGGTGGATAATGGGAGTTCCGTCAATGTGATCTTCAAGAAGTCATTCAATGAGATGAGGGTGGAGGCCCGAAGGGTGTTGGCGGCAGATGGGCCATTGTTTGGATTCTCAGGGGAGAGGAAGGAGGTCGAGGGAGGAGTAGAACTTCAGGTGACGCTGGGGGGCTGTCCAGGAATTATCGTTTCGTGATAGTAGATGCCCCCAGCAGCTATAATGCAATCTTCGGGCGCCCTTTGATCAGCGCCTTTAGGTGTGTACCATCCTCGTTCCATCAGTGCTTGAAGCTTAATTCGGGAGGAACCCAGATCAAGGTAAGGGGGGATCCAAAGGCGGCTCGGGAGTGCTACGTGACGGCGGTCAACACCATCTCATGGAAGGGGGATGCAGAGGAGCTGGAGAAAAGGATGGAACGGGAGGAGTTGGAGAGAGAGGGAGGAAGTGAAAGAGGCATTGCGGAGGAGCCAGCAATGGCAGGAGAGCAGGTGGCTGGAGGAGAGGAGCTGGTGAGAGAGGAAGCAAGGGTGGAGGGAAGTCTTGTAGCAGAGATGGAGATGACTGGAGGAGAGGAGTTGGAGAGAGAAGAAGGAGGAGGTGACAGAGGCATTGCGGAGGAGCCAGCAATGGCAGGAGAGCAGGTGGCTGGAGGAGAGGAGCTGGTGAGAGAGGAAGCAAGGGTGGAGGGAAGTCTTGTAGCAGAGGTGGAGATGGCTAGAGGAGAGGAGCTGGTGAGAAAGGAAGCAAGGGTGGAGGGAAGTCTTGTAGCAGAGATGGAGATGGCTGGAGGAGAGGAGTTGGAGAGAGAAGAAGGAGGAGGTGACAGAGGCATTGCGGTGGAGCCAGTAATGGCGGGAGAGTAAGTGGCTGGGGAGCGGGAGCGTAGGGGGAATGAAGGAAGTATTGGGGAAAAGAAGAGAAAGAGGGCATCACCAGAGGGGGACCTTGGAAGAGAGAAAGGGAGGGCCCAAGAGAGGGTAGCTGTCGTGGAAGGCTTGGTAGTAGAGTACGAGGCAAAGGATCTGGAGGAGGATCTGAGGGAGCCAGAGGAAGAAGAACCTTCAAGGTTGAGGGCGGCTGTGGAAGTTCTGGAGGTGGAGATCCTCACAAAGGACGGAAGGAAGAAAAAGATAAAGATCAGCGGAGAGCTCACTCCCAAAGACCAGGAGGAGATCCGGAGGTGCGTGCAAGAGAACATCGACGTATTCGCCTGGAGCGCGGCGGACATGTTAGGGATCGACGCGGACGTGGCATGCCACCGTCTTAACCTTGACCCCAAGGTCTGTCCCATCCAACAGAAAAAGAGGGTCATCGCCTCCAAGATGGCCAGGCCTATCAGAGAAGAGGTGGAGAAGCTGCTCCAGGAAGGATTCATATCTGCCAACAGGTATCCGGGGTGGGTGAGCAATGTTGTAATGGTAAAAAAGGGGGAGAGGAAATGGAGGATGTGTATTGATTTATCTCTTTTAAATAAAGCCTGCCCTAAGGATTGTTACCCCCTGCCTCGAATCGACGTGCTAGTTGACTATGCCATCGGCTTCTCACTAATGAGTTTTTTAGATGCTTTTTCAGGGTACCATCAGATTCGCATGCACCCTCCGGACGTCAAGGACGTCACCTTCGTCACGGAGGATGGGTGTTTCAGTTATAACATGATGCCCTTCGGGCTAAAAAATGCGGGAGCAACGTATCAAAGGATGATGGACCGAATTTTTCGAGAGCAGAAGGGGCGAAACCTCGAGGTCTATGTGGATGACTTGATGGTTAAGAGTCGGGACCTCGGGTCCCATGTCTTGGACTTGCAGGAGACGTTTACAACTGTAAGGAAGTATAAGATGAGGCTTAACCCTCTGAAATGTGTGTTCGGGGCCAGCAGGGGGAAGTTTTTGGGACATCTCCTTACTCCTGCAGGGGTGGAACCCAATCCGGACAAGGTAAAAGCAATACTAGAGCTGGAATCTCCTAAGAATGCCAAGGAGGTCCAGCGTCTTACTGGCAAGCTAGCAGGGTTGAGCAGGTTCCTCTCTAGGGCAGGAGAGAGATGCTCCTCCTTCTTTCAAACTCTAAGGGGAGGAAGGGAGTTCGAGTGGACCTTAGAATGCGAAAAGGCCTTTGCGGCTTTAAAACAGCAGCTTACCCAGACGCCGCTACTTCAAGGGCCGAGGGAAGGGGAGAGTTTGTTCCTCTATTTGGGGGTAGGGACGGGGGCAGTTAGCTCAGTCCTCGTCCGAGAAGAAGGAAAGAAGCAATTCCCCATTTATTATGTAAGCAGGGTCCTCAAAAAGGCAGAGCTGAAATATCCCATCCTAGAAAAGCTGGCCTTCGCTCTCATCGTGTCGGCCCGGAAGCTTAGACCTTACTTCCAAGCTCATGCCTTTCAGGTTGTGACGGATCACCCTCTTCGCCGCATCCTTGAGGGGGTAGAGCACACTGGAAGATTGGCCAAGTGGTCGATCGAACTCAGCGAATTCGACCTCTCCTACGTCCCTCGAGAGGCAATTAAGGTGCAGGTAGTGGCGGATTTCTTGGCAGACTATGTGGTAGAGGCCGAGGAGGTGGAGGAATCTCCCGTGGTGGCTTGGGAGATGCTGGTAGATGGGGCCTCTGGTAAGAATTCTTTTGGGGGAGGGGTCATCTTGACGAGTCCCGAGGGGACTAGGATCGAGCAAGCCTTGAAGATACACTTCACCCTCACGAACAATCAAGCTGAGTACGAAGCAATCATCGTCGGGCTTCGGATGGCTAGGGAGTTGGGCATACAGGATATCAGGGTCTTTACAGACTCCTTGGTGGTGGCAAGACACATCAACCGAGAGTTCGAGGTGAGGGAACCGACCCTCCAGTTGTACCTGGTAAATATAAAGGGTATCGTTGGGCAGTTTCATAGCTTCTCCATCCAGCACGTTCCTCGGGAAGAGAGTGCTAAGGCAGACTTGCTCGCAAAGCATGGTCCTCAGGTCGGAGGGACTATGACCGAACTCTTCAGGCCTTCCATAGAAGAAGGGGAGAAAATGGAGGTCGACCAGGAGATGTCTTGGACGGATCCTTTTGTGGCCTTCTTGGCATCGGGACACCTACCCGAGGGGGATCTCGAGAGGAAGCGGATTAGGTACAAGTCAGCTTATTATCTGTTGAAGGAAGGAGTACTTTACCGAAAAACATTGTCTGGATTGCTAGCCCGGTGTGTATCCGAGAAGGAAGCATCTGTAACATCCCATTTCCAACTAGACCCCTAAGAGTGGTTCTGTCATGACAAAACCCTAGGAAGCCCAAGAAAGAGTCAAGTGGACCTGGTAATATGGATAGGGCCACTATGGTCTGCACTTAGCAGATCTCTAAACCTTGGTTAAAAGTGATCATGGGGCTTCACCAAGACTCCAAGACCCCACCCATACCCTTATAACCCTAGAAAGAGATCAATGGGTCACTTAGGACCCATGAAGAGCAATCAAAGGACCTAAGTTGACCAAAGTCAACTATAGCCCTAATTGGGTCAAATTGACCTACACAAGGGTCAATTGCAGTCCCTTGGCCCAGTAGACCCCACCCATACCTTCTTAGACCTAGTGAGAGGTCAATGGGTCACTAAGGACCCATAGAGAGTAGTCAATAGGGCTAAGTTGACCAAAGTCAACTATGACCCTAATTGGGTCAAATTGACCTACACAAGGGTCAATTGCAGTCCCTTAGCCCAATGGACCCCACCCCTACCCTCATAAGCCTAGTGAGAGGCCAATAGGTCACCAAGGACCCATTGGGACCAATCAAAGGGCTAGTTTTGACCAAAGTCAACCCTTGACCTAAAATGGTCAAAAAGCCCTAGTTAGGGGCCAAGTGACCTCCAAGGGCCAATCCAACCCCACCTTGACCCTAGGAGAGGCTAATGGGTCACCAAGGACCTATTAAGGAAATCTCAAGAATCAAATTAACCTATGTGGGCCCTAGTCCAACTTTGGGTCAAGTTAGCCCAAATGGGCTAACTCAAGCTCAAGCCCATTACATTGGGGCTAACCTTGACTTAAGTGGCCAAATGGATTTATGGGCTGACATAGGACATATAGGAGCCAAAAATTCAGGCAGGGTGACTAGGAGAGAGAAAGTCACCATGGAGGAGAGAGAGAGAAGAAAGAAGAAGGAAGGAGGACTTTGTGCTCCTCCTTCCCCCTCCCCAACCTCCCCATTCATTTCAGAAGGATAAGGGGTAGTGCAGCAACCATTGTGGACTGTTTAGAGCAAGCTCCACCCCCCCTACCAACCTAGCCGCCAACCTTGACCATGGCCAAAAATGGCACATGGCTTTTCAGCCACCTAACACCTCCCCTCTCCACCTTAAAAGCTTCAGTGAGGTCCAAGGAGCATTTCCCACCACTTTCCTGAAGAAGCCAAGCTGTTTCACTGAGTTTTTGAAGAAACCCGACCACCACCACCACCACCATGGTATTCCGGCGATCCTCCCGACTTCAGGCCGCCAAAAAGGTCCACCTCCACTCCTTCTTGCATGGGTAGATCGTAGGGATCCTTAGAACCAAGGTTGGAGCTCAGTTGAGCCCAATCGAAATTTCAATTTCATGGTTTTTCCATGATTTTTCCGCTTGTCGGGATCGCCGGAGCAGTGCTCCCCGGCGGCCGTGCCGCCGCCTGGTGATAGCCCCGACCACCACGAAGGTGTCGGCGGCGGTGGCAGGCCGGGGAGGTGGCCGGATCGCCGGCGGCAGCCGCTGGAAGATGGCCCAGGCGGGACGAATCTGGGTCGTCGGCTAGAGCTTGAAGATGACCAGATCCCGTCCAAAATCGCGCCAAGATTCGTGTTGATATGATTAAATAAACTATAGCTTAAATTTGATTTTATTTCATTCCCTGTCACAGATTTTGTATTTATTGGTTTTAATTAATAAAATTAGTTAGAGCCCTTTTCAGAAAATATGGTCAAGACAAGAAATGTATCCCTATGGGTCTACTGTCAAACAAAATTGGTTTGAACCAATTTGGGTGACTGGTTTGACCAGGGCACCCAATTTGGTGGGGTCTATACAAATGACTAGGCAGCCATTAAACTAGTTGCCCACACTTCATCCTTGATCCAAATGAGATGAGATTTTGGCAGGGAGTCACCCTACCCTATTCCTAGACCTTGCCCAAAAATGGGAATTTTTGGGAATAATTTTCCTATAGTTTTGTAAAAAAATTTAATTATGCTAGGGTAAATTAAATTATGGGTCAAATGAAGTCCAAATTTATCCAAATTTTTGTGGGATGGATATGAGGTCAATATAGACCTCTTGTTAAAGTTTCATTAAGTTTGGAGTTGATTTGAATGGGATTCAAGCAAACCCTAGCCTTGCCCTAAGAAGGGTATTTTGGTCCAAAATGTAATTTTGGCTTTTAGTGTCCAATTCACCTCAACAGAGGTTCAAATTTGGTGCACTGGTTTGGCATGACAATATACACCTCCCAATGAAAACTTGGGGGCATTGGAGTTAATTTGGCCCAAGATCCTAGGTCAAACCCTAAGGAAGGGCTTTTGTACCTTGTGAAGGACATATGGCCAAAACACCTTGTATGGCTATGAAATTTTGTAGGGGTGGTATTTTGGTAACTATAACCCTCTGGTAAAAATATTAGGGTATTTTGGAAGGTTTAGGACCCTCAAAAGCCTAACCCTAGTTTAGGGCACAAATGTGGTGGGATAGGAATGGGTTAGCTACACCCCTTAAAATGATATGAAATTTTGGTAGGATGGTCATAAGGATATTAAGAAGCTTTGGTGATTTATTTAGAAATTTTGGAGTAATATTTATAGCACTTCATTTGTAACACAAGGAATGCCTCAATTTAGTAAATTAATTATTATGCTCCCTCTGACCCTTGGGAGGTCATGAAATTTTGGCAGAGGATGTTTTGAATCATTATAAGCTTATATGAATTATATGAAAATTGTTCGATACTTATTTGAGGTACTTACTTCACAAGGTTGCTAATTGATGGAATTATTCAATAATTTAATTTAGTCCATTTACTGATAATTAAATTATTAAATTTGGCCCAAACCATTTACATGCCATTAGATTTATACTTGAATTTTCTCTGAATTTTTGGAAGCAACATAGTATTTTATATTTCTTTAAATGAATTATCAAGGATTAAAATGAAATAATGATTTGGGGATAAAACCTTACTGAAAAATTTAGATATTTTGGAAGATGAGTTATATCCTCATTTTGAATAACATATAAAAGTTGTAGAATGATATCTTGACTGAAAATTGTATTTCATGTTCATTATTGGAAATATTAGTCAATAGAATAATTAAATAAATTATTAAATAAATAAGGAAAATTTTGAATCTCTGGATTTAGGGCTTAAAGGTCATAATAGACCTCCATTAATTATTATAAGAGTATTGGATAGTTATTTGATGTACCTCCTATTTTACATGAAGTTTGACATGGTGGTCTGCAATTAGCAATTTTGGAAAACTATATATTAATTTGTTTGAAGCTTATCACTCCTTAATCACTGATGATATTTGACCCAGAGCATTTATGGGCCCTTGCAATCATGTTAGAATTATCCTTGAATTTTCAGAAATAATATTGCCCTGTTTATTATTTTTATGAATTATTGCAATATACCAATTAAATAAAATAAGTGGCCTGAACCTTGCTGAAAAATTAAGAGATTTTGTATCTTAGGTTAAATGATTATATTAAGTATAACATAAATCTGGAGAGATTTTATATTGTCAAAATTTGGTACCTTCAGCTCAATCTTGGAGACTTGGGCCGCTATAAATGTTTAAATAAATTCCTAGATAAATAGGAAAATTGTAAAACTCTGGATTTGGGCAATAAAGGTCATAATGGACCTCCACTAATTATCATAGGAGTATTGGATGATTACTTGATATACTCCCCATTTTTACATAACATTAAACCTTGGTGGTTTGCGTATAGTAAATCTACTGAAATAATCTGGAGTACAAGTTAGGCACATAAGTCAAAAATTAGTGGTTATAGGAATGAGTTCATCACTCAGGGTTGGATGAGCTAGGGATTGGTTTGACTAACAGGTTAGGTGGTGTTTGGGATCGACGAAAGATCGTCTTCCCCATAAAGTGGAAGGTCAAATCTCCTTAGGTCTAGTTACTGTAATATGGAAATGAAAGGGGTAAAACCTAAGTCGTAGGCATAAAGTAGGTAGTAAACTTAGGATTTCACACTCTCACACCCCTGTGTCCCGAGAGATAGTTTGGGTTACTCGGGCAATAAGCCCAGTGTTTAAGGTAATGGGCATGTTAGTCCGGGGAGCTTTGGCTCGATTGTTGGTTATGACGGATGGGATAGTCCGAGGAGCTTCGGCTCGGTTGTAGGTTATGACGGACGGGATAGTCCGGGGAGCTTTGGCTCGGTTGTAGATCATGATGGATGGGACTGTTCGGTGAGCTTCGGCTCGGTTGGTTGTTTGACTCATAACTATTGCATGTGCATAAAAGGTTTAAGGTGGTGGGTCTTCGATATTGGGGAGTTCGATGCACCGACACCAATATCGTTGGCTCGGCAAGTGTGGTGAGCACTTCGCCAACAGAAGTCCGGTGCGCCAGCCGGCAAGAGTACGCAGGCGTCCTCTTAGTGCACCAAGCGTTGAGGCGTACGATAGGTCTGACCGGTAGTGCTTTACTGGTTTAGAGGTGGGCGAGGCCCAACCTATCGCTTTCGTCTGCCACTACGGAGGTATCCTGGGAGGTAACAGCTCCGAAAGGGGGAACTAAAGGTCTGTGTACACAGAGTCGAGTGGGTGAGTTGCACTTGCATGTTCACATCATAGCATAATTTTATTTCATAGCATAACCATTGCATAAAACCTGACACCTAATGTATAAGCGGTATGGGACGCTCTATACATTAGGCCTTGCAAAACGACCCCATGGCCTATAAGTTCGTGTGAGCGTGCTTATAAGTCAAGGTTCTCTTTCAATATTATAAGCCTGCTAATAGAACCGACACCCTATCGTATAAATCGGTATGGGACTTTTTATACGATAGGAGCCTTACAAAAGATCCCTTAGCTTATGTGTACCCACATAAGTTAAGGTTACTCATTTAATTTTGTATAATTATTATCATGCGTACACTGTTAGTTTAGTTCCGCTGCCATCTGGAATTTGACTATTCTCCACCTTCATGTCCTTCCCTTTCCTTCTCCCCGCTCGGTACTTAAGAGCCGTGGGGGAAGGGGTGGGGGACGATAGGGCTTAGTCTTTTAGACTAACGGTTTTCGAACCACATCATTTAGGGGACCACGGAGCCCAGCATGGAGGAGCAGCCCCGGAGGTCGGCACGCTTGGAGATCGGACAGTCTAGCACTGGAGTCCAGACAGCAGGGACAGTGAGTCCCGAACTATAGTAGTTGTATTAGTTTGCTTCCGCGATGAGTGAATTGTAGTGAGGACTTGATGTACCGGACATAAGCCCGAGATTTTCATTATATGTACTATCTGTGGACACTCCCTTCGTGGAGTTTATTTCTATATATGTGATTTTCTGTGGACTTGCATCTTTTCTTCTGCTACAGTAGAGATCGATTCGGCCGGCAGAACCGGCGTCTTGTAGTGATGACCTTCCCGTGCGAGAAGGTATCACCGCAAGGCGGCAGTTCTGGGCCTAAGACCCCGGTGTCGAAAAAGAAAAAAAATGGGGGTCTTACAAGTGGTATCAGAGGAAACCTCGATCAGAAAAGTAGCAGTCCACTAACCCTGGGACACCCCCGCTCGAGTTTAGTTTGGGGACAAACTAAGCAGCGGAAGCAGTGGTGGGCCCATATGGGAAATCACATGAAAATTGTCCACTTTTAGTTAAATCTGTGAGACTTCTTATAATTGTCTTCTATTACGCAGCCCCCAGCGCAGCCAACACCACAAGGCGGAGTTCAGCAGACTCCGACTGTTGCACCACCTCCCCCGGTCCCCACTCCATTCTTACACTCGGAGATGGGTCAAACGCTGACGGCCATTCTAGATGCCTTCAGGGCTCAACAGACTCCGGCTCCACAACCAAACCCGGGGGCCAATTGGCTGAGCATCTTTCGAGGACTCTCTCCTCCATCCTACTTGGGGACCGAATCCGCCGTACGGACAGAGGAATGGCTAGATATTATGTACGAAATGCTGACTGGGATACGATGTCCCTGGGAGGAGAGGGTGGCCTTGGTTGTCTCCTTCCTGGAGTCCCATGCTAAGAGGTGGTGGAAGACGCTGCTGGACACAAGATTTGTTGATAGGGAGGTTGCGGAAGTTACCTGGGAAGAGTTCAGGACCGCGCTGCTGGAGCATTTTGTTCCACAGTCGGCCAGGGATGAGTTGGAGGAGCGGTTCTTACAGCTGAAGCAAGACACCCGGACAGTGGTAGAGTACCATCGGGAGTTCGACCATTTGGCTCGATATGCAGATTCTTACCAGCTGGACGAAGCGGGATACATCAAGAGATTCTATAAGGGCCTGCGGGAGGACTTGAGGGAGGCTTTGTTGTTTGTATCCGACGGGCCTATCTCCCGGATTTTGGAAATGGCAAAGAGGATCGAGACCGATTGGCACACCACTCGGGGCCAGAAGCGGCAAGCGGAGGATCAGGGCCGAAGAGCCAGAAATGATCAGCGACAAGGTGCTATACCAGGTGGGAGAAGGACAGAGGACCAGCCTCGACAGGAAGTGAGGCAGGAGCCGAGGGAGCAGGTGATATTGGCCCCTCAGCCTCTTCAGATGAGGGAGGCACCGAGACCCGGGGGTATGGCATTTCCCCCACCGGAGTGCTACAACTGCCATCAGATAGGACACATTCGGAGAAACTGCCCCATGAGGGGAGCACCTTTACCAGCACCCCAGGATGCCCCGCATGCCCAGCAGTTTGGAGGACGAGGATGTGGTCGAGGACGTGGTTTCCAGGGTGCAGATCGTAGGCAGCAGAGGGAGCAAATTTATGCACTGGATCTGGCTCAGCCCCGAAACCCGGAGCAAGTAATCACTGGTACGTCTGAAAATTTTGGTTAAAGTTATTTCCTTATGAAGTTAAATTTGATATAGAAGTGACATTCTAGGAAAGAAAACCATAGCTAGAATTCTGAGACATTTAATTTTTCCAAACCCCAGGAATAGTTTTCATCAGCGGCAAACCCGCTTATACGCTATTTGATACGGGTGCTTCACACTCATTTGTATCGGAGGCCTTCATAGAAGGATTGGAAGGCGTGGAACGATTCACGGGTCTGATGATGAGGATACGACTATCCGACGGATCAGAGTTGTTCACCTCTGCCCACTGCAACAAGGAGGCGGAGATCGGCGGAAGGATATTTGAAGCTCCAGCGACGATCATAAAGATGCCAATCTTTGATTTGATCCAAGGGATGACGTGGTTGAACTGGAATCATGCTCAGATTGACTGCACGTCCAAAAGAGTTACCGTAAGACATGGGGATTCCTACCTCGTCATTGAAGGTATTAAATCCATTCCCCCTCTCATACTGTCGTCTGTACAAGCCGTCAAGGCTCACTTACAGGGGGAAGAAGTGTTTGAGGTAATATTCGAGATGACTGAGACCAAGGTCTCCACCTCGGATATTCCGGTGGTGCGAGATTTTGCCGACGTATTCCCAGAGAAACTGCCTGGGCTACCCCCACACCGGGAGCAGGATTTCCGGATACAGCTGGTGCCGGGGGCTAAGCCGGCAGCTAGGGCCCCTTACCGGATGGCCCCGACAGAGTTTCGAAGCCAACTCCAAGAACTAGTGGAGGCTGGATTTGTCCGATCGAGCTCTTCGCCTTGGGGAGCCCCAGTCTTGTTCGTTAAAAAGAAGGACGGAACTCTGAGACTGTGCATCGACTACCGAGCACTAAACCGATTGACAGTCCGAAACACATATCCGTTGCCAAGGATAGATGAGCTGTTTGACCAGCTAGAAGGTGCACATTTCTTTTCCAAATTGGATTTGAGGTCTGGTTACTACCAGCTAAGGATCTAGGAGGAGGACATTCCGAAGACTGCTTTTCAGTAGCAGATATGGGCTATATGAATTCACAGTGATGCCCTTCGGGCTCACAAATGCGCCGTCGGCATTTATGAGCCTTATGAATCAGGTGTTCGAAGAATATTTAGATGTATTTATCGATGACATCCTCATTTACTCAAGGACAGAGGAGGAGCACACACGGTATCTGACGCTGACCCTGGAGAGACTACGGGAGCACAAGCTTTATGCAAAGATCAGCAAATGCCAGTTTTGGTTGAAGGAGGTGGCCTTCCTAGGCCATATCATCAGTGGTGCTGGGTTGGCAGTGGACCCGGCCAAGATCCAAGCGGTTCGGGACTGGCCACAATTAAAGACGGCCACAGATGTACGAAGTTTCCTAGGACTTGCCGGTTACTACCGGAAATTTGTGGAGGGATTCTCTCGTATCGCCCTCCCACTCACATCTCTGACAAGGAAGGAGGTACCCTTTATCTGGACCCCACGATGTGAGGAGGCTTTTCAAGAGCTAAAGGGGAGACTCACTTCGGCTCCTATACTCGCCCTCCCTTCAGGGAAAGAAGGATTCCAGGTCTACACCGATGCCTCCTATCAGGGCATGGGTGCAGTACTTATGCAGAATGGCCATGTGATAGCTTACGCTTCTCGGCAGCTGAAGAAGCACGAGCAAAACTACCCAGTTCATGACTTAGAGATGGGAGCGGTCATTTTTGCACTAAAAGTCTGGCGTCACTATCTGTACGGTGTCCACTGCGACATATACTCCGACCATAAAAATCTGAGGTATGTGGACACACAGAAGGAGCTAAACATTAGACAGAGACGATGGGTGGAATTTTTAGCAGACTACCAGTATGAGATGCACTACCACCCTGGAAAGACGAATGTGGTAGCAGATGCATTAAGCCGAAAGACCACAAACGCTGGAGTAGGAACGCCGTTGATGGCCTTGGAGTTAATACAGATGTTTGATAAGATGCAAGTATCCCTGGTATCTGAGGATCACCCTGAGTTATACCGAGAATATCTGTCGTCATTAATCGCCACGGATGACATACGAAAACGGGTCAAGGATGGACAGAGGCAGGATACTCAGCTAGAGCCGATTTTTCGGTCCTTAGAAGCAGGCACTGCGGGAGATTACACACTGAGGGATGATTTAGTATACTTCAGAGGATGGGTCTACATACCAGTGGGAGTCCAGATCCGGGAGGACATCATGATGGAGGCTCATTGCAGTCGATATTCGGTACACCCGGGAATTACGAAGATGACTGCAGATCTGAAGAAGACTATGTTCTAGCCCGGCATGAAGAAAGATATCACCTACTTCGTGACCCGTTGCAAGGCGTGCCAATTAGTAAAAGCGGAGTGCAGAAACCCCGCAGGATTATTGCAGCCACTCCCAGTACTAGAGTGGAAGTTTGATGATATCGCCATGGACTTTATACATGGACTTCATCGATCCAGGACAGGGAACGATTCGATATGGGTGATCATCGACCGACTAACGAAGGTGGCGAGGTTTATTCCAATCAGGAAGGATGACTCGGTGGGGGTGTTAGTCCGGAAATTTGTGGAGCAGTTCGTCCGCTACCATGGTGTACCCAAGTCGATTGTGTCAGACCGGGACGGATGATTTACATCCAGGGAGTGGAGGTCAGTGCAAACTTACTTAGGCACTCGACTAACCTTCAGTACAGCTTTTCATCCCCAGACAGATGGACAGACAGAACGGACCAACCAGACTTTGGAGGATTTACTACGACTCTGCGTATTAGATCGCGGTGAACCATGGGAGAAGTTATTACCACTGATCGAGTTCTTGTATAATAACAGCTACCAGTCCAGTATTAAAATGGCTCCTTATGAGGCGTTGTATGGACGAAAGTGCAGGACTCCTCTGTCATGGATACAGGACGAGGATCCTAAGGCATTGGGTTCGGAGTTTGTCGAGGACACCGAGGCTCAGGTAAGATTGATACGGGACAGAATGCTGGAAGCACAGAGCCGGCAGGCTAAGTATTACGACGCTCGGCACCGTCAGGTGGAATTCCAGATAGGAGATCAGGTGTTCTTGAAGATCCGATCCATGCATGGAGTTACTCGGGTACGCGGACAGAGGAAAAAGCTCAGCCCAAGGTACATGGGGCCTTATAGGATCCAGGAGCGGATCGGTCCCTTGGCATACAGGCTGGAACTGCCACCGGAGCTGGCGAGTCTGCACGACGTATTCCATATATCCTCTCTTAGGAGAGCTCTACTACGTCCAGAGCAGCAAGTTACAACCACAGATGGACCGATAGCATCTGATCGGTCAGTTCATCTGGAACCGGTCCGGATTGACGACAAGGGGGTACGAGTTTTGCGCCACAAGTGGGTTCCGTTAGTCAAGGTCCTGTGGAGAAATCACGGAAGAGAGGAGCACACATGGGAGCCCCAGGACTTGATGCGACAAAGATATCCGGAACTCTTCAGTCAGGTATTCCTCGCAACCACTCAAGATGTTCAATTTCCTTCCTAATTTAACTGAAATTTCAAGGTTATGGGCTAAACTTTTGTTTATTGGGGTCTAGATTTTGCCAGTTGGGCTACTTGGTCTTGAAATTGACAAACACCTTTAAACCTCACATGACAAACATGAGGTCGTGACGTAAAACTTTCAACTCTCATGGGATGTTACAAGTTTCTTCCTCCCTGATAGGAGTCCCCGTAGGCTTAACCTGGATTTCGGGGACGAAATCTTTGTTTTATTTATTGGGATTTGTAACATCCCATTTCCAACTAGACCCCTAAGAGTGGTTCTGTCATGACAAAACCCTATGAAGCCCAAGAAAGAGTCAAGTGGACCTGGTAATGTGGATAGGGCCACTATGGTCTGCACTTAGCAGATCTCTAAACCTTGGTTAAAAGTGATCATGGGGCTTCACCAAGACTCCAAGACCCCACCCATACCCTTATAACCCTAGAAAGAGATCAATGGGTCACTAAGGACCCATGAAGAGCAATCAAAGGACCTAAGTTAACCAAAGTCAACTATAGCCCTAATTGGGTCAAATTGACCTACACAAGGGTCAATTGCAGTCCCTTGGCCCAGTAGACCCCACCCATACCTTCTTAGACCTAGTGAGAGGTTAATGGGTCACTAAGGACCCATAGAGAGTAGTCAATAGGGCTAAGTTGACCAAAGTCAACTATGACCCTAATTGGGTCAAATTGACCTACACAAGGGTCAATTGCAGTCCCTTAGCCCAATGGACCCGACCCCTACCCTCATAAGCCTAGTGAGAGGCCAATAGGTCACCAAGGACCCATTGGGACCAATCAAAGGGCTAGTTTTGACCAAAGTCAACCCTTGACCTAAAATGGTCAAAAGGCCCTAGTTAGGGGCCAAGTGACCTCCAAGGGCCAATCCAACCCCACCCTAGGAGAGGCTAATGGGTCACCAAGGACCTATTAAGGAAATCTCAAGGATCAAATTAACCTAGGTGGGCCCTAGTCCAACTTTGGGTCAAGTTAGCCCAAATGGGCTAACTCAAGCTCAAGCCCATTACATTGGGGCTAACCTTGACTTAAGTGGCCAAATGGATTTATGGGCTGACATGGGACATGTAGGAGCCAAAAATTCAGGCATGGTGACTAGGAGAGAGAAAGTCACCATGGAGGAGAGAGAAAGAGAAGAAAGAAGAAGGAAGGAGGACTTTGTGCTCCTCCTTCCCCCTCCCCAACCTCCCCATTCATTTCAGAAGGACAAGGGGGAGTGTAGCAGCCATTGTGGACTGTTTAGAGCAAGCTCCACCCCCTACCAACCTAGCCGCCAACCTTGACCATGGCCAAAAATGACACATGGCTTTTCAGCCACCTAACACCTCCCCTCTCCACCTTAAAAGCTTCAGTGAGGTCCAAGGAGCATTTCCCACCACTTTCCTGAAGAAGCCAAGTTGTTTCACTGAGTTTTTGAAGAAACCCGACCACCACCACCACCATGGTATTCCGGCGATCCTCCCGACTTCAGGCCGCCAAAAAGGTCCTCCTCCACTCCTTCTTACATGGATAGATCGTAGGGATCATTAGAACCAAGGTTGGAGCTCAGTTGAGCCCAATCGAAATTTCAATTTCATGGTTTTTCCATGATTTTTCCGCTTGTCGGGAACGCCGGAGCAGTGCTCCCCGGCGGCCGTGCCGCCGCCTGGTGATAGCCCCGACCACCACGAAGGTGTCAGCGGCGGTGGCAGGCCGGGGAGGTGGCCGGATCGCCGGCGGCAGCCGCTGGAAGATGGCCCAGGCGGGACGAATCTGGGTCGTCGGCTAGAGCTTGAAGATGACTAGATCCCGTCCAAAATCGCGCCAAGATTCGTGCTGATATGATTAAATAAACTATAGCTTAAATTTGATTTTATTTCATTCCCTGTCACAGATTTTGTATTTATTGGTTTTAATTATTAAAATTAGTTAGAGACCTTTTCAGAAAATATGGTCAACACAAGAAATGTAGCCCTATGGGTCTACTGTCAAACAAAATTGGTTTGAACCAATTTGGGTGACTGGTTTGACCAGGGCACTCAATTTGGTAAGGTCTATACAAATGACTAGGCAGCTATTAAACTAGTTGCCCACACTTCATCCTTGATCCAAATGAGCTGAGATTTTGGCAGGGAGTCACCCTACCCTATACCTAGACCCTGCCCAAAAATGGGAATTTTTGGGAATAATTTTCCTATAGTTTTGTAAAAAAATTAATTATGCTAGGGTAAATTAAATTATGGGTCAAATGAAGTCCAAATTTATCCAAATTTTGGTGGGATGGATAAGAGGTCAATATAGACCTCTGTTAAAGTTTCATTAAGTTTGGAGTTGATTTGAATGGGATTCAAGCAAACCCTAGCCTTGCCCTAAGAAGGGTATTTTGGTCCAAAATGTAATTTTGGCTTTTAGTGTCCAATTCACCTCAACAGAGGTTCAAATTTGGTACACTGGTTTGGCATGACAATATACACCTCCCAATGAAAACTTGGGGGCATTGGAGTTGATTTGGCCCAAGATCCTAGGTCAAACCCTAAGGAAGGGCTTTTGTACCTTGTGAAGGACATATGGCCAAACCACCTTGTATGGCTATGAAATTTTGTAGGGGTGGTATTTTGGTAACTATAACCCTCTGGTAAAAATATTAGGGTATTTTGGAAGGTTTAGGACCCTCAAAAGCCTAACCCTAGTTTAGGGCACAAATGTGGTGGGATAGGAATGGGTTAGCTAAACCCCTTAAAATGATATGAAATTTTGGTAGGATGGTCATAAGGATATTAAGAAGCTTTGGTGATTTATTTAGAAATTTTGGAGTAATATTTATAGCACTTCATTTGTAACACAAGGAATGCCTCAATTTAGTAAATTAATTATTATGCTCCCTCTGACCCTTGGGAGGTCATTAATTTTTGGCAGAGGATGTTTTGAATCATTATAAGCTTATATGAATTATATGAAAATTGTTGGATACTTATTTGAGGTACTTACTTCACAAGCTTGCTAATTGATGGAATTATTCAATAATTTAATTTAGTCCATTTACTGATAATTAAATTATGAAATTTGGCCCAAACCATTTACATGCCATTAGATTTATACTTGAATTTTCTCTGAATTTTTTGAAGCAACATAGTATTTTATATTTCTTTAAATGAATTATCAAGGATTAAAATGAAATAATGATTTGGGGATAAAACCTTTCTGAAAAATTTAGATATTTTGGAAGATGAGTTATATCCTCATTTTGAATAACAAATAAAAGTTGTAGAATGATATCTTGACTGAAAATTGTACTTCATGTTCATTATTGGAAATATTAGTCAATAGAATAATTAAATAAATTATTAAATAAATAAGGAAAATTTTGAATCTCTGAATTTAGGGCTTAAAGGTCATAATAGACCTCCATTAATTATTATAAGAGTATTGGATAGTTATTTGATGTACCTCCTATTTTACATGAAGTTTGACATGGTGGTCTGCAATTAGCAATTTTGGAAAACTATATATTAATTTGTTTGAAGCTTATCACTCCTTAATCACTGATGATATTTGACCCAGAGCATTTATGGGCCCTTGCAATCATGTTAGAATTATCCTTGAATTTTCAGAAATAATATTACCCTATTTATTATTTTTATGAATTATTGCAATATACCAATTAAATAAAATAAGTGGCCTGAACCTTGCTGAAAAATTAATAGATTTTGTATCTTAGGTTAAATGATTATATTAAGTATAACATAAATCTAGGGAGATTTTATATTGTCAAAATTTGGTACCTTCAGCTCAATCTTGGAGACTTGGGCCGCTATAAATGTTTAAATAAATTCCTAGATAAATAGGAAAATTGTAAAACTCTGGATTTGGGCAATAAAGGTCATAATGGACCTCCACTAATTATCATAGGAGTATTGGATGATTAATTGATATACTCCCCATATTTACATAACATTAAACCTTGGTGGTCTGCATATAGTAAATCTACTGAAATAATCTGGAGTACAAGTTAGGCACATAAGTCAAAAATTAGTGGTTATAGGAATGAGTTCATCACTCAGGGTTGGATGAGCTAGGGATTGGTTTGACTAACAGGTTAGGTGGTGTTTGGGATCGATGAAAGATCGTCTTCCCAATAAAGTGGAAGGTCAAATCTCCTTAGGTCTAGTTACTGTAATATGAAAATGAAAGGGGTAAAACCTAAGTCATAGGCATAAAGTAGGTAGTAAACTTAGGATTTCACACTCTCACACCCCTGTGTCCCGAGAGATAGTTTGGGTTACTCGGGCAATAAGCCCAGTGTTTAAGGTAATGGGCATGTTAGTCCGGGGAGCTTTGGCTCGGTTGTTGGTTATGACGGACGGGATAGTCCGGGGAGCTTCGGCTCGGTTGTAGGTTATGACGGACGGGATAGTCCGGGGAGCTTTGGCTCGGTTGTAGATCATGATGGACGAGACTGTCCGGTGAGCTTCGGCTCGGTTGGTTGTTTGACTCATAACTATTGCATGTGCATAAAAGGTTTAAGGTGGTGGGTCTTCGATATTGGGGAGTTCGATGCACCGACACCAATATCGTTGGATCGGCAAGTGTGGTGAGCACTTCGCCAACAGAAGTCCGGTGCGCCAGCCGGCAAGAGTACGCAGGCGTCCGCTTAGTGCACCAAGCATTGAGGCGTACGATAGGTCTGACCGGTAGTGCTTTACTGGTTTAGAGGTGGGCGAGGCCCAACCCACCGCTTCCGTCTGCCACTACGAAGGTATCCTGGGAGGTAATGGCTCCGAAAGGGGGAACTAAAGGTCTGTGTACACAGAGTCGAGTGGGTGAGTTGCACTTGCATGTTCACATCATAGCATAAATTTATTTCATAGCATAACCATTGCATAAAACCTGATACTTATTGTATAAGCGGTATGGGACGCTCTATACATTAGGCCTTGCAAAACGACCCCTTGGCCTATAAGTTCGTGTGAGCGTGCTTATAAGTCAAGGTTCTCTTTCAATATTATAAGCCTGCTAATAGAACCGACACCCTATCGTATAAATCGGTATGGGACTTTTTATACGATAGGAGCCCTGCAAAAGATCCCTTAGCTTATGTGTACCCACATAAGTTAAGGTTACTCATTTAATTTTGTATAATTATTATCATGCGTACACTGTTAGTTTAGTTCCGCTGCCATCTAGAATTTGACTATTCTCCACCTTCATGTCCTTCCCTTTCCTTCTCCCTGCTCGGTACTTAGGAGCCATGGGGGAAGGGGTGGGGGACGATAGGGCTTAGTCTTTTAGACTAACGGTTTTCGAACCACATCATTTAGGGGACCACGGAGCCCAACATGGAGGAGCAGCCCCGGAGGTCGGCACGCTTGGAGATCGGACAGTCTAGCACTGGAGTCCAGACAGCAGGGACAGTGAGTCCCGAACTATAGTAGTTGTATTAGTTTGCTTCCGCGATGAGTGAATTGTAGTGAGGACTTGATGTACTGGGCATAAGCCCGAGATTTTCATTATATGTACTATTTGTGGACACTCCCTTCGTGGAGTTTATTTCTATATATGTGATTTTTTGTGGACTTGCATCTTTTCTTCTGCTACAGTAGAGATCGATTCGGCCGGCAGAACCGGCGTCTTGTAGTGACGACATTCCCGGGCGAGAAGGTATCACCGCAAGGCGGCGGTTCTGGGCCTAAGACCCCGGTGTCGAAAAAGAAAAAAAATGGGGGTCTTACAGCATTAAAGGTATTGGAGGAGGTCCATTCGGGGGAATGCGGAAGCCACTCAGGGAGTCGGACTTTGGAAGGGAGGGTACTAAGGCAAGGCTATTTCTGGCCTACCCTCCGGAAAGATGCGGAGGAGCTTGCTAAGAGGTGTAGAAAGTGTCAGGAGTTTGCTCCCTTGCATCTCCTCCCAGCACAAAGGCTGCGAACGATCACCTCTCCATGGCCCTTCGCCATATGGGGAATGGACCTAGTGGGGCCGTTTCCTCAAGCTAGCGGTCAGAGGAGGTTCCTACTGGTCATGGTGGATTACTTTTCGAAATGGCTGGAGGTGAAGGCTTTGGTGAAGGTTACATCGCAAGTGGTCAAGAACTTTGTGTGGGGGGAGATTATTTGCCGGCATGGGCTCCCTTTGGCCATAGTCACCGACAATGGGCCACAATTCGCCAGCAGGGAGTTTGTGGACTTTTGTGTGCAGCTTGGCATAGACCTTCGGTTTGCCTCGGTTCATCACCCTCGAAGCAACGGACAGGTGGAAGCAGCAAATAAGATCATTGTGAATCTCTTAAAGAAGAAAGTGGAGAACTTGAGGGGGAGCTGGGTGGAACAACTCCCCTCCGTCCTATGGGCTCTGCGAACTACTCCAAATACGGCCATAGGAGAGACGCCTTTCAAGCTCTCCCATGGCTCGGAGGCCGTCATACTTGTGGAGTTTGAGGTTGAATCTCCCAAGGTAACAGCAGCAAGGGAAGGAGATGAAAGGTGGCAGGTCGATAATGGAGAGGAGCAGAGGCTTTCACTCGACCTCGTGGAGGAGCTCCGGGAGCTAGCATCAATCCGACAGGAGGAGGTCAAGCGCTGGATGTCCAGGTACTTTGATAAGCACATCTGGATCAAGCAATTTCAAAAGGGGGACTTGGTCCTCAAGAAGGTGGATGTCGCGGGCAGGGGGGCCTCGGTAGGAAAGCTTAACCCCAATTGGGAGGGTCCCTTCATTGTAAAACAAGTTTTGAAGTCATAGGGGTATCACCTCCAGGATGTGGACGGGATACCCCTGGATCGCGCCCGCAGCGGTGATGATCTGAAGCGTTTCTATCCGTAATGATAATTTTTCTCTGAATATGCTTGAGTATGACTTTAATGATCTTACTTTTTAAATGTATCATAATTTCCTAGCACAATGCACCTCAGGACGTCCTTCTTAGAAGAAGGTGGTTGGAGGAGAAAGAGGAGAGGAGACCCCGAGCAGACCCGCTGACCAGGATCTCATCTAGCTGGCAGGGCTGTAGGCTCACTCGGTGGTTGGAGGAGAAAGAGGAGAGGAGACCCCGAGCAGACCCGCTAACCAGGCTCTCATCAAGCTGGCAGGGCTGTAGGCTCACTCGGTGGTTGGAGGAGAAAGAGGAGAGGAGACCCCGAGCAGACCCGCTGACCAGGCTCTCATCAAGCTAGCAGGGATGTAGGCTCACTCGGTGGTTGGAGGAGAAAGAGGAGAGGAGACCCCGAGTAGACCCGCTGACCAGGCTCTCATCAAGCTAGAAGGGCTGTAGGCTCACTCGGTGGTTGGAGGAGAAAGAGGAGAGGAGACCCCGAGCAGACCCGCTGACCAGTCTCCCATCAAGCTGGAAGGGTTGTAGGCTCACTCGGTGGTTGGAGGAGAAAGAGGAGAGGAGACCCCGAGCAGACCCGCTGACCAGGCTCTCATCTAGCTGGCAGGGCTATAGGCTCACTCGGTGGTTGGAGGAGAAAGAGAAGAGGAGACCCCGAGCAGACCCGCTGACCAGGCTCTAATCAAGCTGGCTGGGCTGTAGGCTCACTCGGTGGTTGGAGGAGAAAGAGGAGAGGAGACCCCGAGCAGACCCGCTGACCAGGCTCTCATCAAGCTGGCAGGGCTGTAGGCTCACTCGGTGGTTGGAGGAGAAAGAGGAGAGGAGACCCTGAGCAGACCCGCTGACTAGGCTCTCATCAAGCTGGCAGGGCTGTAGGCTCACTCGGTGGTTGGAGGAGAAAGAGGAGAGGAGACCCCGAGCAGACCCACTGACCAGGCTCTCATCTAGCTGGCAGGGTTGTAGGCTTACTCGGTGGTTGGAGGAGAAAGAGGAGAGGAGACCCCGAGCAGACCCGCTGACCAGGCTCTCATCAAGCTGGCAGGGCGGTAGGCTCACTCGGTGGTTGGAGGAGAAAGAGGAGAGGAGGCCCCGAGCAGACCCGCTGACCAGGCTCTCATCAAGCTGGCAGGGCTGTAGGCTCACTCGGTGGTTGGAGGAGAAAGAGGAGAGGAGACCCCGAGCAGACCCGCTGATAGGGCTCTCATCTAGCTGGCAGGACTGTAGGCTCACTCGGTGGTTGGAGGAGAAAGAGGAGAGGAGACCCCGAGCAGACCCGCTGACCAGGCTCTCATCAAGCTGGCAGGGTTGTAGGCTCACTCGGTGGTTGGAGGAGAGAGGAGAGGAGACCCCGAGCAGACCCGCTGACCAGGCTCTCATCAAGCTTGCAGGGCTGTAGGCTCACTCAGTAGTTGGAGGAGAAAGAGGAGAGGAGACCCCGAGCAGACCCGCTGACCAGGCTCTCATCTAGCTGGAAGGGCTGTAGGCTCACTCGGTGGTTGGAGGAGAAAGAGGAGAGGAGACCCCGAGCAGACCCGCTGACCAGGCCCTCATCAAGCTGGCAGAGTTGTAGGCTCACTCAGTGGTTGGAGGAGAAAGAGGAGAGGATGCCCCGAGCAGACCCGCTGACCAGGCTCTCATCAAGCTGACAGGTCTGTAGGCTCACTCAGTGGTTGGAGGAGAAAGAGGAGAGGAGACCCCGAGAAGACCCGCTGACCAGGCTCTCATCAAGCTGGCAGGGCTGTAGGCTCACTCGGTGGTTGGAGGAGAAAGAGGAGAGGAGACCCCGAGCAGACCCGCTGACCAGGCTCTCATCAAGCTGGCAGGGCTGTAGGCTCACTCGGTGGTTGGAGGAGAGAGAGGAGAGGAGATCCCGAGCAAACCCGCTGACCAGGCTCTCATCAAGCTGGCTGGGCTGTAGGCTCACTCGGTGGTTGGAAACAATAACAAAAGGGGGGAAGGGATACTTCAGGAGGACTTCCTACATAAAGAAAAAGAAGAGAGGGGGAGGAATAATTGACCCCCCAGGTCCACTCGCGCCGAGAGGAGCCGGTAGGCAACGCGAGAGGAAGGAGAAGGTGTCCCCACACTCGCGAGAGTGGCAGAGACTCGCCAGCCCGCCCCCTGGGCCAGGTCTGCTGGTAACAGCCGGCGAGGGGAAAGACAACCCCCTCTCGCCGCCAAAGATCTCGAGGATCTCGCAAGCTGTCCAAGCGAGAGAAAAAGAAAAAAGGGAGGAAAAAGAAAAGAAAAAGGCTAACTTCAGGCGCGAGCAAAAATATATATACACACATGAATCATATTCGTGTTTTAATACAGTACATTCCCAAATCAGGAGAGACATTGTAATCATAGCAAAAAGGGAAGAAAAAGGCTGATGTGCTCAAGGAGCCCTAGACCTTCTCGCTCGCCGAAGATCCCTCGTCCTCGCCATAAATCTCAGGAACGAGGTCCCGGGCAGTGATGTCCTCGCAATCATCTTTAACTACACCCATCCCTCGCATCATCTTCAGGATGAGCTCGGCGGTCTGTATGTTGGCATCCCGACAAAATTCTTTGACCTCGTCGTGCGTATAATGCGCGGGAGGAGGTGGAGGCCTCTTTCAGCTGGGCATTCTCTGTTTTCAGCTCCTTCACCTCCGTCTCCAACTCCTCCACTCGCGAACGCAGCCTTTCAGCCATCTCAGCATCCTGCAAAAATAAAACCGTTAAATCTAGCGGGAGGGTGCTCGAGAAGGCCGGCTAAGTATCAACTCACCACTCCGCCACTGGCCTTGGCGAGAAGGCTCTCGGCCACCTCCAGTCGCTTGGTGAGATCCCCAGACTTCTCGCGCTCGGCAGCGAGTTTGGTTTCTATCTCTTTCCAGCTTCGAGTGTTGAAAATTAGGCGGCGCGAGAGTCGATGAGAGAGTTCGAGGGTACGCAGCTGCGAGTGGGCCGTCCTGAAGACGAGATCTCGCGTGGTGGCCGCGTTGAGCGCGTCAGGGGCGAGACCACCATAGAGGCCGAAGCCCAAGGATAAGGCGTGGGCAGAAGACTCGGCTTGCTCTCTCCATGGGGGAAGAAGGGTAGAGATGGAGACCCGATGTGCCCCCTTATCCCAGATGAGCGTAGGCTCATTGGCACCGTTGGGGACAGACGGGCCCATGTTGAAGTTCAGGTAGGCGGATGGAGCAGGATACTGGAGAGGAGCCTCCCCGCGAGAAGGGGACCGGGGAGGTTGGCGAGAAGAGCTCGCGGGCGGTGCGAGAGGGGCCGCGTCTTCAGGAAGCGAGATAGCCCTGTACGGAGAGGTCAAGGGAGGCGAGTGCGGAGATTCAGATCCCAGGTATATGGGGCTCAAGGATCTCGGCGTCGCCGCCGTGTCCGCAGGGACCTTGCCTTTCTTGGAAGGGAAGGAGACTACTTTCTTCAGCTTCATCTTCAGTTTCTTTGAGGGGCTGAGGCGAGAGGGGGCCGAGTCCTCAGTCGCCCTCTTTCGGGGAGGAGGGGCCAACGAATCTTTGTCCGCCTCGGCCGCCATAGTGGCGTGAGCCATGTCTTTAGATGGCTTGATATTACTTCTGTAGGGTGGGGTGCACCGGCACGTTCCTCTCTCTTGGGAGAAGTGAGAGAGTCAGGGAAAAGGTTCAGTGTTGGAACCCTAGGTTTTGATTTGAGTTCTGTCCTCTTTTTCTGTCTCTTGACCCAAGATTTATCTATGGTCAAAGGTTAGTTGATAGGTTAGATTCTCTAGTTGTGTAGAATTGCTTTTCCAGATGAATATTTGGTTAAGTAGTTTTTCGTTCGACTATAGTCGAACGTCGCTCGACTATCGTCTATCGGCTGATCGACGATCGTCTATCAGTTGGTCGACGTTCACTCTGCATTGATAGCTCGACTCTCTGTTGATAGGTCGACTATCTGTTGTCTTTGGTAGTTCGACTATCTGTCCTGATAGTTCAACTATCTGATAGCTCGACTATCTGTTGATAGGTCGACTATCTGTGTTGCTTTGATAGTTTGACTATCTGTTGATAGGTCGACTATCTGTGTTGCTTTGATAGTTCGACTATCTGTTGATAGGTCGACTATCTGTGTTGCTTTGATAGTTCGACTATCTGCTTGGATAGTTCAACTATCTGATAGTTCGACTATCTGTTGATAGGTCGACTATCTGTTTTGTTTGATAGCTCGACTATCTGTTGGTAGGTCGACTATCTGTTTTTCTGTGATAGGTCGACTATCTGCTTGATAGGTCGACTATCTGTTTTGCTTTGGTAGTTCGACTATCTGTCCTGATAGATCGACTATCTGATAGCTCGACTATCTGTTCTGATAGGTCGACTATCTGCTGAGGTAGTTCGACTATCTTCTTTGATAGTTCGACTATCTGGATCGTTCGACTATCTGTCCGATAGGTCGACGATCTTCGTGCTTTGGTCGACGATCCCCGAGGGTCGTTCGACGTTTTGCTGTATGTTTTAAATAGTTTTGTCGTCTTCTGTGATGTGATTAATTTCATAATCATTTTGGCACATTTTATAAAAGATTATTTGAATAAATTATGATAACACTTCCATGCAATATCAGTTCCATTCTTTATGCATGAGCTAATCTTTTCTGACAAAGTTGTTTGTCTTATAGCTGAGATATGATTTCTGCTTTATCTGCCAGGCTGTCCTTTATAGCCGTTAGACTCAAAAAGTCTTCCTTGACTGTAAAGAGTCTCTTCTGATGTGACTTTCTCTTATATTATTTCATCAGAGTAATTTGCAGCTTCTTAGAAAGCTTTATCCTTTTATAGGATATCTGCCTGCAGTATTTTGTTTTGCTTTATGCTTTTTGCAGCCCAGCTTGCAGAGTTCAGAAGAAGACAAGATTCAAACTCAGTTAAGAGCCGTTGTTGCTGCTGCTATATAAAGACTTCTTTGAAGAAGAAATCAACTAGTCCATATAGCAAAAATCAAGTTCATCCAGGAAAAAGGAATTCAAAAGCTAACAGCTACATTTAAGCTTAAGAACTTACAGTTTCAAACTGCTCTCAGCTCATTCACATCTAACTGAGAAGAAGTTCTAGTTCTTCACTCTTCTTCAACCTGAGTTCTCCTGCTTACAGGAAGATCTTCACTCAGGGCCTTTTGAAGAAGAAGAAGAAGAAGATAGCTGTCTGAAGAAGAAATTTTATTTAATATTATTTATCTTCTTGTAGCTTTTTCCTTCAGTATTTTCTGAAGTGTTTCTGCACTGAAGCAAGACTTCACCTGGACGTTCTCTTAGCCAGGGGGAGCCTTGATTCTTTTAGAGCTTTCTAGCTCAGTGCAAGTTATTGTGCTTCTCTAATCTATTATAAAATAGAGAAGACACCTTAACCTCCTTTCCCCCTCCTATAAAGGGTTATTACTCCCTTCAAAAGTATCCCTTGGTGGCAGGGCACCTGATCAAAAACCTGTGTTGGTTTTTAGACACCTGATCAAAAGTCTAAAGGGTTTCTTGATCTACCTGAAGCAGATCTTGTTGGTGGCAGGGCACCTGATCAAAAACCTGAGTGGATTCCTACCTTGTTGGTAGAAGAGTGGACGTACCCAAGTTGTTTGGGGAACCACTATAAATTCCTTGTGTCGTCTGGATTGCTTTAATTAATTACTTGCATTGTGGCTGTGATTAGATCTTAACTAGGTTTGCTAGTTGATGTTTAGGTTTCCAAGCCTTAACTGTAATTACAGTTGGCTGCCTTTTCGTGCACAACACTTGTGTTAGGCTTTAAGGTTTAATCTCAAATATCTATAACCTTCATTCCGCATTTAACTCCAAGGGAGTTGAGTAGAAAGTCAACTTTGCTAGTGCAATTTTTGATTACTCTATTCACCCCCCCCCCCCTCCCCTCTAGAGTAGTATCTATCCCTTCTCTTTCAATTGGTATCAGAGGGAGGTTGACTGACTGAATAGGCTAACACCTAAGTCACAAGATCCTGATAGATACCAAAGTTTATAGATATTCACTTTCACTATCATGGCCCAGTTCAAGGATTATTCTAGCACCAGACCTCCAGCATGCAACTTGGCTAAGTTTGGAATCTGGAAGGCAAGGATTAAATTATATATGAACTCTATTGATGAAAGTATTTTTGCCTCTATTTTGACAGGACCACCAAGAGCACCTGCTGCAGCTACTGCCTCATCATCATCTGATATGAGTGTAGTGCCTCCTCTAGACTACAATGATGAATACAAAAAGGCAAAGATAGCAGATGCCAAGGCAATGAACATTCTGGCTCAGACAATGTCTGATGAAGTATTCTAGAAGGTTGCTGACTGCTCCTCAACAAAAGCAATGTGGGATACACTGAACCAGATTGTAGCTGGTTCATCTGATGAAAGGAAGGACAGGAGGTCCAACCTTATCTCACAGTATGAGAATTTCAAGAAAACTGATGCTGAATCAGTGGAAGCTATGTACACAAGGCTCAGCTCAATCATCAATGAGCTGAGGACCCTTGACAAGGATATTTCATTGACAGAGGTCAATGATAAGATTCTTATGTGCTTCCCTAGCACATGGGATCTGAGGATCTGGCCTATCAAGGAGGCTAGAAGCACAAATGAAATCTCAACAGAAGCCCTTCTCGGCAAGCTCAAGTCTTTTGAGCAAGTGCTGAAGTCCAGGGAAGCTGAAGCTGAAGCAAAGACCCCAACTCCTACAAGAAAAGAGCAAACCCTTGCTCTTAAAGCTGCTGAAGCTTCTGAAGGAAGCCAGTCCAATGAGGAACTTATGGCATTATTTGCCAAAAGGTTTCTCAAGATGGGAAGGAAGGAATTCAGAAAGAAATCTTCAAAGTATGAAGATAAACTAAGGTATGATCATACCCCTTCTAAAGAAATAATCTGTTATGGTTGCAGGAAGCCTGGACATATTCTTCCAGATTGTCCAGAGGAAAAGAACAAAGATAAAAGAAAAGACAAGGATCAGCACAGGAAGCATTCCAAGCCATCCTCCTACAAGAACAAAAAGAAGGAGAGAGGCTTTGTTGCTAAAACCTGGAGTGACTCTGATGAGGAATCTTCCTCCTCAAGCTCCAGTGAGGATGAGGAAGAAAAGAAGGCAAAGGAAGTTTGCCTAATGGCAATTGATGCCTGCAGCAATCACTCAGCTGCAGAGAATTCAGATTCTGATGAAGAAATGCCAACTGAAGATGAGGTATTTTCTTCTTATGACTTTACATCTGCTGAATTTAAATCTGATTTTAAATCTTTATGTTTAGATTTAATTAATTCTGAAAAAGAAATAAAAGAACTTAGAATTAAACTAGTTGAATCTGAATTGATTGCTAATGAAAATATTAGGTTAACAGCAGAACTCACTAATGCTAGTGAAGAAATAAAATTCCTTAAGAATGAATTAGCTAAGTCCAAAAGATTAGAAGAGTCTCTGAATGGTAGAAGCCTTAAGTTGCTTGAAATAACCAGCATGTCTAACACTAGGTCAGGCAATAACAAATTAGGCTTAGGAGCATCTTCTAGTGAGCCCCCAATCATTCTTAAAAACCAACTTTCAACTCCAGTGAATTTTATTTCATCTAGTGGAATAAAAAACACTGAGCAAGTTAATCAAGTAAATAGAGCTTTAAATAAAGCTAAAAGAGAGAAAAGAAAACAGAAATTTAAGGAATTACAAAGAGCGTCGAACGCTGCTCGACGATCGCAGGCCCAATGGTCGAACGGAGATCGACGATCTGGGTACCAATCGTCGAACGCCGATCGACGCTTTCAACAAGAATTTCAAAATTCCAACCAGAACTTTAGAAACCCGAATATGAATAGAAACCCTAGGTTCATTGACTCATCATCTGCATGGAGAATCCCACCTAGGAGATCTTACCCATTAGGTTATCACCCTCAGCCTGCTTATTCATTTATTTCCAGTTTTTCTTATGTGAAAAACAAGGGACCCAAGGTTATCTGGGTCCACAATGTTTAAATATATTTATTTGCAGGTGAAGACATATCATATCACTCAAAATAAGTGGTATTTGGATAGTGGTTGTTCCAAGCACATGACAGGAAATAAAGAACATCTGTCAAGGTTCAAGGCAAGGCTTGGCCCAAAGGTAATCTTTGGAGATTCAAGCTGTGGTCAAACTGAAGGCTATGGCAGGATGATAATTGGAGCTGTTACATTCAAGAGAGTTGCTTATGTGACTGGACTGAAGCATAATCTAATTTCAGTAAGTCAGTTATGTGATGCTGGATACCAGGTATCATTCTCTAACTCCCTTTGTAATATTACTTTAAATAATAATGTTGTATTAGTAGGTATTAGACAAGGTAACATTTATTTAGTAGATTTTAATTCAACTCACTCTAAAATCTGGTTGTTTAATGAAGTAACCAATAACAATACTCTATGGCATAAAAGGCTTAGCCATGTTAACCTCAAGAATATATCTAGGTTATCTAAACACAACCTTGTTAGAGGTTTACCTTCTTGCCCCTACAAGAAGGAGAGCCTATGCAAGGCTTGTCAACTAGGCAAGCAAACCAAGAACTCATTTAAATCAGTAAATAAAAGTGATTCTCCTAGAATCCTGTATTTATTACATTTGGACCTATTTGGCCCAATAAATGTACAGAGTTTAAGAGGGAAGTATTACACCCTAGTCATTGTAGATGACTTCTTTAGGTTCACTTGGGTGTTCTTTTTGAGAACTAAGGCTGATAACTTCAAAGCCCTTACAGATTTTCTATTATGTGTGCAGACTGAGTACTCTAATCATGTGGCCTTGATCAGAAGTGATCATGGTACTGAGTTTGACTCTCTTCTCATGCAAGAATTCTATGAGAGAGAAGGTATCAAACATAGCTTCTCAGCTCCTAGAACTCCCCAACAAAATGGGGTAGTTGAAAGGAAGAACAGAACACTAATTGAAGTTGCTGGCACATTGTTGGCAGATGCTAATATGCCTCTTTCCTATTGGGCAGAAGCTGTTAGTACAGCCAACTATGTCTTGAATAGAAGTCTGATACACAAGCTTAAGTGTAAAACTCCTTATGAGTTACTTAAAGGAAAGAAACCTAAAATAAATTATTTTAGAGTTTTTGGCTGTGTTGTTTATATTCATAATAACAATAAAGAATATCTTAGAAAGTTTGAAGCAAAGGCTTCAATGGGATTTTTTCTTGGATATTCCCAAGTAAGCAAAGCTTATAGGGTATTTAATAAATCATCTTCTAAAATTGAAGAGTCTGTTCATATGTCCTTTGATGAATCCCAAATGTTTTACAAGGAGAAGGAAACTTCCCCTTCCTCAAGTTCATTACAGGTACAAGAATCTTCCAAAGATGTCACTCAAGAAATCCTCCATCTTTCAACTCTTCATATCACTGAATCAGACAGTGATGAAGACATTGCAGAAGTTGTTGTTGTTCCACCAATAGTAGATCAAATTCCTCCTGAGGAATTAATCCCAACTATTGCTGAAGATCACATCCCACCTGCTGATATTGTCACACTTAGAGATCATCCTACCTCTCAAGTGATTGGAGACATATCAGCTGGTGTTCAAACAAGACATCAGTTAAGACAGGATGTTATGCATGCTTGTTTCCTTTCATAGATGGAGCCCCTCACCATTAAAGATGCTGAGCTAGATCCCCACTGGATCATTGCTATGCAAGAGGAACTCAATCAGTTTGAAAGATGTAAAGTTTGGACTTTGGTTCCAAGACCTAAAGGCCAACTGATCATAGGCACCAAGTGGGTGTATAGAAACAAGTTGGATGCAAATGGAATCATTGTAAGGAATAAAGCTAGGCTTGTAGCTCAGGGCTACAGACAGGAGGAAGGTATAGATTATGACCAAACCTTTGCTCCTGTTGCAAGGCTAGAGGCAATAAGGATCTTCTTAGCCTATGCAGCTTATATGAAGTTTAAGGTTTTTCAGATGGATGTTAAAAGTGCTTTTCTTAATGGTGAGCTAAAGGAAGAGGTATTTGTTGAACAACCACCCGGTTTTGTTTCTTCAACTCAGCCCTCACATGTATTCAAATTGCAGAAAGCTCTTTATGGACTAAAACAAGCACCAAGAGCCTGGTATGAGACTCTAGCTAGTTTCCTATTAGAGCACAACTTTGTTAGGGGAGTAGTTGATAGAACCCTCTTCGTCAAGCACCACAAGGACACAATCCTGTTAGTTCAAGTGTATGTGGATGACATTATTTTTGGTTCCACTGATCCCAAACTATGCAAAAAGTTCTCCAACTTGATGCATTCTAAGTTTGAGATGAGTAGTATGGGTGAGTTGTCTTACTTTCTTGGTCTCCAAGTAAAGCAAGATGCTGATGGCATCTTCATCTCCCAATCCAAATATGCCAAGGAATTGGTAAAGAAGTTTGGGATGGCAGATGCTTCAGCAATGCATACACCTATGGCTACTAATGTAGTTATTGATTCTGATGATCAGGGAAAGCCTGTTGATCAAAAGAATTATAGGGTCATTGTTGGTTCCCTATTGTATTTAACTGCAAGTAGGCCAGACATAATTTTTGTTACATGCCTTTGTGCTAGATTCCAGGTCAACCCCAAGGAATCTCATCTGATTCTTCTCAAGGGAATCTTGAGATACCTGAAGGGATGTCCAAATCTAGGGATTTGGTACCCAGCTGAGTCAGAATTTGAATTAATTGGATATTCTGATTCTGATTATGCTGGTTGTCGAGTTGACAGGAAAAGTACCTCAGGAACTTGTCAGTTCCTGGGAGAGAGATTGGTCTCTTGGTTCTATAAGAAGCAGGCTTCTGTCTCAACATCAACTGCAGAAGCTGAATATATAGCAGCTGCTAGTTGTTGTTCACAGATCCTGTGGATACAAAACCAACTTTTGGATTATGGGTACTCACACAAGAACACTAAAATCATGTGTGACAGTACAAGTGTTATCTCCATTGCACAAAATCTAGTGCACCACTCTAGAACGAAGCACATTGAGATCAGACACCATTTCCTGAGAGATTGTGTGGAAAAGAACAAGATCAGCCTTGAGTTCATATCCACAGACCTTCAGAGAGGTGATATATTCACCAAGCCCTTAGATGAACAGAAGCATCTGTTCTTTTTAGTTCAACTAGGCATGATTAATGGAAGAGAATACGTGTGACGTCTGCCTTGTTGAAACTTGTTCGAAGATAGTCGAACGACGTTCGACGATAGTCGATCGGATCAAGTCTATCGTCGACCTATGGTTGAAGATAGCTTATCTGCTTGAAGATCGTCGACCGGCGTTCGAAGATAGTCGAACAGGTCGAGCCTATCGTCGATCTATGGTTGACGACAGCTTGCTGTTTGTGAAGACAGAAATAGTCGAACGATTGATCGACTACTCTGCTTCAGGACCGATCGTCGAACGACCGTTCGACCATCGTCTCCAGTATCTTTTAAATAGATCGACGATCGCTGTTTTAATATAAAGCTGATGGTCGACCTAGGTTAAGAGATAGTTGCTCTTATCGTCGACGGAAAGCGTCTTTTCGCATTCCGTCTTCCCGCTTGCTCTTTGTCTTGCGCTCCGTCCTCGCCGTCTCTCCCTCGTCTTCTACAGCTCTTTCGATGGCGATTGCTCCAGCGCTTCTTGTAGTAGTGAAGTTTGATGCCGGTTTCAGCGTAGATTTCGATGCCTTCAGCTGCTGCGAACCAGGAATAGTGAAGATTCTGAATCTGTGCAGAGATCAAGGATTAGAGAAACTCATGTCCTACAGAATAAAGATAAACACTCAAGAGATCAAAGAATGGGCTTTCACTTCATCTTCAACTGACGACTCAATGACTGGAACAATTAGCGGAGAAGAGGTAATATTGACTCCCGCTATTCTGACTGAAATTTTTGGATTGATTAATGGTGAAGAAGAGTATGAGCAAGATGCTCCTGAGTTTGGAAGGATGCTAACAGAGCTGGGACATGCCGAAGGCATTCACTCTAAGCTGCTCAAAGTGAATTTCCCGTTTAAGATTAAGTTTCTTACGGAAATAGTTGGAAAAGTGCTACTGGGAAAGCACTCCGCCCACGATAATATTACAAGGCAGCAATTTGCACTAATGTGTGCAATTGTTAATAAGAAGCAGATAAATTGGGCAGGCGTTCTATTTGATTTGATAAGGAAAAAGAATGGCAAGAAAGAAGTTACCCTAGGAAGGGTAGTTGGAATTTTTCTGAAGGAGAAATTCCCCCATCTGCTAGTGTCATCCGCCACCTCCATCAACGCCAGCAAGAAGATGGATCCATCGCTATTCGCCAAATGGAAAAGGACCTTCCTGAAGCCCGCTCCCGCAGGGGTTGCTCCAGTTACTTCTGAGAGCACCAGGACTTTCTCAGTCACTCCCCCCCCCCTTCTAGCAGCTGGCTCAGCAAATCCTCCTCTTCCATCTTCTTCATCAGTTTTGCCGTCTACTTCAGTTGAAGTTCCCTCAACTTCAATTGAAGTACGACATTCTGCTTCTCCTCCTGCATCTCCTCTCCCGACTCATCTTGCTGGGATTTCTCATCCCAGTTTTGATTTGTTGGTGTCTGAAATTTCTACTCCAGTCCCTTCTCCAATTCCCTCTCCTGATCACATTGATCACCCTGCATCCACTCATACATCTCAAGTTCCATCTCCAGTTCATTCTCCAGCTCATCTTGCATATACCATCCCTGCTGTTCCTCCATCTTCTGAAATTCCTCCATCATCTTCATCATCTTCTTTTGAAATAACTCCAGCTTTTATCTCTAGCATTGTGGAGTTAATTACCCCATCAATCAAAACTATGATTGAAGAGGCGATTGCTCCCCTTGCTTCTTCTATATCCTCCTTGACTGCTGCTATTCTGAAACTCTCAAAGTCTGCTGAGCCCTCTTCTTCTAGGGGCCTGGTTTCAGTTTCTACTGAAATCAGGCAGGGGGAGATGCTTGATGAAGACGTCTCTGAGCAGCCCTTGGCCTCTCCTCCAGCAGATCATCTTGCAGTAGCAGAGAAAGCAACAGAAGATTCAGCTCCTCCTCCTCTATCTGAAAAGGAAATTTCTGATGCATTATTGAAATCTGAATTCATTGTTAAAGCTTGTTTAGAAGAAAGTTCTACTCCCTTGGTTGCCATGTACCTAGAAGGAATCATCACCTCCTTTCTAGATGAATTGTGGGAGTTAGGACATGTTGTGGTCGATTCTGAAGGTATTCCCTTTACTTACTTTTTAGACTTGTTAACTGATATGCTAGTTTGGGAATATCTGGAAGGCATGATTAGATGTCATTTAGAACAATTTTATTCATAAAACTACAGATAAATTGGAAGAAATTCTAGAAGTTCAAGAGCCTGTTATCCCACCTGCTCCAGAAGTTCAACCAGAACCAGAGGCTCAAATTTCTGAAGTTGCTCAGCCAGAAGTGCAAGCAGAACTGGTCACTATGACAGTTTCTGAGATTCAAGAATCAGCTGCAGATGTTCAAATTGAAAAATCTACTGTATGGGATGATTCCCCAGGCTTGGATTTAGATGCTCTCCTAGCACAGGATGCCATAGAAGAAGAACTAGAAAGAGCTGCTCGAAAGGAAAAAGAAAGGGCTATGAAAGATGCAATTGACCCATATGATATGCCTATCTCTTCTAATTCTGAAGATGAAATCGATTCTGATGAGTCTGCTGAGACTAAAAGAAAAAGAATTGCTAAAAAGAAAAGAAAAGTTGTAGCTCCTCCTCCTGCTAATCCAGATAATGATACACCGTATTATATACTGAAAGGAATTGATCCAAAGTCAAAAGACTTCCAGCATTGGATGTTATTCTCTAAGAACCAGCAAAAGCAAAGGAAAAAGTCAAAGAGGTATGACTCTCCTGTCCCTAGATGGAATCCTAGAGGTCCTCCTCCTCCACCTCCCGGTGCAGGAGCCTCAGGAAATTTATCTTCTAAACCTGCTGCTCAGTCCGAAAGATCAAATCCATCTCAGTCTGCTCAAAGGAGAAGTTCGCAAGGATTCCAAGGTAAAAGTCAAACTGGCCATCAAAGACCTGATGCTGTTAAGGAACAGGTAAAGGAGGTAGTATATCAAAGACCAACATTTTCTCCTCCTCAGTCCAAAGAACTTAAAAGCTCTACCTCTTCTAAGCCAGATCTCTCTGAGAAGGATGTTTCAAAAGGTAAGCAAATTATTTTAACTGAAAATTCTAGCAAGATAGTTGCTAAGTCTGCTCCCCTTTCTTATCTAGTTATTCAGGATAAAGAACCAGTTGATACTTCTTCTGAGATTGTTTATGAAAGCCCAGAACTTGATCCTTACTTTAGGATGGCTCGTTTTCTTGAACTGGTTGGAGCAGCGCAAATTAAGAAAGCAAAAGCAGAAGGAAAGGACACTGCAGGATTGACCACAATGTCTAAATTCAGAAAGAAGGAGCTCGACAAGTTCCAGGTTAGACCTGAGATATTTGATCCTTCAAAGTATATGGAAAAGCATCCTGAGGCAGTGGTCCCAAGAATAACAGAATTGAAAATTATTGGAGAACAAGACTTGAAGCTATCGAAAAAAGAAGCTCTAGATCCCACAAGAAAGATTACTTTTGTTTCTAGCTCTTCTGATCCTAAGCATAACTCTGAAGCACCTTAATTTTTCATTGATTGACAGTTAATTTCTTATCTAGTTGATTGATGATATCTGCTTAGTTGTTTCTCTTTATGCATTTTATTTTACCTTCAGTAATTAGTTTTGTACGTTTTAATTGTTAAGAGACTTAACTCAAATAGGGGGAGATTGTTGGAACCCTAGGTTTTGATTTGAGTTCTGTCCTCTTTTTCTGTCTCTTGACCCAAGATTTATCTATGGTCAAAGGTTAGTTGATAGGTTAGATTCTCTAGTTGTGTATAATTGCTTTTCTAGATGAATATTTGGTTAAGTAGTTTTTCGTTCGACTATAGTCGAACGTCGCTCGACTATCTTCTATCGGCTAATCGACGATCGTCTATCAGTTGGTCGACGTTCTGTCTGCGTTGATAGCTCGACTATTTGTTGATAGGTCGACTATCTGTTGTCTTTGGTAGTTCGATTATCTGTCCTGATAGTTCAACTATCTGATAGCTCGACTATCTGTTGATAGGTCGACTATCTGTGTTGCTTTGATAGTTCGACTATCTGTTGATAGGTCGACTATCTGTGTTGCTTTGATAGTTCGACTATCTGTTGATAGGTCGACTATCTGTGTTGCTTTGATAGTTCGACTATCTGCTTGGATAGTTCAACTATCTGATAGTTCGACTATCTGTTGATAGGTCGACTATCTGTTGATAGGTCGACTATCTGTTTTGTTTGATAGCTCGACTATCTGTTGGTAGGTCGACTATCTGTTTTTTGTGATAGGTCGACTATCTGCTTGATAGGTCGACTATCTGTTTTGCTTTGGTAGTTCGACTATCTGTCCTGATAGATCGACTATCTGATAGCTCGGCTATCTGTTCTGATAGGTCGACTATCTACTGAGGTAGTTCGACTATCTTCTTTGATAGTTCGACTATCTGGATCGTTCGACTATATGTCCGATAGGTCGACGATCTCCGTGCTTCGGTCGACGATCTCTGAGGGTCGTTCGACGTTTTGCTGTATGTTTTAAATAGTTTTGTCGTCTTCTGTGATGTGATTAATTTCATAATCATTTTGGCACATTTTATAAAGATTATTTGAATAAATTGTGATAACACTTCCATGCAATATCAGTTCCATTCTTTATGCATGAGCTAATCTTTTGTGACAAAGTTGTTTGTCTTATAGCTGAGATATGATTTCTGCTTTATCTGCCAGGCTGTCCTTTATAGCCGTTAGACTCAAAAAGTCTTCCTTGGCTGTAAAGAGTCTCTTCTGATGTGACTTTCTCTTATATTATTTCATCAGAGTAATTTGCAGCTTCTTAGAAAGCTTTATACTTTTATAGGATATCTGCCTGCAGTATTTTGTTTTGCTTTATGCTTTTTGCAGCCCAGCTTGCAGAGTTCAGAAGAAGACAAGATTCAAACTCAGTTAAGAGTCGTTGCTGCTGCTGCTATATAAAGACTTCTTTGAAGAAGAAATCAACTAGTCCATATAGCAAAAATCAAGTTCATCCAGGAAAAAGGAATTCAAAAGCTAACAGCTGCATTCAAGCTTAAGAACTTACAGTTTCAAACTGCTCTCAGCTCATTCACATCTAACTGAGAAGAAGTTCTAGTTCTTCACTCTTCTTCAACCTGAGTTCTTCTGCTTACAGGAAGATCTTCACTCAGAGCCTTTTGAAGAAGAAGAAGAAGATAGCTGCCTGAAGAAGAAATTTTATTTAATATTATTTATCTTCTTGTAGCTTTTTTCCTTCAGTATTTTCTGAAGTGTTTCTGCACTGAAGCAAGACTTCACCTGGACGTTCTTTTAGCCAGGGGGAGCCTTGATTCTTTTAAAGCTTTCTAGCTCAGTGCAAATTATTGTGCTTCTCTAATCTATTGTAAAATAGAGAAGACACCTTATCCTCCTTTCCCCCTCCTGTAAAGGGTTATTACTCCCTTCAAAAGTATCCCTTGGTGGCAGGGCACCTGATCAAAAACCTATGTTGGTTTTTAGACACCTGATCAAAAGTCTAAAGGGTTTCTTGATCTACCTGAAGCAGATCTTGTTGGTGGCAGGGCACCTGATCAAAAACCTGAGTGGATTCCTACCTTGTTGGTAGAAGAGTGGACATACCCAAGTTGTTTGGGGAACCACTATAAATTCCTTGTGTCGTCTGGATTGCTTTAATTAATTACTTGCATTGTGGCTGTGATTAGATCTTAACTAGGTTTGCTAGTTGATGTTTAGGTTTCCAAGCCTTAACTGTAATTACAGTTGGCTGCCTTTTCGTGCACAACACTTGTGTTAGGCTTTAAGGTTTAATCTCAAATATCTATTGAGTAGAAAGTCAACTTTGCTAGTGCAATTTTTGATTACTCTATTCACCCCCCCCCCCCCCTCTAGAGTAGTGTCTATCCCTTCTCTTTCATTCAGCGAGAGGAAGGTACTGAAGGCAAGAAAATGACGGGGGGGGGGGGGGGGGGGGGTCGAGCATACCTTCTCCAGGGAGCACGGGGAGCAGCGAGGCGAGCCCCCGTCTCAAAAACCTGACCTCGAAGTTCTTCCCAGCGAGGTACTCGCAAAGAAGCTTGTCTGTGTCGCTGACCTGCGGAGTAACATAGAAGATTTCCGCGGGTGAGACGGGCGCGAGAGGGACGCCGCCCAGGTTCCCGCGGATGAAGACGAAGCGAGTTAGCCAGTGATGATTCTTGTTTGGTGTCTCGCAGACTTTCAGATTCAGCCCGGTGAAGAAGGAGACCCCGTCTTGATTGGCGTGGTAGACGAACATCTTCCGGAAGACGGTGAGACTGAATTCTATTCTCTCTCGCCGCATGTAGCACGCGAACGCGATGATAATCGAGATCACATTGGGATTCAACTGGGCAAGCACGACGCCGAAGTACTTGAGAACTTGCTTCACCTCGGGCCAGAGGGGAAGCCGGAGCCCCGCCTCGAAGTGCGAGATGGGGAAGGCGAGCTCGCCCGGGTAGAATGTATTCACGCTCTCGCCAACCTTCGGAGGGCGTGACTCGTAGCCCTCCGCCAAGAAGTCGCTCCGGAAGGCCTCGTATTCATCGGCAGGGAGGTGACCAGGAGGGAAATCGTGGTCGGAGAATCTCTTCCCACAGCGGCTGCTGATGAGTCCTCTTTATATACCTATTTTCGGACTCATCTAGGCTTATTTTCTTGTCTTTGCACGCCGTTTAGCGTCATTTGCACTCCTTTTGGTTCGCTACGGTTTTACACGTCTTGTGCACTCTTTTAGCCTATTTTTGTGCGTGTGTGTATTTCCATTTTGCTGTGCATTATATTTATGTCTGTGACTGCCATGATCGACATCCCGTCCAGTTTTCCTGCAGGTTCTGGGATCGTGTGGGCGTCCGGCATCGGACTTTCACCATTTTTGGCAAAGGAGTCAATGGTCGTGCGTTGTTACCCACGCACGACCATCGACCTCTTTGGCGCACGATCATCGGTCGTGCGCAGTCATGACCTCTCCTGGGAAAGTTCTGTCCCGCCATATCGCACGATCACCAGCCATACCGCGCACGATCACTGCTCGTGCGCTGCCGGTCGTGCGCAGTCGTGACATCTTTTTCCACTTTTCTGCCTCCATATCGCACGATCGCTGACCATATCGCGCACGACCATTGGTCGTGCGCCGGTGATCGTGCGCGCTGTTTAATTCTGTTTTCTATAAATAGCGCAGGTTTCGCCCTATTCGGGAGAGCTCGACACTTCCGCCGTTTTTCGTCTCGGACGAGGGTTTCCTCCGTCCCCCTTCATCCTCCACCTTAGGGAGGGTCTCCGGGCAAGCTTTCAACGCCGAATCAACGCCGGAGCATCCTCTCGGCCTCCTCCTTCATCCTAGAGCTTCAAGCGGAGTTTTGACCTAGCCTTCTCCATCAAGTTAGGAGGAGCTGGAGCCGCAATCTACGGGTCATTTCAACGAAGAAGACGGGTCCATTGGGAGTGAGTGACAGCCTCCTCTACCCCGGACGCAGTTGAGGACCGAGCTTGGACTCGGATTGACAACCCGGGATTCCAACCGTGAACCCTCAATAAGGCTTCGGATTCGGTCGATTCGCACACCTCCTCCTCTTGTATTTGATAGCTTAGTTTAACTCTTTGTATTGATGAAGTATACTTTATTGTAGTTAATGATCTTGCACTTTGTCATGTCTATGTGATTTGTGTGATTTTGTTATTATTGCTTGAGGTGCGCCTTATTATTCCACCATCCATCCACCCTTGCCGCACTAGCAATTGCTAGTGGCGTGCGTTGCGAAGAGGTGCCCACGACCCTCATTCCGCCATTCTCACCACCTCATACGCTTGCCTACTCGCCCATCCGCCAAGCGATTCGGTGCATTGCGGCCCGACTAGTCTTCCATCCCGCCTGGCGAAGCATCGCATAGCGGCGTTGCATAGGAGTAGTTGTTAGATTTTTATTTTATTTTCCGCAACCATCGAAATCCCATCGTTACCTTCGCCCCGAGGACTTCAATCTCAAGTCCTCCTCGACATTAACTCATCCCTTACTGTGTTCCTCAAGAGACCGACACTCGGGGATTTATTCCCAAACTTTATTACTTGTGCGACCGGTGCACTTGCCGTTTTTGGCGCCGTTGCCGGGGAACACAGTCGTTTGAGTTTTTGTAGAGGTAGATGCGAGATAGTCGTCCTTGTCCATTTGTTCATACCCTGTTTTGTCTTTATTTTAGTTTTTGAAATTGTTTACTTTATTTTTCCTGTCCCTTCCTTGTTTTCTTTTTTTTTTAATATTGCAGATCCGAGTTGTTTTATTCTTGTGTGTAGTAATTTCCGGTAAATATTTCTGTTCGCGATGGATTCTGCTGCCGAGAGTCGTATTATTGACACTTTGCGGAGATGCATCGATGTCATAGCTGTTTCTAATGCCGAGCACTGTTTTCGGTGTATTCTATGTCAAGGTGTGGGCCATATGTTGAAGGATTGCCCTCGCTTGTGCAAGCCTTCTACCTCTGTGGACGCATCCGCAGCAGTCCCCTGTTCGCGGGAGACTACTGTGGATGGGCCTACCAGGGTGTTGCCTGGCCCATACACTGACATGGCGCACCTTGCTCGATCTTTGCCCGTTGAGATTACGGAAGAATCTCTCGCCGCATATAGTTCCTTCATGGGTTCCTCAACCCCTTTTTACGAGCTTCCTTTGAGTGATCATCCTCACTCGGATGTTAGCCTGCAAGGAGTGGATCGGGAACTCATGGACGATCCTGTATGGGACGATGAGAGTGTTCCGGTCGTCGACGGGGTGGCATCTGCGGATGATGTTGCGAAGGGGCCTGCGCATTCTATGCCTGATTTTGTGAGCAGCTTTGCCCCTACGCAGTATTTGCTGGAGTTTTCTACTCCTTTTTCTTGTGAGTCGGCTGATGATGCCGTATTTGTGGATGATTCGGTGCCTGAGGTTGCGCCGAAGTGGGATGAGGATTCTACTATCTCTGACGGAGATTGTGGATCTTCGGACCACTATGACGCACCCCGGTGGGATGAGGAGTATTACCTTTCGGATGCGGAGGTTTGCACCTCCCTATCTGACGAGGCGATCCCCCTTTCCACCGCGGACTTCGAGTTCTCGGATTCTCCCCAATACGACTCATATGACACTGACGATGATCATTGTTTGGATCCTGCTGGGGGTGATACCGGGATCACTCCCACGATTTCTGATTATTTGTGTCCTTCTTCTCTTTTATTCCTTGATCCCCCTTCCATATCTGAGCCTGTGCGGGTTGATTCTCCGCTGGTGTGCTGGGATGACGATGAGCCTTGTGCTCAAGCCGTTGACTCCTGCGCGCCTGTGTGGGATGACCCCTTGCTAGGCAAGGATATTTTTTGTGGTGAGATGAGTGAGGACCAGTGCTTCTCCTCATCTTACTTCCTATTTCCTCTACCTGTGCGTCGCAGGTATTATTACTCAGGTAGAGGGGTAACTGCTCTTTCTCCGTATCGGTACTTGCTACCGCAACGGATAATGGAACAGTTACCTGTTCATCTTCTCTTCCATAGGCCCATTAGCTAAGGCTTTTCTGCTTCGAATAAGTCGTGCTGGGATGACAATAACCCCAGTACTTATCTTTCATTTTCTGCATTTTTTTTTTTTATGTCTAGCTTAGTTTAGTATTTCTTTTTGTATATTTTTCTTTTGTTTTTGCGGAGCTCACCCCTGCAGGTATTCATGGAAACTACGCATTGGCGGGGTTGTGATTCTTCGTATGGCGGGCCTGCTTCTACTTTCCACGCGCCTTCTGGTATGCTCACTAGCTGAGCATTGGGTAACCTCTTCCCTTAGCTCATTCTGATTTTAATTTCTCTATCATTTGATGTGTTGTTTAGTTTAAGTCTGGGGGAGAGCTACTTGTTGTTGCCTTTTGCACGTGCACATTGCATGCGCATACTAGAAGCTTTTATAGTTATTATTTTGTTTAGTTCATTTCTCGCACACCACTGCACCCACATGAGCGCGTGCTTAGCCGTTACCGTGCCGCGAGTTAAACTTGTGTCTTTGATAGATTTGGTAAAATTATGGTGCTGGCTTAGGATTGTGAGACGGAGTAAAATGTTGGCCTTGCTGTGTTCCTAGTCTATTGCTCTCGTTTTGTGTAGAAATTTGTGTAGATTTAATTTTTCTGTGTACTTATAGATTTATAATTTTCTATTTGCGTAAATACTTTTTATTCTACTCAAAAATTGGTGAATCCGGTGTGAATCAAACGGTAGCGTAGGAATGTGTGTAGCCGCCACTAGACTCGTATTGCTTGAGTCGGGAGGAAGGATTATCTTTCTCGGTTGCTAAGAACTTGCCCCAAGCTATTCTTGAAGCATTGGTACACGGTTAGTCTAGCGTGAGAGTGATGTAGGCCACCTTTTGGCCCGGTTGAGCTTTGTACCCATTCCTAGCATTGCCCTTGCTAGCCCCTTTGTGCCTACCCTTCTTTTTGATTCAGCTCCACCATTATTTCACCAAAGCCTTATAGCCTATCCTAGTCGCACACCCAAGTCGAGCTTAGAGTTTATATTTTCATGTTGGGATGTGATGTGGTGCTATTGTTTGTGAATATGTGGAAGCGCGCCCAAGTTTTTATTTGCTGAGATTTTGAAAATAAAAAGAAAAAAAAATGAAATGTTTGTAAAAAGAAAAAAAAATGATGAAAGAAAAAGTTTAATTGAAAATCTTTTGGAGATGATTTTGATTTGGAGTAGGCGGTGCACACACCCATTTAGTAAAAGTTAAGTCTGGGGGTGTGGTGCACCCGTATTTATTTTGTGGGCAGCGGGTACTAGTTTTGTACGTTAGCTCATTTGGGTTGGGTGCATACCCATCATGTTTATCCTTGTTTTCCTCACCGTAACCCAAGCCCCATTATTACCCGAAGTCCTACGGACTTGCGCTTGAGTTGACTAGTGCCGTGGAGAGAGTGCGAGCGGGCAAGCTTATGGTTTCCGACATTGGTGGATTCCTTTGGGGGTAATCTTGAGCCCCGGTCTTCGGCAATGCTCACCTTAGTGGCCTGCCTACTTTCTTCCTGCGTAGGACCGGCTGATTCACCGTGATTCTACTTTTGAGTGATAATAAATTTCTGTTACGCATTGTGAAAAATATAAAATATTTCGTATACTTAAGAATTTCCTCTACTTTATTTTTATGCACGCGAGCATGCGACTTCGCATGGTACTCCGTTTTGCAATTTCTTTGTTAGCTAGTTCATTTTCCCCGTCTGCTTAGGTTTGTTTGCTCGGGACGCGCAAACGGTTAAGTCTGGGGGTGTGATGAGTCCTCTTTATATACCTATTTTCGGACTCATCTAGGCTTATTTTCTTGTCTTTGCACGCCGTTTAGCGTCATTTGCACTCCTTTTGGTTCGCTACGGTTTTACACGTCTTGTGCACTCTTTTAGCCTATTTTTGTGCGTGTGTGTATTTCCATTTTGCTGTGCATTATATTTATGTCTGTGACTGCCATGATCGACATCCCGTCCAGTTTTCCTGCAGGTTCTGGGATCGTGTGGGCGTCCGGCATCGGACTTTCACCATTTTTGGCAAAGGAGTCAATGGTCGTGCGTTGTTACCCACGCACGACCATCGACCTCTTTGGCGCACGATCATCGGTCGTGCGCAGTCATGACCTCTCCTGGGAAAGTTCTGTCCCGCCATATCGCACGATCACCAGCCATACCGCGCACGATCACTGCTCGTGCGCTGCCGGTCGTGCGCAGTCGTGACATCTTTTTCCACTTTTCTGCCTCCATATCGCACGATCGCTGACCATATCGCGCACGACCATTGGTCGTGCGCCGGTGATCGTGCGCGCTGTTTAATTCTGTTTTCTATAAATAGCGCAGGTTTCGCCCTATTCGGGAGAGCTCGACACTTCCGCCGTTTTTCGTCTCGGACGAGGGTTTCCTCCGTCCCCCTTCATCCTCCACCTTAGGGAGGGTCTCCGGGCAAGCTTTCAACGCCGAATCAACGCCGGAGCATCCTCTCGGCCTCCTCCTTCATCCTAGAGCTTCAAGCGGAGTTTTGACCTAGCCTTCTCCATCAAGTTAGGAGGAGCTGGAGCCGCAATCTACGGGTCATTTCAACGAAGAAGACGGGTCCATTGGGAGTGAGTGACAGCCTCCTCTACCCCGGACGCAGTTGAGGACCGAGCTTGGACTCGGATTGACAACCCGGGATTCCAACCGTGAACCCTCAATAAGGCTTCGGATTCGGTCGATTCGCACACCTCCTCCTCTTGTATTTGATAGCTTAGTTTAACTCTTTGTATTGATGAAGTATACTTTATTGTAGTTAATGATCTTGCACTTTGTCATGTCTATGTGATTTGTGTGATTTTGTTATTATTGCTTGAGGTGCGCCTTATTATTCCACCATCCATCCACCCTTGCCGCACTAGCAATTGCTAGTGGCGTGCGTTGCGAAGAGGTGCCCACGACCCTCATTCCGCCATTCTCACCACCTCATACGCTTGCCTACTCGCCCATCCGCCAAGCGATTCGGTGCATTGCGGCCCGACTAGTCTTCCATCCCGCCTGGCAAAGCATCGCATAGCGGCGTTGCATAGGAGTAGTTGTTAGATTTTTATTTTATTTTCCGCAACCATCAAAATCCCATCGTTACCTTCGCCCCGAGGACTTCAATCTCAAGTCCTCCTCGACATTAACTCATCCCTTACTGTGTTCCTCAAGAGACCGACACTCGGGGATTTATTCCCAAACTTTATTACTTGTGCGACCGGTGCACTTGCCGTAATCCACGCATCAGCTGCGACCCTCACCATCCTCTGGCGTCCTTTTTCCCATGAGTGCGCGAGACAAAGGGAAAGTTGGCGAGTGGAGAACCAGCGAGAGGACACGAAGAACAGTAAAGAGGAAGAGTGAGGGGCCGGAGCGCGAGACGAGCTGGGGAAAGAGGGGGAGCCGCGGGCGGAAGTCTAGGGAAACACGCTTCCAGTCCTGGCAGCGGGGGTATTTATAGCCCTCATAAGTAGGAGGATAAGCGGATAGAGAACTACGCCGGGGAAGGGCAAGTGTCGGCCGACCCTTCTCTCTCCAAGCCTCGGGCGGCGGAACCCTAAGTAGGCCATCAGCCCAAGAGGGCAGTGAAAAGATTGATGCAGAGAAATAAAAGCAACAAAGGTTAAAAATTAGCATAAAAGAAGCTATTAACACTATCGCATCAATTAAGCAGGCAAACCACCAAATTAATAAATTTAATCCCGCATAAAGATGGGTGGCAAGTTCGAAGAGCGCACAACTGGCGCTACATAAGCAAATATTTTATTACAGAGACAAGGCGAATGAAAGAGCTAAGAAGCGAGAGGCGAGAGGTGAAAGGAAAGAAGGCAGAGCTAAGAAGCGAGAAGCGAGAGGCGAAAGGAAAGAAGGCAGAGCTAAGAAGCGAGAGGCGAAAGGAAAGAAGGCGGAGCTATCGTCAATTCTTATCCCACCTCCATCGCCCTCTCCCGTGGCCTCTCACGCAGGGAGGACGACTGGGGAGGTGGAAGGCGCGTGCCGCCTCAACACCACTGCGGGCGAGACGGAGTTGTTGGTCGACGTCATCCAAGATTGCTTGAGGGTTTGTCTGGTCCACCTCAATGTCGGCATCTATCTCCGAAGACAGGCGAGCGCATTCCACCTCTAGCTAGTCAATCCGGTGGTCTGCGGCTTGCTTCCCTTTTTCCAGCGCTTGAATGATGCGCGCGTGCTTCCGCAGCATCTCGGCCACCTTACGCTTCATCTCTATGGGGTCCGTGGGATCTCCCAGGTAGTCCTCGATCTCATCTATGGGAGGAGGAGGCGAAGGGGCCAGATGCCTGGAGTAATCGTCGACCGGCGAGTCGGCAGCCAGTGAGTCCTCGAAAGGGGTTCCACTCGCACCTACGGAGGAGCCAAAGAGATAAAGCGGCAAGGAAAAAGCAGGCGACAAGAAGAAGAGAGCAGGTGTCGGAGGTAGAGCCTCTTACCGAATCGGCAGGTGGAGCCCGATGTGGTAGAAGGGTCATCCCTCCTCGTCACGGGGGTGGAGGGGGGAGTGGAGGCTTGGGGCGAGAGAGGCCTGGAAGGAAGCTCCGAAATGTTGATGCGAATGGTCTCAGGACGATAAGGAGGCGCCGAGATTTTCTGAGAAAAGGTAGCAAGTAAAAAATGTGTGGTGCAAAGAGATCATAACAGGCTTGAAAGACTTACCTCTTTTCCTTTGAGACTAGATGGAGTGGGAGGTACATACCCCCTCAGAAAGAAGCGAGAAGGTTCTCCTGCCGGGAGGGGAGGCTCCAGAACTTTTGCCTTTTTTGGGAGAGAGGTGGATGCCGGTTCCGAAGGAGACTCGCGCACGGGGATCTTGTTCAGACCCACCGCCATCGCCTTGTTCCGTTGGCGCACGGCCGCGATGCGGTCCCGAAAACTTTGACTGAGAGACATGGAGGCAGATGCTGGAAGAGGATGAAGAAAAGGGAACGGCCCTTTGCGGGGGGGGGGGGGGGGGGGCGACTTCCGTATTTATAGACTATGCAAAGGGCCCACCAAAAGGTTCCCCCCAATAAATTCGCCGCACTACCCGAGCCTCGGTTGAACTATCTTTCCGAGCTTGTAAACCACCTCAAAAAGAGCAGGGATTGTGTACAACCTCGGACTCGCAGGCGAACGAGAGGGCCCAGGCGAGAGGGCCCAGGCGAGAGGTACAAGGAAAGAGGCACCAGGCGAGAGGCACCAGGCGAGAGGTGTCAGGGGGCAGGGCATGGAGTGAGATTCACTGCATTAAGCGGAATGACCTAAGTGGATCGTGGCCTCAGATAGCTGAATGCCGAGACGGGAAGCTTTCCCGGCGAGTGACCAGCTCACCGCGCGAGAGGACTCCAGGAGTGGAGCTCTCGCCCAGGGTAGCCCTCTCGCCATGCGAGAGGACCCTATGGAGGAGTTCTCACCAGGTGCCACTTAGGTTCAAGGTCGGTTCAGGTAGGGCCGGGCCCACCTTTTGGGCCCCAGGGGTGTTTTACCCTTTTACCCCGGGTGGTCTGCATTTAGCCCTTGTGGACAGCGGAGTTTGGCTGTTGGCAGACCTGGCCAGGGGTGTTCTGGTAATTTCAAGGCGGTGTGAATTGGTTATTTGCAGTCCCAGTTCAGAGGCCTATAAATAGACCGGTAAGGTGCCTTAGAAGAGCAAGCTTTCTTGACTCCTTCCACTTCTTCTAAGGCACCTAGCTCAGCATTGGCTAGGGAGGGGAAGAGCTTTAGTCTATTCCGGGTACGAGGTGGGACCTCCTCGCTGGAGCCTCCGGTCTAGTTCTTCGCCTCGAGTGTGATCCTAAGGGAGTAAGGGTGAGCTGCCCCAATAGTTCCGAGCTTTAGGAGGAATCGACCTTGTTGGTTCCAACAACGTTGAAGGCATTGCTTTTTGAAGCATAGATCTTGTGTGACAAGATTCTAAGGGTTCTTCTTGCTCGTGTGGATACCCATAGAAGCGTGGACATACTTCTACGCTCGGAACTCTAGCCTCTTGTGTTCATCAGACTTCCTTGGAGCATCTTGGTTGAATAGTGACTCAATCCCGCTAAGGTATACTTTTATTCGATGTTGTTTTACTTCTTGATCAATGATTATCGCAAGATACATTTCTCTTTGGGTTGTCTTGATTTATTCCGCTGCGCACATGTGATGTGCATCCCCCTTAGAAACCCAAAAGGCCTTACTTCGGTCGGAGCAGCCCATCACATCTACACAGGCCCGATAGCATTCGATCAGACAGTTTGTCTGGAGCCAGTTCGGATCGACGATATAACGGTCTGAGTCCTACGGAAGAAGAAGGCCCCCCTAGTTAAGGTGTTATGGTCCAACCACAGATAGAAGAAGCATACATGGGAGCCCATGAACCTCATGAAACAACGTCACCTGAAACTTTTCACTTCAGAAACAACCTAAACACCTATGAAAATGTTTTTAAATACTTTATGCATAGAACCCCGTAGACCCAAACTTGAATTTCGGGGGAGAAATTATTTTTTTATTTATTGGGATTTGTAACATCCTGTTTCCATTTATACCTCTAGTATGTGTGTTAGGGCATGACATGTGGTGAGAGTGGTGAAGAGATGACCTTGGGATCCATGGAACCAAGGGGAGTTCACTTTTTGCACCCCAAAGGGGCACAAGTCAATTAAGGTCAAAACACCTCAATTTGGATTCATAACCATAAATTGATTTCAACACTATGTCCTTAACCCTAAAAGAGACTCACTTGACCATAAGACCCATGGCGGGGTCAACCAATTTAGCCAAATAGGCCAAAGTCAAACCTAGGTCAACTTAACTCTAAATTGGCTCAATTAGGGCATCACCATGACCCAACCAACATTGGGTGGTGTCAAAGGACTCAAGACACACACATTGGACTAGTCAACCCCTCAGTTTACCAAGTCAAACCATCAAGTTAACAATGGTCAAAGTAAGCCCTAATTATGAAAATAAAAGCCCAAATCATATCCAATTGGGCTAAGCAAGCTCATCCAGCAAGCTCATGAGCAAAATGACCCCCTAAGCCCCTCTAAATTTGAATGAAGGTTTTTCATGGAGGGCAAAATGGAAATTTCACCTAATTGGAGGAGAAAGAGGAGGATTTCATGGAGATCTTGCCACTTGGCACATCCCTTCTCTTTCCAAAGGCAGCTAAGACCTCCCCCATACATTGGGACTGACCTCCCATTGAATTTCAGTACACTACAATTAAGGAGAAGCCTCCAAATTGTCTTGGCTGAAATCCCCTTAATGATATCCATTGATACAGCCACCCTCACCTCATTTCGACCTCACGATCATCTTCAGAGGATTACAAGGAGTTGAAATGCTATATTGGATCAAAGGAATTGGTGGAGAATAGAGGGATCAGGCTAGCTTGCTGGAGAGGAGAAAATTCATGGCCAATCGTCGCCATTGCCGCCGCCAAGCTCCATTAACAGTCTATTTCTCCTCCTCTCACTCTGTGCTAGCATCCTAGATCATTTAGGAGAGATTTCGAGCTCAATTGAGCTTGGATCAATGTGAGGTGTGGGAGAAAATCACATGTTTTTGAGCTTGCTCGGGATCACCGGAGAGGTAGTTTACAACAGCCATTTTGCAGCCAATCGATAGTCACCACCTCAACGGAGGTGGTGGTGGTGGTGGCCGGTCTTGGAATCAAGGGGATGGACCGGAAAGCCCATTTGAAGTTGGTACGGGACGGGTAGATCTCAACACTTAGCTGGAGGTTGAAGACAACCAGATCCCGCCTGTGATGCTTTAAGATTCGTGCTGCATTATAATTTATACACTATCGTTTAGGTATATTTAAATTATTCTGTCACACTTTATTTACTAACTTGCATGTTAAATATAGGCCCTTTAGAGGCAGATTCATGAAAAACTCAAAACATAAATATTGTAGATCTCTGTCTTAACGTCAAATAGAAATTTGAGTCAACTCATTTGGGGCATTATATCTTCCTGTAGACCATTTTTGGTGGGACTGGTCCTTGAGAAGGGACAGACCATATTTTGTTAATATCATTCAAATGGTTAGAGTTGTGAACTTGAAATTTGGTACATGCATGCACATACCATAGATACACAGCTTGTCTAAAAATGAGAATTTTTGGACAAAACTTTCCAATATTTTTTAGGAAAAATGTGATTTTTAATATTAATGAAATAACTGTGATTTGAATAACCGTGATGACTCAAATTTTGGGTGGGATGATCCTTAGGGCATTATAACGATTTGGTAAAAATTTCAAGTCATTAGGTCCTCTTCATGTTGGTAGATCCAACTTGTATGTTGAGATAGTGTAGAGATCTTGGGGTGCAAATAGCAAAAAGGGAAAAGTGGAAATTTTAGCCCATTTGAATTGTGGTATGCCAATTAAACTTTGGATATAGGCTTATGATGATGGAATACATCATCCTTTGTGATGTTAGGATTTTTGGGACAAAAATCCTATGATTTTTAATTTATTTTAATTATGTAGCCTTTTAAATTAAAGAAATAAAAGTGAGAAAATTAGTTAGAAAAATTCTAATTCTCTGTCAACAGACTTATAATTGCATGTTACACATCTGGTAAATTATTTGGATTTTTTGGAAATTATTACATATGATGAATAGTAAAAATTACGAATATGACCCTTAAGTGCTTTTGTGTAAATTATGATTTCAGTGCCCGGAAAATTCTGAAATTTTGACTTGAATATTTTTTTGTATTTTTGAGCTCTATCAAGTTTCTTGGAATTTTTGGGAGAATAATTATGATACTTCATTTTAATAATGATATTTTGGTAATATTGTTGTTTTATAGAAATCATCATTACACCTTGGAAAATTATGAATCTCTGTACAATGTGTTATTTCATCATAATGAACCTCTGGAAATTTAATTAGACCAATTGGACCTCTGAATTTAGTACTTCATGAATAATTTAACTTAGATCATTCATTTAAATAATTTTAATTATGCCCAATTTTAATTAGAAAATTATGATCTTTTGATAGTCCATTATATTCATCATGTTGGATCTCTAGTAAAAATTATAGATCATTTAGACAAGACATTTTGTATTCACCCTTATATATCACAAATAGTTAATTTGATAATAGGTGTGTGCTTAGTAAAACCTTAAAGTGGCAGATATGTCACCAAATGATAATACAGAGTTACCAACTCAAAGGAGGACATTGATAGTGTTATGATGCATCATTGTAGTTAATCTTGGATCACTTAGAGTAATGAGCTTGAGATAGCACCACACTTAATAAAGTAAGAATTAAGGGTTGAATCGCTCAATGGATCGGGTGATGTGGTAGATGTGAATGTGATCACAAGAGTGGTTCTTATCTGAATTAGAATCATTATTTGATGGGCAAAGACTTCTTGTTGAATTCATAAGGCATGTTGTTAAGCATGAGAAGAGTAATGTGTAAGCCCCTCCTTTTTTTGCTTTGCCACCGGGTCTTACGCCTAGAACTCCTGCCTAACGGTGACTCCAACTACCAAGTTAGGCGCCAGCGCACAATGCCGATCCTGCCAGCTAAAATGATCACATCACAGTAGGCCAACAAAAGAGAAGTAAATGAGTAATACAAGTCCACAGATCACAGCTCACTATCAATATATATAAAAGAGCAATAGTCCACAATGAGTACAAAGTATGAAAGAGAGTAAAAAAATAAGCTTAAGCCCGGTTCATGTCTAATACAAAAGATCTCTCTCACACAACTCACACATCTAGCGAAAGCAAACTAAAAACCGTTCTCTACCTATCGCCGAGTAGTAGCGGTAGTGCACAACAACTGCTCCTCAAGTCCTGCCATCCTCCTACGACTGGTGCATCACCTTGAATTCCTAAAATGATTGGGTCCACCGACCGTTAGTCAAAAGACAAAGCCACTATCGTCCTCGCCTCACCCCTGCGACTCCTAGGAACCGTGCGACGAAGAGGAAAGGAAAGATATTTAAGGTGTAGAATGAACAAGAGCAGGTGACAACTACCCTAGCAGGAGTATGTACAAAGGAACTATAGCAAGGTAGTAGTAATGTAAACAAGGTAAAGTACAGAGCAGTAAGCACATGCTACACTATAAGTAATAAAGGTACAAGTAAAGAACTACATCTGTCTTCTACCACAGATAAAGTAAATTAAAGTAAGCTATAAAATAAATAACCTTAACTTATAAGAATGCTCATACAAACTCATAAGTTAAGGGGTTATTTTGCAAGGCATATCGTATAAAAAGTCTAATACCAATTTATACGATATGGGTAAGGGTTTAAATGCAATGATGACATGATATGCTATGTTATGCTGGTTTAATGCTATGTTCATACAAGTGCAACACACACACCCGACTCTATGCACACAGACCTTTAGTTCCCCAGTTTTGGAAGCAAGCTTCACTCACAGGAGCCTCCGTAGTGGCCAACGAAGACAGTGGGTTGGGTCACCCCACTCCTAGGCAGGTAACCACACTATCACGCCTAGCCCTTACAAATGCCTCTGAAGGACACACCAGAGTCACAACGTACTAATGCTGACAAACCCGCCAGTCTTTCGTGGTCAAGTGTAGGGTCACTAGGTAAGCGTCTCTACAGACACTGACAAGTCAGTCCTAAACACTACACCCTCCAGAGTCATCATTCCTCTGTCGGTACGAAGACCAGAGCGAACTGTAGACCCGCTACTTTTATGCACATGCAATTATGATAAATATGAATCTCTGAGCGATCGGCTCCCCGGACTAACTCGTCCATCACAACAACTTTCCGAACCACTGGCACCTCGAACTAACCAGTCTGTACCTACCACCGTCGATCCAACCGCTCGTGAGTCTAAACCAAACTAGCCTCCCGTGACTACGGGGTAAGTGAAAATGAAGTACTTAGAATTAATCTTGCACTAACAGTTTAGGCTTACAGTTTAGGGTTAACCTTGGACTGCCCAGGGCATTCCCTGTGAAGGGCTCTCGAGGGCACTAGGAACTACGATGGGTTGAAGCCCAAAGCTCCCTTTCGTAAGGTACTTATTATTTTTGGTATCTACCCGTGTCCTAAACTCTCTTAGCATTACACTTGAACTAATCCTATGTGTATTTAGACTTTCTCCAAGGGAAAGACGATCCATAGTCGATCCCGAGCACAACCAACTTGCCCCTAGTCAACCCGGCACTCACAGCTTGACTTCCATTGGTGACCTCATTCATACTCAACCAAATTAGGTGCACCAACTACCCCTTTATCCTATACCAAGATTCATATGATTCCTTAATTCAATAGTTTTTTACTATGTGCGGACTTAATGAGCTATATGGTGTGCATAAATTGTAATTTTCCTAATTTATTTAACATTTATTATATTTCCTGCAATATAAGGTCACCTAAGATTTTGAACACCAAGTATAAGTTCCTGAAAAGATATTGCCTAAACAAAATTATGACAAGTGTATATCATCAAAATAATAGTAAATACGGAAATTCACAATTTTCAAAAAATAATTTGACCTCCAAACAAATTATTGACTATTTAACCACAAGCTTTGGGTAAATAAGGAAATATTAGAATTAATCATCCAAAAAATATAAGCAAAATTACCAGAGGTTATAAAGTACCAGAATAACCACCTGACCAAAAATAATAATTTTCTAAATCCATTTGGTCACATAAATAATTTATTTAAGATATTCAGCATTAGACACTTTGTTAAAGATCCTATATGAAAAGTCTTTCAATAATTTTATAAAAATTCACAGTACATAATGATGCCCTAAAATTTCCACTGACCAAATTTCATAATTTTCCAGTGAATAATTAACCCATAAATAATTTCCTTATGATCAAGTCAAACTTAGGGTTTGTGAATGAAGTACTATAAATGTTAATCCAAAATTCATAGCAAAAGTTTCAGAGAACAATAACATCAATAAAAGATCACTGCCTAAAATTAATGAATATCCAAGATCATATAATCATACAATAAAATTATAAGTAGAAGTGCCCTAATTGGTCCTTAATTATTTCAGAGGGGTTAAATGCTCCTAAAAATTCTAATAACATTTTCTAGGGCTTATTTCCAACCTATGAACTCATCTACCAAGTTTTAGGACATTCCAAGGACATATGGTCTCATGTCCTTCAATAGGCTTAATATCCAACCCTACGGTTCACACTAGGGTTTTAGGGCATCTCAACCCCAAACCACCCAAAATCTCCTGTAAGGGTATTTTGTATGATAATAAATCAGTGACCAAAGATCCATCCCTTTTTGGGTGAGGATTGATCACACAACTCATTAAACACCATTTTCCCTAATTTGCCCCCTTATGGATCAAACTTTGGTCACACCAATACTTACTCAAATCAAACCCAAATGGGCTGTGATTTTTACCAGTGACCTATCATGACCCTAATGGTAATCCACCAAAATTTTGGGAAATTGTTAGGTCATTAGACCCTCTAATTAACTCATACATGAATTATTAAATATTTACAAAAACTATAGAACAATGTTTTCTAAAAATTCTCATTTTTGGATATGTCAAAAGTATAGATATAAGTGACCACCAATCCAAATTTCATGGCACTTGGATGGCTGGATTGATGGGGGCACTCAATTTAGTCTCTGATTAACCTTAAGTATATACAGCACCATTTTGAGTGATGTGGTCAGACCACTGACCCAAATGGGTTGAAATCAATTTAAAATAAAGTAGACCTCAAGGGCTACAATTTTCATGTTGGTCACTTTCCCAGTAGAGGGCCCAAAGTATTTTAATATTTAATTTAAAACACTACATAAATTGTGACATAATGAAATGAAATATTTATAGATCCCTAACTATACATCCGGCAGCACGAATCTTGGCGCAAGATGGACGACATCCCTTCATCGTCCCCAACGCGCCAACGTTTCAGATTGCCCCATCCTGGGCCATCTTTGACCGTGATTTCCCGGCCACCCGGCCACCTCCCTGGCCGGCCACCGTCTCCACCACCTCTGTTGAGGTGGTGGCTATCGCCGGGCGGCGGCACAGCCGCCGGAGGGTCTGTTTCCGGTGAACCCGCAACCTCTTTTTTTATGGAATTTCTCTGAATTTTCTCATTAGATCAGGCTCAATTAAGCCCGATATATCTCCTAACTGATCTAGGATACTAACACAAGGGGAGAGGAGGAGAAGTGGACCTGCAACCGGGCTTGCTGACATGGTTGGCGGTGGTGCACCATGGCCGACGAGCTCTAAATATTTCCACGTCCCGATCTCTATCCTTGAGAAAATGTAGCGATGTAAAGGCCTAAACCAACTGCTTAGGATGCTCTGAACATGGTAAAGGGATCAATTGAGGTAGGGGAAGGGGCATGGCTTCAATTGCCATTAATGGAGTTTTCGGCTAACTGAAATTCCTCTGAATCCAGCCACCTAGGGGTCGGTCATGGATGTTGGTCTCCTCCTAATTAACCAAAGAAGATGAATCCAGCCATTGGAATTGAGTGGAGAGGCCTTTGGCCTCCCTTGGCCATGAATGGCTTCTCCACTTCCTCACTTTCTCTCTCCTCCATTAAAGGGGAAACTTGGTTTCTCTCTCCTAATCACCATCTCCAGAATTTAAATGGCATTTTAGGTAAATATCAATCTACTAAAGCTTGTAGACCACTCAAATTGGGCTTAGCCCAAGTGGATTGGGATAGGTTAGGTCAACTTGAGTTAATTTGACTCATTTTAGTGTTGAGTTGACTTTGGTCAATTTGACATTTTGAGTGGACCCCAATGGGTCTTTAGTGATCCATTGGCCTCCCCTAAGGTCTAGGGAGACTTGGGTAGGGTTGGTTTGACACCTTGGTGGTCACTTGACTCTTATTAGGGTACTTCGATCATTTTAGGGTTTAGGTTGACTTTGGTCAACTTGACCTCTTGGGTTGACCCCAATGGGCCCTTAGTGGCCCAATGAACCTCCTAAAGGGTTAGGAAGGTTCAGGTGGGGTCAAGGAGTCAAGGTGAAGCCCTAAAGTTAAACCTTAGGTTTAGTGATTGGGTTGTGCTATTTGTAGAATATGGTGATTTCTACCTTCATGCCCTAGTTCACCTGGTCTACTTGAGCTTTCTAGGGTTTTATCATGACCTAGTCATGAAAAAATCATCTTAGGGGTCTAGTTGTTTGAGGGATGTTAGATAATGTGTATGAACACTAAGAGGGGTAGTTATACCGGGAGTCCGACGAAAGATCGTCCCTCACCTTGAGATCATAAATCACTTAATGTAAATCCAAGAGTAACCTGGAAAGAGAGTTTTGAATAAGGGCAGCACCAATAATATTAAATATCTTGAGATAGGGAGATTTGAGCTCCAGCTCATCATATCTCCTAGTACAACTACGAGCCACTCACTGGGTAGACCTCAGGAAGTCCAAGATTAACTATAAATTGTTATGGACAACTAAATGTTAGACAAGAGTAGTCTAATAGGATGAAGGACTGAATAAGTGCAGCACTTATATTACTAAATATCTTGAGAAAAAGATATTTGAGCTTCAGCCCATCGTATCTCATAGTACCGCTGCGAGCCTTTCACCAGGTAGATCTCGAGAAGTCCAAGATTAACCGTAAATTGTTGTGGGCAACTAAAGGTTAGACAAGAGTAGTCTGATAAGATGAAGGAACAACATAGCAATCTCACACGTGTATGGCTTGGAGTGATACAAGACTTGATAGTCCTGCGAGCTGCTAGCTCTGGGTAGTGATAAATTAAGGACGTGCTATTCCTGCGAGATGAAGGCTCGGTGATGTATAAGATTTGAGGACGGAATGGACCTGCGGGCTGAAGGCCCGAATAGGTATTGTTATACCTGGATTGTGCTTGTTGTGGAGGGTCATTCAGTACTGGTCCAGTCGGCACACTGACGAAAGTATGTTGACTCTGGTGAGGAGTGCAGGTTTTTGGGACCAGTAGGTTGTTTATACTGCGGTCTGGAGGACTATCCCCTAAGTGCACTCCTAACCATAAAGTCTGGTGGATTTCCAACAAGAGTATGCAGGAGCTCCGTTGTTGTGTTCTTAGCATTGAGGTGTACATAAGGTCTAGGCCTGGTAGTATGACTGCCCGCCTAAGAGTTGTGATACCCGCTCCACTGCCACCGCGAGCCACGACGATTGGTACCTGAGAGGCTAGCTACCTCCAAAAAGTGGGGAATGTTTGAAAGGTCTGTGCACAGATTCGGGTGGGTGAGTTGCATCACAAATCATTGGATCACATTGCATAACATGACATTCATTAGTTAGTATAACTTAGATTATAACTTCAGACCCTCATCAAATAAATTAGTATGAACTCTTTTATATGACGAGTTACTTTGAAAACCTTAACTTATAACTTTGTATGAACATTTATATAAGTCAAGGTAAGTTCTGTGATGGTAGTGTAGCTCGTTTATTTTACTTTACTGTACATTGTTGCACTGCTCTTACTTTACTGTTACTGTCATTTAGTGATTTTCTTCATACATTTATACTCCTTCTAGTATAGTTCAACATCATCTGTTTACTTTTGATAATGCCCTTGTTGTCCTCCGCATTCATCCTCTGGCACAGTGCCTAGAAGTCGTGGGGGTGAGGCGATAACAAAATGGCTTAGTCTTTATGACTAACGGTCGGTTATGACCGTAGGAGTTCGAGGAGACGCACCGGTCGACGAGGAGGCAAGACATGAGGAGCAGTTGCCGCGAGCTACCGTTACTACTCGACGACAGGTTGATGATGGATTTTTGTAGTTTCCGTATATAGTGAGTTAAGAGAGTGAGCTATTTGATTTGAACATGTATCAGACATAAACCCCTTTATACTCTCTTTTATTATATAGTACTCATTGTGGACTATTGCTGTTATTTACTATATATATTGAGCTGTGATTGTGAACTATGATTTTGCTTAATCATTCTTTTGGCCTTCTTATGAATTGATCGTGCTAGCCGGCAGGATCGGCGTCATGCGGTGACAACTAACTCGGTAGTTGGTGTCACCGTAAGACGTCGGTTCTGAGCATAAGACTCGGGTACTCCCCGGTGCGGTGGAGGGGTCTTACATTTGCGGGGGCCGGCCGAGGCCGAGGCCAGGGCCTCCCGAGCGCTGGGTGGCCGGCTCTTGCGGGCCAGCCATGGCCGAGGCGGCCCAATGATTGGGCGATCTTGGGGAGGCCGTCCCTTGCGGGGCCGTCCGAGACCGGGGCCGCCTATACGCCAGGCGGCCGAGGGGTGGCCGAGGTCGAGGCCACCCATGATCCTAGCAGCAAAAAAAGGGGGAGGCCGGCCCTGGCGGGGCTAACCGAGGCCGCTGAGCGACCAAGGAAGCAGTCGGCACATGGGATCCCGCGTGGTGGTTGGGATCCCATGCGCAGTGGTTATTGCGCAGATCGGGCGCATGGATCACGCATGTTGTGGTGACGCCCATAACTCTCAATTTCACTAGTGGATGAGAGGGAGATTCAATTATTTACAGTCCGGATTTTTCTATAAATTGGGGTCGACCCCATCACATATACTCTCACGACGTTAATAAATATTTGTTTTTGAAACAATGGACATTGAGTCCTATGGTTTGTTTCTAAGAATAGTCATGATCAAGACAACTGCAGAATGGAAGAAAATAGAGACGATCTCTAAAAAGAGACCAATCTAGTACTTTGTATCATAAAAAAGATGATCACCTTCCTTCCCTGAGGCTGTTCGGACACTGCACCGGAGTTTCATGCATTCATTTGGATATTGATAGAGGTACATATTGATTTCTGTGTTCGAGTATTCAACAAAAACTTCCAAAAGCAAAACCTGATTTATTATTTTGTTGCAGTTATGAATTACAAATCTTGATTAGTATGTTTCAAATGGCTCGTCTACTTTCATCGCCCATTAGATGGCCTAAAAACCACACATTAAGAACAAATAATTATACAACAAATAAACCCAAAACCCCTAAATAGTAGGCACCCCATTTTGAAGCTAAATACAGACCTGATTCCATGGGGAGGTCGGGTGTTCACGAACGACCGTCTGTTACCACAGCGTTCACGGCCTCCACCGCCACGCCAAACATATGACTCTTGAACAATTAACAGTACCGTGTGTCCAGCATTTGTAAATATAGCACAACAAGACCATTCTTCACTACGAGTGTTCTACATTTGGAGCTGTTGTTACGTGCCTTCCAAGGAAAATGCACCCAGGCAACTTGAAAATTTATTTGTGCTAAGAGATTTCTAGGAATAAACCCAAGTGCAGCCAGGGATCTTTCTAAGCCCCCTCAATCTCATTATATTCCTTATTTGCGAAACATCAGCCCACCTATCATCAGCTGCATAGATATTGGACATTGAGACAAGATTTCCCGCATTTTCTGGCTCGACCTCGCAAAGCCTTTGTAAAGCAATCTCGGCAAGTTCTCGATTGCAATGCATTTTGCAGGCTGACAAGAGTGCGCCCCAGACGCCGGCATGAGGCTCCACCGGCATAGATTTCACAAATTTGTAAGCCTCTCCCATTAAACCCGCTCGTCCAAGGAGATCAACCATACACGCGTAGTGATCGGGAGATGGAACGATGCCGTACTCGTCTTTCATCATCTTAAAATACCTGCTGCCGTCTTCGATAAGACCAGCCTGGCCGCATGCTGTGAGTATCACAGTGAAGGCGACATCATCGGGGACGATTCCTTCTTCGAGCATTCGATCGAATAACTCAGCTGCCTGAGCACCAGACCCATGTATAGAGCATCCTTGCATCATAGAACAGTAAGAGACGAGGTCCTTGGTCTGCATTGAATTAAACAAAAAGGCAGCTCTTTTCATGTTCCCACATTTCGCATTCATGTCTATCATGGCGGCCAAGACACGAGGTCCATTTGCATCAAGAAATCTCTGGGAAACATATTGATCAACCCACTTGGCGATGCTCGTTCTCCCTAATTGAGCACAAGCCGACATCAATCCGACCAGAACGACTTGATCGGGTCTAATTTTTCTATTATGCATCTCTAGGAAAAGCTTAAAGGCCTCGGTGGGTTTGTAGCTTTGAGCATACCCGGAGATCATCGCCGACCAAGAGAAGACATCCTTGTTATTGAACTGCTCGAATAAAAATCTTGCTGAATCCATGTCTCCCGATTTCGCATACCCGTCAATCATTGATGTAAAAGAAATCTCATTCCTCTGCGGCATTTCTTCGAACAGCTTCCTTGCATTCGCTAAATCCCCTGCCTTTACATACCCATCGATCATGACATTCCATGTAATCAAATTCCTCTCAGGCATTTTGTCAAACAGAAAGCGGGCTGTGACTGTATCGCAGGAACTAAAATACACAGCAATCATGGCAGTCCAGGAGACCTCGTTTCTGTTCAACATCGTGTCGAACAACTTCCGAGAGGCATCAACATGACTGCATTTCCCATAGAAGTTGATCAGGGAGGTGCGGATGAAGAGGTCATCCTCGAGCCCAAGATGGAGGATAGCAGAGTGCAGGGAAGCGCCGAGGAAGAAGGCGGCGTGAGAGGAGCATGACTTGATGAGGCAGGGGAAGGAGAATCCATCTGGGCATTGGGAGCGGCGCATGAGATTAAAGAAGGAGAGAGTGTCGGAGAGTGGGGAGAGATTGGAGGAGGCATTGAGGAGTGTATTCCAGAGGAACAGATTGGGAGAGGAAACGCGGTAAAATACGTCGGAAGCGTAGCGTAGCTCGGCGAGGGAGGTACAGAGTACGAGGAAGCGGCAAACGAGGACTTGGTGCTGCTCTAAACCTTTGCGGATGATGAGAGGATGAATTTGTTCGAGTGATCGAAGGCTTCGGCACGAGAACAGGAGAGAAGCCACGGAGAGAGAGGAGGCGGCGGGGACGGGAGCGGCAATAGTTGTGATGGTGGTGAGGGCAGACGTGGAGGAATAAGAAGATGAGCAGCGGAAGCGGAGGAAAAGGGTCATATGGCGGAAGGGATGCGGGCTCCGACCGGCCGTTGTTTAAGTTCCATGAATGGGGCAGACAGCCTCGAGTCGGATTTGGGTTTGGTTCGGTCTGGCTCGGGGTCGCCGCCTCGCCACTGTACATGGCACCTGTTTCCTACTATTAACAAAAATTATGACGTCTACTCACTCACTTGCACTTGGGGAGATAGTAGACCACACCTCTCAAGTGGAAGCGAGAGGTGTGCTGCACTGCACCGTGCAACACATCAAATTACTGAGAGTGCATCAACACTCACGCCGAGATACATGCGCGAGTGCTGATACACTCGCAGCCGCTGGATGCTGCACTGCACGGTGCAAGACAACATCCACCCTTACCCCTCTCAAGTACAAACAATGAGAGCCGTTGGTCTAGACAATTAAGGCTCCGTTTGGGAGGACTTATTTTTGCCGGTCAAGCGGTTACGACCGCATGAATCGGACCATAATTAAAGTCCGGTTCATGCGGTCGTAACCGCTTGACCGACGAAAATAAGTCCTCCCAAACGAAGCCTAAGAAGCTTTCATTAGAGTGATGTTATGAACACATTATAAATGACTATGGACACACCATTCCACAAAAATCAAACGTTTAAAAATTCTAATTTCATTCCCAAATATCTGCTGCTAGGTACATCCGACCCCGAGACTTTTAGCGGGCAATTTTGAGGGTTTCGCGCGCATGACCTGGAGGAGAATCTTTTGCGGGCCCCCCCACGACCTTATATATATACATGTCACTGGGGATGTCCTCAAGTAATCGTCATTGACACTGCCTTCCGCCTGAACTTCCGCGCGCCTTTCGAAGATATATGTTAAACAAGCCGTGAGGCCACTCTCGCAAGAGGTCCAGGACCGTCTCACCACTGCTCAGGAAAGGGCCCTTGCCAATTCCGCAGGGTTCGCGCCCTGGCTCGAGGGCAAGAGACTAGCTGACTCTGTAACGCCCCGAATCTCAAAAGGGTGACGGGTGACGTTTGAGCCAAATCTGGGATTTGGAAGAGGTGACACGGCCTGGGACATGGGCGTGTCGTACTCGGGTTCGGCGTTGGTCGCGTGGTCGACGATTTTGTGGTCAATGGTCGTCGGGGGAGGGGGGGGGGTGAACACGGCCTGGGACACGGGCGTGTCCCAGGGCTTGTCCGTCACTCAAAGCTTTCCACTCAACGATCGTTGAGTGAGGGCGCACGGCGTGAGCCCAGGCGTGTTCGGGTCCAACACGGGCATGTGAAATTCGACACGGGCGTGTCGAATACACGTGTCCTGCTCGGGTTGTTTGGCGAGTTGTGCTAAGGCAGCTACACGGCCTGGGACACTGGCGTGTCCCAGGGCATGTCTAGCACACAGCATGTGACACGGGCGTGTCACATGGACGTGTCGTGCTCTGGTTGTGTTGGACCTGTGTCGTTGGAGGAACACGCCCAGCTACACGGTTGTGTACTGGGTGACACAGGTGTGTCGAGTGCCGTGTTCTTTTTGGGCCGCAATGGTTTTGGAGGCGAATGGGTGACACGGCCTTGGACACGGGCATGTCGCAACCCGTGTTCGGCCTAGGTTTTGGATTTTCGGGCTAAATCGCAGCCGTTCATTTCCTTGTTTTGAGATCCGACGGCTGGGGGGTTGTTTCCCCAGGGTTATACCCGGGTTTAGGGTTTAGAAAACCTCATTTGTCTTGGATTCACTCTCTTTCTAAGATCTAGAGAGAGGAGAGAGCAAGAAGGAAGAAGGAAGGCTAGATCCGGTCACCGGCGGAGTTTCGGAGCTCCAAATCGCGAGATAACTTCGGATCTACAGAGGTAAGGAGATGGTGGTGCTTTTCATCTGCATAGTTTTCCATGGCGCCGAGGAGAAATGCTAGGGTAACGATTCTCATCCTAGGACATGTAAAGTCCTCTTTTCCTTTGCATAGGAAGCCCTCTCTCGCGAGTGTGCGGTGAGCTTGTGGCGTTCCTTGGGGTAGATATGTAAAGTCCCCCTTGTGTAGAGTCCGCATTCGAGAACGGAAATAGGCATGTTGTGTGAAGCCTACCCGGACAAGTTGGTCTGGATCGGTGATATTGCATTGCACAAATGGCCAGAGAAGACTCTGTGCGAATGTTTGTCTTTTTTGGGGTTTTCTACGAGGTAAATTGCAACAGGGAGCCTTGGGGACTAACTCTAAGGTGCACCCGAAAAACTGGGCAAATGCGTGATTTTGCCAACATGATGGCCGGGGAGCCAACTTGAACATAACCGGGTTATGTGAACTACGTGATGGAAACGGGACTCGGGGAGTCTTGACCCGTGCATATGTCTTAAATTGACGCTATGGTATGTGCAACGGGTCAGGCGAAACCATACCTACTCTATGTCATTCGGCGGAACCGTTGGCATAAATGAGGGTCTTCGGCGGTCCATGGCTTAAATTGACGTGACCAATGCCGGGAAGACAAAATGCTCATAAGGTTGCCCGTCCAAGGGGCGGTAGTGAGACGGAAATGTCTATGGCTTAAATTGACGTGACGTTGGCTGGATCGTCATGAATGTTCCCTAAGTGCACGGGGTATGTGGTCATGCGTGCCTACGCCTGTGAGGAAGTGTGTTTACATTATACTGCTTGGTTATGCTAACAAAGTGCAGGGAAAGAGCATCGCCGCCCCGAGTTGGGGGCGGGGTCGTTATAATTTGGTCAGCATGGATGACCGTTGCTTTTGTTTGCCACCGTGCGGTGGATTGTTGCTTGCAGGTGCTGCGGAGTGGAGCGGTAAATAGCGGGCTAAAGCCCAAGTTGCTGAGCCGACCCTCGAAGGCCTAATTTTTTGAGTGTTTTCTAGTATTCTCATGTATGACCGGCCTGCGTGCCGAGGTTTGGAAGACACTTATATTTGAGAAAACTATTGTAAGGTCATAAGGCCAGTACTTGTGTATTGTACATTCCTGTTGGTTTGAGTAGTGGACATTCATGCTTGTGGCTGGGTTCTTTATTTCTTGCAAATTAATAAATTTCTTCTGCTAGATGCTCTGTGTAGGACGTTGTGATTGGTTGATTGGTTTCAATGAGTAACCCACCGGTCTGTCTGTGGTATATGGCGTCGGTTTCCGGCCGGACCTACTACTATTTGCTATGGGACGGATAGGGGTGTTATAATTTGGTATCAGACTACCGGTTTCGGTCAAGCTTAAATGAATTCGTGGACGAATTCACTTTAAGGGGTGGTGAGCACATGTGTGTGCGTCATCGTTATAACATGAAAAGAACCCATGAATGTCCACTTAGGAATGAAAATACACATGTTTAAGGAACCTGCGTGTTCCTATAATTGCTTTTTGCAATGTTGTTTGGTCGCTTATCGGTGTTTTGCACGATTATAGGTGACCAGGAGTTGTGCTGGGCCGTTAGAACGGCCAGTTTCTGAGGCGAGCAGCGAACCAAATGATGTGTTTGCAACACCTCCTTCAGCTGAGACCATTCGATTGGTAGCAGAGGCTGTGTTTGCGATGATCAATGTGCAACCCGCGAGGCAGGTACAGCAGCCTGCTCCTGCTATTGAGCAAGTACCGCTCCAAGCGGCAGAGCCAAGGAGGGTGGAACAGGTGGTTGTGGAGACAGTGTTGCCTAGGAGAGAAACGAAGAAGTAACTTAAGCACGTGATGGGTTTCAATCCGCCAGTGTTCTCGGGGCCGAGATGTAAGATCCGCCTTTTCCCTTTTTGAAGGCATCCCGGATCTTATGCCCAGAACCGCCGCCTTACGGTGACACTAACTCCTGAGTTAGTCGACACCGTAAGACGCCGATTCTGCCGGCTATTACGATCATTTTTCACTAGAGATGCGGAAGTAAAAGTGTATAAACAAGCTAATACACATGTCCACAGAAATCACAGAGCATATCATATATATGAAAATGAAAGTGCTACTATAGTCCATAATGAGTACTAAAGAGAAAGTAGGGCTTATGCCCATATACATCAATAGAAATCAGACTCTCTCTCACAAAATAGAAAGCTGTAAACTAAGCTATCCACTACATCTCCTCCCACCTGAGGACGTACGGTAGTAGTGTCTGGTGGTGGTAGCTGCTCCTCATGCCCTGCCTCCTCGAACTCCTAAAAAGGGGGAGTCAACGTATGTTAGTCAAAAAGACTAAGTCGTATCCTCAACACCTCCTCCTGTCGCTCTTAGGCACCGGATGGAAGGAGGATGCGGAGGACAACAAGGGGTAGCAAAGTGGAAGCAGGTGACATTTCTATCTAGCAGGAGTAAGTAAAGTCTAGCAGTTCTATATATAATCTAGCAGTTCTATATAAAGTGCAAGTAAGTAAAGAAAGTGCAGAAAGGAAAGGACTGCAGTAAGAAGATAGAACTGTAAGTAAATGCAGTACAGAAAGGAAAGTACGCTACTGCTACTCCTACTCCTATCAATATCACATAAGTACCCTAACTTATATGAACGCCTATACGAACTTATAAGTTAGGGTTTCCAAAAGTAACTTATCATATAAACCGCCCATACAATTTATATGATAAGGATCTATGAAGCGTATGTCCTAATGAATGAATGTATGTTATGATGAATATGTTAAACATGCAAGTGCAACACACACACACGACTCCGTGATCACAGACCTTTAGTTCCCTCTTTTTGAGAGCTTGCATCACTCTCGGGTACTACCGTTGTGGCTACGGCAACAGTGGAGCGGGCTCTCCACTTCTAGGTAGGTATAAGCACTACCAGACCTAGACCCCTCTCATACGCCTCTGTACACGTCCTAGGTGCACTCTAGAGTTTTGCGTACGTATTTTGCTGACTACCCGTCAGTCTTGTAGGTCGAGTGTACGTCTTCGGGGATTCCGCAGTATTATATATTTAGCATACTGGCCCCTCCACCCGTACTCCTCGCCCGAGTCATCGTACTGCCATCGGTGCATCGACTGGCCAGTCCCGCGTGACTCGCCACTAATTTTATGCACATGCAAGGTATTAATCTGAGCTTCCTGCTCGTACTGATATTGTCAACACATTCCCTCCAATCCAATTTGGGTGAGCAAGTGCTTGTATCCCTCCAACCTTAAGAAACAGGTGAGCAAGCCACTCCAACCCGGTTAGGATGAGCTCATTACTTGTATCCCTCCAACCTTGTGAAACAGGTGAGCAAGTAATCCATAGGATGTTCCCAACCTTATTTAACCGGCGAACCTATCGCGTAGAACTCCAAACCTATTAGACTACTCTCGTCTAAGGTTTATTACACCTAGTGATTTAGAGTGGATCCCAGGACTGCCCAAGGCATGCCCCGTGAGGGGGTCTCGAGGGCACTAGGAACCAAGACGGGCATGAAACCCGAAGTTCCCTTTCGCAAGGATAATTAGTTTTAGTTGATGTTTACCCGTCATCCACAACCAACTCTCATTGTTACTTTAGGATTATTCTGATGACTTAAGGTATCATTATCGGAAAGGCGACGGTCTTCCGTCAGACTCCGTTATGCCTATTTGTAATGTGATTTGCACTCTATCACTCGTTACTATACTTATGATGTAATCGACACCACCCGGGTTTATTCCCAATTTCCACGACTATCCCATTTTATTCTATCTCCCGGTGGTCCTAGTAGAGTAAACCTACTTATTCTAAATGTAGCCCCAGACCTAATACCACCCTGCCATTTCCAAATTACACTACCATCCCCATCGTTCCGTTCATTAATCTAGGGTGGTATTATCTAGATAGGTGTTTACGTACGACGCTTCTATCGAGATTGAGCGACTAGGGTAAGTTGACCTAACTAATGATCCCTTGAATGAACTTCCAAATGCAATGTATTGTGTTTAATCACATGAGACTATTATAGATATGACACGTCGATTTATTCAATATTTTATCTCCACCAGAATCAGTCAATTATTGTTAAGGGTAAAATTGTCATTTTCTCGTATACTTATAAATTAAATCTTCAATTTATCAAGTCGAATCTCAAGGGCTCGTATATGTCTCCCATGAGTTTAAATAATATCATTAGGGTTTTGTAAATCTTCTAAACCCTAGTTTGATTCATTTTCAGAAAATGCTTAAGTGTTCACCGAATTCTCAAAATTGTCAAATTCACTAAGTGTGGGATTTTTGCTCCCAAAAATCCCAACTAATTTAGGGTTTGAAATTATACCCTACTGGTCTACTAATTCAGGGGGTGTGCATTCCAAATGCACCCCTTTAGGCAAATATCAAAACAAGTTTTACATTTGCTATTTGCACACCGAGCCTAAGTAGTTCAATTCTTGCATGTGGGTCTTTCCCAACATGACTTGTTCCAATTTCAGAGAAATTTCTACCACTGGTCTATATGGTCCCTAATGGCCAGCCACCAAAATTTGGGGCCATTTGGAGTTAGCTAACTCCAAGAATCACCTAGTTAAGCCCTAGGGGTATTTTGGTAATTTTCCCACATTTTGTTTTCCAATCAAGCCCATTTTTGGGCAGGGCCTGAATATGCCCTAATTATACCTCTGACCAAAATCTCAGGTCAAGGGGGCTTCTGGTTTGGCTTGGGCAGCCATTTGAAATTCTGCAAAATTGCTATTTGCAGCCCAAGTCAAATTTCATTTCTCAAACATGCAAGTGAGATTCCTCATCATACAGTGAGTCAATTTAGCCCAAATTTTAACCATGGGTCTAATATACCCATGAGAGAGTGCCACCAAAATTTGGGGCCATTTGGAGTTAGGAAACTCCAAAAATCACATTTATTTACTTTTGGGTATTTTTGTAAAAACTATAGCAAAACGTTCCCCAAAAATTCTGATTTTTGGGGAGGGCCTAGATAAGCCTAGTTTAGTAACCTAGCCCAAATTTCAGCCCATTTGGACCAAGGGTTTGGGCTGAGGAAATATTTGAATTTCTGTCCTACCCTAAGAGCAGTCCTAGTAAAATGGACCTACAGGACAAACCACTTAACCAAAATTAATGTGTAATATGTCAAATTAAAGGTAACACAAATACCTATAATTGTTATGTTGAACACAATTTATGAAAAGGACCAGAGGTGCCATGAAAATTCACATGCAAGGATCTGTTTTTATAAGGCAGAAATGGATACTATTCATAAACCTAAATAATAACAATTTTATTCATAATATATAACCCGGCCGCACGGATCTTAAAGGCAATCGGACGGCTGCTGCGTTTCTTCTCCATGCAAGCCTGCATGGCCAAAACTGACGCAGGGTGGTTTTGCGGGGTGGTTCCCGGCCATCGCCGGCGGCGGGACCTCCGGCCAAGGCCTTCCCCGGCCTCACGGTGGTCGGGGCTAGGGCTGGCCGGCGACTGGGCGGCGGAGAGCGGCGGACGGCGGCGGCGCAACCAAACCGAAAAGCCATGAAACCGCCATTTTCGAAGCTTTTTCCAAGCTTTAGAGGCCTGCTGTCGAGCTCGTTTGAGCTCGACCTCTAACCTAGTTGATCTAGGAAGCTAGTACAGTAAGAGGGGAAGGGATACGGACCTGTGGTGGCGGCTGAGGCCGAGGGTGGCGGCGGTTTCCCATGGCATGAATATTCCGGTGAGTTCCTCGGCTTGCCATGGCTGCAGGTGGCTTCCTTCCTCTCTCTCTCTCTCTCTGGGGTAGGGATGAAGTGGGAGTGAGTGTGTGAGGTCGGTTTTGGGCTGAGATAAGAGGGGGGGCGACTTCACCAATGTAAGGGCGATTTCACCAAGGTGACGATTTCACCAAGGTGGGGGGGGCTCGGGTTGGTGTGTGTGGGCTGGCTGGCTGCTTGGGAGTGGGCCCCACTACTCCAGCTAGGTTAATTAGATCCTAAGGGTCGGGTTCCAAGGTTGGGGCCAAGGTGGGTGGTGGAGAAAAGGAGGGTTGGCTCTTTTGAATGATATGGTTTAGGTTAGGTCGGGTTTGGGCTTTGGCTGGACCCAAGGTTGCATGGTGGGGTCCCCACACCTCCTAATACCCCTACATGGTCAGCCAACCCATCATGGGTTGGTGGGATGAGCCCAAATGGTCCAAACCCTTTTCTTAGCATCTTCTCTCTCCTACTCCTCCTCTTTTCTCTCTCCTAAGTGTTCTCCCAAAAGTACTATTGCAAGACCCTATTTTTCTCTCCCCTAGGGTTTATAAGGTCACTTTAGGCCCACATGATGAATTTGGGTTGGTTTGGGTGGACCCAACCTAGTGAAATGGGCTAGGGCACCATTTTCACTATTTAGGTCAACATGTTGACTTGACCCAACATGGGTCAACTAGTTGACCCCATGGCCTACCCTAGGGCCCACTTAGATTGTATTTAGGGTTAGGGCAATGTGGTGGGGTCATGGTGTGGCTAGGGTTTGTATTTAGCCTAGTTTGACCTAGGTTGACTTGGGCCCCATAGTGGGCCCCATATGGTCTAAATCCTCCTCCTAGGGTCGAACCTAGCTAAACCCTAGCATCCATCATATGCCTAACCCAAATCTAAGTTATTTGAAGTTTGGGATGTTACAAACCCTATAAACAAAAAAAATAATTTCGTCCCCGAAATTTAAGTTCGGGCTACGGGGTTTCTACGACAAGCTTATAAAAGATTCGAAACGTAACTAAAAGGAAAATATAAAACTAAGTTGTACCTGAGGAGAATAGCTCCGGGCGTCGCTCCATCATGAGATCCCTCGGCTCCCAGGTGTGCTCCTCCCGTCCGTGGTTGGACCACAACACCTTCACGAGAGGGACCTTCTTTTTCCGCAACACTCGGACGGCGGTATCGTCGATCCGGACCGGCTCTAAACGAACTGATCGATCTGATGCTTCTGGCCCGTCGGTAGTAGTAATATGCTGCTCAGGGCGAAGGAGTGCTCGTCGTAGGGAGGAGACGTGAAAGACGTCGTGCAGAGTTCCCAATTCTATCGGTAGCTGCAGTCGGTAAGCCAAGGGGCCGATCCGCTCCAGGATCAAGTAAGGCCCCATATATCTCGGACTGAGCTTCTTGTGCCTCCGCACCCGGGAAACACCGTGCACTGGACGTATCTTCAAGAAAACCCTGTCTCCCACCTGGAACTCCACCTTACGATGTCGCGCATCGTAATACTTCGCCTGTCTGCTCTGGGCCTCCAACATCCGATCTCTGACCAGACGTATCTGAGCCTCCGTGTCCTCGACATACTCTGAACCGTGAGCTCGTGTATCCTCATCTTGTACCCATGATAGAGGTGTCCGACACCTCCTCCCATATAGTGCCTCGTAAGGAGCCATCCCAATGCTCGCCTGGTGACTGTTGTTATAAGAAAACTCAATCAATGGCAACAGTCGCTCCCAGGGCTTCCCCGTATCCAAAATACAAAGACGCAGCAGATCCTCCATAGTCCTGTTGGTCCGCTCTGTCTGACCGTCGGTCTGTGGATGGAAGGCAGTGCTGAAAGAGAGCTGCGAACCTAAGTAAGCATGCACTGCCCTCCACTCCCTAGAAGTGAATCGACCGTCACGATCCGAGACAATCGTCCTGGGGACACCGTGGTATCTAACGAACTGCTCCACAAACAATCTCACCAATACGGCAACTGGGGCGTCCTTCCGGATCGGTATGAATCTGGCTACCTTGGTCAATCTATCGACGATGACCCAAATGGAATCGTGCCCAGAGTGGGAGCGAGGCAACCCATGCACAAAATCCATAGCAATATCCTCAAACTTCCACTCTGGCACCGGTAATGGCTGTAATAACCCTCCTGGGCTCTTGCATTCAGCTTTCACTAGCTGACATGCCTCGCAGTGTGTAACATAATGTATGATCTCCCTCTTCATCCCGGGCCAGTACATGCTCTTCCGCAAATCAGCCGTCATCTTGGTGATACCGGGGTGCACTGAGTACCGTGATTGGTGCGACTCCCTGAGTATGTCCTCCCGGATACCACCTCCTGCGGGTATATATAAACGGCCACGGAAATGAACGAGGTCGTCGCGTAGCGTGTAATCCTCTGCCTTGCCCTCAGCTAGGGCTCCGAATATTGGCTCTAAATCTGCATCCTGCCTCTGATGCGTCCAGATGCACTCCCGAATGTCACAATCGCTAATCAGGGAGTTCAGATACTCCCGGTACAGCTCTGGCTCAGTCTCTGACACCACAGTAATGTGCATGCCCTCCACCATCTGAGCCAACGACATAGCTCCCACCCGAGGTTCCGGACCAGTAGTGCCGGCTCTCCTGCTCAAGGCATCCGCCACAGTGTTTGCCTTCCCCGGGTGGTAATGGATCTTGTACTGGTAGTCACATAGGAATTCTAGCCATCTCCTCTGGCGTAGATTCAGATCCTTCTGAGTGTCGATGTACCTGAGATTCTTGTGATTGGAGAAAATATCACAATGGATCCCGTACAGATAGTGCCTCCATATCTTTAATGCGAATACCACTGCCCCGAGTTCTAGGTCATGGACTGGGTAGTTGTGCTCGTGCTTCTTCAACTGTCTCGAAGCGTATGCTATCACATGACCGTGCTGCATTAGGACAGCACCCATCCCCTGGTATGATGCGTCGGTGTAAATCTGGAATCCTTCCTTCCCAGCTGGAAGTGCAAGGATAGGGGATGAGGTGAGCCTGCTCTTCAATTCCTGGAACGCTGCCTCGCACTTCTCAGACCAATGAAATCCTGCCTCTTTCTTCGTCAACGATGTGAGGGGGAGAGCTATCCTGGAAAACCCCTCCACAAACTTGCGGTAGTAGCCTGCTAGCCCCAAGAAGCTGCGTATCTCCGTGGCCGATTTCGGCTGCGGCCAATCTCTAACTGCCTCGATCTTAGCTGGATCCACGGCTAGTCCAGCCCCACTGATGGTGTGTCCCAAGAATGTTACCTCCTCAAGCCAGAACTGGCACTTAGAGAACTTAGCATACATGCTATGCTCCCTCAGCTTCCCCAAAACCAACGATAGATGCTGCGCATGTTCCTCCTTGGTCTTGGAATAGACCAAAATGTCGTCGATGAAGACTATGACGAACCGATCCAAGTAAGGCTCGAATACACGGTTCATCAGACTCATGAATGCTGAGGGCGCATTCGTGAGCCCGAAGGGCATCACCGTGAACTCAAACAAGCCATACCGAGAACTGAACGCCGTCTTCGGTATGTCCTCCTCTTGGATCCGCAACTGATAGTATCCAGATCTCAAGTCCAGCTTCAAAAACCAGAATGCTCCCTGAAGCTGATCGAACATCTCATCAATCCGTGGCAGTGGGTAAGTGTTCCGGACCGTAAGCCGGTTCAATTCCCGGTAATCAATGCACAACCGGAGCGAACCGTCTTTCTTCTTCACGAATAAAACTGGTGCTCCCCAGGGTGAAGAACTAGGCCGGACAAATCCGGACTCCACTAGCTCCTGTAACTGCGTCCTGAACTCTGCCAGCTCCCTTGGAGCCATCCGATACGGTGCCCGGGATACGGGCTTGGCATCCGGTATCAACTGGATACGGAAGTCGGTGTCTCTGGCCGGCGGTAGTCCGGGCAATTTCTCCGGGAATACGTCGGAGAAATCCCGGACCACGGGTATATCGGAAATGGCCGTCTCCGCCACTATCATCTCGAAGCATACAAGATACACCTCCTCGCCCTGCTCGTAGGCTTTGACAGCCTGTATGGAAGATAATGAAAGAGAAGGGATAGGTCGGATACCTTCGATGGTGACGTAGGAGTCGCCATGCCTGAGGGTGATCCTCTTGGACAGACAGTCTATTTGGGCGTAGTTCCAATGTAACCACACCATGCCCAGAATAATGTCGAAGTCCTGCAGCATCAGGATCATCCCCGGTATCTGGAATATCTTGCCAGCGATCTCTCCCTCCAAGTTGCAATGCTCCGTAGTCACTAACTCCGAGCCGTCAGGCAGACGCACCCTTCTCTACGCGCCCGTGAATCTTTCCACGCCATCTAGCCCTTTGATGAAGGCTTCTGATATGAACGAGTATGTAGCACCCGTGTCGTATAAGGTATGGGCGGGTTTGCCATTGACGATGACTATGCCTGAGGTTTTGATTATTTTAACGAGTGTTATTCTACGAGGCTTAATGAGCTTATAAGATCAAGTAATTTGAAGGAAATAAAACTTTTAAGGTTTTAAATTACCTGTAATGACCTCCTCTGGGTTTCTTGGAACGGCAAGATCCAAAGCGTACATCTGATCACGACCCCTGCCTCGGCCGTGCTGTCCTCGTCCTCGGCCTCGGCCTCGTCCTCGACCTCGGCCCTGGTATGCTGGAGGGGCCACTGGAGGGGGTGGAGGAGGAGGAGGAAGCTGACGGAACTGCTGCGGACAATCAGCTCTATAGTGCCCCGGCTGGTGGCACCCAAAACAGACCACTTGTCTCTGACCTTGATCTTCCTGCCCGATCGGTCCATGAATCTGAAGAGGTGGAGGAGCATATACTGGAGGAGGCCTCTGCTCCTGCCTGTAGTTCTCCTGCCGGTAGTTGGGACGACGACGTCCCCCACCCCGTTTGAACCCAATGACCTTGCCCCTCTGGGGGCCTCTACTACTCTCTCCGTGCCATGGCCCATCAAGTGGCCTCTTCCCTCTACTCTGTGTCATAAGCTGGTCCGCCTCGTGCTTCTTTGCCATCTCGATGATCTCTGTCGATGATCCATGAGAAATAAATAGCAGTGCCTGCCGTACTGAATCCCTAAGTCCTCGGTAGAACTTCTTTGCATACCTCCGGTCCTCTAGATCATGGAAGCCTGCAAATATGGCCAGATGGGAGAATTCCCTCTGGTACTCAATCACTGAACGAGTCCCCTGCTTGAGGTTCAAAAACCTCTCCTCCAACTCATCTCTGTCTGTATCTGTCACAAAATGTCCAAGGACGGACTCACTGAACTCCTCCCATGAGATCTCTGATGGGTCCCTATCAGCATATGTGGAATCCATCATGGATTTCCACCATCTCCAGGCATGTGAATCTAGAGCAGAAGTCGCCAAGGGTACTGTCTGTTGCACCGGGCAACTGATGCCTGCAAGCATCTCCTGTATGGCCTCCAGCCATTCCTCTGTCTTCACAGCATTCTCCGTCCCGTGGTACATGGGCGGGGACAGGCTCCTGAACGCACTCAACCAGTTTGACCCCGGATTTGGCAGCTGTGCCGGGGCCTGCTGGGCTCTAAATGCGTCTAGGATCGCAGTAAGGGTCTGTCCCATCTCAGTCTGCATGAACGGAGTGGCATCCGGAGGGGGAGGGACCACGTTCTGTGGCACGGCGACCTGTAGAGGTTGCAAAAAGGTGATTCTTAAGTCAAAATTCTTCAAAATTTGGCCTAACTCATTGTTTAATGGACTATTTAGTGTGACTTTTTACACATGGGCACACCATTGCTTCCGCTGAATAGTTTGTCCGCAAACTACTCTCGAGCGGGGTGTTCCAGTGTTGTGGACTTCTTTCTCTAATGATCGTATTTTTCAAGTGATACCAGTTTGTAAGATCCGCCTTTTCCCTTTTTGAAGGCATCCCGGATCTTATGCCCAGAACCGCCGCCTTACGGTGACACTAACTCCTGAGTTAGTCGACACCGTAAGACGCCGATTCTGCCGGCTATTACGATCATTTTTCACTAGAGATGCGGAAGTAAAAGTGTATAAACAAGCTAATACACATGTCCACAGAAATCACAGAGCATATCATATATATGAAAATGAAAGTGCTACTATAGTCCATAATGAGTACTAAAGAGAAAGTAGGGCTTATGCCCATATACATCAATAGAAATCAGACTCTCTCTCACAAAATAGAAAGCTGTAAACTAAGCTATCCACTACATCTCCTCCCACCTGAGGACGTGCGGTAGTAGTGTCTGGTGGTGGTGGTAGCTGCTCCTCATGCCCTGCCTCCTCGAACTCCTAAAAAGGGGGAGTCAACGTATGTTAGTCAAAAAGACTAAGTCGTATCCTCAACACCTCCTCCTGTCGCTCTTAGGCACCGGATGGAAGGAGGATGCGGAGGACAACAAGGGGTAGCAAAGTGGAAGCAGGTGACATTTCTATCTAGCAGGAGTAAGTAAAGTCTAACAGTTCTATATATAATCTAGCAGTTCTATATAAAGTGCAAGTAAGTAAAGAAAGTGCAGAAAGGAAAGGACTGCAGTAAGAAGATAGAACTGTAAGTAAATGCAGTACAGAAAGGAAAGTACGCTACTGCTACTCCTACTCCTATCAATATCACATAAGTACCCTAACTTATATGAACGCCCATACGAACTTATAAGTTAGGGTTTCCAAAAGTAACTTATCATATAAACCGCCCATACAATTTATATGATAAGGATCTATGAAGCGTATGTCCTAATGAATGAATGTATGTTATGATGAATATGTTAAACATGCAAGTGCAACACACACACACGACTCCGTGATCACAGACCTTTAGTTCCCTCTTTTTGAGAGCTTGCATCACTCTCGGGTACTACCGTTGTGGCTACGGCAACAGTGGAGCGGGCTCTCCACTTCTAGGTAGGTATAAGCACTATCAGACCTAGACCCCTCTCATACGCCTCTGTACACGTCCTAGGTGCACTCTAGAGTTTTGCGTACGTATTTTGCTGACTACCCGTCAGTCTTGTAGGTCGAGTGTACGTCTTCGGGGATTCCGCAGTATTATATATTTAGCATACTGGCCCCTCCACCCGTACTCCTCGCCCGAGTCATCGTACTGCCATCGGTGCATCGACTGGCCAGTCCCGCGTGACTCGCCACTAATTTTATGCACATGCAAGGTATTAATCTGAGCTTCCTGCTCGTACTGATATTGTCAACACATTCCCTCCAATCCAATTTGGGTGAGCAAGTGCTTGTATCCCTCCAACCTTAAGAAACAGGTGAGCAAGCCACTCCAACCCGGTTAGGATGAGCTCATTACTTGTATCCCTCCAACCTTGTGAAACAGGTGAGCAAGTAATCCATAGGATGTTCCCAACCTTATTTAACCGGCGAACCTATCGCGTAGAACTCCAAACCTATTAGACTACTCTCGTCTAAGGTTTATTACACCTAGTGATTTAGAGTGGATCCCAGGACTGCCCAAGGCATGCCCCGTGAGGAGGTCTCGAGGGCACTAGGAACCAAGACGGGCATGAAACCCGAAGTTCCCTTTCGCAAGGATAATTAGTTTTAGTTGATGTTTACCCGTCATCCACAACCAACTCTCATTGTTACTTTAGGATTATTCTGATGACTTAAGGTATCATTATCGGAAAGGCGACGGTCTTCCGTCGGACTCCGTTATGCCTATTTGTAAAGTGATTTGCACTCTATCACTCGTTACTATACTTATGATGTAATCGACACCACCCGGGTTTATTCCCAATTTCCACGACTATCCCATTTTATTCTATCTCCCGGTGGTCCTAGTAGAGTAAACCTACTTATTCTAAATGTAGCCCCAGACCTAATACCACCCTGCCATTTCCAAATTACACTACCATCCCCATCGTTCCGTTCATTAATCTAGGGTGGTATTATCTAGATAGGTGTTTACGTACGACGCTTCTATCGAGATTGAGCGACTAGGGTAAGTTGACCTAACTAATGATCCCTTGAATGAACTTCCAAATGCAATGTATTGTGTTTAATCACATGAGACTATTATAGATATGACACGTCGATTTATTCAATATTTTATCTCCACCAGAATCAGTCAATTATTGTTAAGGGTAAAATTGTCATTTTCTCGTATACTTAAAAATTAAATCTTCAATTTATCAAGTCGAATCTCAAGGGCTCGTATATGTCTCCCATGAGTTTAAATAATATCATTAGGGTTTTGTAAATCTTCTAAACCCTAGTTTGATTCATTTTCAGAAAATGCTTAAGTGTTCACCGAATTCTCAAAATTGTCAAATTCACTAAGTGTGGGATTTTTGCTCCCAAAAATCCCAACTAATTTAGGGTTTAAAATTATACCCTACTGGTCTACTAATTCAGGGGGTGTGCATTCCAAATGCACCCCTTTAGGCAAATATCAAAACAAGTTTTACATTTGCTATTTGCACACCGAGCCTAAGTAGTTCAATTCTTGCATGTGGGTCTTTCCCAACATGACTTGTTCCAATTTCAGAGAAATTTCTACCACTGGTCTATATGGTCCCTAATGGCCAGCCACCAAAATTTGGGGACATTTGGAGTTAGCTAACTCCAAGAATCACCTAGTTAAGCCCTAGGGGTATTTTGGTAATTTTCCCACATTTTGTTTTCCAATCAAGCCCATTTTTGGGCAGGGCATGAATATGCCCTAATTATACCTCTGACCAAAATCTCAGGTCAAGGGGGCTTCTGGTTTGGCTTGGGCAGCCATTTGAAATTCTGCAAAATTGCTATTTGCAGCCCAAGTCAAATTTCATTTCTCAAACATGCAAGTGAGATTCCTCATCATGCAGTGAGTCAATTTAGCCCAAATTTTAACCATGGGTCTAATATACCCATGGTAGAGTGCCACCAAAATTTGGGGCCATTTGGAGTTAGGAAACTCCAAAAATCACATTTATTTACTTTTGGGTATTTTTGTAAAAACTATAGCAAAATGTTCCCCCAAAATTCTGATTTTTGGGTAGGGCCTAGATAAGCCTATTTAGTAACCTAGCCCAAATTTCAGCCCATTTGGACCAAGGGTTTGGGCTGAGGAAATATTTGAATTTCTGTCCTACCCTAAGAGCAGTCCTAGTAAAATGGACCTACAGGACAAACCACTTAACCAAAATTAATGTGTAATATGTCAAATTAAAGGTAACACAAATACCTATAATTGTTATGTTGAACACAATTTATGAAAAGGACCAGAGGTGCCATGAAAATTCACATGCAAGGATCTGTTTTTATAAGGCAGAAATGGATACTATTCATAAACCTAAATAATAACAATTTTATTCATAATATATAACCCGGCCGCACGGATCTTAAAGGCAATCAGACGGCTGCTGCGTTTCTTCTCCATGCAAGCCTGCATGGCCAAAACCGACGCAGGGTGGTTTTGCGGGGTGGTTCCCGGCCATCGCCGGCGGCGGGACCTCCGGCCAAGGCCTTCCCCGGCCTCACGGTGGTCGGGGCTAGGGCTGGCCGGCGACTGGGCGGCGGAGAGCGGCGGACGGCGGCGGCGCAACCAAACCGAAAAGCCATGAAACCGCCATTTTCGAAGCTTTTTCCAAGCTTTAGAGGCCTGCTGTCGAGCTCGTTTGAGCTCGACCTCTAACCTAGTTGATCTAGGAAGCTAGTACAGTAAGAGGGGAAGGGATACAGACCTGTGGTGGCGGCTGAGGCCGAGGGTGGCGGCGGTTTCCCATGGCATGAATATTCCGGCGAGTTCCTCGGCTTTCCATGGCTGCAGGTGGCTTCCTTCCTCTCTCTCTCTCTCTCTCTCTGGGGTAGGGATGAAGTGGGAGTGAGTGTGTGAGGTCGGTTTTGGGCTGAGATAAGAGGGGGGGCGACTTCACCAATGTAAGGGCGATTTCACCAAGGTGACGATTTCACCAAGGTGGGGGGGGGGGGGGCTCGGGTTGGTGTGTGTGGGCTGGCTGGCTGCTTGGGAGTGGGCCCCACTACTCCAGCTAGGTTAATTAGATCCTAAGGGTCGGGTTCCAAGGTTGGGGCCAAGGTGGGTGGTGGAGAAAAGGAGGGTTGGCTCTTTTGAATGATATGGTTTAGGTTAGGCCGGGTTTGGGCTTTGGCTGGACCCAAGGTTGCATGGTGGGGTCCCCACACCTCCTAATACCCCTACATGGTCAGCCAACCCATCATGGGTTGGTGGGATGAGCCCAAATGGTCCAAACCCTTTTCTTAGCATCTTCTCTCTCCTACTCCTCCTCTTTTCTCTCTCCTAAGTGTTCTCCCAAAAGTACTATTGCAAGACCCTATTTTTCTCTCCCCTAGGGTTTATAAGGTCACTTTAGGCCCACATGATGAATTTGGGTTGGTTTGGGTGGACCCAACCTAGTGAAATGGGCTAGGGCACCATTTTCACTATTTAGGTCAACATGTTGACTTGACCCAACATGGGTCAACTAGTTGACCCCATGGCCTACCCTAGGGCCCACTTAGATTGTATTTAGGGTTAGGGCAATGTGGTGGGGTCATGGTGTGGCTAGGGTTTGTATTTAGCCTAGTTTGACCTAGGTTGACTTGGGCCCCATAGTGGGCCCCACATGGTCTAAATCCTCCTCCTAGGGTCGAACCTAGCTAAACCCTAGCATCCATCATATGCCTAACCCAAATCTAAGTTATTTGAAGTTTGGGATGTTACACGAGAACCCCAACTCAAGCAGAGGATTGACTCTCTAGAATTAAGAGAGTGCTGACAGCTACTGAGACTGAAGAGTGGCAGAAGACCACCATTGTGACGTTCTTGCTGGACGGGGATGCAAGACTATTGTGGGAAGGCTTGGAGCTACACCATCTGAGGGGTAGGCAGTTGTAACACCTCTACCCGTCAAGAAGAATATAATAGAGGGTCCGGCCGGGGCCCCACACCATATTCCACAAACAGGCGGAGACGCTACGAAATAATATCAAAACCAACGCATCAAAACACAGAGCATTCTAGCGGAAGCTTCACGGTTGAAAAACTTGAACTCAAGCAAAACAAGAACTGTCCACTAAAACATAGGAATGTATACAACCAAAGTATCTGGCCTTAAGGCCTTACAAATTTCTCTTAACAAGGTGTGGTTTACAGACATCGGCACGCAGGCCGGCCACACATGAACAAGAAGAAACAAAACAAAGCCTTCGAGGGCAGCAACGCAGCTTGGGCTTCAGCCCGCTAAGTTCCGCTCGGACCAGCACCTCCAGCACCTCCAAGAACCAATCCACCAAGCGGTGGCAAACAGGGCAACGGTCAGCATTCAGCTGACCAATTATAACGACCCTGCCCCTGGCACGGGGCAGCGGAATTCCATCCCTGCATAACATTTTCCAATATGATATATATAGCAAACCACGCAAGATGTGCACGACCGCACAGTCAATACATATCACAAACATCGGCACGACGGCCCGACGCTCCGTGCACTCAGGGCACATTCGGGTGTACCGGAAACACCGGATCCCACCAATGAGCATTCTAGTCTTGATCGGCACGCAAGCCGTCGACTCTCGCTATGTGATCCTAACAGGGCCTTAAGCACCCAAGGTTAGACAACCATAACGCGGGTACAGATCCTCCTATCCCGTTGCTCACATCGTCAGACTCAAGACTGGACTGATGCGGGTACAACTTCACCTTGCCCGTCCACCACAAGAGTTGAACCCAACTCGCACAATTTCCTAGACTTCCTCCAGTACTTCGTGCTGCACATAGCAACAGGTATGCACCACAGATTGCACACAAACAATAAAATTCTCGGAGATTCCTCCGAATGCAAACAAGCATCACCAATCCAGACCAGCACGTCCAGATGGGCTTCACACAGCATGCCTAGATCCGTACTCCAATTTCGGATTCTAACAAGGGGGACTTTACATATCTACCCCAAGGGACACCACAACCCACCGCACACTCGCGAGACGGGTTTTCCCTATGCAAATGCAGGAAAGTAGGACTTCACATGTCCAAGACGGAAATTGTTACCCTTGGAATTCGCCTCGGAGACATGGAGAGAATTGAGACAGATGAAAGCCTTCGTAGCAGCCTTGCCTTCGTAAATCCGAACTCAGCTCGCGATTTGGACCACCGCAGCACCACCGGCGGCCGGATTCCTCTTCTTCTTCCTTGCTTTGCTCTCCCCTCTCTCTTAACTTTAGAAAGAGAAAGATGAAACTTAAATGAGCTTTCTCCTCTTCAATCCCGGCCTTATCAACCCAGGGAAGAGCCCAGACCATTGGATCTATGTCAAAGAAAATGAACGGCTCTGATCAGCCCTGAATTTGATTTCCTGGGCCGAACACGGGTTGTGACACGCCCGTGTCACAGGCCGTGTTCCTGAAGCGGTGCACAACCGACTGAAAATAAACCAGAACACGGGCATTGACACGCCCGTGTCAAGCCTGACACACTCGTGTCACATAGTATACGGCCGTGTACCCGGCCGTGTCACCCCTGTAACACGATCTCCAAAATTACCCGAGCAGGACACGACTAAGGCACACGCCCGTGTCCCTAGCCGTGTGCCAAACACGCCCCTGTGACACGCCCGTGTCACAGGCCGTGTTCCACACTCGACGATCAGGGCTCGAGTATTGTCGATACTAGGGACACGCCCTGGGACACGCCCGTGTCCCAGGCCGTGTACACCTGACATGCCCTGAGACATGCCCGTGTCTCAGGCCGTGTCAGCCAACCTGAATCCCACTTTGGCTTTTTGAGATTTCTGGTGTGTTACAATCCTCCCCTCCTTAATAAAATTTCGTCCCGAAATTTGATGATAGCAGGGAGATAACAACATAACACAATCAGAGACATATATGTTTCTATCACATATACAAACGAGCGAACAGGTTACGAAAATAACTCGGGAAACTCGGCTCGCATGGTCTGCTCCCGCTCCCATGTTAGCTCTTCTCGGCCACAATTATCCCACCGGACTTTGACCATCCCGATCATTTTGTTCTGCAACTGTTTCTCGGCTCGATCCTCGATCCGAATGGGCCTCACCTTTGTCGTTAGCCCATACTCAACCGGCACCCGATCATTCTCAATCACTTGAGCTGGATCCTTGACTTCTTTTCATAGTACCGAGATGTGGAACACATCATGCAGTCCACCTAATTCCGATGAAAGAGCTAGCCGATAGGCAGCTTCCCCAACTCTCTCCACCACTTCAAACAAACCAAGGTATCGCGGACTTAGCTTTTTCAACCGCCGAATTCGAGATACGCCTTTGAAGGGTTTAATCTTTAAATAGACCCAGTCACCCACCGAGAACTCCACGTTCCGGTGCTTAGCATTGTAATACTTGGCTTGTCGATCCTGGGCTATTAGTAGTCTCTCTCGAATAGAGCGTATTATTGAGTTAGCATCCTCGACTGCCTTTTGTCCCAAAAGTTTGGATTCGCCAGTTTCTGCCCAAGCTAACGGTGTACGACACTTGCGACCATACAGAGCTTCAAACGGTGCCATGCTGATGCTCGCTTGGTAGCTATTATTGTAGGTAAATTCCACCATAACAAGATGATCTTCCCATTTCTTACCGAAGTCCAGGGCGCACATACGGAGCATATCCTCCAATGTTTTGTTGGTTCGTTCAGTTTGGCCATCCATTTGTGGGTGAAAGGCCGTACTGAATGCTAACTTCGTGCCCAATAGCTGATGAATTAGCCTCCAATCTTTCGAATTAAATCGCCCATCACGGTCACTGACGATGCTTCGGGGAATACCGTGCAATCGAACAATCTGCTCCACATAGAGCTTTGCCAACATTTCCACAGAATCGTCCCGCTTGTTGGGTAGAAAGTGAGTCACCTTTTTCAACCGGTCTACAATCACCCAGATTGAGTCATTCCCACAATGAGATTTCGACAATCCGTGCACGAAATCCATAGAAATATCCTCAAACTTCCACTGCGGAATTGGCAATGATTTCAGGAAACAACTAGGCCGTTGACACTCTGCCTTTACCAAAGCACAAGTACGACACTTAGCCACATACTCAGCTATGTCCTTCTTTAAACCGGGCCACCAGAATAATTTCTTCATGTCCTTGTACATCTTTGTGCTCCCAGGGTGAATTTAGTACTTTGTAAAGTGTGCTTCATATAACAATTCTTCTCGCAATTTACCCGCACAAGGGACGCACAATCGGCCATTCTTCCATAATAAACCATCATCTCAGGAGAATTGGTCACCAGACCCCTCCTTTGCATAGCGCTGGAGACTTTCATCAAACTCCGTTGCCCGCCGAACCCTGTCTGCAAGGTTATATTGAACCTCCATCCAGTTCAAGCATGCATCGGCCGAAGAATCCCTTTCCACACAAGATATCTCCAATGCTTCCAACTCCTGGATTAGACGCTCATCATGTATCCGCAACCAACTTGCCTGCACCGGAGTTCGACGAATCAAGGCATAAGCGACCACATTTCCCTTTCCAGGAACATAGTGAATGTCGAAGGTATAATCCCCTAGGAATTCCATCCACCTCCTTTGTCGCATATTCAAATCCTTTTGATCGAGCAGATACTTCAGGCTTTTATGATCTGTATAAATATCTACCTTCACGCCATAAAGATAGTGCCGCCACAACTTTAGCAAAAAGATCACCGCCGCCAACTCCAAGTCGTGGACGGGGTAATTACGCTCATGCACTTTTAATTGACGTGAGCCAAAAGCGATCACCTTGCCAAACTGCAGGAGAACGTAGCCTAAGACGCTTCCTGAACGCATCGCTGTAAATCTCAAAATCGTCTGTACCACAAGGCAACGTCAAAATAGGCGCCGTGGTTAAACGACCTTTTAACTCCTCAAAAGCTCGCGCACACTCCGGCGTCCAAACAAACTTCTGATCTTTTCTCGTCAACGTAGTCAAAGGCAAAGCAATCCGGGAGAAGTTCGCCACAAATCGTCTATAGTAGCCTGCCAGTCCAAGAAAACTCCTGACTTCGACCACCGAAGACATCACTGGCCAATCACGAATGGAACTTATCTTTGCCGGATCCACCGCTATGCCCTCTCCACTTACCACATGGCCCAGAAAATCCACCGACGAGAGCTAGAACTCACACTTAGAGAACTTGGCATACGGCTTATTTCTCCGCAAGGTATGCAATACCAACCGCAAATGGTTTGCATGATCTTCCTCCGACTGAGAGTACACGAGGATATCATCAATGAACATAATCACAAACATATCCAAGTATTCGCGGAACGTTCGATGCATGAGATCCATGAATACCGAAGGCGCATTACATAAGCCGAACGACATCACTGTGAACTCATAATGACCGTAGCGTGTGCAAAGCGCTGTCTTGGGAATGTCACATTCCCTAATCCGCAATTGGTAATACCCGGATTTCAAATCCAACTTGGAATAGACGGTTGAGCCCGCTAGCTGATCGAACAAGTCATCGATCCGAGGAATCGAATACTTGTTTTTCTCCGTCAGCTTATTCAGTTCGCGATAATCAATACATAGCCGCTAACTACCGTTTTTCTTTTTCACAAAAAGAATAGGCGCACTCCAAGGTGACATACTTGGGCGTATGTATCCCTGCTCCAACAGTTCTTACAACTGAACTTTTTGTTCGGCCATCTCTTTTGGTGCTACCCGATACGGCGAACGGGCCACAGGTTTCGCACCTGACACCAGCTCGATAGCGAAGTCGATTTCCCTTTGCGGAGGTAACCCCGGAAGGTCCTTTGGAAACACATCAGCATACTCCGACACAATCGACACTTCACTCACACTGGCCTTCAGCGCCACCGCCTCTACGAGTGTGAAGAACAACTCCGCACCCTTCTGAACTGCCTTAACGACTTGGAGAGCAGATAACAACATCCCACTCATCCCTTGTATACATATGAACTTGGTCTCTTGTTCGGTATTCTGCCCAAGTGTGACCTCTTTTGAAGTGCAATCTATACAGGCACGCTGCTCTGACAGCCAGTCCATACCAAAGATTATATCAAATTCCTTGATCGGCAATACTAATGTTTCCACCTTGAACTCCTGACTCCCTATCTTGACCTTAAGACCGCAAGATTTATCCGCGCACATCAAACATTCGTTAGGTAACAACACCTTTACACTGTGTTTACACTGTCTGTCGTGGTCCGGATAGGTACCCCGACACGAAAGAAGAACTCTTCAGACAGAAACGAATGTGAAGCACCTGTGTCAAACCGTGCTCGCGCCGGATACTCTCATATAAGGACAAACCCTAAAATATCACAATCAAAACAAGCACAACACACAGTATAAAATAACATTAAAAACTGTGCGCACCTATGACGACATCTGCCTGCTTAATGGCCTCCTGTTTTCCAAGATTGAAGACCCTGGGCTGCGCGTGCGAGGCAGAAGACTCCACCACAGTCTTACCTTTCTCCGCATAAGACGCTCCCGTCTTCTTGTCACCCTTTGGAGGACCAACTCGGCAATCACGTGCGAAGTGTCCCAACTTCCCGCACGTAAAACAAGCACGAGATCCATACCCAAATGTCTCTGTCATAGTCACAGAAGGAGCTTGTCCAGTAGACTTGGACATCTTTCCCCATCTCTTACGGTACCCAAACTTCTCCGGACGCGGCGGCTTGAACTCTGGATTTGTCACAGCCAAGGTCCCTTTTGCCTGCCCTCTTTTCATGTCCGTCTCCAAAGATCGAGCCGTACAGACTAAGGCTTGAAATCCCTGACTCACAGAACTCGAGAGCAAATACCGCAGCTCATCTCGCAGTCCCGCATAAAACCTACTTGTCTTACGCTCTTCTTCGGCGAAGATTGTACCCGCATATCTTCCCAAACGTGTGAACTCATGTAGGTAATCATCCACACTACGATCTCCTTGAGTTAACCGTTGAAATTCCATTTCCATCGATATCCTTTGCTGCATTGGTAGATGTTGTGCCAAGAACAATCGAGAAAATTCGTCCATCGAGACTTCTGCAAGTTGTCTACCGGCCAAGTGATGGTTCAATCTCATCCCACCATAAGCGAGCCTCTCCTTCCAGTAGGAAAGTGGCCAACATAACCTTCTGTCCCTCCTCAACCTTAATCGCTCTGATGATCCTCTTGATCCTTGCAAGCCAATCCTCTGCTTGGGCCGGTGACCCGGCCCCAGTAAATTGTGGAGGATTTAAGCTCAAGAATTGCTTCAATTATTGATATGCTGCCCGCGGATCAACTACAGCTTCTACCGGTTCTTGCCATACCCCAGCATGCGTTGGCACCACTGCAGGACGTGCCTGCCCAGCCTGCTTAGCATTCATCACAGCAAGTACCGTTTCCATGATGAAACGTACAGTTTCAGCGGATGGAGGAGGTGTGGGCACCTCAGCTGGTGCCGCACTTTCTACACAATGTTGAGGTTCGGATTGAGCCGCAACAATTCTAGTCATTGAAAGTCACACTAGTGTCAACTATCTTCACCTAGGGGGGACAGGTGATGCGCAGTCGTTTTGCGGAATTAAAAATTTACCTGCACAATAAAAAAACAAATAGAGCACAGAAAGACACAGACAGTTATAGTGGTTCCCCGATTTTTGTACGTCCACTTTCCCCCTTCGACCTATCTCCCAACAAGGGACGACTCGGTCACTTCACAAACAGGATTGAAATCCAATCCTCACACTAATGGAAGGAACCCTTCCACTCGAAGGAGTCACCACTCCTCCACCACGGGTTGTACCCAACCCTTACAAAGAGGAACCAACGTTCCTTTACAACAAAAGTAAAAATGGAATGTATAAAATACAAACTACTTTTGGAGCGCTAGGTGTCCCTCTTCATTCGATGACGCGTTCTTGAAGAAGACGAAGAGTCCACGACCTTAGCTCTCACTTGGAAAGGCTCTCCCCGAGATCGGCGGCGGCAAGGCTTGCGTCAGCGATTCTATCAAGATCGGCGGCTGCAAAGGAGAGCGGCGGCGATGCTTTCGAGATCCAAACTTCGTAGCAAAGCTAGCAAGGTCTACCAACGATCTTACTTGGATCGATCGTCTCAATCGATTCGGAAGGGGAAGGTATTCCCATTCAACAAACCAAGAGACAAAAGATCTCAAGATAGACACGTGAGACGCGTTGTTTGGCTAAGCTTTTGTCGCCGGGAGATCAGGAAGAATCCACGATCAGTGGCGGCGACCACCTTCACGAGCGACGACGGCGGCGGAAGAAATACCGCGATCTGCTAAGTCAAGTCGGCGGCTCGTTCTTTTTCGTATGTATTGATTACCCGTAAGGTTCAAAATACACGAGTATTTATACTGTAGATCAACCTTTATGACCGTTGTGGGCCCTACCAGAAGAAACCCTAAGTCTGGTTCAAAGCAGCGCCTGAACATTTGGTCCGGTCCAGCGAGCCAATGAAAATCGCCTAAGGCAAATTTGGCGGGAATCATTGGTGATTCTCGACGAATCGACGAGAATCACTAATGATTCCCGTCGAATTCTACTTAGAAGAATTCTTAGCTGAATAGCTTGCCAACCGGAAAGAATCGTTGAGAGTCATCATCCATTCTTGACAAATCGTTGAGAATGCAGAGTCATTCTCGACGATTCTGACTTGGCAGATTCCTTGAAGGCATTGAATCAGCAAGGTGATTCTCGCCGATTCTGACTTGGCAGAATCCTTGAAGGTGTTGAAAGCGTTGAGTCAGCCGGATGCAGTCGGCGAGAATCGGCGAGTGATTCTCGACGATTCGGCGAGAATCATCGAATCGGCGAGAATCACTTAGTGATTCTCGTCGAATCTAACTTAGACGATTTCTCGTCTTTATACCAGTGAGTTGCTTTGACCCATCCTTGCTCCTTGTCTGCTCTTGATCTGTCTCAGCCCTGTACTTGAAAATAAGTACACTCCAATAGAGAGAGTACACGTAAGCCAACACACTGTTCTGCTCAACGAGGGATTACGTTGCGCAGACCCGTGTATATTGACCCACTGAACCCTGACATTGGTATGTACTTAGCGTGGAATAACTGCAAGCACATCTTGAAGAAAATCATCAAATACATTATCTATTCAAATTAGCTTGTACAAGGGATTCTTCAAATCAGGTACATTGTGGATACAATACCCAACAATCTCCCCCTATTTGAAGAAGCCTAAACCCTACAAGCTAAGGTGACTAGAGCATATGAAAATCATAAACTATTAATTCAGTTGAGATTGAAATTCATTACCACTTTCCTGAGAGCATACTTGGAGCCACCTTAGCCTTAGCCGAGAGGGTAATCTCCCCCTTTTCGGCTTCTGCAAATCTGGGACTTCACTTGGAGCCACATGCTCCCCCTCAGATCTTTCATCCATGCTCGAGCTTGAGTTCCTTGTTGATGCTCCCCCTTGATCCAAGAGCCTTGAGCCGTACAGTTTTCACTCTTCATAGTTCAGCATACCGAGTTCAGTTTTGAAGAGACTGAACTTGGCCTCGTCTAGGGGCTTTGTGAAGATATCTGCAACCTGCTTATCCGTGGGGACATAGCATAGATATATGTCTTTGTTTTCCACATGCTCCCGAATAAAGTGATAGCGCACTTCAATATGCTTCGTTCTGCTGTGCGATACAGGATTGTTCGCAATTGCTATTGCGCTTGAGGAGTCGCAAGACATCAGAACTTCGCTGAACTTCAGGTTATAATTTTTGAGCTGATTTCTGATCTATAGAAGTTGTGCGCAATAGCTGCCTGCTGAGATGTACTCAGATTCAGCTGTGGAGGTTGCGACACAATTCTACTTCTTACTGTTCCATGAAATAAGCCTTCTTTCGAGGAATTGACACGTCCCGGAAGTGCTTTTCCTATCATCCCTGGGATCATAAAATTTATCATTCAGATCTTCTATTTGAGGTACACCAGGTGTTCAATTTGAGTTATCCATTATAGTTAGCATTGCTCTTATCCCATATAGGTGTTCCATGTCATTCTTGGAACATCTCATGTCTAGTTCCCATCATATTTATGGGAACCTAGACTATCCTGCGAAAAAGAATTACCCTACCTTAGGAACCCAATATGTATTGGGTCCTAGGTTCTTGTCAGCATAAAATATTGAATGCCTTCCTACAGGAATCCTGTCAGGAAGGCTAACTCTGCCCAGAGGAATAGACATACCCTTGCCCTTGGCACAGAGGGATTGTGCCAACAATCTATGGCAAAGTGACCCACCTTGGCACAACACCAACAATCATGAATGTTGTATCGCCGTTTCTGACCTGATCTACTGACTGAGGTAGTCATAATCTTCGGTCTAAACGGGACAGGGCAGGTTCTATTCAAAAATTTACCCTTTTCACCGTGACACGTGGGAGGGAGGATAGAGAGCATGTGGTGAGTGTCATGAGGCCTTGGAGGTGGTGCCTTCCTTTCAGTCAGCACACTTCCAGGGGCCCCATGGGTACTTACTACATGTTTCCCAACCCGCCTTTCCTGTGTCTTGGGGTGGAAAGAGATGCAGTGAGAGCTGGTTCCTGTAGATTCATGATGAGTTGGGGCTGAGGCCGAGAATACAAAGGGTTCAGGATGAGCCTTGGGTATTCTCTCATGGGTAGCCATGACAACTCTTGCATTGTGGGCATTTCCACCTGAGGGACGATCATTCTTGCAGTGACCATGGATGTTCCTGTGGTCATACCTGAAAGCATGATGTGTGCCCTTCCTACTCGGGGTGGGAGTCTGAACACAGTTTCCCCATTTCTCCATGAATTAATGATTTGGGAGATCCATCCATTTTCTGCTTTTCTCTTGATAGCATCTATCTTGGAAAAGTTAGAAACTATCCTCTTCTCGGTCTCTAGACGACTCTCTAGATCCGAGATCTTTGAGTCCTTTACCTTGATGGATTCCAATTGGAGATTCATCAAGGTCTTCAGCTGAGCAATCTCCTTAGCTTGCTCCTCCACAAGTAAGTTGCTCTTCTGAAGAGCACTCTCAAGGGAATCAAGATTTTCAATCTTTTGATTGAAGCTATCCATATCCCTTGCATCACTAGAAGGACAACCCTTTGAACTATTCCTATTTTCAGGAACTTCAAGGGGAGATGAGCATGATGAAGAAGTTACCTGATCCTGACTTTGATGTTCCGGGTAAGCGTTAAGATCGACAGAGACTGTTGGGTCAGCTTCATCAGAACTGCTTTCCTCAACCTCTTCTTCAGTCTCTGACATGGACACAGGAGCCCTGATACTGAGAGATTGGTCTTGACCTTCATCTTCAGAAATGAGGACCCCCACATAGGCTTAATCCTCTTGCTTATAACTGGTCCCTGCTTTCTCTGATCCCTCCATGAGGTCTGAGATGGTTTGCCACATGGACTTGGCCGTCCTACACTTGTCCACTCTTGAACGAGATACACCAGACCAGACGTCAGTGATGATCTGACGAATCAACTTGTCCAAGTTGAACAGTGAGAGCTCGGTCTCAGACATCTCTTCGGGACTCTTGGGGATTTGGAGATCCTTTCTTGAGCTAGAAGCCTTCATGGGAATAAAGGGACCCTCTTCCAAGATGAGTGACGCTCGAGGGTCGATGGCCTCCAGATGAAACATAACTCTCATCTTCCAGATAGGATAATACTCCGTTGTGCAAGCAGTGAGTCTCAGAGGAGAGACATCAGAGTCCAGCTCCATGCTTGAGTCTTGTCTTCTTCTTGACACTAGAACCGGGATCTTACTCAAGGTGTTAACCTTATTGCTGAGTAACCTCCCTCTGATACCACTTGAAAGTCACATTAGTGTCAACTATCTTCACCTAGGGGGGGGGGGACAGGTGATGCGCTGTCGTTCTGCGGAATTAAAAATTTACCTGCACAATAAAAGAAAACAAACAGAGCACAGAAAGACACAGGAAGTTATAGTGGTTCCCCGATTTGGGTACGTCCACTTTCCCCCTTCGACCTATCTCCCAATAAGGGACGACTCAGTCACTTCACAAACAGGATTGAAATCCAATCCTCACACTAACGGAAGGAACCCTTCCACTCGAAGGAGTCACCACTCCTCCACCACGGGTTGTACCCAACCCTTACAAAGAGGAACCAACGTTCCTTTACAACAAAAGTAAAAATGGAATGTATAAAATACAAACTACTTTTGGACAGCTAGGTGTCCCTCTTCGTTCGATGACACGTTCTTGAAGAAGACGAAGAGTCCACGACCTTAGCTCTCACTTGGAAACGATCTCCCCGAGATCGGCGGCGGCAAGGCTTGCAGCAGCGATTCTATCAAGATCGGGGGCTGCAAAGGAGAGTGGCGGCGATGCTTTCGAGATCCAAACTTCGTAGCAAAGCTAGTAAGGTCTACCAACGGTCTTACTTGGATCGATCGTCTCAATCGATTCGGAAGGGGAAGGTATTCTCGTTCAACAAACCAAGAGACAAAAGAACTCAAGATAGACACGTGAGACGCGTTGCTTTGCTAAGCTTCTACCGCCGGGAGATCAGGAAGAATCCACGATCAGCGCCGGCGACCACCTTCACGAGCGGCGACGGCGGCGGAAGAAATACCATGATCTGCTAGGTCAAGTCGGCGACTCGTTCTTTTTCATATGTATTGATTACCCGTAAGGTTCAAAATACACGAGTATTTATACTGTAGATCAACCTTTATGACCGTTGTGGGCCCCACCAGAAGAAACCCTAAGTCCGGTTCAAAGCAGCGCCTGAACATTTGGTCCGGTCCAGCGAGCCAACGAAAATCGCCTAAGGAAAATTCGACGGGAATCATTGGTGATTCTCGACGAATCGACGAGAATCACTAATGATTCCCGTCGAATTCTACTTAGAAGAATTCTTAGCTGAATAGCTTGCCAATCTAAAAGAATCGTTGAGAGTCATCATCCATTCTCGACGAATTGTCGAGAATGCAGAGTCATTCTCGACGATTCTGACTTGGCAGATTCCTTGAAGGCGTTGAATCAGCCAGGTGATTCTCGCCGATTCTAATTTGGCAGAATCCTTGAAGGTGTTGAAAGCGTTGAGTCAACTGGATGCAGTCGGCGAGAATCAGCGAGTGATTCTCGACGATTCGGAGAGAATCACTAGTGATTCTCGTCGAATCGGCGAGAATCACTTAGTTATTCTCGTCGAATCTAAATTAGACGATTTCTCGTCTTTCTTCCCGTGAGTTGCCTTGACCCATCCTTGCTCCTTGTCTGCTCTTGATCTGTCTCAGCCCTGTACTTGAAAATAAGTACACTCCAATAGAGAGAATACACGTAAGCCAATACACTGATCTGCTCAACGAGGGATTACGTTGCGCAGACCCGTGTATATTGACCCACTACACCCTGACATTGGTATGTACTTAACGTGGAATAACTACAAGCACATCTTGAAGAAAATCATCAAATACATTATCTATTCAACTCAGCTTGTACAGGGGCTTCTTCAAATCAGGTATATTATGGATACAATACCCAACATCACCTATATGTGTAAAACACACAATTTAGCGACCAAGTAAAACAACAAACATACAAAAAGAATACACAGGTTCAACAAACAAGTGTATTTGCATTCCTAAGTGGACATTCTTGAGTTCAAGTTAAGTGTTATAACGACAACACTGACACGTGCTCACCACCTCTCAAAAGAATTCGTCCGCGAATTCGGAAGAGATCGACCAACAAGCTGATACCAAATTGCAACACCTCTACCCGTCAAGAAGAATATAATAGAGGGTCCGGTCGGGGCCCCACACCATATTACAAAAACAGGCAGAGACGCTACGAAATAATATCAAAACCAACGCATCCTAACACTGAGCATTCTAGCGGAAGCTTCACGGTTGAAAAACTTGAACTCAAGCAAAACAAGAACTGTCCACTAAAACATAGGAATGTATACAACCAAAGTATCTGGCCTTAAGACCTTACAAATTTCTCTTAACAAGGTGTGGTTTACAGACATCGGCACGCAGGCCGGCCACACATGAACAAGAAGAAACAAAACAAAGCCTTCGAGGGCAGCAACGCAGCTTGGGCTTCAGCCCGCTAAGTCCCGCTCGGACCAGCACCTCCAGCACCTGCAAGAACCAATCCACTAAGCGGTGGCAAACAAGGCAACGGTCTGCATTCAGCTGACCAATTATAACGACCCTGTCCCTTGTACGGGGCAGCAGAATTCCACCCTGCATAGCATTTTCCAATATGATATATATATAGCAAACCATACAATACGTGCACGACCGCACAGTCAATACATATCACAAACGTCGGCACGACGACCCGACACTCCGTGCACTCAGTGCACATTCGGGTGTACCGGAAACACCGGATCCCACCAATGAGCATTCTAGTCTTGATCGGCACACAAGCCGTCGACTCTCGCTATGTGATCCTAACAGGTCCTAAAGCACCCAAGGTTAGACAACCATAACGCAGGTACAGATCCGCCTATCCCGTTGCTCACATCGTCAGACTCAAGACGGGACTGACGCGGGTATAGCTTCACCTTGCCCGTCCACCACAAGAGTTGAACCCAACTCGCACAATTTCCTAGACTTCCTCCAGTACTTCCTACTGCACCAAGCAACAGGTATGCACCACAGATTGCACACAAACAATCAAATTCTTGGAGATTCCTCCGAATGCAAACAAGCATCACCAATCCAGACCAGCACATCCAGATGGGCTTCACACAGCATGCATAGATCCGTACTCAAATTCCGGATTCTAACAAGGGTGACTTCACATATCTATCCCAAGGGACACCACAACCCACCGCACACTCGTGGGGACGGGTTTTCCCTATGCAAATGAAGGAAAGTAGGACTTCACATGTCCAAGACGGAAATCGTTACCCTTGGAATTCGCCTCGGAGCCATGGAGAGAATTGAGACGGATGAAAGCCTTCGTAGCAGCCTTGCCTTCGTAAATCCGAACTCGGCTCGCGATTTGGACCACCACAGCACCACCGACGGCCGGATTCGTCTTCTTCTTCCTTGCTTTGCTCCCCTCTCTCTTAACTTTAGAAAGAGAAATATGAAACTCAAATGAGCTTTCTTCTCTTCAATCCCAGCCTTATCAACCCAGGGAAGAGCCCAGACCATTGGATCTTGGTCAAAGAAAATGAACGGCTCTGATCAGCCCTGAATTTGATTTCCTGGGCCGAACACGGGTTGTGACACGCCCGTGTCACAAGCCGTGTTCCTGAAGCGGTGCACAACCGACTGAAAATAAACCAGAACACGGGCATTTACACGCCCGTGTCACACAGTACACGGTCGTGTACCCGGCCGTTTCACCCCTGTAACACGATCTCCAAAATTACCCGAGTAGGACACGGCTAAGGCACACGCTCGTGTCCCTAGCCGTGTGCCAAACACGCCCCTGTGACATGCCCGTGTCACAGGCTGTGTTCCACACTCGACGTTCAGGGCTCGAGTACTGTCGAGTCTAGGGACACGCCCGTATCCCAGGACATGTACACCTGACACGCCCTGAGACACGCCCGTGTCTCAGGCCGTGTCAGCCAACCTGAATCCCACTTTGGTTTTTTGAGATTTCTGGGGTGTTACAGCAGTTGACTGATGTCTCAATGGAGGATTTTTCGAGATTGTTCATGGCTCGATACCTCCCCTCAGCTCAGAGGATTACTTTAGAAAATGAATTCCAGAAGTTGGTTCAAGGAGACAGTACCGTGGACGAGTATCTCCACAAGTTTACTCGTTTAAGATGATACGCAAGCGCTGCCTTTGCTGATGAGGAGCGTAATACAAACCGATTCTATGAAGACTTGAGAGATGACTTGAGATTAATACTTTCGGGGCCTATAGCGCAGGGTTTCCTAACCTTGGTAAACACGACCCGGCCTTTGGAAAAGGACATGAAGAATGTTATTCAGGCGAAGAAGGACTACAGTGGCACGAAATCGGAGTTCAAAGTGTCGACTACTTCGAAGTCTGGATATCACAGGTTCTACAAGAAGGCTAGGACGTCGGGTCCAGCCCCTTCTTCAGGTGCCTCGGGGGAAACTACCAACTGAACCCCGAGCGCTTGTTTTACTTGTGGAAAGACGAGGCATTTTGCCCTTGATTGTTGGAGCGGACGTCCGACGTCCGAGAGGAAGCAAGGAGCAACATATGAAGAGAAGGGCAAGGCGGTGGAGTCAACCGCATCCCATTATGCTCCGACTCAACCGAGAGTCTATAATTTGGGCCAGCAGGAGGCCATTAAACAGGCAGACGTGGTGACAGGTACGGTTTAATATATAGTAAGTTAGCTTTAAATACTGTTACCTAGTTCTTGTTAGCTTAATACTGTTTGTATAGGCTTTGTTCTGATTGGCGATAGTCCGGCACGAGCACTATTCGATACGGGAGCTTCACACTCCTTTTTGTCCAAAAGTTTCATAACGCGCATCAGAGTCCCTTCTTCGATGGAGATGGATAAATTGGATGTGCTGCTGCCGAATGGCTGTTCGATGCACGCGGACAAAGTATGTGCCGTAAAGGTTCATATTGGAAGCCAAGAGTTCGACTTGCTAGCGTCATTGCTGCCGCTAGTAGAGTTCGACGTCATCTTCAGTATGGATTGGATTTCGGAGCAGAAGGCTTTTATAGATTGCAACCGTAAAGAGGTCAAGCTGGGTGTTGGGTAGGAGACAACGTTTGCGGATTGAAGGGGTCGAGTAAGAAGCCGATGTTTGCTCTTCAGGTGGTCAAGGCGGTTCGTGCTGGAGTAGAGCTGTTCTTTACGTTAGTGGAGGCTGTAAAGCCTAAGCACACTTTGGATGGTATCCCAGTGGTATGTGAGTACCCCGACGTGTTCCTGGACGATCTTCCCGGAGCCCCACCGCAGCGAGAGATCGATTTCACGATCGAGCTAGTGCCAAGTGCCAAACCCGTGTCACGTTCTCCTTATAGGTTGGCGCCTAAGGAGATGACAAAGTTAAAGGTTCAACTAGAAGAGTTGATGGAGCAAGGGTATGAGCGTCCAAGCTCGTCGCCTTGGAGCGCACCGATCCTCTTTGTTAAGAAGAAGGACGGGAGCTTGCGGCTGTGTATTGACTACAGAGAGTTGAACAAGCTAACGGAAAAGAACAAATACCCGATCCCAATGATTGATGATCTTTTTGATCAGTTAGTCGGGTCGTCGGTATATTCAAAGTTGGATCTGAAGTCCGGTTATTATCAGCTAAGGATAAGGGAGAGTGATATCCCGAAGATAGCGTTTAGCACAAGGTATGGGAATTTCGAGTTCACGGTCATGCCGTTTGGGCTGACTAATGCGCCATTGGTGTTCATGGATCTGATGAACAAGATGTTCAAAGAGTACCTAGACCATTTTGTGATCGTCTTCATTGACAACATATTGGTGTACTCGTAGTGCGAGGAAGATCACTTCAAGCATCTGCATCTGGTGTTGGAGACGCTGAGGAGGAACGAACTATACTCAAAGTTCTCCAAGTGCGAGTTTTGGTTATCCTTAGTGCCGTTCCTTAGGCATATATTCAGTGGAGAAGGGATAGCGGTAGATCCGACGAAGATTGTTGCGATACGAGAGTGGCCTGTGTTGTCTTCGGTAGCGGAAGTCCAGAGTTTTCTTTTGCTTGCCGGCTATTACAGGCGCTTCGTAAAGAACTTCTCGCGGATAGCGCTACCTCTCACGAAGTTGACAAGGAAGGATCAGAAGTTTGTATGGTCGCAGGAGTGCGTGCAAGCATTTGCGGAGTTGAATAGTCGGTTGACCACGGCGCCAGTGCTAAGTTCGCCAAGTGGGACCGAGGGCTTCGATATTTAAAGTGATGCCTCAGGTAGTGGTTTGGGCTGCGTGCTGTTATAATATAGAAGTGTTATTGCGTATGGATCGCGTCAGCTGAAAGTGCACGAAAGGAATTATCCGGTCCATGACTTGGAGTTGGCGGCCGTGATTTTCGCGCTTAAGCTATGGAGACATTATTTGTACGACGTAAAGGTCGATATTTATACCGACCATAAGAGCCTGAAGTACCTGTTGGATCAGAAGGATCTGAACATGAGGCAACGGGGATGGATGGAGTTACCAGGGTACTATACGTTCAAGATTCATTATGTACCCGGGAAAGGCAATGCAGTTGCGGATGCGTTAAGTCGCAGGGCTCCTGCCCAAGCCAACTGGTTGTCGGTTCATGATGAGAGGCTAATTCGATAGTTGGAGGCGTTAGAGATCTGTTGTGTTGACAGGCAGACTAGCACCGAAGCATTATTGAACTGGACGGAAGTTAAGTATGACTTGGCTGATCGAATTCAGCAGGCTATGGAGTTGGATGGCAGCATGAAAGAGCTTATGGATACAACATTGGATGGGTCAAATTCCCAGTTTTCAGTTGAAGATGGGCTACTAAGGAAGGACGATCGTTTGTGCGTCCCAAACGGGGGAAATCTTCGGGTGGAGTTGATGTACGAGGCTCATAATACCAAGTACTACTTCCACCCAGGGAGCATGAAGATGTACCAGGATCTAAATAAGTTATTTTGGTGGCCAGGGCTCAAGAAGGATGTGGCACTATTTGTTGCTAAATGTCAAACTTGCACCTTAGTAAAGGCGGAGTGCCAAAAGCCAGGGGGATTCTTAAAATCCTTGCCTATTCCGGAGTGGAAGTTCGACGACATTTCAATGGACTTTGTGCATGGATTGCCAAGGTCGTAGAAGGGAAACGACGTCATCTGGGTGATCGTAGACCGGTTAACAAAAGTGTCGCATTTCATTCCGTATAGGAAGGATGATTCAGTGGAGAGACTGGCGAAGCTGTATGTGGATAATATAGTCAGACTGCACGGTGTGCCCCACAGCATTGTGAGTGATCGAGATGGGCGTTTTACATCCAATGATTGGAGGTTGGTTCAGCAAATGCTGGGGACTAAGTTGAAGTTCAGCACAGCCTTCCATCCACAGATGGATGGGCAGACCTAGAGGGTCAACAGAACTATGGAGGACATGCTTCGCATGTGCGTTCTAGACTTCGTAAAGCATTGGGAAGACCACCTGTATTTGGTGGAGTTTGCGTACAACAATAACTACCAAGCAAGTATTCAAATGGCGCCCTTCGAGGCCCTATATGGTAGAAAGTGTCGCATGCCATTGTCGTGGCTAGAAACGGGTGAGGCAAGGTTATACAAAAAGCAGGAGGTGGAGAACGCTACTTCTTTGGTGCAGATCATTCGAGAGCGTTTGCTGATCGCTCAGGATAGACAAGCTAAGTAATACAATGCCAAGCATCAGAATGTGGAGTTCGCGGTTGGCGATTGTGTGTACTTGAAGTTAAAGCCGTTCAAGGTTATTTCACGGGTACAATGCTTGAAGAAGCTGAGCCCGAGATACCTTGGACCATTTGAGATTCTGGAGCGGATCGATGAAGCGGCTTATCGTCTGAGGCTATCAGTAGAGTTGAGTGGTCTACACGATGTATTACATATTTCAGTGTTGCAGAAGGCAGTGCAAGAGCCTCTGCAGGTGATCGCAGTTGAAAAAGTGTCGGTGGACGAAGGGTTGACGACTAGGGTCAAGCCCGTTCGTATTGAAGATTTTGAAGTTAAGCGACTCCGTAACAGGGAGATCAGGATGGTCAAAGTCCGGTGGGACAATTGCGGTCGGGAGGAGCTCTCTTGGGAGTGGGAGAAAACCATGCTGGAAGATTACCCAGAGTTATTCCGCTTAGGTACCGCTTTTGGTTTTCTGTTTTCTTTTCTTTTGGTAATTTCGTGGACGAAATTATTTTATGAGGGAGAGAGTTTTAATGCCCCGAAACTAAAAAGGATGACGGGTGGCGTTTGAGCCAAATCTGGGATTTGGTAGAGGTGACACGGCCTAGGACACAGGCCTGTCCAAGGGCGTGTCGTACTCAGGTTCGGTGTTGGTATCGTGGTCGACAATTTTTGGGTCAACAGTCGTCGGGGGGGGGGGGTGAGTACGGACTGGGACACAGGCATGTCCCAGGGCGTGTCAGTCACTCAAAGCTTTCCACTGAACGATCGTTGAGTGAGGGCACACGACCTGAGCCTAGGCGTGTTCGGGTCCGACACGGTCGTGTGAAATTCGACACGGGCGTGTCGAATACCCGTGTCCTGTTCGGATCATTTGGCGAGTTGTCTAAGGCAGCTACACGTCCTGGGACACGGGCGTGTCTAGCATACGGCATGTGACACGGGCATGTCACATGGCCGTGTCGTGGTCTGGTTGTGTTGGACCTTTGTCGTTGGAGGAACACGCCCAGCTACACGGGCGTGTACTGGGTGATACGGGCATGTCAAGTGCCGTGTTCTTTTTGGGCCGCGACGATTTTGACGGCGAATGGGTGACACGGCCTTGGACACGGGCGTGTCGTAACCCGTGTTCGGCACAGGTTTTGGATTTTCGGGCTAAATCGCAACCGTTCGTTTCCTTGTTTTGAGATCCGACGGCTGGGGGTTGTTTCCCCAGGGTTATACCCGGGTTTAGGGTTTAGAAAACCTCATTTGTCTTTGATTCACTCTCTTTCTAAGATCTAGAGAGAGGATAGAGCAAGGAGGAAGAAGGAAGGCTAGATCCGGTCACCGGCGGAGTTTCGGAGCTCCAAATCGCGAGCCGACTTTGGATCTACGGAGGCAAGGAGATTGCAGTGCTTTTCATCCGCGTAGTTTTACATGGCGCCGAGTAGAAACGCAAGGGCAACAATTCTCATCCTAGGACTTGTGAAGTCCTCTTTTCCTTTACATAGGAAGCCCTCTCTCGCGAGTTTGCGGTGAGCTTGTGGCATTCCTTGGGGTAGATATGTAAAGTCCCCCTTGTGTAGAGTCCATATTCAAGAAGGACATAGGCATGTTGTGTGAAGTCTACTCGGACAAGTTGGTCTAGATCGGTGATGTTGCATTGCACAGATGGCCGGAGAAGATTCCATGTGAATGTTTGTCTTTCTTGGGTTTTCTACGAGGTAGATTGCAACAGGGAGCCTATGGGACTAACTCCAAGGTGCACCCGAAAAACTGGGAAAATGCGTGATTTTGCCAACATGGTGGCCGGGGAGAGAACTTGAACATAACCGGGTTATGTGAACTATGTGATGGAAATGGGACTCGGGGAGTCTTGACCCGCGCATATGTCTTAAATTGACGTTGCAGTATGAGCAACGGGTCAGGCGGAGCCGTACCTGCTCTATGTCGTTCGGCGGAACCGTTGGCATAGATGAGGGTCTTTGGCGGTCCATGGCTTAAATTGACGTGACCAATGCCGGGAAGACAAAATGCTCATAAGGTTTGCCATCCAAGGGGCGGTGGTGAGACGGAAATGTCTATGGCTTAAATTGACGTGACGTTGGCCGGATTGCCGTGAATGTGCCCTGAGTGCACGGGGTGTGTGGCCGTACGTTCCTACGCCTGTGATGAAGTGTGTTTACATTATACTGCTTGGTTATGATAACAAAGTGCAGGGAAAGAGCATCTCCGCCCCGAGTTGGGGGCGGGGTCGTTATGATTTGGTCAGCATAGCTGACCGTTGCTTTTGTTTGCCATCGTGCGGTGGATTTTTGCTTGCAGGTGCTGCGGAGCCGAGCAGTAAATAGTGGGCTAAAGCCCAAGTTGCTGAGCCGGTCCTCGAAGGCCTAATTTTTTGAGTGTTTTCTAGTATTCTCCTGTGTCACCGGTCTGCGTGCCGAGGTTTGGAAGACACTTATATTTGAGAAAACTATTGTAAGGCCATAAGGCCAGTACTTGTGTATTGTACATTCTTGTTGGTTTGAGTAGTGGACATTCATGCTTCTGGCTGGGTTTTTTTATTTCTTGCAACTTAATAAATTGCTTCCGCTAGATGCTCTGTGTAGGACGTTGTGATTGGTTGATTGGTTTCAATAAGTATCCCACCGGTCTGTCCGTGGTATATGGCGTCGGGCCCCGGCCGGAACTACTGCTATATGCTATGTGACTGATAGGGGTGTTACAGACTCCGCGTACTGCCGAAAAAAGTCAAAGTCAGTCCGACGAGACCGTTCCAATGACAAACCTTCTTCGCCGACTCTGACCCCGACCCGCGAGAACCCTTTTGCTCTGGTGGTGGTATTTTTCTTCCTCCAACTTTTGACTAAAAAGCCTCCCAAAACGGGCTCGTCGAACTGATTTGTTATCCTTTTCGCAGGTGACGGTCCCGGAAGGCATCACCGGCTATCCTCCAGTGAATATCGAATCGTACCGGCCTGATGGCAAAGATCTTTAGAGGATCTCGGCAACGGTCCCTCCGGAACTCCCGACCGAGCCCTCGATTGCTCCCGGTAATGCTCTTGTTTTGGCTTTCGCTTCTGTATGCTTTATGCATTCCTCTGCTTACTTGGTCTTTCACAGGCTCTACTCGGGGCATCATCCACCTGAGTCCCCGGACTCCCGCTGCCGAGAGCCCCGTCATTCTCATGCATAATCCTCCCCTCTCGCCGGAGAGGTTCACTGAAAAGCATCATTCTCTTGCGTCCAGCTCCCACCCTTCTGCCGCGGAAGAAGCTGTCCCCCCGCCTCCGGCCAAGACCTATATGCAGGAGCAGACCCCACGCCCCTCAGGACGGGGAAAACCACCCCTATTGTTTTTCGGAAAGCCTTTTGAAGGGCGACCTGAGGGCTCTCGTCGATCTTCAGGTAAGAGGAAACTTGATTTATCTTTTTCTCCTTCTTGCCGACCCTGACACTGTCCCTCCTCAGGTCCTAGGGAGTCTGCGAAATCGCTTGGAACAGACGAAGAGGTGATCTCGCCACCGTCTTCCCCCAGCGAAATGCTGAGCTTTCTTGAAACCTCTAGAGATGACGAGGATGAGAGGGAGAGGGTGGCGTTAGTCCTATCTAAGCTGGTCTGGATGTGGAGAGAAGACTCCCAGCAGGCGAGTGCCTTCCAGGAGAGGATAGAGCGATGGCTAGCCATGATCGAGCGGGACTATGCACATCATCTGGGCGAGGCGGATTGCATGAGAGGCGTAAGCGAGGAGACTTCACCCGGGAGGCACATCGCACGGGCCCGGGACCAGCTGAGCCTGGTCCACCAGGAGCTTACAGTCGTGATGGCTTACTACTACCCGCGAGTGCCCCTGAGGACAGGGAGGCGAGGTTGGGGTCGTTGGCAGTAGGAACAGTACTAAGTCCCAAGGGTTCTCTCCTTTTCTTCCCTAACCCCCATCCTTCCCTTCTCGCTTGTACCTTTCTGCACTTTCAATAAACATGAACAATAAACATGAACAATTAATAATTATATTTAATAATTTTATTATGCCTCTCGCCTAATGAGAGGCCCACTGTTTTTTAGTCTTATTTCTCATGTCGTTGTGTCTTGCCGAGGGTCTAGTTCTCGCCTCGCTTCTTTCTATATATTTGTTTTTTTCTCTTACTTCGGGACCCATGTCGAAGGATTTCGCCCTCTGTAGGTATACGAAATGTTTGCGGGACAAGACGGAAGATGGAACGTCGGATTGCACAAAATTGCTATCCGTACTTCCGCCATTAGGAAAAATGTCATTATTAGCGCATATATTTTTATATAAATAGGTCAGTTCACCAACCGCATTTACTTATACTTGATTCCAAGCCTTTGTTTTCCTTTCCCCTTGCTCTCGCTACTTCCGCAGCGTGATCCTTCTCACATATCCTTCTCTCTTTCCCCTTTCTACCAACTCACAAGATGTCGGGTAAAACCGAAGGCCACACCAAATGAGCACAAAGCTTCCTCGAGCAAAACTTCCCCCCTTGCTGCCTGACTGAGACTGAATTTGCCTCAATAGTGGAAGACTACATCCCGGAGGGGTTCGTCATGCATAACCCTGGGAATGAGGACAGGGTCATCTTCTTGTCGGAAAGGGAGCTGGCCATTCCACTGGACCACTTCAAGGTGGGATTCTGCCTCCCCCTCTGGTTGGAAATGCGCCAGGCCCTTCAATACTACGGGGTGGTACCGACCCAGCTCAACCCCAAATCCGTGGTGCTGCTGGTGACTTTTGCCTGCTACATGCGCGCAAAAAGGATTGAATTCAACCTCTCCATATTCCGCAAGCTATTCAACTTCCGCGCTAAGGGAGGGGTTGTCTTCTTCTCGGGCCAGTCGGTGAATACCAACGGTATCGCCAACAAAAAATGACGACTGGCCCCAGAAGTTTGTCTTCATCTCTGGGAATTTTGGCAACATACCCCTCTCTCCAGTTCAGTATAATGAGGCAACCTATAGGCCTCCGGCCCTGGCGGGGCGCGAGGCCGCCCTCCTCAAATTTTTTGGGACCAAGAACTTTGATGTGAAGTTCTTGCAGCAGGATATCGACTACCTTCCGGCAGTCCATCCCGACGAAGGTACCTTTTCGCTTTTTTCCTTGGCTCTTCTTTTACCTTAGACAACAAAACTTAGAAATATGGCCTTCGTAGGTGAGGGCGAGATCCCTCTCTACCAGCCCTTCGACGAGACCAGGGGTTCTGCTGCCACCCTAGCTCTCGCCAAGTATGTCGCTCTCGCCTGCCGTAAAGAGTCGGGCTCCTCCTCTCAGACTGGTGCCCAGAAACGGAAGTCCGACGCTCCTCTGGCCCCTTCCAAAAACTCCAAACCATCCCAGGCGGATAAGGGTAAATCTGTCACCAAGACCCCCACCAAGAACCCCACCGAGACCCCCACTGAGACCCCTGCTGAAACCCCTGGCGAAGCCCCGCTTTCCGCGGGCGAAGCGGGAGCCAAGCCGGTACCGAGAGGGCATCAGAACTTTGGCCTCGACAAGAAGTTTGTAGATGAAGAGGGCCAAACCCTGCTCAAGAGGGACCCCAAAGCCAATCTGGTCTCCATCTCTTCGCTCCTCGCCTCTTGGACGGAGCGAGACACGATCACCGGCGAAGCCTTTATGCTAGGTTTCGAGCTTTACAGCCGGGTAGATGCCAGTACGTTTTACCGGGAGACTACCTGGTCTCTCGCCTATGACTTTGTCCAAGCCCAGTTACGCGCGTTCGAGCTCGCGCACATGGTTGTGCACCGCAACATCATTATTGAGCGCAACCTTGTCGAGGTGCTTAAATCAAGAAATGTTGTCGTTGTTGAGGCGGCCACCCTGAAGGCCGATTTGGCGGCTTTCCAGCAGCTTCTCTCCCTTTGCCCGGCGGCCGAGGTATGTCCATCTTCAAAGGCCTTTCGCCTTGCGGCACTGTCATGCTTGTTCTAACCCCAAATTCCTCACAGGATTTCGTCCAAGACCGGCTGTCGTGCGTGTGGGAGGCTTCTTCCTGATGCGAGATTGCTCTACTGAAGGCAGAACTCAAAAAGGCGCAAGAAGCCAATGTGCCGGTTCCGCCGCCACCCGCCGAGAAGGTCCTGCGTCATCAATACTCAAATTATTAGATAAAGGTGATGATGCAAGAGAACACACAGGCGGCGGCCAAGTGCATGATCTAGGTGTTGCGGGAGTCCGACTTTCTAAATGAGGGTGGCGAGACGCTCACGCCGCGCGAGATCCTCCCCTGGGTCTTTGATCCTATCCCCAAGCCTGCGAGAGAGGATGAATCCCTGGGTGAGGATGATGAAGTGATCTTTGGCGAGAGTGATGGGTCCTCTAAAGAATCCTATAGCAGGACATCCAACGACTCTTCATGAAGGATTCCACATTTTTGTTTTTAACTTGTAATAATTTTTTTTGTTTTTGTAAATTTCTGCAAGGGGAGAGATCCCCCAGGCCAATGCAACAACTTTGATATTATATGAAAAGATCTTACTTTTTGCCGAAATGGCTATGGTTTTTCATACTTTTCTATGCATCTCGCATTTTATTATCTGTGTATGAGTCTGCGCCTTTGCGTAAGCCTTATGCTCTTAGGTGATGACCGCCACCCATTTGAAAAATTGACTAAGTAAATTCTGCTGAGAGAGACATGACGAGAGTCCTGTCGAGAGGGACATGTCAGGAGCCCTGCCGAGAGGGACATGCTGAGAGTCCTTCCAAGAGGGACTGGGAGCCCTATGGAGAGGGACATGCCTGGAGGGACATGTCGGGAGCTCTGTTGAGAGGGACATGCTGAGATGGATCTCCCTTTCCTTATCTCTACTTAGGATTGGGGCCAACTATTTGAGAACCTGTTGTCAAAGTACTTCGTAATGTTCATCATGGGCTTAACCCAAGCGAGCCTACGACCCTGCCAGCTAGTGAGAGCCTGGACAGTGGGTCTACTCGGAGCTGAGTGCGTCTTCCATCCCTGCCAGCTAATGAAAGCCTGACAGTGGGATCCTCTCGGGGTTTTCCCATACCCCCCAACTGAGTCTATGACCCTGCTAGCTAGTGAGAGCCTGGACAACGGGTCTACTTGAGGCTGAGTGAGCCCTCCAGCCCTGCTTGCTAATGGAAGCCTGATAGCGGGATCCTCTCAGGGTGTTTCAAAATTGCAAACCTTCCTTTCTTTCCCCCAAGCGAGCCTACGACCCTGCCATCTAGTGAGGGCCTGAACAATGGGTCTACTCGAGGCCGAGTGCACCTTCCAACCACGCCAGCTAATGGAAGCATGATAGCGGGATCCTCTTGGGGTCTTCCCTTACCCCCGCAAGCGAGCCTACGACCCTACCAACTAGTGAGAGCCTGGACAGCGGGTCTACTCGGGGTCGAGTGCGCCTTCCAGCCCTGCTAGCAAATGGAAGCTTGACAGCGGGATCCTCTCAGGGTCTTTAAAAATCGCAAACCTTCCTTCCTTTTAACCCAAGAGAGCCTACGAACCTGCCTGCTAGTGAGAGCCTGAACATCGGGTCTACTCGGGGCCGAGTGTGCCTTCCAGCCCTGCCAGCTAATGGAAGCCTGACAGCGGGATCCTCTCGGGGTCTTCCCTTACCCCCCAAGCGAGCCTACAGCCCTGCTAGCTAGTGAGAGCCTAGACAACGGGTCTACTCGGGGCCGAGTGTGCCTTCCAGCCCTGCCAGCTAATGGAAGCCAGACAGCGGGATCCTCTCGAGGTCTTTCAAAATCACAAACCTTCGTTCCTTTCCCCCCAAGCAAGTATACGAACCTGCCAGCTAGTGAGATCCTGTACAATGGGTCTACTCAGGGTCGAGTGCGCCTTACAACCCTGCCAGCTAATGGATGCCTGATAGCGGGATCCTCTCGGGGTCTTCCCTTACCACCAAGTGAGCCTATGACCCTGCCAGCTAGTGAGAGCTTGGACAGCGGGTCTACTCAGGGCCGAGTGCGCCTTCCATCCCTACCAGTTAATTGAAGCCTGACAATGGGATACTCTCGTGGTCTTTCAAAATCGCAAACCTTCATTCCTTTCCCCCCAAGCAAGCCTATGCCCCTGCCAGCTAGTGAGAGCCTGGACAATGGGTCTACTCGGGTCCGAGTGCGCCTTCCAGCCATAACAGATAATGGAAGGCTGACAGCGGGATCCCCTCGGGGTCTTCCATTACCCCCAAGAGAGCCTATGTCCCTGCCAGCTAGTGAGAGCTAGGACGGCGGGTCTACTTGGGGCCGAGTGCGCCTTCCAGCCCTGCCAGCTAATAGAAGCCTGACAACGGGATCCTCTCGGGGTCTTTCAAAATCACAAACTGAAAGTTATTACTTCAGGGTTAGCTAGTCACCTAGAGGGGGGGGGGGGGGGGGGGGGGGTGGGGGGGGGGGGGGGGGGTGGATAGGTCTATTAAAATTCTTGAGTCCTTTTGCTGTTTTCTTATTAACCTTTATATTTTCTTTTGCTTTCTTCCTAAGGTGATCTAGAGCTTGTCCTTAGCACCTGCAATAAAATAGAAAAACTAACACACAACAATCACCTAGTGATTTATAGTGGTTCCCCAATTGGGTACATCCACTTTCCCTCCCACCTTTCTAACTTATGTTAGACAAGGCACAAACTCCTCCAAAATGCTCCTCAGAGCTTACACCTCAGGCCCTCAGCCTTACACTCAAGTTCTCTTCAGAACCCTACCTCAGAACCACAAAGGTTCCTACCTCAGAGCCCTGTAGTGCTCCTACAGCTCAGTGGTCCACAAACCACCTACCTCAGCCTTATCTCTAAGGCCTACAACTTAGGCTTCTCAGCACTACAACTTCAGGCACAAGGCCCTACTCTTAGAGTGTTGTAGCACTCTTATAGCTCAGTACTCTTCCAGGTACCTACCTCAGTTCCCTTCCAAGAACCTACAGCCCAGCCTCCTCCAAGGCCTACAACTCAGTGACACACTTGTCACCTACACCTCAGTGAATCAACAATCACCTACCTCAGGCAATAGGCCCTACAATCAGGCAGGGAGGATAGCCCTACCTTAGATCCACACTTGGATCCTACCTCAGTACCTCAGCAGGGCACCTACCTTAGTGACTAATTAGTCACCTACAACTCAGGCACAAAGTGCCATACAGATCAGATTCAAACAAGCTGAATCCTACAGGAAATTAATCAAGAAGTTGAAATAAAATAAAACCTTGACTCTGAGATAAATCTCAGAGTCTACCTTGCTGGACAGAGCAGATCTCAGTCCAGCCCTCTTACTATAGAAGGAATTAGACTTCTTCTACAGCTAGCTCCTTTTCTACTGCACTGAAGAACATCTATCTGCTATTGAAGGCTGATGGCCCTTCACACAGCTATCTCTCCTTGTGATTAGATGAACCAGCTACCTTGTTCTGGAAAGAACAAACTTGCTGAACTGGAAAAAGGTTCAGCTATCTTTCTCTGCCTTTCTGGCTAGCTCTGCTGGACTTGGCTTTCAAGCTCGTCAGAGAAGATGAAGTCCAGCCACCGCTCTTTTCATTTTCTTTTTCGTTTCTGTGTTTGTTAACCCGAATCCCATTTTTTCTTTTTCCTTTTATATCTATTGATTTGAATCAACGACACAATTGAATGTGGGCCCCGCCAAGGATGGTCAGTGCCACCTCCCTCAAAAGAGGACAAACAATTCTTTCCGGCGCTGCTATAGTTTTCTCGCAACGACATGAAATACTCTGATTGCGCTCGACGAATAGTGAGCTGGGTTCAAGGAAGTTTTAAATCAGTTCGATGAATTCTGAACTGAGCTCGACTAACTCAGAATCTTCAAACTTTAACTTGAGCTCGATGAAAGGTGAGCTGGGTTCGAAGAATTCTTAAATAAGTTCGACGAATTCTGAACTGAGCTCGACGAACTCCGAATCCTCAAATTTAACTTGAGCTCGATGAAAGGTGAGCTGGGTTTGACGAATTCTGAAATCAATTCGATGAATTCTGAACTGAGCTCGACGAACTCAGAATCTTCAAACTTTAACTCTAGCTCGTCGAAAGGTGAGCTCAGCTCTACGAACTCAAAATTCAGTTCGACGAATTCTTAACTGAGCTCTTCTTTAGAAGCATTGAGTGAGCCTGCCTCACTCAACGCATCTGGACTTAGAGAAATTCTGCTGCCTCTTTCTCAGTGGTTCCTTCTAACCTATCTCAGTGGTTTCTTCTTCTCAGTTGTGACTATCTTCTATTTCAGCGGTTTCTTCTCAACTGTCTCAGTGGTTTCTTCTTCACAGCTGAGACTATCTCCTCTCTCAGCAGTTTTGCTGGGACCAACATTTCTTTCAATGTTTTGTGTTGAGCTTCTCTGCTGTCTCAGCGGTTATGTTGAGACATTTTTCTCAGCTGTCTCAGCTGTCTCGCTGCTTTTGGCTTAGACATTCTTCTCAGCTATCTCTGGTGTTGAGATCGTTGAGTATGCCTTCATCACTGAATGCTTTTTGCCTTAGTCAAATTACCTAACTTCTAGCTTACCCTTTTTGTTCACCTGTCCAATCAAGGACAACCTACATGCATGAAATTAAGCACACATCAAATACATCTATGTGCGTATGTCATTTACAAGTTTGACTTCTTATAAATCTGGAACATTACGGTCAATGGACCCAATAATCTCCCCCTATTTAAAGAAGTCAAAACTTTGCTTGATCAATAAAACAGGTCATTAACATACACAGTATATTCAATATAAAACTAAAACTTAAGTAGCATCATTAGAGTTTGGAAATGATACCAACATTTCACCAGCCTGTAGAGAGTTTTACTTACCCCCCTGGCATGGTGCTCTCCTGGGTGAGCCATCCTTACTATTCTTATGCTGAAGAAACTTCAGCACCACCTGGCTTTGAGATTCCTGCATCTTGGCTCCTTAACTCCTCTCCCCCTTTTTGACTTCTGCAATAGGGAGAGATTTGTGGAGTTTTTCTCCCCCTATCTGTCTGTGGTTGATCCCCTCACTTTAACTCAGTCCCATTTCAACTGTTGGTCTTTCTCACCCTCAACAGTTGCACACTAGCTTCATTTTCTTGAGGAAGGACTTGTACTACCTACAAAATAGACAGTGCTGCATATGGTAGAGTAGAGAATTGAAGCTACGCAAGATTCAACATACCCAATTCAAATTTGAAGGTGTTGAACTTGGCTTCATCTAGTGGCTTAGTGAAGATATCAGACACTTGCTTGTCTGTGGAGACAAACTCAAGGCTGATGTCTTCCCTTTCCACATGATCTCTAATGAAATGATACCTAATTTCTATATGCTTAGTCCTTCTGTGGGAGATATGATTCCTAGCTATTGAAATTGCACTAGTAGAATCACAAAAGAGTGGAGTTCTACTTATCTGAATATTGTAGTCCTAAAGTTGATGCTGGATCCACATCAACTGAGCACAGCAGCTCCCAGCTGAAATATACTCTGATTCTGGAGTTGATATTGTAACACTTGTTTGCTTCATGTTGCTCCAAGAGACAAGCCTTCCACCTAGAAATTGATAGGAGCCAGAAGTGCTCTTCCTATCCTCCTTGCAGCCTGCAAAATCTGCCTCTGAATAGCCTATTAGTTCAAACTCCCCATTCCTGGGATACCATAGGCCAAGATATGGGGTGACCTTAAGATATCTCAAGATTCTTTTCACAGCAGTATAATGAGACTTTTTAGGGCAGGCCTGATACCTAGCACAGACACATGTTGCATACATAATGTCAGGCCTACTTGTAGTGAGGTAGAGAAGGGAGCCAACTATACCTCTATACAAAGTTGGATCAACAGGTTTCCCTGGATCATATTTGCATATAGTCATACTTGAGCTCTTGGGAGTTCTTATGGTGGAAGCATTTTCCATACCATATTTCTTGACTAACTCCCTAGTGAACTTTGACTGGGATATAGATAGACCATCATCTGTCTGTCTTACTTGGAGTCCCAAGAAGAACTTCAGTTCACCCATGCTACTCATCTTAAACTTCCCCTGCATAAGTTTTGAAAACTTCCTGCAGAGGTTGTCATCAGTAGAGACAAATATTATGTCATCAACATAAATCTGGACTAGGATGATCTTGCCCTTAGATTCTCTTAGGAATAGGGTCTTGTCTATCTTCCCCCTTTAGAATTTGTTCTCAATGAGGAAGGTAGACAATGTTGCATACCATTCTCTAGGGGCTTTCTTGTGCCCATATAGTGCTTTCCTAAGTCTATACACAGCAGTAGGAAAGTTAAAATCTACAAAACCTGGAGGCTGCTCTACATTGATAGTTTTACTTTCAAGATTACCTAGACACCTAGAGGGGGGGGGGTGGTGAATAAGTTCTTTTTTTCTTTTCAAACTTAAGGCAGAATGATTAAGTAATTAAAGACTATTTTTTATGAGTTCTGCAGCTACTTTAGCAATCACAATCACACAATCTAGAACTACACATCACAGATTGCAACAAGTATTTATAGTGGTTCCCCAAGATCTGGGTACATCCACTTTCCCCCTTCGCCTATCTAGCAGTGTGCTAGATTCAGCCAAACCCCCTTCTTTATCTCAGATCCTCAGATCCTATATCTCAGAATCCAAAATGGATTCCTACAGCTCAGAGTGATACCACACTCCTACAGCTCAAGCAATTCAGCCCTACCTCAGTCTTTATTCAAGACCTACAACTCAGAGATTATCTCTCCTACACTCAGCCTTTATAAATTAGGCTTACAACTCAGATCTATTAAAAGATCCTACAGGATTTGAGTAAAATATATTTTTATCTTGCTCCTGGAGAGAGAGGTGGAACAAGACAGTGTTCTTGATCAGCTTCTTGATAAACCAGATGGATAAAATCAACTGGAACTTAGCTTTCTTCAAAGCTTCTTGAATCTGAACTTTGTTGAGTTGATCTTCTTTGAAATAAACTGATCAGCAGCTTTCTCCTTAGATTTCAGAATTTGAATCTGAATCTTCTTGACAGATAAGTTTAGAATCTGTTTCTTTTGAAATCTGAGACAGCTTTCTTCTTGCCTTCTTTTGACTGGATCTCTCTCTATCCAAGTCCCTTGAAGATACTTCAGAATTCTTGACTGAATTCTACTTAGACAGATTCTGATAGTTCAATCAGAATATCTTCTTAGATCTGCAAAGATCTTCTCCTTAATGTTACTTGTTATTCAGTGTTCAGTTTTCAGTTTTTTTGTGTAGTATCTTTCTTTCAGACACTATCCGTCTATTTATAGCCTTCATTCCTGGTAACCGGCTGGTCCGGTTCCTAACAAACTTCTGTCTGTGTCAATCACGTCAGTTAACCTGTAGAGACCCACAACTATCAATTCTTCAAACTGCCAAGGAGTCTTTGTTTCTGACAGAAAGTGTCGAGACAAACTGTTAATATGTGTCGAGACAATTGTTAAAATGTGTCGACACAATTTGATTAAGTGTCGACACAATCCTTTGTGATGTCGACACATTTGTCTTGATGTCAACACAACTTCTTGACACAACTTTTGAGAATGTGTCGACACAGATAGTTATATGTCGACACAATTACTTCAGCCACAGACTTATTGTTGATTCTGCTATGTGTCGACACAAGTCTCTAAGTGTCGACTTAGCTATTGTTGACTTCTGCCTCTGTGTGCTGACATAGCCTCCTGGTGTCGACACAGTTGATGTCGACTATAATCTTGTGTGTGTTGACACTGCCTCCCGGTGTCGACACAGTTGATGTCGACTCATTTTCTCTGTGTCGACACAGCCTTCTTCAAGTGTCGACACAATCTTCCTGAAGTGTCGACACATCTTCTTCTGGTGTCGACACATGGACTTAGAAATTTTCATACTTTTAACCTGCACATATTCAACTTAAACAACATCAAATACACCTTGATGTATATCATTATGCTAAGTTAGGCTTCTTCAAATCAGGTACTCATTTTCCAATGTACCCAACATACATAGAACTCTTCTTTTAAGTCTCCATTCAGGAAGGCTGACTTCACATCCATCTAGAAGTATTTGAATCCCTGGAAGGCTGCAAATGCAAGGAACAGTCTGATGGCTTCCAACTTTGCAACTGGAGAAAAAGTCTGATTATAATCAATCCCCTCTTCCTGTTTGTACCCCTTGGCCACCAGTCTTGCTTTATTCTTTATTATAATGCCTTTTTCATCAATTTTATTTCTGAAAATCCACTTGACTCCAATGACATTATGTCCATCTGGTCTTGGAACCAGCTTCCAGACCTTGCATCTTTTGAACTGGTTTTGTTCTTCTTGCATTGCACTAATCAAGAATTGGTCTTGATTAGCCTCTTCAAATTTCCTGGGCTCTTCTTATAACATGAAGCTGGAGTAAAGAGCTGTGTTGAAACTCCTACTTCTGGTCTATACACCTTGGCTAGCCTCACCTATTATCTAATCTGGAGGATGATCTCTCAGATATCTGACTGCTAGGGGCACCCTGACTACTTCTTGCTGAGAACCAATTTTTTTAGCTGGTTGGTCTTCATCTCCAGCTGGACTGTCTCGTGCTTCCTCTAGACATCATCCCTCTCTATATTCTTCTTGTACAACTGGGTCTTTATTTTTGATGGAGAGCTTTTCCATCATAACTTCTGTACCTGCAGAACTTGACAAAGGGCTTAACAACTCACTGTCAATCATGCTTGACTCATTAAACACTACATGGACAGATTCTTCTACAACTTGATAAGTCAAGTTATAGACTCTATATGCCTTACTATTATTGTTGTACCCAACAAAGATCCCCTCATGGGATTTGGCAGCAAACTTAGTCACTTTTGACTTACCATTGTTCAAGATGAAACACTTGCAACCAAAGATCCTGAAATAGGATATGTTTGGTTTTCTGCCCTTCAAGATCTCATAGGGAGTATTCTTGTGGCCTTTGGTGATAGATGCCCTATTAAGAACATAACATATAGTGTTAACTGCCTCAGCCCAGAAATATTCAGGGAGAGAAGTGTCACTCAACAATGTTCTCTCAACTTCTATGAGAGTCCTATTTTTCTTCTCAGCTATCACATTTTGCTGGGGTGTTCTTGGAGAGGAGAATTCTTGATGAATCCTGTTAGGACTTGTCTCCACAATACCTCAGATTTGTAGGAGGTCAGACCTTGAACTAAGATGAATTAAGGTGTATTTGATGCTGTGTTTGAGTTGTATGTGTGCAGGTTCTAATTGCCAAGTGTAGACCAATGTCAGTCTTGATAGTTTTACTTTCAAGACAACCTAAACACCTAGAGGGGGGGGGGGGGTGAATAGGTTCTACTTCTTTATAAAAACTTCTAGGCAGAATTCAATTCAATGGCTAACACAATAATCACAGCAATCACAGAAAATAAAACATCACAGATTGCACAATGATTTATAGTGGTTCCCCAAGGTCTGGGTACATCCACTTTCCCCCTTCACCTATCTAGCAGTATGCTAGATTCGGCCAAACTTCCACTAATCTCAGATCAACAGATCCTACAACTCAGAACCCAACTGGTTCCTACAACTCAGGCACAACAGCCCTACCTCAGCCTTGCCCCAAGGCCTACAACTCAGAGAAGACCCTTCTCCTACACTCAGGCAAACAGCCCTACCACTCAGAGTTCAACACTCCTACACTCAGCCTTTATAACACAGGCTTACAACTCAGATCTGTGTAAACAGATCTTACAGAAATATAGAAAAGATTATTTAACTGTCTTGCCTAAATTGAGAGAGAAAAGGCCAAGACAATTCTTGATCAGCTGATGAAATCAACTGTATCTGAGCTTTCTTCAAAGCTTCTTGAATATGAACTTAGCTGAGTTGATTTCCAAACAGCTTCTTGAGAATCCACTGGTGGTTTCTTTCTTCTTCTTCAAATTCTGGCTTGATCTCTCTCTATCCAGCACTTTGAATGATTCTTCTGAATTCTGATTAGAACTCTTCTTTGATCTATCCTTAGATAGTCTTCTTTGATCTTCCGGAGAAGATCTTCTTAAGTGCCTAGCACTTTCTTGAAATGAATTGGATTGTAATCCTTCTCAACTTTTTGATTCTTATCAATATTTTTAAAAGTTACTTTCTCCTTCTGAATCTGTCTATTTATAGACTTTCTTCATGGTAACCGGCTGATCCGGTTTCTAACCGTTTTCTGACAAGTCTGACAGCTTCAGTTAACCGGTGGCAACCCACAGCTGTCAAGTCTTCAAACAAGTCCTGTGCCTTAGTCTTGAACCACAAGTTGTCGAGACAATCTGTCAGAAAGTGTCGAGACCATCTGTCTATCTGTGTCGACATAATTGACTTTGGTGTCGACACAGTCTTCAGTGATGTCGACTAAGTTGCCTTTGAGTCGACACAGCTTCTTCTGAAAATAACTTGGTCTTGACTCTTCAGTGTGTCGACACAAGTCCTGTGTGTCGACACAGTTGTTGTAGAATCATAACTTAGTAAGTGTCGACTTAGCCTTAAGGTGTCGACACAGTCTTCTTCTAACACTGCTATAATGTGTCGACTCAATCACAATGTGTCGACACATTCTGCTGGTGTAGACAAACTTGAGGTCGACTATATTCTTCTGTGTCGACACATTTTCCCAATGTTGAGGTCGACGCTTTTCTTCTGTGTCGACACAAATTCCCAGTGTTGTGTCGACTTACTTCTTCTGTGTCGACACACTTTCCCAGTATTTGTTGTAGACTAACTGCTATGTGTCGACATATTTCCTCTGTGTCGACACTTTTTCCCAGTGTAGTTGTAGACTAACTGCTATGTGTCGACACTGCTTCCCAGTGTTGTGTCGACAACTTTCTTCTATGTGTCGACACATCCTTCTCTGTGTCGACACATCCTTCTCTGTGTCGACACTTGGACTTAGAATTTTTTCTGCATACTTTATCAATTCTTCACCTGCACATGTCAACTCAAAACAACATCAAATACACTTTGATGTATATCATTGAGCTAGGTTGGGCTTCTTCAAATCAGGTACACATTTTCCAATGTACCCAACAATCTCCCCCTATTTGGAGAAGTCATAACCCTTATAGCCAATGATATACACCATTTATAAACAGTACTAAATGATGATATATGACAAAAACACAGGGATACTTAATTATAAACAAAATAAAAAAAAACATAGATAAAACAATCTATCACAGATTTAAACAAAATTTTGTTTATTACTGGGTAATGTTTGATTACATTGTTTTACATTTAATGATCACATCACAACATTACAAAACATTATGAAGGAACTAAAACATAATCAGGATTGATCAGGCTCTGTAATGATAATCCCTTTGCCAGATTGAATTTTAGCTGTCACAGGAGCTTCTGATTCTTCAGCTATCTTCTTTCCTTTTAGATCAGCTTTCTTCTTAGCTTCTTCCTTGAGCCTTTGCCTTTCAAAATAGTGAAAAGGCTTTGGGAAGTATTTGCTTGGCTCCTTAGCATCTGGTGGCAGCCTCCCCAGCTTAGCTTTCCTTCTGAATTGTACTATTGCTTCCTGTCTTGCCTCATACTTCTGCCATTCTATCTCATTGTACCACTTCCCTCTTTCATGAACTTTGTCTTGTACAGCCTTCCATGCAGTGAGTATTATGTTCCTTGAAGTAGGACTCCACTGCTCATAATCTGGCTTGAGTGCAGCCTGCTCTCTAAATCTCTTCTTTGCTAATAGAACATCTTGCTGTTCTTTCAGGAAGGCCTCTGGCATCTCAACTTTCTCAATCACAACATTATGCACATCCTTTGGAGGACTATACATATCCTGCACTTGCTTATCCAGAATTTCAAAATCAGAAGGGGGGTAAATAACTTGGGCAACCTCAGGTTGGTTGCCTTCAAGTAGTCCTGCTTGAATGCCTGATTCAGCCATCATATCATCATCACACAAGGGTGGACATCCCAAGGTGGCTCTTATACTATTTGTCACCCATTTAGAGTTCTCTTGGCCTGCATGAATCAATAACCTCTCCCCCTTTATGACTTCTCTTGTCATATGATCTCTAAGATCATCCTTCTGAAACCTTATCTGTCCATCTAGATAATTTATACCTTCTTTGAAAAATGGTTTCAATTTTTGCAGCTTGGTTGATATTTCCTATTGGCAGGTGGAGATAGCAGTTTGTACTGAGGCAATGGCATCTTGAAATTGCTTATTAAACTCTTTCTTTTCTTTTGTTTTAGCTGTAGGCAGGCCTGGAACAATCTTTTTCACTTCCTCTATTATCTAATGATGAGATTCAGTTAAATTATCATTCATTCTTAACTGATTTTCCAATACATAGCTTTGCTTCAGGGCAACATCATCTACCTTTTTAGTAATAGCCTCCTGTTGTTGAGCAAGATAAACCACAGCATGGCCTCCCTTTTGAAAGCAATCTGTCATTTCTGTCTTATGCATGTTGACTTGAAACTGGATGGACTTTATATCCTGAGCTAAGTCAAACTGCATAGACTTGCTATTTTCATCAACATACTTTTCCAGAGCCATTCTTTGTTCATCCAATTTCACTTGTAGATCTATCATAAACTTGTTATGATCAAAGGCAGGAGATGCTTGTTGAGGTGTTGTCTGTAAAGCCTGCTTATAATTCTTGCTTCTTCTCTTAAAGACAACAAGTTTTCTTTTCTTGGCCAGCCTGGCTTCTTCAGTTTCAGTATCAGATGAAGTATCTAGGTGAATTCTTTCTTGAGGAGGATGAAGTGTATCTGTCCCAGTGACCTGTTGCTCAGTCTCAACATTCACTGGCTCCCCTTCAACCTGTGGCTCAACTTCAGCTTCCTGATCAATTTCCATACCTATGGACTTCTCAATTTCTTGTCCTCCTCCTTCTTTATCTGTAGTAGTATCAGCATCAGGGAATAACTCCTCCAGAGTAAATTTCAGTTGAGCTGTAACTTCAGCACCAGGTAAATCTTGAGATAAGTTTAACTGTGCTTCCTCTTGCACTTGTACTGACAACAGCTCCCCCTGAACCTGTGCAGTAATAAGAATATGAGCAATGCCTTTTATAGTAAAATACATTAGCTCCCCCTACACTTGTACCTGATCAGGAGTAGATACATTTTGAGCTGGAGAGTGAACTGGCTCCCCCTGTATCTGTGCAGGTGTTGACACTTGCTGTAGTATAGTTGAGTCAGGCTGTTCTTCAACCTGTGTCCTGAGTGGGTCTTCTTGTTGTTGTTCAGTTTCTTGAGTTTGAGAAGGGGATTTCACAGGGGTGTCTGGCCTGCTCTCTTCAGGCACATCCTTGGACAGCACCCTATCCCACCTAGAGAACAGTCTCATATCCATCCTTCTCATATGATTGATCTTAGTCCCTGGCAGTTGCTGCATCACTTCAGGGATCACTCCAATGAGATATAAGCTTATGATTCTAGCCATGTTTGGCTTCTTGATTCCTTCTTTGATCTTGTCAAAGAGTACTCCTGACCAATCAGTAGAAATTGTAAAAACAATCCTGGTCATAAGGCTGAACATATAGGCAGAAATCCTATCATGTCCACCTGTCTTGCAGAGGATTACTTTCCCAACAACTTCAGACAAGAATTTCCCTTGCTGATTCATACCCTTCCTGTTGAATGCAGCTCCAATCTTCATACTCGAGTCCAGTCCACACCATTGAAGGGCTTCCCTTGTCTTAGAACTAGGAACTTCCTCTTCATTCTCAACTACTTGTAATTGAAAGATCTTTCTCAAAGTTCTTGGAGTAATCTTCACCTTAGTCCCTTGAACATTGGACTTAATCTTGAGGCCTGTTGAGTGGACTGATGCAGAGATAAAGAACTCGTGCACCTCCTTCTTCCAGATTTTAGTTGGCTCTGAGATTAGAAATTCTAACCCTGACTCGGAGAGGAGGGTGATAACCCCTTGAACATCTGGCGGCGCATCTGCAAAGGCCTTGCGCACCAACTCATACCCCTCATTGACATTGTCTTCCATCCTTGGTGCCATCAATTCGTCGAGAAAGCTTGAGAGAAGAGAGAAAGATAGACTATCGACACAGGATTTTAGTCTCGAAAACCTTGGAAGCGTGTCGACAGAAAGCGTTTTTCACCTATTTATACCTTCTGTTGAAAGAAGTTCAAAAGGCACCAAACACAGACTAAATGTGTCGACACAGACGGAATGTGTCGACACAAACTTCTATTGTCTCGACATTACTTCAGCCTACTATGTGTCGACACCAATTTGTGGTTATGTCGACACCTTGGATACATAATAGATAGACAGAAATTCTGTGTCGACTCTAAGGATAAGTGTCGACACATATTCTGTAAGTGTCGACACCATTTTCCTGGTTGAGTCGACATTACATTTCTGATTAAGTCGACATTATTTCTCTGAGTCGACACATAATTACTAAATGTGTCGACACATTCTTACTTAGCCAATTTCTGTTGGTTCAACACCACTTGTAAGTGTTACTTCAATGTGTCCTTTTTAACACTTGATTATGTTGTTATTACTTTTACTTACTTACATACCACTTCAATTGCATTGTTAATGATTTTGTTAATACATTAATCAATGGTTAACATACCTAATTCAATTTTGAATTTATTGAATTTGGTTTCATCTAAAGGCTTAGTAAATACATCTGCTATTTGATAATCTATTTTTACAAATTCCAATAAGATGTCTCCTTTTTCTACATGTTCTCTAAGAAAATGGTATTTGATTTCTATATGCTTAGTTCTACTATGAGAAACTGGATTATTAGCAATAGAAATAGCACTCTTAGAATCACATAAAAGTGGTGTTCTACTTACCTGAATACCATAATCCTTAAGCTGATGCTGCATCCATAATAGCTGTGCACAGCAGCTTCCAGCAGCAACATACTCTGACTCAGCTGTGGAAATTGCCACACTGGTCTGCTTCTTACTACTCCATGATATTAGTCTTCCTCCCAGGAATTGACAAGTACCTGTAGTACTTTTCCTGTCCTCTCTACATCCTGCAAAATCTGCATCTGAATAGCCTGTTAGTAGAAAATCTCTATTCCTAGGGTACCAAAGGCCTAGATTAGGAGTGCCCTTTAGATATCTCAGAATCCTTTTGACTGCAGTATAATGAGATTCTTTAGGGCAGGCTTGGTACCTAGCACAGACACATGTTGCATACATAATGTCTGGTCTACTAGCAGTAAGATATAGTAGAGACCCAACTATTCCTCTATACAATGACTCATCAACAGGTTTACCTGCCTCATCTTTGCATATAGGGATGCTTGTTCCCATAGGAGTTCTCATGGTGGAGGATGACTCCATACCATATTTCTTAATTAATTCTTTGGTGAACTTAGACTGGGATATGGACAATCCATCATCAGTCTGTCTTACTTGGAGTCCCAAGAAGAACTTAAGTTCTCCCATACTGCTCATCTCAAACTTCCCTTGCATAAGTTTGGCAAACTTTTTACAAAGGTTGTTTTCAGTAGATCCAAAGATTATGTCATCAACATAGATCTGAACTAAGATGATCTTACCTTTGGATTCCCTAAGGAATAGAGTTTTGTCTATCTTTCCTCTTGAGAATTTATTCTCAATGAGGAAGGTAGACAGGGTTTCATACCAAGCCCTTGGAGCTTGTTTTAACCCATACAAAGCTTTCCTAAGCTTATACACAGAATCAGGTTTAAGAGGATCTACAAAACCTGATGGCTGCTCTACATATACTTCTTCTTTAAGATCACCATTCAGAAATGCTGACTTCACATCCATCTGGTATACTTTGAAGTCTTGGTAGGCTGCATAGGCAAGGAATATTCTGATAGCCTCCAGCCTTGCTACTGGAGCAAAGGTTTGATCAAAGTCAATCCCTTCTTCCTGCCTGTATCCTTTTGCAACCAATCTTGCTTTATTCTTCACTATTATCCCACTTTCATCTAGCTTGTTCCTATAGATCCACTTAGTCCCAATTATGTTGTGGCCTCTTGGTTTAGGAACAAGCTCCCAGACTTTGCACCTTCTGAATTGATTCAGCTCCTCTTGCATAGCATCAATCCAATGCTGGTCTTGGATAGCTTCTTCAAACTTCTTAGGTTCCATTTGAGACAAAAAACTTGAATGCAAAACTGTGCTTTGATTTTTGCTTCTAGTTTGCACTCCTTGTCTTGGATCACCAATTATCTGATCAGCAGGATGATCTCTTAGATATCTTATAGCTGGAGGAAGATTTCCTTCAGGTTGAGCATCTCTAGCTTCTTCATTCTGCTGAACCTCTTGGTTTTCATCAGCTTCCATTATCTCTTGTACTCCCCCTGGACAGCAGCCTTCATTTTCCAATGCTCCATCTTCCTTTGAAGCTTCAGCAATGGAGAGCTTGTCCATCCTCTTGCTTATACCTGTTGAGTCATTTGATCTACAAGACAACTCACAATTGATTAATCTTGTTTCATCAAATACAACATGCACAGATTCTTCAACAACTTGAGTAGTTAAGTTGAAGACTCTATAGGCCTTACTATTTGTGCTGTACCCAACAAATATCCCCACCTGGGATTTGGCAGCAAACTTAGTCAAATATGACTTGCCATTGTTAAGTATATAGCACTTGCAACCAAAGATCCTAAAATAGGATAGATTTGGTTTTCTGCCTTTCACAATCTCATAGGGAGTCTTTCTGTGGCTTTTGGTGATAGAAGCCCTATTGATGACATGATAAGCAGTGTTAACTGCCTCAGCCCAAAAATATTCTGGGAGAGAGGTGTCACTCAATAGAGTTCTACCAGCTTCAATTAATGTTCTATTCTTTCTTTCAGCAATTCCATTTTGCTGAGGTGTTCTAGGTGAGGAGAATTCTTGGAAAATCCCAAAGTCTTTACACAAGTTTGTTATGCTTTCAGATTGAAACTCAGTACCATGGTTACTTCTGATTTTGACCACTGTACTATTCAGTTCATTCTGAATTTGCTTTACAAAATTAAGTAATACACTTGGGGTTTCAGATTTTTGTCTCAGAAAGAACACCCATGTAAATCTAGAATAGTCATCTACAACCACAAAAGTGTAAACCTTCCTACCTAGACTATGAACTGGCATAGGACCAAAAAGATCCATATGCAAGAGGTATAAGCACCTCACAGAATCCTTGTTTTCAAGGCTTTGAAATGAGGATTTTGTCTGCTTGCCTTTTTGACAAGCTGAGCATACCCCTTCCTTTATACACTTAACTTGAGGCCCATTCCTCACTAGTTCTTTACTAATGAGTTGGCCAATTGTCTTGTAGTTTAGATGAGCCAATCTCTTGTGCCACTTAACACAATGGGAAGCATTGTCATCAGCTACAAGACAAATGGGGGAAGCCTTATTTTCACATTCAAAATTAAGGCAATATACATTTCTCTTCCTATACCCAGTCAATATGATCTCTTGATCACTTGACCTTTTGATATGACATCCATCCTTACCAAATGAAATGTCATATCCTAGATCACTCAGCTGGCTTATGCTTATTAGATTATGTTTCAAACCTTTTACATAGGCCACTTGGGTGATAGTAATTAGGTTAGAAGAAATGTTACCAAACCCTTTGATGACTCCCTTCTCAAATCCACCAAAGATCACTTTAGGTCCATCTTTGACAGATGAATACTCCTTCAGCAGCCCCTTTGTTCCAGTCATGTGCCTGGAACAACCACTATCCAAGTACCATATAGGGGCATGGTTACTTAGATTCACCTGCAATATAGAATTACTTACTCTTAGAACCCTAGTAAGTCTTGGGTCCTTGGTTCAGGTTAGCATTAATAAAGTTATCATAGCCTCTTCTAACAGGCAGACTCTTATTCTTTATAACACTTGTGTTATACCAGCAGTCTAATGCAAAATGGCCTCTCTTGCCACAGCACCAACATTCAAACTTATTGTATCTAGATCTAGATACATCCTTGTCAGAAGAATTTCTGTTCATTGCTGGTGCTGTTGCAACTTCACCTACTGATTTCTTAAAACCATTGGGTTTATGACCATAGGTAGGCCTGCTTGCATTTACACCCTTGTTCTTCAGAACATTAGTCTTAATATGACCTTGAATGTCTTCATGATCATATATGTTAGAAGGCACTTTCACCTTACTAAACTTTATGGGGACTGAAAGGTTTAGTGGTTGAATAGGGGCTTTGCCTTTCCTCTTGAATCTGCCAGCCCTGGAGTTACCTTTAAATCCTAATCCAGCCTTACCCTTCTGAGTGACAAATTCATCTATCAAGGGTAAGACAGATTTTGGCTTAGAGTAACTAGTCACTAAATCCCTTTCAATTCTAAGTCTGGTCTCCAGACTCTTCACTTGATCATTAGTATAATTAATTGTGCCCATCTGAATAATAGTTATATTCTTCAGCTTGGCAATTTCATTTAATTTTTGATCAAGGACTTTTTCTAACTCAGTTGTTGCAACCCTTAGTTCAGCAATTTCCTGAGCCTGAGTTTTAACCAGGTTCTTGCTTTTCTTAAGGGCCTGCAGCAAGTCCCCATACTTGTCTATCAATTGATAGACATCTCCTTCAGATCCAGATGCATCTTCATCACTTGATGCAGATGTAGCTGATTCTTCACTTGTACTACAAACAGATGTACTGGAAGGACATTTTACCTCATTAGGACCAGACTGATTCTGGCATATGTCCTCTTCTGATCTTGTCATCAACCCCATGCATTGATGTTCATTGATGGAGTCTAGCAACTGCATAAAATCCTCTTCCTCAGATGCAGCATATAGTCCAATATATGCTTCAGCTTCAGATCCTGATTCTGAAGTTGACTGGTCTGACAGACTTTTATCTTTCTTTGCTACAAAGGATTTCTCCTTCTTGCCTTTCTGATTAGTCTTCTTCTTTTCTGAAGATTCCTTTCTCTTGTCAGGACAATCAGCCACTACATGTCCAGGCCTATTGCAACAATAACAGACAATCTTTGAAGTAGTGGCTTTGCTGGGTTTTGATCTGCTCTTCTCTTTCCTTGATGACCTTTTCTTCTTATAATAGTCATCAACTTGCTATGATGGGGAAGGCCTAGACTTCCACTGCTTCTTCTTCAAGAACCTCTGGAATTGTCTTGTGAATACAGCAAAATCTGCATCTGAATCACAGCTTTCAGAACCCTTGTTTGAACTTTCAGAACTATCTTCTGTAACTTCCTTAGGAGGAGATGGTGATTTCCTCCTATTCTTTCTAGTGGCTTCTGCATTGAATGCCACAGTCTTTTCTCTATGCTCTCCTCTTGAGTTTCTTTCCTCCTCCTTCCTCACCATAAGTTGCATTTCATAGGATAGCAACTTTCCAAACAGGGTTGGAGGAGATATCTCTGCCAATTTAGCCACTTCTCTTATGGCACAGATCTTTGTATCCCAATCCTTTGATAAGGATCTTAAGAATTTGTCATTCAGTTCATAGGTACTGAAGACTCTTCCATAGGATATTAGCTCATTCACAATTCTATAGAATTTCTTATAGCACTCAGTTATGCTATCAGATTTTCCTTGTCTAAAGCTTTCATACTCCTGATTTAGCATAGACTTCCTGTCCAGCCTTACTTCTTCAGATCCCTCCATGTAGACAATCAATGTGTCCCACATTTCCTTGGAGGTCTTGCAGTGAATCAGATTCTGAAATGTTGAATCATCTATGGAACTCACAATAATGTTCTGAGCTCTTTTATCCATGGTTGCCAAGATGATTTCATCCTTGGTCATTTCTGAATAACTCTTTGGAGTTTGGATATTTGCATCAAGAACTGATACCTTCATTGGAATGAAGGGGCCTTCCTGTACTGTGATGTAAATTCTTGGGTCAGATGCTTCCATAAACAGTCTGACTCTTTCTTTCCAAATTCCAAAAATTTCTTTCTTGCATATGGGTAATTTCATAGACCCTAGCTCCTTATGATTCTCTCCAGAACCCATCTTCTTGAATCTTGAATCTGCCTTTCAGATCTACCTCAGACTGTTAAGTCCTTTTTGAGGAACCTCCCTCTGATACCACTTGATAGTTTTACTTTCAAGACAACCTAAACACCTAGAGGGGGGGGGGGGGTGAATAGGTTCTACTTCTTTATAAAAACTTCTAGGCATAATTCAATTCAATGGCTAACACAATAATCACAGCAATCAAAGAAAATAAAACATCACAGATTGCACAATGATTTATAGTGGTTCCCCAAGGTCTGGGTACATCCACTTTCCCCCTTCACATATCTAGCAGTATGCTAGATTCGGCCAAACTTCCACTAATCTCAGATCAACAGATCCTACAACTCAGAACCCAACTGGTTCCTACAACTCAGACACAACAGCCCTACCTCAGCCTTGCCCCAAGGCCTACAACTCAGAGAAGACCCTTCTCCTACACTCAGGCAAACAGCCCTACCACTCAGAGTTCAACACTCCTACACTCAGCCTTTATAACACAGGCTTACAACTCAGATCTGTGTAAACAGATCCTACATAAATATAGAAAAGATTATTTAACTGTCTTGCCTAAATTGAGAGAGAAAAGGCCAAGACAATTCTTGATCAGCTGATGAAATCAACTGTATCTGAGCTTTCTTCAAAGCTTCTTGAATATGAACTTAGCTGAGTTGATTTCCAAATAGCTTCTTGAGAATCCACTGGTGGTTTCTTTCTTCTTCTTCAAATTCTGGCTTGATCTCTCTCTATCCAGCACTTTGAATGATTCTTCTGAATTCTGATTAGAACTCTTCTTTGATCTATCCTTAGATAGTCTTCTTTGATCTTCCGGAGAAGATCTTCTTAAGTGCCTAGCACTTTCTTGAAATGAATTGGATTGTAATCCTTCTCAACTTTTTGATTCTTATCAATGTTTTTAAAAGTTACTTTCTCCTTCTGAATCTGTCTATTTATAGACTTTCTTCATGGTAACCGGCTGATCCGGTTTCTAACCGTTTTCTGACAAGTCTGACAGCTTCAGTTAACCGGTGGCAATCCACAGCTGTCAAGTCTTCAAACAAGTCCTGTGCCTTAGTCTTGAACCACAAGTTATCGAGACAATCTGTCAGAAAGTGTCGAGACCATCTGTCTATCTGTGTCGACATAATTGACTTTGGTGTCGACACAGTCTTCAGTGATGTCGACTAAGTTGCCTTTGAGTCGACACAGCTTCTTCTGAAAATAACTTGGTCTTGACTCTTCAGTGTGTCGACACAAGTCCTGTGTGTCGACACAGTTGTTGTAGAATCATAACTTAGTAAGTGTCGACTTAGCCTTAAGGTGTCGACACAGTCTTCTTCTAACACTGCTATAATGTGTCGACTCAATCACAATGTGTCGACACATTCTGCTGGTGTAGACAAACTTGAGGTCGACTATATTCTTCTGTGTCGACACATTTTCCTAATGTTGAGGTCGACGCTTTTCTTCTGTGTCGACACAAATTCCTAGTGTTGTGTCGACTTACTTCTTCTGTGTCGACACACTTTCCCAGTATTTGTTGTAGACTAACTGCTATGTGTCGACATATTTCCTCTGTGTCGACACTTTTTCCCAGTGTAGTTGTAGACTAACTGCTATGTGTCGACACTGCTTCCCAGTGTTGTGTCGACAACTTTCTTCTATGTGTCGACACATCCTTCTCTGTGTCGACACTTGGACTTAGAATTTTTTCTGCATACTTTATCAATTCTTCACCTGCACATGTCAACTCAAAACAACATCAAATACACTTTGATGTATATCATTGAGCTAGGTTGGGCTTCTTCAAATCAGTACACATTTTCCAATGTACCCAACAAGTCTATAATGGGTCACCAAACACAGGACCATACAATGTAATCCCTCATTGTGTGATCCAAAGTGTTGGCCCATGTATAGCCTCTCTATTGGGATACACTTCTCATTCATGCACTTGGATTGATGGACAGAAGCATTGGAGCTAATTTCCTCAGAAAAATATTTCTAAGTCCAAAATACTCGAGTAACCCCTTTTTATACTCGAGTATCAGACTTAATACTCGAGTAGCTAGTTAGACATACTCGAGTAGTTAGTTAGACATACTCGAGTAATCAGTTAGACTTACTCGAGTAGGCTCTGAATACTCGTGTAGATAAATCTATACTCGAGTAGTTAGTTAGTCACTCGAGTAAGTTCTTTTCATACTCGAGTAAGTAACTTAATCACTCGAGTAAATCATGTATCATACTCGAGTAGCTCCATTTCTTCTCTTCTCTGCAAGTTCAAGTAGTCATACTCGAGTAGTTTCTTTTCATACTCGAGTAAGTGTTTCTATACTCGAGTAATTGATTTTCATACTCGAGTAAATTATTCGATACTCGAGTAGTTGATTTTAATACTCGAGTAAGTATTCTGATACTCGAGTAGTTGATTTTAATACTCGAGTAAGTATTCTGATACTCGAGTAATTCTCCTTTCACTCGAGTATATCTTGCTGATACTCGAGTATATCTTTGCTGATACTCGAGTATATCTTTTCTGATACTCGAGTATATCTCTTCTGATACTCGAGTAGTTCATTTTTCACTCAAGTAAATTTCTCTTCTCATACTCGAGTATAATCCTCTTTGTCACTCGAGTATCTAAATTCCCATACTCGAGTATATCTTCTCTTACTCGAGTATAGCAGTTCTCTATTCCAGAATTTTTCTAAGTTCGAATTCGCCATAAGTATTTTGAATCCGTCATTTCTGATTGGTCCACGTGTCATCCTTAATTAAGATTATGACCGTTGGAGTCCACCTATAAATAGGTCATTTCAGAATTGACTAATTAACAAGATTACAGAGATATTCTTTTTAAGAAAGAGAAAATTCCGTGAACCCTAATTCTCACGCCACCGCCGCCATCGTTGTTCACGGAAGAAACTCTGGATCGCCAATCTCCGTCTTCAACGACTATTTCTCCAGCGATCCAGACAAAAGTGAATCACTCGATCTCGCCGAGCCTCAAAGATTTCAGATCTATCTTCTCGATCGAGGTGGTTCTAGTTTTCAGATTAGTGGATCTCTCTCAAGTCATCTTCAACCTTTTCTGATCAAGCCGAAGTTCCTAAAGAAGAAGACTGTCAAAGATCCAGATCTGAGATTGTTGTTTTGATTTTTTATTCTCAAACCAAAATTTCTTTGTAGGAGTTTTTCTCCGAGATTTGTAGGAAGATCTTTCTTTCGAGTTTTGTAGATCCAGTTGGATCGAGTTTTGTAGGAACGTGGTTCCGAGGTGTAGGATTGTTTTCAATCCGAGATAGTGGAGTAGCCGAGTCTAGTGATTTTCTAGATCGGTGAGGAAAGTGGACGTACCCAAGGTTGGGGAACCACTATAAATCTCTTGTCGTCTGTGATTGCTTGATGTGTGCTGTGTTAGATTTTAATTCCGCATTTGACACGCATTTCACCTATTCACCCCCCTCTAGGTGATTTAGGCTAACAACTTAGACCTCTCAATTGGTATCAGAGGGAGGTTGATCGTTAAAAGGTTAACACCTTGATCTTATCCTTCTAAGTTGTTTCTTGAAAGGTATCAAGCATGAGTAAGACCAAGGATTTTGCTAAACTCCCTATCTGCACCAAGAACAACTTTCCTATGTGGAAGGAAAGAGTAAAGTTCTTCATGGAAGCAGTAGATCCCCGGATCTTCATGATTGTTGAAGAAGGTCCCCACATTCCTTTAACTGCTTCCACCATAGATCCCACCAAGCAAGTTCCCAAGAAGTTGATGGATCTAGATAAGGATGAGATTGCACTTGTCTCTCTGGACAAGAAAGCTAAAAATATTATAGCAAGTGCAGTCGATGACTCAATGCTGCAGAATCTGATTCATTGCCAGTCTGCCAAGGAGATGTGGCAATCCCTAGTGACTCTGATGGAAGGCACTGAAGAAGTGAGGGATGATCGGAGATCCTTTCTGAATCAAAAGTATGAAGCCTTCCGGCAAGGTCACAAGGAAGCCATAGCTGACACGTTCGAGAACTTTTTCAAGATAGTGAACGGCCTAAGAGTTTATGGCCGAGTCTTCACCAACGGGGAACTCAATGACAAATTCTTAAGATCCCTAACCAAGGAATGGGACAATAAGGTATGTGCCATTCGGGAGTTTGGAAGGTTAGCTGAGACGGACCCGCAGAATCTGTTCGGAAAGCTTATGTCTTACGAGCTGCAAATCAACTCAAGAAAAGCTGAAGAAGAGACAAGCAGGTCTGCATCCAAGGAGAAATCTGTCGCTCTAAAGGCAGATAGCTCAAGGAAAATAAAGGCTTGCTCTCCTGCCCCAGTTCCTGAGGCTGATGAAGAAGAATCATCTGAGCCTAGCTCATCTGGCTCAGAACTATCTGATGGAGAGTTCTCCCTACTCTCAAGGCAGTTCAAGAAGTTCTTGAACAAGAAGAAGCAATGGAGAGGCAAGGATGCCTCATATAGAAGATCACGACATGACGGTGATCATCGGAAGAAAGGCTCAAGCAGCCATGACAGGTATAATTCTAAACAGAACAAACAGATCTCAACTGACATCATTTGTTATTGTTGCAATAAGCCAGGTCACGTCATCGCCGATTGCCCTCACAAAAAGAAAGAGGGTGGAAGAAGAGAGGAAAAGAAATCCTCACACCATAAGAACAGGAAAGAGAAAAGCTTAGTAGCCAAGAAGAGCAAAACTCTCAGCGACTCTGACTCATCCGAGTCGAGTGAAGAAGAGGAAGCTTACTTTGGGCTCATGGCTCATTCAGATGATGAACAAGTCCCCCAGTTTACTGGGGAGGTAAAATCTCACACTCCTCTCTCTGATTCTGATGATGACAATGAGCAAGAGGGATACTCCTCTGAAGATGAATCTGAGCTCATGGGTCAGTATAAGGAGTTACTCACCGCTTACAAAAAATGTCGTAGATTAATGAAAACTCAAGCCAAAGAGATAAATACTCTACGAGCTAGTGAGAGCAGCTTGAGAGAAGAAGTCGATAAGACTAACTCTCTTCAAGAGAACCTCAATGTAGCTATAGAGGAATACAATAAAGCTCTCAAGCACATCGACCTTAAAGAGGAAATCATCAAAGAATTGGAACGACAACTCGAGGCTGAAAAGAAGCTTGTTGAGAGTTTTTCTAAGCCTAAGACAGTTCTTCCAATCGTTGCTGAATTCTCTGCTAAGGCCAAGGGTGCTGGTTTAGGCCACATTGTCTCTTCTAGTAAATTCTCTAGGAGAAACAAGGCCAAGAGAAAGAATAAGGCTGCCCGGAAGGCTCTAGCTGAAGAAAAAGGGAAAGCTCCCTTGGAACCTGTTGTGTTCAAGAAAGTTATCTTTCCCACGAACGAACTCGATTATGAGTCCACCTACGGACACTTTTCTAGGCCGATCCCTGAGAAGCCTAAGTCAAGATACCAAGGTTGGACTCGTCCTCGTAACTTTGGCGAGAGTGTCTTCAAGGCACCTTATGAGGAGATTCAGCTTCAAAGCTATGGACCTTATGCTCATGGTCATAATTTCAAAAAGACACCAAAAGTAAAACCCATTGTAGAAAAGCCTATGAAGGAGAAGACCTCATGTAACTGCCATCATCATGAAGCCTCCTCCTCCAAGAGTAAAGCTCCTGCTAGACCTTCATTCCAGAAAGTCAAGCAGGACTACACAAGGCAAAGATACAACAGGTTCAACTGTTGGTGCTGTGGCAGAATTGGTCATTTTGCCAGTGATTGTTGGTTCAATCCTGAAAATGCTGCAACCCCTAAAGTTAGCAACGTGAGAGTGACCACTCATGAGGCTAATACTCGTAGGGGGAGTATTCTAACTCGAGACCAAGGACCCAAACTTGTTTGGGTTCCTAAGGCTAAATGATTGTAATTGCAGGTATGTCCAAAGGCCACCAAAATGCCAATCTGGTACTTGGACAGTGGATGTTCTCGGCATATGACCGGGACAAGGAGCCTACTACAGAATTACACCTCAGTCTGCAACGGACCAAAGGTCATCTTTGGAGGTTCAGATCGAGGAATAACTAAAGGCTATGGTATGATCTCTAACGGTAGCGTATCCTTTTCGGATGTAGCCTATGTTGAAGGATTGGAACACAATCTCATTAGCATAAGCCAACTATGCGACAAAGGATACGTAGTTGAATTTCATGCTGACAAGTGTTTGATAAAATCGGTTAACAATATGGAAACTATTTTATCAGGCACTCGAAGCAGAAATATTTTCTGTCTAAATTTTATTTGTATAGACTCTTCGACACCAGTGTGTCTTTTGGCAAAAAGTAGTGCATCTCTTGCTGACCAATGGCACAAGAGACTAGCACATATTAATTTCAAAACTATTAATAAATTATTCTCTCAAAACTTAGTACGTGATGCGCCTAATGTCAAGTGCGTTACGGACAGCCCTTGTCACGCTTGTATCAAAGGCAAGCAAACAAGAAGTACGTTTAAAAGCATAATAGGCAAAGATTCCAATAGAAGCTTACAGCTTCTCCATATGGACTTGTTTGGTCCACTGCAAATTAGAAGTTTGGGAGGTAAGGAATATACGTTGGTTATTGTGGATGATTACTCGCGCTTTGCGTGGGTGTTCTTTCTGAAACACAAGTCAAATACCTTCGGTATTTTCACTAATTTTGTGAGGCAGATCCAGAATGAATACAACTGTTCCGTAGTCAAAATCAGAAGTGACAATGGAACGGAATTCAAATCTGGAGCCATGACAGAATTTTGTGAAAGTCAAGGTATCTTTCATGAGTTTTCCTCTCCTCGCACTCCACAGCAAAATGGAGTAGCTGAGAGAAGGAACAGAACACTCATAGAGGCTTGTCGGACCATGTTGAGTGATGCCTCACTTCCGGAGTATTTCTGGGCTGAAGCCGTCAACACCGCTTGTCACGTGCAAAATAGAGCACTCATCAACAAGAACCATGATAAGACTCCTTACGAACTTCTAAAAGGCAGGAAACCAAACATTTCATACTTCAGAATCTTTGGCTGTAAATGCTTCGTGCTTAACAACGGCAAGTATCACTCTACCAAGTTTAGCGAGAAAAGCTTTGAAGGTATTTTTGTAGGTTACAGCAGCCATAGTAAGGCTTATCGTATATTTAATAGAAAAACTCTGGTGGTGGAAGAGTCGATACATCTTGTATTTGATGAGACGAGTCTGTTGCAAAGCAACTCGTCTAGTGTGCCTATTGTAGATGCAGGTACAAAGTTGAAAGAACTTAGCTTGGATGAACCTAGTGAAGATAAAGATGAGACATTCATCAAGGTCCCCTCTACAACCACAATTGGAGAGGAGGATGATCAAGATGAAGAAGACATCCCAGCTGAAGATGCAACTCCAGTGGCTGAAGAGATCCCAGATGCAAGGACTTTAGAGTTCAGACACTTGAAGGATCATCCTGTTGACCAAATAATAGGAGATCCTCGGGATGGCGTCAGAACTCGTCGAGGTACAACTAACGAGAATTTACACTTAAGTTTTCTCTCACAGGTTGAACCAAAGAAATTTGAGGAAGCCAACTCCGACGCATCCTGGATTCTAGCCATGGAAGAAGAATTGAATCAGTTCAAACGATGCAAGGTTTGGACACTTGTTCCTAGACCCAAAGGTAAGAACGCCATCGGGACAAAATGGGTCTACCGGAACAAGATGGACGAAGATGGAACAATTATAAAGAATAAAGCCAGACTTGTCGCCAAGGGATATCGTCTAGAAGAAGGAATCGACTTCGACCAGACTTATGCTCCAGTAGCAAGACTGGAGGCGATCAGGTTATTTCTTGCCTACGTTGCACTTAAGGGCTTTACCGTCTATCAGATGGACGTAAAGTCCGCCTTCCTGAATGGTGACATAAAGGAAGAAGTGTACGTAGAGCAACCGCCAGGTTTTGTTGATTCAACCCATCCTAATTATGTATATTTATTACAGAAAGCACTATATGGTCTTAAACAAGCTCCTCGAGCTTGGTATGAGACTCTGTCTAGCTTCCTTCTTGAGAACAAGTTCACAAGAGGAAAGATAGACAAAACATTATTTCTTAGGGAAATAAAAGGCAAGATTTTGCTAGTGCAGATCTATGTCGACGATATTATTTTCGGCTCTACGGATAACAACCTCTGTAAGAAGTTTTCTAAACTTATGCAAGGGAAGTTTGAAATGAGCAGTATGGGAGAGCTAAAGTATTTCTTAGGGCTTCAGGTGAAACAATCTGAAGATGGGATTTTCATCTCACAGACCAAGTTCACCAAAGAGCTACTTAAGAAATTCGGAATGGAGAATGCAACCTCTATGAGGACTCCAATGGCCTCAGCTATGTCTCTGGACAAGGATGAGAAAGGGAAACCTTTTGATGAAACCAAGTACAGAAGCATAATTGGGTCCTTGCTCTACCTCACTGCAAGTAGACCAGATATAATGTTCTCAACATGTGTATGTGCTAGATTTCAGGTGATCTCTAAGGAATCTCACTACATCGCTGCAAAGCGAATCTTGAGATACCTCAAAGGTACACCAAATCTTGGCTTATGGTACCCAAGAAGTAATGATAGTGAACTAATTGGATTTTCAGATGCAGATTTTGCAGGTAGCAAAGATGACAGGAAAAGTACCTCTGGGACTTGCCAATTTCTCGGAAGGAGACTCATTTCCTGGAGCAGTAAGAAACAAAACTGTGTAGCCATTTCAACGGCTGAATCAGAGTACATCTCTGCAGGCAGCTGTTGTGCACAGCTTTTATGGATCAAGAATCAGTTTGAAGACTACAACATGAAGTTCCAGAACATTCCCCTGTTCTGTGACTCTTCCAGCGCCATAGCAATAGCCAACAACCCAGTCTCCCACAGCAGGACCAAGCACATAGAGCTTCGCTATCATTTCATCCGGAAGCATGTGGAAAATGGAGATATAGATCTACAGTATGTCTCCACAGACAGGCAAGTTGCAGATATTTTCACCAAGCCGCTGGACGAGTCCAAGTTCTCGTTCTTCAAAACTGAGCTTGGACTGCTCAACAAAGAAGACCAGTGATGGACTCTCAAATTAAGAAGATATCAGTAATGATGGCTGCTCAGAGGTACAGTTTTTCAGTGGAAATAGACATCTACCAGGGAAATTCCTTCAAGTATTAGAGACTCGAGCATCGTTACACTTACACGAATAAACGGCTAATACTCGAGTAAAAAAAAAAAAAAAAATTTCATATACTCGAGTAATCCAAAAGATACTCGTATATGAACTTCTTATACTCGAGTATGAAAATTCGTCAAGGACTTAATACTCGTGTATACTAATTACATACTCGAGTATGAATTATTGATTACTCGTGTATGTTGTGCCTACTCGAGTATACTAAACCTCATACTCGTGTATGCTGTCATCTTCTACTCGAGTACTCGGATTTTTTTTGTGGATTTTCAAAATCTCTACTCGCACCTAGCAAATTGCCGCCTCGTTCAGGTATGTCATTATACTTAATCCTTTTTAAACCTAATTAGGATTATTTATATATATATTTCAAACGAAAAAGTCCTTTCCACTCCTCATTCACTCGAGTAGCCGCCGACTTTTCGTATTCCCGATTCCTGTTCTTCATCTTCCGTCGCCGCAAGATTCCTGTCTCTTCGTCTCCCAGAACAGTTACAGAGCTCTGTCTTCCTCGTTCTTGTTTCCTTCGCATTGCAGAATCGCTGATGGCTCCTCCCTCCTCCAAGATTGGAATCGGCTCTGAATTAGTGACAGATGGTATTGAAGATATTTCGGATGACTTCAAGAACTTACTGATTCTCCTGGACACGGCCGGATTGTCCTTCGTTCTTCAAGAACCCTGCCATCTCCTGCTTCCTGATGTTGAAGAATTCTACAGAAATCTGAAGGTTAGACACAACGGCACAGTTCTGAAATCCAAGGTAAAGGGAGTTGAAATTCGGTTGGATAAAACTTCAGTCGCCACTCTGCTTCGGATGCCAGTGGTCGACGAAGAAGATGACCTAGAAAAGGAAGATGCCGACCGCACCTCTCTATTCTGTGGTCGAGATCCTAAAGGTGGAGGTGAAACCTTGAATCGATCTTTGTTCAATTCAGAAGGGAAGTTTCTCGTTGACATCATCGCCAAAATCCTATGGTGCAAGACATACTCCATAAGAGACATCTCCCAAAATCTATTCGACGTTATGCAAGCTATTGTCTGCAGGAAGAAATTCCAGTTCGGAATGATGATACTGGATAAGATCCGAGAAAGCGTCAAACATCCCAGTTTTGCTAGGATTATCTCCCTCCTCCTCCATGAGATCAACCCTACAGTGTTTGACTTCTCAAAAGGGACTCCTCTTCACCACATGAAGAAAGTCACCCTCTCCTCTATACAAAGATACGAGATCAAGCTTCAGAACACTGCTCAATCCTCTCAGGCCTCCCAAACAGCAGATGCTCCCAGACATCAGGCTGTGATCAGGACTCCATCTCCTCCTCAACATCAAATTGCTGACACTCTGGGTGCAGTAATTGAGGGGGAGCCTGCCTCATCCACCCTTCAGGTACAGACTTCAGAGATACCAGTCCACACTGTCAGAGATCCTTCTCCATCATCCTTTCCAAATCTCCAGATATCCTCAGAAGCTCTAAGTCAGCCAGAAACCCAGGTTCAAGAGGAGCCTCTATCATCAGCTGCAGACATAGCCAGCATGATTGAAGAACTGAGAGATACCAGTTCCCCTCCTCCAGCAGATACTGTAAGTCATGATAAAGAACCTGAGCTAACAGAAGAATAGACCCCTGCAGCAGAACCTTCTCCATCCCCTGCTCACTCTCCCTTAGCAGCAGCAGATCTTCATGATGATATCATCCTGTCCGATGACGAGGAGGATTCCCCAGAACCTGTTGACCCTCCTCTGAGGACACTTGACTTCTCTCTCCCCTCCTTCACTGACCCTTGTGATTCCATAGAGATAATTCCAACCAAGAGAGCTGTGAGCTCAGTGATTGTGGCAGAGATCCCCCTTGGAATACTCCTGCTCCCTCAGTCCCTGCATCAACCTCAGCCCCTTCTTCTTCTTCCTCTTCAGATCTTGTAAGCAAGATTGAGCTTATGCTCAAAGAACAGAGAGATTACTTTGATACCTCTCTGCAGTCAGTCACCTCCAAGGTCTCTGCTCTTGAAAAGGAGATGAGCAGAGGCTTTGCTGAAATTCAAGCAAACACTGACACACTCAAGCAGCTGTTCAATATTGGAGGCAAAGCCATTGATCACACCATCACCAGCATAGGTGAGCTAAGAAACCAGGCAGAGACAGTAGCTCACAATCAGCTCAAGCTAGATGAGAGAGCTGAAACTAATGTTGTGAAAGTTTGTAATGAAGTGGGCACCTTCAGAGATGAAGCAATTGCCCAGCTATCCATAGATATCAGCAAGGGGGAGAATATCGTAAAAGAACAAGTTGAAAAACTTTCTGAACAAGCTGAAGCCCAGGTCAAACAACTATCTACCCAATCTCAAGAGGCTATAAGTGATCTAGTAAAAGGATTGAAAGAATCCATTCTTTCCCAGCTCCAGTCTGTCAAATTCTATACCTATGACACTGCTGTCTGGCTGCATAATCAAAACTTTCCTGAGTTTCAACTGGACCCTACCATTATACCTAAACATCTAGATCCTCTTGCAGAACAGCCTCCAGCAGATGTCTCAGCTCAAGCAACCTTTCAAGGAGGTGTGCCAGTCTTCTCACCCAGACCTGAGGGTGATGTGACTGAGCCTCCCCTATCCTATACTGAAGCATTGCAAGATGATTTTCCTTCCAGTTCTCAAGGTCCTTCTAAGAAGAAAAGAAAATATGGTGACGGGGCCTCTGCCAGCCGTTCTGCACCCAGGAAAGAGCCAGCTTCTGAAGGTAGACCACCTGTTGTTCATGCTGAAGTGTGGAGTCCTACCTCTAAGTCTCTGATTCTTGATACTTTGAGGTTAGTGACTGATCTTGGGGAGAATAGAGATAATTACTACAGTTATTTAGAGTGGAAAGCCTATGAAGCATCTCAGATAAAGATCAGGCTACATGACAGGAATTGGGGGCACAACAACCCAGCTGCTCCTCCTAGGCCCAGGACTTACTTTCCAAAACCTTTCAGCTACCTAGAGAGGCAAGAGCTGAAAAGAGAAAGGATGCACAAGGATGCCCCATCTTGAGTTGAACTGAGAATGTGGAACTGGACTTTTGTTTCTGTGCTTAAAACATTTATATATATATATATATTTAATTCTGATTATGGCAATGTTTTGTTTACCCTGCTTTAGTTTAGTTTATTCTCCTGTTATATGCATGTTGTTCTTTTACTCTTAAATAATTCACCTTAGTATAGAGAATGCTGACATCTACAAATAGGGGGAGATTGTTGGGACTTGTCTCCACAATACCTCAGATTTGTAGGAGGTCAGACCTTGAACTAAGATGAATTAAGGTGTATTTGATGCTGTGTTTGAGTTGTATGTGTGCAGGTTCTAATTGCCAAGTATAGACCAATGTCAGTCTATAATGGGTCACCAAACACAGGACCATACAATGTAATCCCTCATTGTGTGATCCAAAGTGTTGGCCCATGTATAGCCTCTCTATTGGGATACACTTCTCATTCATGCACTTGGATTGATGGACAGAAGCATTGGAGCTAATTTCCTCAGAAAAATATTTCTAAGTCCAAAATACTCGAGTAACCCCTTTTTATACTCGAGTATCAGACTTAATACTCGAGTAGCTAGTTAGACATACTCGAGTAGTTAGTTAGACATACTCGAGTAATCAGTTAGACTTACTCGAGTAGGCTCTGAATACTCGTGTAGATAAATCTATACTCGAGTAGTTAGTTAGTCACTCGAGTAAGTTCTTTTCATACTCGAGTAAGTAACTTAATCACTCGAGTAAATCATGTATCATACTCGAGTAGCTCCATTTCTTCTCTTCTCTGCAAGTTCAAGTAGTCATACTCGAGTAGTTTCTTTTCATACTCGAGTAAGTGTTTCTATACTCGAGTAATTGATTTTCATACTCGAGTAAATTATTCGATACTCGAGTAGTTGATTTTAATACTCGAGTAAGTATTCTGATACTCGAGTAGTTGATTTTAATACTCGAGTAAGTATTCTGATACTCGAGTAATTCTCCTTTCACTCGAGTATATCTTGCTGATACTCGAGTATATCTTTGCTGATACTCGAGTATATCTTTTCTGATACTCGAGTATATCTCTTCTGATACTCGAGTAGTTCATTTTTCACTCAAGTAAATTTCTCTTCTCATACTCGAGTATAATCCTCTTTGTCACTCGAGTATCTAAATTCCCATACTCGAGTATATCTTCTCTTACTCGAGTATAGCAGTTCTCTATTCCAGAATTTTTCTAAGTTTGAATTCGCCATAAGTATTTTGAATCCGTCATTTCTGATTGGTCCACGTGTCATCCTTAATTAAGATTATGACCATTGGAGTCCACCTATAAATAGGTCATTTCAGAATTGACTAATTAACAAGATTACAGAGATATTCTTTTTAAGAAAGAGAAAATTCCGTGAACCCTAATTCTCACGCCGCCGCCGCCATCGTTGTTCACGGAAGAAACTCTGGATCGCCAATCTCCGTCTTCAACGACTATTTCTCCAGCGATCCAGACAAAAGTGAATCACTCGATCTCGCCGAGCCTCAAAGATTTCAGATCTATCTTCTCGATCGAGGTGGTTCTAGTTTTCAGATTAGTGGATCTCTCTCAAGTCATCTTCAACCTTTTCTGATCAAGCCGAAGTTCCTAAAGAAGAAGACTGTCAAAGATCCAGATCTGAGATTGTTGTTTTGATTTTTTATTCTCAAACCAAAATTTCTTTGTAGGAGTTTTTCTCCGAGATTTGTAGGAAGATCTTTCTTCCGAGTTTTGTAGATCCAGTTGGATCGAGTTTTGTAGGAACGTGGTTCCGAGGTGTAGGATTGTTTTCAATCCGAGATAGTGGAGTAGCCGAGTCTAGTGATTTGCTAGATCGGTGAGGAAAGTGGACGTACCCAAGGTTGGGGAACCACTATAAATCTCTTGTCGTCTGTGATTGCTTGATGTGTGCTGTGTTAGATTTTAATTCCGCATTTGACACGCATTTCACCTATTCACCCCCCTCTAGGTGATTTAGGCTAACAACTTAGACCTCTCAAATCCATAGCTCTTCACAGAAAGTAGTTGTGGCAACAAACTGAAATTCAGTTCTATGGTCACTTCTTATTTTGACCACTGAACTTGCAAGTTCATTCCGAATCTGCCTGAAAAAATTCATGAAGACATCAAGGGTTTCATCCTTTCTTCTAAGGAAGAACATCCAAACAAACCTGGAATAGTCATCAACCACTACAAGGGTGTAGACCTTCCTACCTAGACTCTGAACATGCATAGGACCAAACAAATCCATCTGCAGGAGATATAAGCATCTCACTGAGTCCTTGGTCCCTAAGCTCTTGAAGGAGGTCTTAGTCTGCTTCCCCTTTTAGCAAGCAGCACAAATACCCTCCTTGGAGTATTTTATTTTGGGACCATTCCTAACTAGCTCATCATTGAAGAGCTGACCAATGGTCTTATAATTCAAATGAACCAGTCTCTTGTGCCATTGGACAAAATATGAGACTTTGTCATTTGCAACTAGGCATATAGGGGAACTATTATCTAAGCAAGAAAAATTTAAACAATAAACATTCCCACTCCTAGTGCCTGTTAAGATAACACTTTGGTCAATTAACCTCTTGATGTGACACTTGTCTTTGTGGAAGGAAATGCCATAACCAAGGTCACATAGTTGTCTTATGCTTATAAGGTTGTGTTGCAACCCCTCCACATAAGCTACCTTTGTGATGGTGATTATCCCATTTGAGATCTTACCATAACCTCTGGTTATTCCCTTGTCATGGGCCTCCAAAGATGACCTTAGGTCCATTCTTTACTGGAGTGAACTCCTTCAACAGTTCCTTTGTTCCAGTCATGTGCTTGGAACATCCACTATCCAAGTACCATTTAGGGGAATTGGTACTTGAACTAACCTGAAAAACACAATTTATCTCACCTTAGGGCCCCAATTTCTATTGGGTCTAGGTTCACATTAGCCTGAAAATAAGCTTGCCTTCTTGCAGTATATTTGACAGGTTGGCTACCTCTGGACACTGAAGGATTGTGCCAACAATCTGCAGCATAGTGGCCCACTTTTCCACAACACCAACACATATGAACATTATATCTCCTTTTCTATTTAGGAGCTGCATTTGGCTGGACCGCTCCCTGAATAGTGAGAAGATGTGCTGTTGTATATCTCTTATTTCTTTCAGCAGCCATTTGACTGAAGGTAAGTCTTTTAGCTGACTATTTTGGTGTTTTCTGAGAGCCACAAACTGCATGTCTCTTTTCAGCTAACATGCATCTGATAGCATCAAAAACTGTCATTCCATCCTTGCTAGAAGACTCACCTTGAGTCACTACTTTTGCTGGATGATTCAGATTTCTTACAAAAACATTATCCCTGAGTTTTGGGGATGGGGCACCAAAAATAAATGGTCCAGGATGGGCCATTTGAATTTCCTCATGGGCATCCTTAAAGGCCCTCACATGGATGTATCTTCCACCTTGACTATGAGCACATTTGTCCATACAAGTGGATTTGCCATTCTCCCAGTGACCGTAATAACTTTCATGGTCATACCTGTTAGAAGGCAACAAGACTTTCTTAAAAGAAACTTGAGGCAATGAGGCTAGAGGCACAACTGGTGCCTTCCCCTTTCCTTTTGGATTGGGAGGCCTTGCAGGTGCCTTAAATCCTAACCCTTTCTTACCCTCTTGGGTAGAGAGGGTGTCAATTAAGAGAAGCACAATGCTTGGCTTAGAAAACTTGTCCACCAACAATTTCTCATTCAGTACATCATCTTTAAGTTTCTAGATAAGTTTCTCATTTGAGACTCTTACCACAGACTGCATATCAATGAACCCCTTGAGCTTGGCTGATTGTGCAGTCATATGATTGAAAGCCTTTTCTTGGCCCTCACACTTGCTCCTAAGACTGAGAAGCTCTTTTTCTTGTCTCTTGGTAAGGAGCTTGTACTTCTTGAATGCTTTAAGAAGTTCTCCATACTTGTCAATTATAGAATTGACATCATCCTAAAAATCTGAATCCCCTTCATCTCTTGATGATTGAGCTTCAAAATCTGAGCTAGCCACATGACTTGAAATAGAAGGCAGAGATTTAGAATTTATCTGAGCCTGTCCAGACTTATCCTGACTGCTCTCTTCATCAGTCATTTCCATTAATCCATGACATTGAACATCTTCTTCTTCACCTTCATCCACCTCTGACTCACTTTTTGAATGTGATAGTGGGGCCCTGATTCCTATCCTAGCAGCAGGATATTCTTCAGGTTCTTCTTCAGCAACAACCATTAGCCCAATATAGGCTTCTTCTTCACTGTCTGACCCAGAGGAGGAGTCAGACTAGTTCTTTTCCTTTTTGGCCACAAGGGACTTCTCTTTCTTCTTCCCCTTATGGTGCTTCTTCTCTTCTTCATCTTTCCTCTTCAGTGGACAGTTAGCAACTATATGCCCAGGTTTGCTGCAGCAGAAATAAATAACTTTAGAAAAAGTTTGTTTGCTAGAGTTAGGAGCATACCTGTCCTCCTTAGAGGATTTCCTTCTGTGCTGTGAGGAAGAGGAAGGTATGTTGTTATTCCTGTGCTCCTTCTTTATGAACTTCTAAAACTGCCTAGAGAAGGCAGCAAAGTCCTCATCCGACATATGGCTATCTGAGGTGCTAGTCCTTGAGCTCTCAGAATATGACTCAGCAATCCTCCAAAGTGGAGAGTTCTTATTTCTGCTTCTGGTCGGGGCATCAAATTTGAAAGCCATAGACTTCTCCTTGGCCAGTTACTTACTGCTCTTCTCTTCTTCCTTTCTTGCAGCAAGCTGCATCTCATATGAAATCAACTTTCCAAATAGGGGTTGAGGAGGAGTGTCAGCTAACTTGGCCATTTCCCTAATGGCACAAATCTTTATGTCCCAATCCTTTGTGATGGACTTGAGAAATTTGTCATTTAGCTCATAGGTGGTGAAGACCCTTCCATATGTTCTCAGTTCATTCACTATTCTGAAAAATCTCTCAAAGCACTCAACAATTCCATCATACTTTCCTTGTCTGAAGGCCTCATACTCCTGGTTGAGCATGGATTTTCTGTCATCTCTCACCTCCTCTGTGTAACGACCCCATCCGTTATATGACGTATAGTAGAAGGTCCGGCCGGGGCCCCACACTATATGCCACAAACAGACGGTGAGGTCACAGGATAATACCAAACCAAACGAGTCCTAACTCAGAGCATTCTAGCGGAAGCTTATTAAGTGCAAGAACTCATACCATTGAATGTCCACTAATATATAAATATCACAATTATATAGATAACCAGGAATGTTTACAAAACCACACCGCACACGACCTTAAGGCCTTACAAGTTACTCTTAACAACACATATAATTTCATACATCGGCACGCAGGCCGGCCACACATGAAATCCAACACTTCGCACGGCCTTCGAGGGCCTACCAGCAGCATGGGCTTTTGCCCGCTCAATCCATCAGCCCGCAACACCTGCATATGGACGTCCACCCCATGGGTGATAAACAAAGCAACGGTCAGCATTCAGCTGACCAATTATAATGACCCCACCCCTTACCCGGGGCAGTGGTTCCTTCCCTGCATGTATAGCAATTTCAACATATAAAGCACATACATCACAAACGCCGGCCTCAATGCCAGGCGCTCCGTGCACTCAGGGCACCTTTTATGGTTTGTACTTGGTAGGCGGGCATAAGCCTCCAAACCCTTGTTGAAGACCTCACGCACCCGTCTCACTCAGAGGTACGCACCACACCAAAACCCGTGAGCACTATCAGTCGACCTACCCCCGTAGTGTAACAAGCCTAGGGAATTCGCCCTGCTGCTTTGCTACCAATCGACCGCTCACCCGATCTTAACATTGCCACTTGGTGAACTGGGCATAAGCCTCCAAACCCCTGTTGAAGACCTCACGCACCCACCCACTCAGAGGTGTCCGCACTCCATCAACCAGCTCTTAACAAGCATACAACCAAAGGAGCTATACAAAGCATCCTATACACCAAACACATCGTCCTCACCATCTCCGCAGGCTAAACGATGCATACACGGAGTCTTCTCCGGATCGCAATATAAACATCACCAATCCCTACATACGTCTGGATGGGCTTCACACAGCATGCCTATGCCGTACTACAGACTTCCGGCTCTAGATGCAGACTCAACTGCTGGAATCACTTACACGTTTCCATCTCTTGATGGAGGATCCCATGCACATGCAAAACAAAGGGCTTCACCTGCCCAAGGAAGAAAGATCATTACCCTTGACGATCGCTTCGGCGCCATAGAAAACTAGCCGGATGGAAATCACCGCAGCGGCCTTGCCTCCGCAATGCTGCACTCGGCTCTCTATTCGGCTCGACGAAGCTCCACCGGCCTCCTCCTCCTCCTCCTCCAAGCTCTCCTCTCTTTCTTCTCTTTAGAAAGAGAAAGGCTAAGTGGAATGAGATTTCATCTCAATCCACGGCCTTAAAGAGGCTGGAAAAGCTATGGACCACACGATCCAAATAGAAGGAAACGAACGGCCGAGATCTGCCCAAACCCCAATTTTTGCCTGACACGGCCTGTGACACGCCCGTGTCACAGGCCGTGTACCCTTAAGCGGCACACGCGGTTTGGAACCGACTGAACAACACGGGGCTCGACACGCCCATGTCGAACCTGACACGCCCATGTCATTCTTGAGACACGCCCGTGTCCCCTGCTACACGACACCCATCGACTTCCAAAACCAGTACACGGGTCGGAACACGGCAGCTGACACGCCCGTGTCCAGCCTGACACGCCCATGTTCATGGCCGTGTTCACGGCCGTGTACGGCTCTGACCCGAATAGGCCAACTTTGAGATTTAAATCGAACACGCCCTGGGACACGCCCGTGTCCCAGGCCGTGTACCCCCGACACGCCCTGGGACACGCCCGTGTCCCAGGCCGTGTCTACCAGCCTGCTACTCAAAATTGTGTACAAACATATTTTGAGTTCTGGGGTGTTACAACCCTCCCCTCCTTATAGAAATTTCGTCCCGAAATTTAGCGCAACGCACAAGTATCAACACAACCACGCTGTTGCGATACAACCCAAAACGATCCAGGTTTAGAGCTCAGAGGCCACAGCTTGGCTCGCCCCATGGAATCGTACCACCACACTGTTTGTCCCAAACAGAAATACATACATACATATATACACCAGACAACAAAATAAAGTGCACACTCCACTTTATTTCGGCTTCTCCGCATCTCGCAGAATACGTTTAGCGGCCTCCATTAAGTCCAAAGCACGGATTTGCTGTTCTGCTTGATTTGAGCTTTGCGGCTCCTGCATCTCAAGAGTGTATATTCGCGGTTGCGCCCGCGATGCAGACGACTCTGCCACAGCTTTACCCTTCTCGTCATAATACGCACCTGTCTTTCTTTCACCCTTGGACGCACCATTCCAGCAAAATCGCGCGATATGTCCTGGCCTCCCACAAATGAAACATGTCCGCGGCTCAACCCTTTCTTGCCCAAACGTTGCTCCTGACGCAACATCTGAAGAAGTTTGTTCAGCAGGCCTGAACCGCTTCTTATCACGTTTCCTGAAATCGGACTGCTCTGATGGCGGAACTTTGAAGTCGGACTTTTCCACCGCTACGATCTTCTTCTCCCGCACCCGCTTCAAATCCTTCTCTAGCGCACTAGCGGTATGCACCAATGCTTGGAATCCTTGGTTCACTGAACTCGGGAGAGCCAACCTCAGCTCATCACGCAGCCCTTCATAGAACCTATTTGTCTTCCGCGCCTGGTCCGCAAACGTCGACCCCGCATAACGACCGAGCTTGGTAAACTCATGCAGGTAATCGTCCACGGTCTTATCACCCTGTACCAGACGTTGAAATTCATTTTTCCATTGCAATTCTCTGCGCCATTGGCAAATATTTCGCCCAAAACAATCTAGAGAATTCGTCCATCGATATGTCGCCCAGATCTCTACCGCCCAACTGGTGCAACTCGATCTCATCCCACCAAAGCCTCGCCTCTCCTTCCAGGAGGAAAGTGGCTAACGGGACTTTCTGCTCCTCATTAATCCTGAGCGCAGCCAGGATTCTTTTCACTCGAGAGAGCCAATCCTCGGCCTCTGTTGGAGACGTTGCCCCGACAAACGTAGGCGGATTAAATTCCATAAAGTGCTTAAGTTGCTCGTCCGCTGCTTGCACAGCAACCAGAACCTCAACATGCTCTTGCCTCGCACCAACCTGCACTGGCGCCACAGCGGGCCTCGCTTGTCCAAAAGGTTGTTCCTGAAGCATAGCAAAGATCATCTCCGCAACTAAGCGCACCGTTTCCGCAGAAGGGGGAGGTGTAGGCACCTCAGGTGGTGCCGCACTCTCATCCGAACGCTGGGGCTCCGACTGCCCAGCTCCACTCCTCGTCACCTATAGGTGAACAAGATAGCATTACTTTCCATGGTAATACGGCAAACTTACCGAATAGACACACACACACACATTCCTAGTGGACATTCTTGAGTTCATTAGCATTACAGTAGGTCACACAAACACGTGCTCGCCACCCCACAAAAGAATTCGACCACGAATTCGGAAGGGAAGACCGACAAAATCTGATACCAAAATGTAACGACCCCATCCGTTATATGACGTATAGTAGAAGGTCCGGCCGGGGCCCCACACTATATGCCACAAACAGACGGTGAGGTCACAGGATAATACCAAACCAAACGAGTCCTAACTCAGAGCATTCTAGCGGAAGCTTATTAAGTGCAAGAACTCATACCATTGAATGTCCACTAATATATAAATATCACAATTATATAGATAACCAGGAATGTTTACAAAACCACACCGCACACGACCTTAAGGCCTTACAAGTTACTCTTAACAACACATATAATTTCATACATCGGCACGCAGGCCGGCCACACATGAAATCCAATACTTCGCACGGCCTTCGAGGGCCTACCAGCAGCATGGGCTTTTGCCCGCTCAATCCATCAGCCCGCAACACCTGCATATGGACGTCCACCCCATGGGTGATAAACAAAGCAACGGTCAGCATTCAGCTGACCAATTATAACGACCCCACCCCTTACCCGGGGCAGTGGTTCCTTCCCTGCATGTATAGCAATTTCAACATATAAAGCACATACATCACAAACGCCGGCCTCAATGCCAGGCGCTCCGTGCACTCAGGGCACCTTTTATGGTTTGTACTTGGTAGGCGGGCATAAGCCTCCAAACCCTTGTTGAAGACCTCACGCACCCGTCTCACTCAGAGGTACGCACCACACCAAAACCCGTGAGCACTATCAGTCGACCTACCCCCGTAGTGTAACAAGCCTAGGGAATTCGCCCTGCTGCTTTGCTACCAATCGACCGCTCACCCGATCTTAACATTGCCACTTGGTGAACTGGGCATAAGCCTCCAAACCCCTGTTGAAGACCTCACGCACCCACCCACTCAGAGGTGTCCGCACTCCATCAACCAGCTCTTAACAAGCATACAACCAAAGGAGCTATACAAAGCATCCTATACACCAAACACATCGTCCTCACCATCTCCGTAGGCTAAACGATGCATACACGGAGTCTTCTCCGGATCACAATATAAACATCACCAATCCCTACATACGTCTGGATGGGCTTCACACAGCATGCCTATGCCGTACTACAGACTTCCGGCTCTAGATGCAGACTCAACTGCTGGAATCACTTACGCGTTTCCATCTCTTGATGGAGGATCCCATGCACATGCAAAACAAAGGGCTTCACCTGCCCAAGGAAGAAAGATCGTTACCCTTGACGATCGCTTCGGCGCCATAGAAAACTAGCCGGATGGAAATCACCGCAGCGGCCTTGCCTCCGCAACGCTGCACTCGGCTCTCTATTCGGCTCGACGAAGCTCCACCGGCCTCCTCCTCCTCCTCCTCCAAGCTCTCCTCTCTTTCTTCTCTTTAGAAAGAGAAAGGCTAAGTGGAATGAGATTTCATCTCAATCCACGGCCTTAAAGAGGCTGGAAAAGCTATGGACCACACGATCCAAATAGAAGGAAACGAACGGCCGAGATCTGCCCAAACCCCAATTTTTGCCTGACACGGCCTGTGACACGCCCGTGTCACAGGCCGTGTACCCTTAAGCGGCACACGCGGTTTGGAACCGACTGAACAACACGGGGCTCGACACGCCCATGTCGAACCTGACACGCCCGTGTCATTCTTGAGACACGCCCGTGTCCCCTGCTACACGGCACCCATCGACTTCCAAAACCAGTACACGGGTCGGAACACGGCAGCTGACACGCCCGTGTCCAGCCTGACACGCCCGTGTTCATGGCCATGTTCACGGCCGTGTACGGCTCTGACCCGAATAGGCCAACTTTGAGATTTAAATCGAACATGCCCTGGGACACGCCCGTGTCCCAGGCCGTGTACCCCCGACACGCCCTGGGACACGCCCGTGTCCCAGGCCGTGTCTACCAGCCTGCTACTCAAAATTGTGTACAAACATATTTTGTGTTCTGGGGTGTTACACTCTGAACCCTCCATGAACACAACTAAGGTGTCCCACATCTCCTTGGAGGTCTTATAGTGCACTAGATTTTGGAAGGTTGAATCATCTATTGTACTTGCAATAATATTTTGAGCTCTCTTGTCCATGGAGGCAAGAAGGATCTCATTTTTGTTCATTTCATCATAAGATTTAGGTGTCTGGACATTGACATCCAGAACTGAGGTCTTCATAGGGATGAAGGGTCCTTCTTTGACTGTGATGTATATCCTAGAGTCATTAGCTTCCATGAATAACCTAACCCTTTCCTTCCAGAGGCCAAAGCCTTCCTTTCTACAGTTTGGAAGCTTCATGGCCCCCAGCTCCTTATAGTTTACACCAGACCCCATTCTTATGTCTTATAGCTAACCTTTGATGTATACTCAGATTATTAAATCCTTTTTGAGCAACCTAGCTCCCTCTGATACCACTTGAAAGTTATTACTTCAAGGTTAGCTAGTCACCTAGAGGGGGGGGGGGGTGAATAAGTCTATTATAATTCTTTAGTCCTTTTTTTTCTTTTTAACCATTATATTTTCTTTTCCTTTCTTCCAAAGGTGATCTAGAGCTTGTCTTTAGCACCTGCAATAAAATAAAAAAACAAACACACAACAAGTATATAGTGATTTATAGTGGTTCCCCAATTAGGTACATCCACTTTCCCTCCCACCTTTCTAACTTATGTTAGACAAGGCATAAACTCCTCCAAAATGCTCCTCAGATCTTACACCTCATGCTCTCAGCCTTACACTCAGGTTCTCTTAAGAACCCTACCTCAGAACAACAAAGTTTCCTACCTCAGAGTGCTCTAGTGCTCCTATAGCTCAGGGGTCTACAAACCATCTACCTCATCCTTATCTCTAAGGCCTACAACTCAGGATTCTCAGCCCTACAACTTCTTGCACAAGGACCTACTCTCAGAGTGCTGCATCACTCCTACAGCTAAGTACCTTCCAGGTACCAACCTCAGTGCCCTTCCAGGCACCTACAACTCAACCTCCTCCAAGGACTATAACTCATTAACAAACTTGTCACCTACAGCTTAGTGATTCAACAGTCACCTACCTCAGGTACTAGACCCTACACTCAGGCTGGGAGGACAACCCTACCTCAGATCCACACTTGGATCCTACCTCAGTACCCTAGCAAGGCACCTACCTCAGTGACTAATTAGACACCTACAACTCAGGAACATAGTGCCCTATAACTCAGATTTAGACAAGCTGAATCCAACAGAAAATTAATCAAGAAGTTGAAATAAAATAAAACCTTGACTCTGAGATAAATCTCAAAGTATACCTTGCTGGACTGAGCAAATCTCAGTCAGCCCTCTTGCTGTAGAAGGAATTAGACTTCTTTTATAGCTATCTCCATTTCTACTGCACTGAAGAACAGCTATCTGCTGTTGAAGGCTGATGGCCCTTCACACAGCTATCTCTCATTGCTGATTAGATGAATCAGCTACCTTGTTCTAGAGAGAACAAACTTGCTGAACTGGAAAAAGGTTTAGCTATCTTTCTCTGCCTTTTTGCCTAGCTCTGTTGGACTTGGCTTTCAAGATCGTCGGAGAAGATGAAGTCCAGCCACCTCTCTTTTCGTTTTCTTTTTCGTTTCTGTGTTTGTTAACCCTAATCCCTTTTTTTCTTTTCCTTGTATATCTGCTGATTTGAATCAACGACACAATTGAATGTGGGCCCCGCAAAGGATGGTGAGCGCCACCTCCCTCAAAAGAGGACAAACAGCACTTTCCGGCACTGCTATAGCTTTCTCATAACGAAATGAAATACTCTAACTACGCTCGACGAATGGTACACTTTGTTCGACGAATTTTTAAATCAGTTCGACGAATTCTAAACTGAGCTCGACTAACTCAGAATCTGCAAACTTTAACTTGAGATCGACGAAAGGTGAGCCGGGTTCGGCAAATTCTGAAATCAATTCGTCTAATTCTGAACTGAGCTCAACGATCTCAGAATCTTCAAACTTTAACTTGAGCTCGACGAAAGGTGAGCTGGGTTCGACAAATTCTTAAATCAGTTTGACGAATTCTGAACTAAGCTCGACGAACTCAGAATCTTCAAACTTTAACTTGAGCTCGACGAATGGTGAGCTCAGCTCGACGATCTCAGAATTCAGTTCGACGAATTCTCAACTGAGCTATTCTTTAGAAGCGTTAAGTAAGCCGGCTTCACTCAACGCTTCTTGACTTAGAGAAATTCTGCTGGCTCTGTCTCAGCAGTTCCTTCTCAACTGTCTCAGCGGTTTCTTCTTCTCAACCGTTGCTATCTTCTGTCTCAGCAGTTTCTTCTCAACTATCTCAGCGATTTCTTCTTCACATCTGAGACTACCTTCTGTCTCATCGGTTTAGCTGGGACCAACATTTCTCTCAACATTTTGTGTTGAGCTTCTCAGCTGTCTCAGCAGTTATGCTGAGACATTCTTCATAGTTATCTCAGCTGTCTCAATTCTTTTGCCTTAGACATTCTTCTTAGCTATCTTTGGCATTGAGAGCATTGAGTGTGCCTTCATCACTCAACGTTTTTTGCCTTAGTAAAATTACCTGACTTCTAGCTTACCCTTTTTGTTCACCTATCCAATCAAGGACAACCTGCATGCATGAACTTAAGCACACATCAAATACATCTATGTGTGTATGTCATCGACCAGTTTGACTTCCTATAAATCTGGAACATTGGGGTCAATGGACCCAACACAAACCTTCCTTCCTTTCCCACTAAGAGAGCCTATGTCCCTATCAGCTAGTGAGAGCTTGGACAGCGGGTCTACTCGGGGCCAAGTGCGCCTTCCATCCCTACCAGCTAATGGAAGCCTGACATTAGAATCCTCTTGGGGTCTTCCCTTACCCCCAAGCGAGCATACGACCCTACCAGCTAGTGAGAGCCTAGACATCTGGTTTACTCGGGGCCGAGTGCGCCTTCCATCCCTACCAGTTAATGGAATCCTAACAGAGGTATCCTCTTGGGGTCTTTCAAAATCACAAACCTTCCTTACTTTCCCCCGAAGCAAGCCTACGTCCCTGCCAACTAGTGAGAGCCTGGATAGTTAGTCTACTCGGGGCCGAGTGCGCTTTCCAGCCCTGCTAGCTAATGGAAGCCTGATAGTGGGATACTCTCGGGGTCTTCCCTTACCCCCCAAGAGAGCCTACGACCCTACCAGTTAATGAGAGCCTGGACAGCGGGTCTACTCGGGGCTGAGTGCACCTTCCAGCCATGCCAGCTAATGGAAGCCTGGATAGTGAGATCTACTCGAGGTCTTGCAAATCACACACATTCCAACCTGGAGAGAAGCAATTTTAAAATATTATATTACAATGAAATGTACAATTTTACCCACCATAAGGATATAAGCATTTCAGGTTTGTCATTGATCCGCACCCTCTCCGCCTTTCCTGCCTTGGTGATGACCTCCATCTCCATGACCTCCTCCGCCACTCCAATTTGGACTGCTATCCGCCGCTCCTCGGCTCCTCCTGATGCCCGAACTCTTCTTCCCCGCCTATTTCCTCGATATCCCTTGCCTCCAATGGGCTCTCCCTTAGCTCCACTTCTCCGCCTCCTTGGCCTCCACCCATGTTTCTCCTTTCCCCTGCACCTCCTCAGCCTTCTCTTTATCCCCTCCCAGGCTTGCTTCTCCCTCCTCTATAACTTCCTCCCGCACTACATCTCCTTCTCCAACTCCTCCGCCTTTGCCATCCAGGAATGGTGTTGAAGGTAGTCACATAGCACTGTCTTGTCACCTTCGGATCCCCTCTGACCCTAACCTTGATTCCTCCACTACTAAACTTGAGACATTGATGGAATGAGGAGGGGACACAATGAAAGGAGCTGATGAGAGGGCGCCCAAAGATGGCTTTGTAGCTGCTCGGAGCATCTATAATGGCGAATTGATAGTTCCTTGACACCCCCACCCAAGTGTCACATACAGTCCCACTCCTCCCTCAACTTCCTTCCTCTCCACCGAGAACCCAAACAATGGTCCATCCGAGGCCAAAATCCTCCGAGATTCTACCTTCTTCTCTTTGAATGCTTTCTTGAAGATTACGTTCACGGAGCTCCCATTGTCCACTAGAATCCTGGAGACTATGAAGTTCTCCACGATCGTCTGGATAACCAAGGCGTCACAGAACGGGTCTTCATAGTTGGGCATATCCTTCGACGAGAAAGTGATATCTCCTCCTGAGGGGGAGTCAGGGAGGTTGAGGCGATTCTCCTCCTATACGTGGTTTGGAAGCTCCCCTTTCGGGTTACCTCAATCTCCACTTCCCCGTGGATTACTCTGAACTTGCCCCATGACCGCTCTCATCTCCAAAAACTCAGGGCAGGTGGCCATCGCGTTACCCTCCTCCTGATGAAGGTCACAAAAAGGCAACGCCACCCTGCCTTCTCTTCTCCTTCCTCCTCCCCTAGCTCCTCTCTCTCTTCTTGCCCGGGAAATCGCCATTGCCTCATACTACTACGGGAGAGGGGTCCTCTACCCCTACCTCCAAGCCAGTGGATTAAACCTTCCCTGACCGCGGAAGTTCTCTCCTCCTTGGAATCCTTCCCCCTACCCCTCAGGGAGGGACCTTCTTGAGGCATCCTGGCCAATCGGTTGTTTGGCTCCCTATGCCCCCAACCTTGGTGCATCCCCTGGTGCCCCTAGCCTCGAGGATCCTCTCTCCTCCTCTCCTCTCTCTGCTCTCTCTGCCTCCCTTCTCCTAGCTCCTTCACATCCTCCTCCACCAACTTGGCCAACATCTTCGCGAATGTCGGGTTGGTCGCCTCGATATCTATCTCATTCGCCGCCCTCTCCATCAGCTCCTCAAAAAAGAGGGGGGAGTACTCTCTTAAACTCCATGCTAAAGAAACTCGACCTCAACCCGAAAGTGAAGGCAAGCATCACGGTGTACCCCGATATCTCCTCGACCTATAGAATCTCCTCCTGGAACCTATCAACATAGCATTCCAGCGTCTCCTCCAACTTCTGCTTGATGGCAAACAAGCACTCCACCGACTTCTTCCACTTCTTTGACGTCGAAAACCTCAACAAGAATCCTCGGCACAAATCCACAAAGCAGTAGATAGAACTCGCGGGCAACTGGTGAAATAAATCCATAGCCTTCTCTTTCAAAGTGATGACAAAAAGCCTACACTTGAAGGCTTTCGACATTTACCTTATTGAAACGACATCCTCAAACCATTGCACATGCTGCACGGGGTCATCTCTGCCCGTATAGTAGGACATGTCGTGCTCTCAAAACCTGATGAAGATTTTTTAGTATTAAAAAAACAAAATAAAATTTCAAATAGGCAAGTGTACCTATCGAAATATAGTATAGGAAATGTCGTATTAGACTCAGGGCCTATTGAGTACTTCTACTCACGCAAATTAATATTATTTTATCTAAATATAAGAAAGGGGTTAAATTAAACTATAGGAGGAAGATAAACTAAAAAACTAGCACTTGATCTAGACTCTCTTTGAATTTAAATAAACTTCTTATAAAAGACAAACTCTAATTTACCTACTTCGACCATGGAGGTTCCTAAAGTACGAAAGCGTCTCTCTCGAGGTCTTGCTTTTGACTAACCTTAGGTTGATCGATTAAGACCTCTTGGTCAGTCGAAACCCCTAAGCTTGCTTTAGGTGGTGAATTGGATTTGAATTCAATTCGGAAGATCCATGTCATACTCTCTCGAGGAGTGCATGCAACTCATTTTATCTTTGAGCGATCTACTCGTATCCACAACCTCTCGGTCATTTAGGATACGGATTTAGGATCGAATAACATAATCACGAAATATGAATTCGATATAAAATAATTCAAAGATAAATCGATAGCTATAAAAAGAGAGTTTGACAAAAAGAAGATTATTCACTTTCAAAGCTCATCATGATCAAGTGCTAATATAAATTAGCTACTTGGCATGATATAAAAGATACAAGAAAAGAAGAAAAGGAATAACATGATTGCTAAGAGAAAGTACATGAATTGAAATTGCAAAAGTAAAACTAAATTATGAAATGGAAATTACAAGAAAGAAATGTTGAGAAATAGTAAAATTAGCTACAAAATACTGCTAAAATTGGCTCCTAATCTTCCTCCTGAGCTCCTGAACTCATCTGGAATTTAAAGATTTTTCTGCTTGGGAGTTACGCCCCCTATCACGCCCATGATAGGGGTAATGTTAGGTATCGAGCCGTCATCTTGAAAGCCTGGGAACGTTCGAGAAAAGCAACCAAAATCTACGGTTTTGGGGGTCACGCCCCTAAGTTACACCCGTGACCTAGGGCGTGTCAGGACAGTTGCTAGAAACGGCGGGAAGCAGAAACGATGGGAATAAATCCGGCAGTTGCTTGAAGGATCACGCCTGTGACCTAGGGCGTGTAAGCTCAAACCATATGGATCTGGAACTAGCGCATTAATGCGCGGCACGCCTGGATGTCACGCCTACGGATAACGCCCGTGAGCCAAAGGTCACGCCCGTGACTAGGGCGTGTAGGCAGAAAATGGTTTGGAAATGACTTCTGCCCTCCGTCTGTTGGTCACGCCCGTTAATCACGCCCGTGACCAATAGGTCACCCCCGTGTCCAGGGCGTGTTCTTGAGATTTTTCTAGCTTTTCTCCAGATTTTCTAATGATCAATCCTGTCAGCTCCAAATTGCTATTAGCAGCTCATATTGACCTGAAATAAGAAAACAAAGCATTTTAATAACAGTATTAAAATAAACTAAATAAAATTTTATAATTTATTAAATAAAATCTATATATAAATAACTATAATAATTGACTTATGAAATACCCCCATACTTTATCTTTTGCTATTCCAGAGCAAAACTATGAGAAGTACTTATAAGAAATTAATATAATTTTTTTAATTTAAAATAAAAATTTATTAAATCACAAGAAAGTTAAAAGTAAAATTTAGTGATTTAAAATTAAGTCCTAAAATATGAATTAAAATGCTAAGAGCCAAATATATTTAGCAAATTTTCTCATATAAATTAATTAGACTTCAAAATTGAGTAGTTAACAAATAAATTTAGATTTAGAATTATTAACACTTTTCTTAACTAAAAAGACTCCTAAAGGAAAATTTAAACTACTACTTATGCTTTCTAAACATTTTAATTTAATTCTAAAGCAATTATATTGGCTATTGGGTTTGGAAAAAGGAAATTGAAGAGGTTTTGGATTGGGGGTCATGATTTTTATCCTCTCACCCCACACAAATTTATTCTCTTTTTGATATTTGTATAGGTTTGCCAAGAAAATGATAAATTTTATTCTCTCATTTTCCATGACATATGAACAATTTTTTCTCTCTTTAAATAAGAACAAAATTGATTAGGAGTAATGAATTTTATCCTCTTACTCCTTTAAATTTTTTTTGGGTTGCATATGTGTACCGAGGAATACTTGATTCTCATGACACATGATCTAACAAAATAAAAAAAAAATTGCATATGTGTACAAAGAGATAATGAATTTTATCCTCTTATCCCCATGACATATGATCTAACAAGAAAAATTAAAAATAAGGGAAGGCTAAACAAAATTTTAGATTTAATTAAAATAATAAGAGGGCAATTATAGTAAATTAAAATTTCCTAAGAATCTTTAAGCATAAGTGATTATAATTGGAATATAGAAATTATTTAACTAAGCACTATAAAATTGAAACTAATTTGAAATTAGAGAGATAAAGTGCTAAATAGATTACTCTAAACAAATTTAATTCATAAAGTATTTCTCAAAATTAAATCTCCTAAAAATTAATTCTAACTAACTATGATAAAATAAAAAATTAGAAAATCAAAATTATAAACAATTCTTATAATAAACTCGGAATTAATTTCTAAAAATAATAAAAAAATTAAGTAGGTTATTATATTTTTAAAATTAAAATCCTAATTTTTTTTTTGTTATTCTTAGACTTCCCAAGGGCTACCCAATGACGAGTTCGCAAGGTACTTGACAGTTTTGTGGGATGAAAACCCAACACGGCCCTTTTCAAAAAATTAATTTTCGATTTTCTAATTTTTTTGTATTTTTTATAATAAAAAGAAAACAATTTTTTTAAATTTTTAAAGATTTTTATATATTTATATTTTTAATTTTAAAGTTTTTTTTTCATTTTTTTAATTTTTAAATAAAACAATAAATAAGAATCCACCCCCATACTTAAAAATAAACATTGTCCCTAATGTTTATAAGTCAAGTAGGAGAAGGAAAAGAAAAATAATTTGTGAAAATTTAGAAAAAATTCATAAAAATTAACAGATAAGCAAGGGGTGTCTCCCAAGAGCGCTTTTCTTTTTCCCGTCTTTAAGCTAGACGGTTTTGGTTAAGAAAACAGGAAACAAAAATTAAAGTGCACAGACAACTCCCTTAATTCCCGCTTGGGTGAATATGCTGAAAAAGCTCGTCCGACGTCTCCTCCACTTTCTTCTTGATTTCCCTTCTCGCAGTTGACTTGAAAATTTAGATTCAAATCACCTATCCATACCTGAGGTGATTTGAATCTTTCTAAATGAGCGACAAATGGGTCGGGGAAACCATTTGATTGCAACGGCTCATCTTCAGATTGAAACTTTTTAGTGAAAGAAAAAGCAAGAATAAGCGCGTTAGAAAAATCTTCGCAAGGAGGAGGCTCTTGCGAAGTTATTTGATTAGGCTCCAGTTGTTTATTTTCTAAAATAAAATTATTATTTGAATATTTATTTATAAAATTATTAGGAAATTCAGTATATAATAATTTTTCTTCCGCTTCCGAATACGACACTAAAGAGGCACATGAAGATTCATGCTCCGCCATAGGTGAAATATTCAAAGAAGGAGAAAAATTATTAGAATACAAAACAATTTCTTCTAAATTTTGGGAAGGAGGATCAACTAGAAATTTTGTAAAGTCCCCAAAATTAGAAGAAGAAGTGTGCTCTGTGATAAAAGAAGAATAAAAATTCGGATCTAAATAATTATTCTCATAACTCAGAGAAATTTCTAGTTGATCTTGTGAACAAGGAAAAATAATATTCGAGGTGGAAAAAAGATAATTTAAATTTGAAAAAGTATTCTCGTTAAGTCTTGAAAAGTATTTTCCTGAATATTAGTTAAATCAAAAAAATTATTTTCATGAAAATATGAAGAAAAATTAGCATCAAAGTGAGAATAATTATTAATTACAAAATTATTTTCATAACAAAATTTTTGAGAATAATAATAACAATTATCACTTTGATGAGGAGCACCACAATAATAGCAAAAACTTTGGCACTTTTTTGCGGCTTCCAGAATATCAAGTTCATTTTGAAGCTTGGCAAGTTTGGCAGCCAATTTAGATAACATTGTTTAATAAAAGAAAATAAACACAACCGTTACCTAATAGAAATGAATTGAAAAAGAAAAAAAATGAGGTAGAGAAGAAGAATGATAAAAATAATAAAATTTGTGTTTTTAAAATATCAACAAAAGAAGTCCCCGGCAATGACGCCAAAAACTTGATGAAGATTTTATAATTTTTTTAAAAAATTTAAACTAAAATCTCAAATAGGCAAGTGTACCTTTCAAAATATAGTATAAGAAATATAGTATTAGACTCAGGGCCTGTTGAGTACTTCTACTCACGCAAATTAATATTATTTTATCTAAATATAAGAAAGGGGTTAAATTAAACTATAGGAGGAAGATAAACTAAAAACTAGAACTTGATCTAGACTCCCTTTGAATTTAAATAAACTTTTTATAAAAGACAAACTCTAATTTACCTACTTCGACCGTTGAGGTTCCTAGAGTATGAAAGCATCTCTTTCAAGCTCATGCTTTTGACTAACCTTAGGTTAATTGATTAAGACCTCTCGACCAGTCAAAACCCGTAAGCTTGCTTTAGGCGGTGAACCCCGCTATTGGATTTGACTCCAATCTAAAAGATCCATGTCATCTTCTCTCGAGGAGTGCATGCTGCTCCTTCTATCTTTGAGTGATCTACTCATATCCGCAACCTCTCGGTCATTTAGGATACAGATCTAGGATCGAAGAACATATTCGCAAAAAATTAATTCGATATAAAATAATTAAAAGATAAATTGATAGCGATAAAAAGAGAGATTGACAAAAAGAAGATTATTCACATTCAAAGCTCATCTTGATCAAGTGCTAATGAAAATTAGCTACTTGGCATGACATAAAAGATATAAGAAAAGAAGAAAAGGAAGAACATGATTGCTAAGAGAAAGTACTTGAATTGAAATTATAAAAGTAAAACTAAATTATGAAATGGAAATTTAGTGGAAGAAATGCTGAGAAATAGTAAACTAAGCTACAAAATACTCCTAAAATTGGCTCCTAATCTTCCTCCTGAGCTCCTTAACTCATCTGGAATTTATAGATTTTTCTGCTTGGGAGTCACGCCCGGTCATGCCCATGACAGGGGGGCGTGTTAGGTACGAAGCCATCATTTTGAAAGCCTGGGAACATTGGAGAAAAATTGCCAAAATTTGATGTTTTGGGGGTCTCGCTCCTAGGTCACGTCTGTGACCTAGGGCGTGTCTGGACTGTTGCTGGAAATGGCAGGAAGCAGAAACGGCGGGAATAAATCCGGTAGTTGCTTGAAGGGTCACGCCCCTAGGTCACGCCCGTGAACTAGGGCGTGTAAGCGTGAACCGACTAGATCTAGAACTAGCGCCTTAATGCGCGGCATGCCTGGATGTCACGCCTACGGGTCATGCTCGTGACCCAAAGGTCATGCCTGTGACTTGGGCATGTAGGCCGAAAACGGTATGGAAATGACTTCTGCCCTCCGTTTGCTAGTCACGCCCGTGACCAATAGGCCATGCCCGTGTTCGGGGCATGTTCTTGAGATTTTTCCAGCTTTTCTACAAATTTTCTCCTAATCAATCCTGTCAGCTCTAAATTGCTATTAACAGCCCATATTGACCAGAAATAAGAAAACAAAGCATTTTAATAGCAATATTAAAATAAACTAATTAATATATTATTATTTATTAAATAAAATCTATATATAAATAACTATAGTAATTGACTTATCAAATACCCCCATACTTAATCTTTTGCTATTTTAGAGCAAAACTGTGAGAAGTACTTATAAGAAATTAATATATTTTTTTTAATTTAAACTAAAAATTTATTAAATCACAAGAAAGTTAAAAGTAAAATTTAGTGATTTAAAATTAAGTCCTAAAATATGAAATTAAAATGCTAAGAACCAAATATATTTAGAAAATTTTCTCATATATATTAATTAGATTTCAAAATGAGTAGTTAGCAAACACATTTATATTTTTAATTATTTATACTTTTCTTCACTAAAAAGAAACTTAAAGGAAAATTTAAACTACTACTTATGCTCTCGTAATATTTTAATTTAATTATAAAGCAATTATATTGGCTATTGAGTTTGAAAAGGAAATTGAAGAGGTTTGGATTAGGGGTGATGAATTTTATCCTCTCACTCCACACAAAGTTTTTCTCTTTTTGATATTTGCATAGGTTTACTATGAAAATGATGAATTTTATTCTCTCATTTTCCATGACATATGAACAAACTTTTTTTTTCTCTCTTCAAATAAGAACAAAATTGATTAGGGATAATGAATTTTATCCTCTTACTCCTTCTTTAATTTTTTTTGGGTTGCATATGTGTACCAAGGAATACTTGATTCCTATGACATATGATTTAACACAATAAAAATAAAAATTGCATATGTGTACCAAGAGATAATGAATTTTATCCTCTTATCCCCATGACATATGATCTAACAAGAGAATTTAAAAATAAGGAAAGGCTAATTTTTTTTTAAATTAATTAAATATAATTAGAGAGCAACTATAGTAAATTAAAATTTCCTAAGAATTTTTAAGCATAAGTGATTATAATTGAAATTTAGAAATTGTTTAATTAAGCACTATAAAATTGAAATTAATTTGAAATTAGAGAGACAAAGTGCTAAATAGATTACTCTAAAGAAATTTAATTCATAAAGTATTTCTCAAAATTAAATTTACTAAAAATTAATTCTAACTAACTATGATAAAATAAAAATTTAGAAAATCAAAAATTATAAACAATTCTTATAATAAACTTAGAATATATTTCTAAAAATCACAAAAAAATTAAGTAGGGGTTTATCATATTTTTAAAATTAAAATCCTAATTTTTTTGGTTATTCTTGAACTTCCCAAGGGCTACCCAATGACGGGTTCGCAAGGTAATATGCAGTTTTGTGGGATGAAAACCCAACACGGCCCTTTCTAAGAAATTAATTTTTGATTTTCTATTATTTTTGTATTTTTGATAATAAAAAGAAAATAAGTTTTTTTAATTTTTAAAGATTTATATATATATATATATTTTTAATTTTTAAATAAAAACAAGAAATAAGAATCCACCCCCATACTTAAAAATAAACATTATCCCCAATGTTTATAAGTCAAGTAGGAGAGGGGAAGAAAAACAATTTGTGAAAATTTTGAAAAAATTCATAAAAATTAACAGATAAGCAAGGGATGTCTCCTAAGAGCGCTTTTCTTTTTCCCGTCTTTAAGCTAGACGGTTTTGGTTAAGAAAATGGGAAATAAAAATTAAAGTGCACAGGCAACTCCATTAATTCCCGCTTGGGTGAATATTCTAAAGAAGCTCGCCCGACGTCTCCTCCACTTTCTTCTTGATTTCCCTTCTCGCAGTTGACTTGAAAATTTAGATTCAAATCACCTATCCATACCTGAGGTGATTTGAATCTTTTTAGATGAGCGACAAATGAGTCGAGGACAACATTTTATTGTAACGACTTATCTTCAGACTGAAACTTGTTAGTGAAAGAAAAAGCAAGAATAAGTGCGTTAGAAATATCTTCGCAAGGAGGAGGCTCTTGCGAAGTTATTTGATTAAGCTCCAGTTATTTATTTTCTAAAATAAAATTATTATTTGAATTTTCATTTATAAAATTATTAGGAAATTCAGTATTAATAATTTTTCTTCCGCTTCCGAATACGACACTAAAGGGGCACATGAAGATTCATGTTCTGCCACAGGTGAAATATTCAAAGAAGGAGAAAAATTATTAAAATATGAAATAATTTCTTATAAATTTTGGGAAGGAGGATCAAATAGAAATTGTGTAAAGTCCCCAAAATTAGAAGAAGAAGTGTGCTCTATAATAAAAGAAGAATAAAAATTCTGATCTAAATAATAATTCTCATAAATCGGGGAAATTTCTGGTTGATCTTGCAAACAAGGAAAATTAATATTCGAGGTGGAAGAAAGATTATTTAAATTTGAAAAAGTATTCTCGTTAAGACTTGAAAAAGTATTTTCATGAATATTAGTTAAATCGAAAAAATTATTTTCATGAAAATATGAAGAAAAAATGTTTTTGCAAGTTCGGCGGATCAAAGTGAGAATAATTATTAATTGCAAAATTATTTTCATAACAAATTTTTTGATATTAATAACAATAACAATTATCATTTTGATGAAGAGCACCATAATAATAGAAAAAACTTTGGCGCATTTTTGCGGCTTCCAGAATATCAAGTTGATTTTCAAGCTTGGCAAGTTCGGTGGGCAATTTAGATAATATTGTTTAATAAAAGAAAATAAACACAACCGTTACCTAATAGAAATGAATTTTTTAAAAAAAATTTAGATAGAGAAGAAAAATAATAAAAGTAATAAAATTTGAGCTTTCAAAATATCAACAAAAGAAGTCCCTGACAACGGCGTCAAAAACTTGATGAAGATTTTATAATTTTAAAAAAATCCAAACTAAAATCTCAAATAGACAAGTATACCTATCAAAATATAGTATAGGAAATGTCGTATTAAACTCAGAGCCTGTTTAGTACTTCTACTCATGCAAATTAATATTATTTTATCTAAATATAAGAAAGGGGTTAAATTAAACTATAGGAGGAAGATAAACTAAAAAACTAGCACTTGATCTAGTCTCCCTTTGAATTTAAATAAACTTTTTATAAAAGACAAACTCTAATTTACCTACTTCGACCGTGGAGGTTCCTAAGTACGAAAGCGTCTCTCTCGTGGTCATGATTTTGACTAACCATAGGTTAATCGATTAAGACCTCTCGGCCAATCGAAAACCCTAAGCTTTCTTTAGGCTGTGAATCCCGCTATTGGATTTGACTCTAATCCGGAAGATCCATGTAGTCCTCTCTCGAGGAGTGCATGCAGCTCTTTCTATCTTTGAGCGATCTACTCCTATCCGCAACCTCTCGGTCATTTAGGATACGGATATAGGATCGAAGAACATATTCGCGAAATAAGATTCTATATAAAATAATTCAAAGATAAATCGATAATGATAAAAAGAGAGTTTGACAAAAAGAAGATTATTCACTTTCAAAGCTCATCCTGATAAAGTGCTAATGGAAATTAGCTACTTGGCATGATATAAAAGATACAAGAAAAGAAGAAAAGGAAGAACATGATTGCAAAGAGAAAGTACTTGAATTGAAATTACAAAAGTAAAACTAAATTATGAAATGGAAATTATAAGAAAGAAATGCTTAGAAATAGTAAACTAAGCTACAAAATACTCCTAAAATTGGCTCCTAATCTTCCTCCTGAGGTCCAGAACTCATCTTGAATTTATAGATTTTTCTGCTTGGGAGTCACGCCCCCAGTCACGTCCCGTGACAAGGGGGCGTATTAGGTACGGAGCCGTCGTCTTGAAAGCCTGGGAATGTTGGCGAAAAGTTGCCAAAATCAACGGTTTTGGGGGTCACGCCTCTAGGTCACGCCCGTGACCTAGGTCGTGTCTAGACTATTGCTGGAAATGGTAGGAATATATCCGACAGTTGCTTGAAAGGTCACGCCCCTAGGTTACGCCCGTGACCTAGGGCGTGTAAGCTCGAACCGTCTGGATCTGGAACTGGCGCCTTAATGCGCGGCACGCCTGGATTTCTCGCCTACGGGTCACGCCCGTGACCCAAAGGTCATGCCCATGACTAGGGCGTGTTGGCCGAAAATAGTCTAGAAATGACTTCTGCCCTCCGTCTGCTGGTCACGCCCGTTGGTCACGCCCATGACCAATAGGTCATGCCCGTGTCTGGGGCGTGTTCTTGAGATTTTTCCAGCTTCTCTCCTGATTTTCTCCCGATCAATCCTATCAGCTCCAAATTGCTATTAGCAGCCCATATTGACTTGAAATAAGAAAACAAAGCATTTTAATAGCAATATTAAAATAAACTAAATAAAATATTATTATTTATTAAATAAAATTTATATATAAATAACAATAATAATTGACTTATCAAATATCCCCATACCTAATCTTTTGCTATTCCAGAGCAAAACTATGAGAAGTACTTATAAGCAATTAATATAATTTTTTTAATTTAAACTACAAATTTATTAAATAACAAGAAAGTTAAAAGTAAAATTTAGTGATTTAAAATTAAGTCCTATAATATGAAATTAAAATGCTAAGAGCCAAATATATTTAGCAAATTTTTTCATATAAATTAATTAGACTTCAAAATTGAGTAGTTAGCAAACAAATTTATATTTAGAATTATTAACACTTTTCTTAACTAAAAAGAAACTTAAAGGAAAATTTAAATACTACTTATGCTCTCTTAAATTTTAATTTAATTCTAAAGCAATTATATTGGCTATTGGGTTTGGAAAAAAGAAAATTGAAGAGGTTTTGGATTGCGGGTGATGGATTTTATCCTCTCACCCCACACAAATTTTTCACTTTTTGATATTTGATTAGGTTTACCAAGAAAATGATGAATTTTATTCTCTTATTTTCCATGGCATATGAACAAATTTTTTTCTCTCTCTTTAAATAAGAACAAAATTGATTAGGAGTAATGAATTTTATCCTCTTACTCCTTCTATAACATTTTTTTGGGTTGCATATGTGTACAAAGGAATACTTGATTCCCATGACATATGATCTTACAAAATAAAAATAAAAATTACATATGTGTACCAAGGGATAATGAATTTTATCCTCTTATCCCCATGACATATGATCTAACAAGAAAAATTAAAAATAAGGGAAGGCTAAACAAAATTTTAGATTAAATTTAAATAATTAGAGAGCAACTATAGTAAATTAAAATTTTCTAAGAATCTTTAAGCATAAGTGATTATAATTGAAATCTAGAAATTGTTTAACAAAGCACTATAAAATTGAAACTAATTCGAAATTAGAGAGACAAAGTGCAAAATAGATTACTCTAAACAAATTTAATTCATAAAGTATTTCTCAAAATTAAATCTCCTAAAAATTAATTCTAACTAACTATGATAAAATAAAAAAATTAGAAAATCAAAATTATAAACAATTCTTATAATAAACTAGGAATAAATTTCTAAAAATCACAAAAATATTAAGTAGGTGTTTATTATATTTTTAAAATTAAAATCCTAATATTTTTTTGTTATTCTTCGACTTCCCAAGGGCTAATGACGAGTTCGCAAGGTACTAGGCGGTTTTGTGGGTTGAAAACCCAACATGGCCCTTTCCAAAAAATTAATTTTTTATTTTCTATTTTTTTGTATTTTTGATAATAAAAAGAAAATAATTTTTTTTTAATTTTTAAAGATTTATATATATATATATATTTTTAATTTTTAAAGATTTTTTTCATTTTTTTTAATTTTTATATTAAAACAATAAATAATATTCCACCCCCATACTTAAAAATAAACATTGTCCCCAATGTTTTTAAGTCAAGTAGGAGAGGGGAAAGAAAAACAATTTTTGAAAATTTTAAAAAAATCATAAAAATTAGCAGATAAGCAAGGGGTGTCTCCCAAATGTGATTTTCTTTTTCACGTCTTTAAGCTAGACGGTTTTCGGTTAAGAAAACGAGAAATAGAAATTAAAGAGCACATGCAACGCCCTTAATTCCCGCTTGGGTGAATATGCTGAAGAAGCTCGCCCGATGTCTCCTCCACTTTCTTCTTGATTTCCCTTCTTGCAGTTGACTTGAAAATTTAGATTCAAATCACCTATCCATACCTAAGGTGATTTGAATCTTTCTAAATGAGCGGCAAATGGGTCGGGGACAACATTTGATTGCAACAGCTCATCTTCATACTGAAACTTGTTAGTGAAAGAAAAAGCAAGAATAAGCACGTTAGAAAAATCTTCACAAGGAGGAGGCTCTTGCGAAGTTATTTGATTAGGCTCCGGGTGTTTATTTTCTAAAATAAAATTATTGTTTGAATTTTCATTTATAAAATTATTAGGAAATTCAGTATATATTAATTTTTCTTCCGCTTTCGAATACAACACCAAAGGGGCGCGCGAAGATTCATGTTCCGCCACAGGTGAAATATTCAAAGAAGGAGAAAAATTATAAGAATACGAAATAATTTTTTCTAAATTTTGGGAAGGAGGATCAACTAGAAATTGTGTAAAGTCCCAAAAATTAGAAGAAGAAGAAGTGTGCTATGTGATAAAAGAAGAATAAAAATTCGGATCTGAATAATTATTCTCATAACTCGGGGAAAATTCTTGTTGATCTTGCGAACAAGGAAAATTAATATCCGAGGTGGAAGAAATATTATTTAAATTTGAAAAAGTATTCTCGTTAAGACTTTAAAAAGTATTTTCATGAATATTAGTTAAATCGAAAAAATTATTTTCATGAAAATATAAAGAAAAATTAGCATCAATGTGAGAATAATTATTAATTGCAAAATTATTTTCATAACAAATTTTTTGATAATAATAATAATAACAATTATCACTTTGATGAGGAGCACAACAATAATAGTAAAAACTTTGGCGCTTTTTTGCGGCTTCCAGAATATCAAGTTGATTTTGTAGCTTGGCAAGTTCGGCGGCCAATTTAGATAACATTGTTTAATAAAAAAAATAAACACAACCGTTACCTAATATAAATGAATTTAAAAAGAAAAAAATTGAGGTAGAGAAGAAGAATGATAAAAGTAATAAAATTTACGCTTTCAAAATATCAAGAAAAGAAGTCCCCGACAACGACGCCAAAAACTTGATAAAGATTTTATAGTTTTTAAAAAAAATCCAAACTAAAATCTCAAATAGGCAAGTGTACCTATCAAAATATAGTATAAAAAATGTCGTATTAGACTCAGTGCCTATTGAGTACTTCTATAAGAGAAAGTTAAACAAAAAAATAAGCACTTGATCTAGACTCAATTTGAATTTAAATAAACTTTTTATAAAAGACAAACTCTAATTTACCTACTTTTACCGTGGAGGTTCCTAAAGTACGAAAGCGTCTCTCTCAAGCATATGCTTTTGACTAACCTTAGGTTGATCGATTAACACCTCTCGGCCAGTCGAAACCCCTAAGCTTGCTTTAGGCTGTGAACCCCGCTATTGGATTTGACTCCAATCCAGAAAATCTATGTCATCCTCTCTCGAGGAGTGCATGCGGCTCCTTCTATCTTTGAGCGATATACTCGTATCCGTAACCACTCGGTCATTTAGGATACGAATCTAGGATCGAAGAACATATTCGTGAAATATGAATTTGATATAAAATAATTCAAAGATAAATTGATAGCGATAAAAAGAGAGTTTGACAAAAAAAAGATTATTCACTTTCAAAGCTCATCATGATCAAGTGCTAATGGAAATTAGCTACTTGGCAAGATATAAAAGATACAAGAAAAGAAGAAAAGGAAGAGCATGATTGCTAAGAGAAAGTATTTGAATAGAAATTGCAAAAAAAAAACTAAATTATGAAATGGAAATTACAAGAAAGAAATACTGAGAAATAGTAAACTAGGCTACAAAATACTCCTAAAATTGGCTCCTAATCTTCCTCTTGAGCTCCTGAACTAATCTGGAATTTATAGATTTTTCTACTTGGGAGTCATGCCCCCTATCACGCCTGTAATAGGGGGGCGTGTTAGGTACAGAGTCATCGTCTTGAAAGCCTGGGAACATTGGAGAAAAACCGCCAAAATCGGCGGTTTTGGGAGTCCCGCCCCTAGGTCACACCTATTGTAACACCCCAAATTCTGATTTTGAGTTCAGGCTGGGTGACACGGCCTGGGACACGGGCGTGTCCTAGGTCATGTCGATCTCTGGGTACTCGAGCGGGTCTCGAGTGTGTCTCGAGTGAGGCACAAGGCCTGGGACACGAGCGTGTCCCAGCACGTGTCAAGGTGACACGGCTAGGGACACGGGCGTGTCTAAGGCCGTGTCCTTCTCGGGTTGGTAACCGAGCTATGTCGCATATGGTAGCCTGTGATACGGGCATATCATAGGGGAGTGTTTGGCATACAACTAAGGATACGGGCGTGTGCCTTAGCCGTGTCCTTTTCGGGAGTATTGATCCTATGCCGATTGAGGGACACGCCCCTCAACACGGGTGTGTACCTCGTGATACGGGTGTGTCAGGAGTTGATACGGGCATGTCGAAGCCCATATCCTGTGCCTGATGAGTCGGTTCGTGTACCGCTTGTAGTACACGGCCTGTGATACGGGTGTGTCACAGGCCGTGTCAGCCCAAAAAATAGATTTTGAGGGCGATTTGTGGTCGTTCGTTTCCTTCATCCTGGATCCTGTGGCCCAGGTTATTCCCTGCTGGGTTTAACCCTGGATTTGAGTGAAGATTTCATTCTTCACTTAGATATTCTCTTTCTAAAGAGAAGAGAGAAGGGAGAGGAGCAAGGAGGAGGAAGAGGAGAAGATCCGGCCACCGCTGGAGCTTTAGAGTTCTGATTCAAGATCCGAGGCCATATCTATGGAGGCAAGGCCACTTTGGTTCTTTTTAACTAGCTAGAATTTCTATGGCTCCCAAGAGATCGTCAAGGGTAACGATCTTCCTTCATTGGACAAGTGAAGTCCTTATTTATGCATAAGCATGGGATCCTCCACCAAAAGGTGGAAGAGTAAGTGATCCCCATGGGTTGATAGTTGCTATCCCTAGTTGAGTCTGCATCTAGACCCGAAAATGTGTAGTATGAGATATGCATGCTGTGCGTATCCCATCTGGATAGGTTTGTATGGATTGGTGATGTCGTATCTTGCACACCGGAGAAGACTCCATATATAAACGTGTAGTTTGTGGAGTCAATGGGTTGTGCCTGCAAAGGGGAGTAGCAGGAAGTACTGGAATGAGGAATTCCTGGAAAATACCCTTGTACTGCTTGTGTTGTGGCTACAGTGTAGCCAGTCCATTATGGACAGTATAGCAAGTCCTTGGTGGACATCGTGGCTATTGTGAAGCTAGTCCTTGGTAGACATTATGGCTAGTGTGAGCTGCGAGCTCTAAAAAAGGCTTTTTGCTGAACAGGAAAGGTGAAACAAACCCGTACCTTCAGATGTAGCCACGAATATGCTGTACTCGGTAATGGTAAGGCGACTTGAGCAATGGAGGGTGGTTGATCTGGACCTGCGTTATGTCGACTGTACAGGAGAGCGTCAAGGCATTGAGTTTTCGTCAGTGGCATAATGAGAGTCTTATGCCTGCGCGCCATTAAGAATAAATGCTCAATACCGTGTAAACGGTGGTGTTGACCCTGGTTCGTCGGTGCACCAAGAATGTGTCCTGAGTGCACGAATTGTCGGGCCATGTGGCTGACGGTTGTGATGGATTGATTGTGCGTGAGAGCATAAGATATGATATATCTGTCTATGCATTGCTATGCCTGCAGGGAAGGAATGATACTGCCCCGGGAAAGGGGTATGATTGTTATAAATTGGCCAGCTGAATGCTGATCGTTGCCTTACTTACCACCTTTTCGATGGGCTGTCCCTGTGTAGGTGCTGGAGAGCCGAGCGAGAAATGAAGGGCGGAATTCCCTGCTGCTGCTTCTGCTAGCCCTTGAAGGCTAAGCAAAATGTTGTTGTGTTTTATTCATGTGTGGCCGGCTTGCGCGCCGATGTATGCAATCCACATTGTGAAAAGAGGAACTGTAAGGGCTTAAGGCAAACTTGTTTGTATTTGCTGTACCTTCCTTTAAGAGGTTGTATATAACTATGGTTTATATATAGATAGTGGATATTACTGGGTTGAGTTCAAATTATTGTTAAAATCTTCCGCTAGCATACTCTGAGTTAGGGTGCGATTGTATTTTTGTATTAACCTGTGACCTCGTTGTTTGTTTGTGGCATATAGTGTGGGGCCCCGACCGGACCTTCTATTATATGTTATTTAATGGGTGGAGTCGTTACACCCATGACCTAAGGCGTGTCAGGACTGTTGCTGGAAATGGCAGGAAGCAGAAATGGCAGGAATAAATCCAGCAGTTGCTTGAAGGGTCACGCTCGTGACCTAGGGCATGTATGCTCGAACCATCTTGATCTGGAACTGGCGCCTTAATGCGCGGCACGCCTGGATGTTCTGCCTACGGGTCATGCCCGTGACCCAAAGGTCACTCCAGTAACTAGGGTGTATAGGCCAAAAATGGTCTGGAAATGACTTCTGCCCTCCGTCTGCTGGTCATACCCATTGGTCACGCTCGTGTCCGGGGCGTGTTCTTGAGATTTTTTTAGCTTTTCTCCAGATTTTCTCCTGATCAATCCTGTCATCTTCAAATTTCTATTAGCAGACCATATTGACCTGAAATAAGAAAACAAAGCATTTTAATAGCAATATTAAAATAAACTAAATAAAATATTATTATTTATTAAATAAAATCTATATATAAATAACTATAATAATTGACTTATCAAAACCAGTCTAGAACCAGGGCCGAGAAGATCAGCTCGTGAAAAGGGCTTCCCCCCACCACCTGCCGAGAGGGCATATCTCAGAATCTCGGCTCGCTGAGCCCTTCAGCACTAGCCTGCCTAGGGAAGAGCTCCCGCCCGGCAACATCCCTCTCGCCAACTTATACCAAGAACTCCTTTTCGGGACACTGCCCGGGAGCGTTCTCGCCCAACGACGTAGTAACAACCACTGGAACCTAAGGCGTCACCCACTCGCCCCTTTCCGAGAACGCCAAGTGGATGGTCTGTAGGACTTCCCGCCTAAAGTACTCCAACATCCCTACCGTCACCCCACTTGCCATGGGTGTAGAACCTCTTGAGCCTGCTCCTTCCTCCTCGCCTCTAGCCATGAGACTAAGCCTGAGATTTTCTTGAATTAGCTACGGTCCACGCTCACCGCACCGAAAATGTTGGAACAAAAAACTGGCTCTAACGAGAGTTCTGACCATTGGGTGTAGCTAATACCTACTTCTCCCATACCCAGACCCCTGACCAGACACAAGGAACAAAGAAACTGACCCTAGGATACAGCACGGAGGTCCCTCCACTAACCTGGAAGATCTTTGAGTGCTTCCCATCCTTAGCCAAGTACTGAGCTAAGGATACCTCAGAAAGCGCTGCAAGACTTCAGAAAATGAGAAAGCTTTCCTTCTGAGGTATCCTGTGGGTCTATTTATAGATTTCCAATATCTGGTCTTCCAACAACGTAATTCCACTATTCTGGGGAGATAAATGCAGACCTCTAAGGGCATATAGGTAAATTTACCTCTGGACCCTACTAGGGCTTTGAGTAGAGAAGCATCACTCAACGCTAAGTACTACAGCATTAAGTGGAGAAGCATCATTCAACGCTAGGGACTAGGGAATTGAGTGGAGAAGCATCACTGAACGCCAACCCTGAGGCCTCCCGCTAACCTGGGTGCAAACCTTCCCGCAGGACCTGGGCGGGAACCCTTTTGATTCTGGGGATAAGAGCATTGAGTGGAGAAGCATCACTCATTACCAAGGACTAAAACATTCAGTGGAGAAGCATCACTCAATGCTAGGGACTAGGGCGTTGAGTGGAGAAGCATCAATCAACGCCAACTCTGAGGGCCTCACACTGACCCGGGCGCAAACCTTCCCGTAAGCCCTGGGCGGGAGCCCTTCCTCCTAATCCACTTGCCTGACCCGATTAGTTAAAGCCCACTCAAACCTATATCCCAAACCCTTAGATCCTACTTGGCGAATATGGGGTTGTACAAGTATCAAAGAACAGAGCTTTATAACATTTGCGATCTCAGATCTGAATATTAGAGAAGAAGCATTCCCCTGACCTCTTTCTAAAATAGAAGGGGAACCCCTTCTCTATTTTTGAGTAGAGGGGTCCTGCCCTTTTCCACCTTGATTGGAAGACTTGGTGGACAGAGCAATCCAGAGCCGAGGAAGATGCCTACTGAATTTAACTGTTGTCGGCCATCTGGATCCATTGGCAAAATGTCCAAAGGTAGGAAAAATGAGAGAAACCCAACACTATATTTGGTTTGGCGGTGGAGGATGCATCTGATGGGTCGAAACGCCCCTTTAAAACCAGAGGAGGAGAGGTGGGGGTCGAAATGGAGCGGATCGGGGTCGTTTCCTCCTTGCTGTGGGTACAAACACCGGTGGTGGCCGTTTGTTTACTTTATAATTATGACAAGGGAAATAAACCGTGTTCCCTCAAAGTTTGTGTAATTACAGTTTGCACTCGACGAACTTTCAAATTTACAATTATCACCAATCAATGTTTATATTTCATGCATTCATGCACATAATTAAAAAAACCTCCTCAAGATTTACATCAAAGATGTATTTTTGCACATGTTATGAAATGTAAATATTGATTGGAGGTTTTTGTAATTTAAAACATTAGAGGTGTGCAAGCTGTAATTAAGCAAACTTCGAGAGAAGATCTTCGTAAAATACCCAATTTAAGATGAAGTGCACTAAAAAAATACAATTGGTATAAAATTACATTCAGATTGAATGTATTGTTGTCGAAGGATTGCTCGGCACGAGAGACATGTTGAGGCTGCTCAAGATAGTCCATGATAGATCCTCAAATGTAGAATGATTATTTATAATAACTCTAATGTATAGCCAAGCGCTAAAGTGACAAAAAATCCAATGAGTCGTTCTGAGTCGGTTTCGACACACATGGACAAATAATTAATTTCCTAACAAACCCTTAAAGTATCAGCTTTCTCCTGTTGATTATTTCATGAGTGAGTACGAACACATTAATTCTTCATTAATATATCAAAAAATATCGTTGTACTATATATATGTGCTCAGTTGTGATGTCATTTTAGGACTGGGGGCATAGTCCATCATACACTATTAAAATGACATAATTTTCTACATTGCAACAAAAACTATATACAATGGATATGGATACTATTGTTTTGAGTTGAAGTAATGATCCAATCGTTGTGCTCGACCCTGCGTCACAATGATAACTCAATGTATTTCTGCAAATTCGCTGCGTGTTGTGGTGACTAGGTTTAGGGTAGATTTAGGGGGTAGTTTGAGGCCTTATCTAGGAGAGATAGGCTAGAATCAATCGGTCCTTGGGAGAAGGGTCGGTATAGAAAAAAAGAATTTTATTATCTCCTCAATCTCATGCGTGATTGAGATCAAAGCTTTGTAATCATATCTTCTAAAATAAAATAATTATTTTTCTCTAATTGGCGGTCTACAATCTTTTTACTATGAGTTTTTTTTAAAAAGCAAGGTTTCTGTTACTATCGCTTACGATAATAATAGAAAATCAGAATTAAACTAATTCCCTGCCTTGAGTTTAAAATTGTTTAAAAAACCCTTATTCACCCCCCTCTAAGGGCGCTGCACGATCCAACAAGGGGTATCAGAGTCAGGTCATTCCAAAAAGGTCTAACAACTTGGAATAGTGACGCTCCATGATGTTGCATTTTTTGAAGGGAATGGAATAAGTAGATTACCACTCTTTACTGGAAATGATTATAATTACTAGAGAGCGTGCATGCAATGTTTTTTAATGACTCTAGACATTAAGGTTTGGAATATAATAGAAATGCGATCTAACTCCTACTTATTTTGTGTGAGAAGGTAGCATAGACAAACCCAAGGATAAGTGAGATGGGGGAGACAAAACTAAGTGTAAAAATAACGCTAAAGCAATGAATGCCTTGTTTTATTTTCTAGGTAGTACTTGAATTTAATAGAGTATATGCTTGTGAAACTGCTTATGATATCTGGAATCTTTGGAACAAACACATGAAGGTACTTTGCAGGTAAAAGATTACGGATATTTTAACTCGAGTCAGAATATGAGAAATTCCGTATGGTGACAGATGGGGACGTTGATTTGAAGTACACACGGTTCACAAAGATCATCTACGCTTCAAGAATTCTTGGGAGAACCTTCTCCAATGGCAATCTCGCGCGATAAATCCTTTGGTCACTCCCTCCTAAGTTCAATACAAAAGTGACTACAATCTCTAAATCACATGATCTGCGTCAGCTCTAGATTTAGAGCCTTATTGGGAACCTAAAACCCATGAGTTCAAACTCAAGATTCAAAATGAATAATACATTAAGGAGGAAAAGAAGAAATCCTTGGACCCTTAAGTCAATGAGAAAAGACGATGATGATGATGAGGAGAATAAAGAGAGCCTTTTCATGAAAAACTTTAAAAAAAGATTTCTGAAGAATCCAGAGAGAAGGAAGTATTCCTGCAAGTACTTCAACAACGATGCAAGGAGAAAAAGACCATCTTCCAAGAAGGAGAAAGTCAGCCATGGTGAAGACAAGCAAGCTCCGTTGGAATACTTCTACTACAGGAAGACCGATCATATCATAATCCAATCCCCAGAGTACCTGAAAGAGCAGAACAAAAAGTGGCATAAAGGCAAAGAAAAGAAGAAAGTTCTAAAGGAGTGAACTTGGTAGGACTCCTCATCTAAAGAATCAGACATGACTGCATCAAGAAATGAGAAAAAGGCCAACATGTGCCTTATGAGGAACTGTCATGAGACATCTGATGACAAGTGTAGTGTCCAGAGTGACACTGAGGAACTATCTTCCTCTTACGATGATCTCTGTGTTAAATATATAAAAATTTGCAATTTTTTGACAAAAGCCTAAAATAAGTTGATTTTTTAAAGTCTGAAAACAAAATCCTCTCTAAAAAAAATCAAAATTTAATTCAGGAAGTAAAAACTTTGGAAAAAGAGAAGATTTCTTGCCAAGAGTGCGATTACTTATTGGAAAGAATAAATGAATCGAAGATGCCCTCTTTAAGGCCCACTCCGATGAGAAAACTCTAAACATCAAAAGGGGGACTTAGAAAAGGGCCTAAAAACCTCTCCCACACAAATCAATCTCGAAAGGAAAAATTTCGCAAATAGGCGTGGAATCTTAGTCGGAGAAAACACTTCTTTAAAAGCCCGAAACAATGATCTAACCATGGTAATAAAAAATTGGAATTGTTCAGAAAATGCTTGACAAGATTTTGACCAACCAACGTCTAGGAAACATGAAATATAGACTTAGTTATTGTATTTTCCACTACCGCTTGGCGATACCATCAACCACTAGTGATAACAACAGAAACAATAACCCGTCCCTTAAAAAGTTTTCTTATATTTCTAATTCATCCCAGTCCTCCAACAAGAATCCAAAACTTAAAAGTGTCTCGACCCCCTTTATTTTGTGTACCAAATGCCTTCACTTTAGTCATACCTCTGGGTCTTACAGGAGAATGGGATAATGTGCCTTAAAAGTAAATCTGGGTGCCTAAGTTTTTCACCTACTCTATGAGAGTAATCACTTAGGTATCTTTACTCTTGGGTTTATTGATTAGAATGTCCCTGATTTGAAGAAGGACATAAGTCAATAATATACATAAGAATGTACTTGATACGTGTTCAAGTTCATATATGCAGGATGTCTACTATCAATGACAAGACATGTTATATATGTCAAAGGTTTAGCTGGACAGAAGACAGGACACATGGGAGAGTCAAAAATTTGACAAAGTACAAATAGGTTGAGTGATCACACATCACTCAATGCTAGATGCCAAAAAGCATCGATAGATATTCAGTCACTCAAAGGCTTAGTAGAGCAGGAATCTAATTCAACCTAGTACAATTGAGTTGAGTGAAGAAGGTTCAATCAATGCCTACTCAGAAATTATGCTAAGCACAAATGCGTCGAGTGAAGAAGGTTCACTCAACGCCTATTCAGGAAATTCTTTTCAAGTGGAAATGAATTGAGTGAAGGCTGTTAACTCAACGCCTACTCATAAATTTTGCTAAGTGTAAATGCGTTGAGTGAAGACCGTTCACTTAACACCTGCAGAAAGGGAAGCTGTCAAAATTTCCATTGAGTGAAGGTAGTTCACTCAACGCCTGCTTTAGAAAGGTGTTGAAGTCAAAAGCACTGAGTGATTGATACAACATTATTTATAGTTATTTTAATATAGCTTTTATTTCATAAATTATCAATTTTTATTTAGTTTAATATTAATATATGTCTAAACTACTTTCTTTTTATAATTCAGGTTAATATGGGCTATAAATAATATTTTAAAGTTGACAGGATTGATTCTGAGCAAATCTGGAAAAATCTTAAGTACACGCCCCAGAGTCACGAGCGTGACCAAGGGGCGTGACATTTGTTACGATCGTGTCTGCCTCTAAATGTTCCATAGCCCTTTCCACGAGATTTAAATTTATACACCCCCGAGTCACGAGCATGATATGAGGTATGACTCTTGTCACGGGCGTGACTTTGCGCAAGAACACCAGATTCCATTGCTATGTCAGATTAAATTTACACACCCCATCATGAGCATTACATTGGGGCATGACCACCAGCTCAGGGGCATGAATCAGCCATTAAGAAGCCAGTTTCCGCCCCCAAGCTATTCCATCTTACGCGCCCAGGTAACGGGCGTGACCAGGGGGCCTGGCCTCCTCTGCAACCACCAGATTAACTCCCGTCATTTCATATTCCCTCCATTTTCTAAAATAGTCAAGACATGCCTTAGGTTACGGGCGTGACCCGCCAATATACTCAAATTTGGCGGTTTTTCCCCAACGTTACCGGGCTTTCAACATGTTGGTTCAAGTACTCTTTTCATTTTAATCTTGTTTCTCTCATTACCTTCTTATGTAATTCCCTCACCACGATGAGTAGCTAAACTCTATTTAACACTTGATCATGATGAACTTTGGAATGAAATAAACTTTCTTTATTTTTATCGAAATTGTCAAGCTCTGTACTTTGTTTACTTTGATTTATCTTTGATTCTTATTTGTTTGAATTCTAGTGTTGTGAGTCCGATCCAAGATCCGTATCCTAGATTTTACCAAGAGTTTGTGGATATGAGGAGATCATTTAAACGTATCACTAACATTATTTTCGATCCTAGATTCATATTCTAGATTTTACCAAGAGGTTGTGGATACGAAGAGATCACCCAAAAATAAAAGGAGTTGCATGCACTTCTCGAGAGAGGGCGACATAAATCTTCTAGATTGGAGTCAATTCTAATAGTGGGGTTCACCCCCTAAAGCAAGCTTAGGGGTTTCGTCTGGCTGAGGGGTCTTAATCGATCAAGCTAAGGTTAGTCAAGAGCATATTCTCGAGAGAGGCGCTGTTAGGGGGACCCCAACAGGCGCTTTTGTATTTTGGGAACCTCTACGGTCAAAGTAAGTAATTTAGAGGATTGTATTTTATTATTTCATGAAAATTTAATTTAATCTAAAGGAATTCTAGATTAAGAGCTAGTCTTCAAAACTATCAAATTTATCTTTAGTTAAAATCGTTATTTTTCTTAGTTTTTCATAAATCACAAAACCGACTTTTGTTCGATATAATAATAGCTCTTCCTTGCGAGTACAAGTACTCAACAAGCCCAAGTCTAAATACGACACTTGATCTTATACAATAAAATGATAGGTATACTTGCCTTATCGATTTAGAATTGCGTTATAGCGTGAATTTTACCCATCGGTGATCAACATTCATTCAGTGCCTCCTTAGAAAGGGAATTTTTTTCTAAGTGTTAAATAGCTGAGTAAAAGCTATTCACTCGATGCTTATTGACCTAACCGTTTACAACTAATTCATTGAGTCACACGACTACACTCAACGCCTGTACCAATTGTCAGGAAGATTTTTTTCGAAGTCCACAAGGGGAACATCAAATATACTGATGTCCTTCTTAAATTCAAATTAAAGTAGATAGAGCACTAAAAGATAAAGAATGACATACTTCTTGGACAGAGTTATCGTGGTTAAAGCAACAATTAAAGTTGCCCATGCCGCATTCTAAAAGAGGCATAAAGCCGTTGTCATGACTGACTTATAAAAGCAAAGTAGGGTTAATTTTTATAAGAACTTTTGCAAAAAGAACTTTTGAAGAGAAAGAACTTTTGGACATTTTTCTAAAACCCTAATTCCTTCTACAAAAGTCAACTAGCAAAGCTCAAGAATTTTATTTGTTCATCTTCAAGCCTGCTACACAGAACTCCAATTTTCTCAAACTTGAAGAACGAGCAGAGCTCTGCAAAAGATCTTTATGGGGTCCATTGATCATAATGTCCTAGATTTGAAGAATGCCCACAAGTCAATGGTATACACATGAATGTACTTGATATATGTTTAAGTTCATTGTATGCAGGTTGTACTCTGCTATATTGATTAGACTAGTTGTCAGAGTCATAATGACTGTTGGACTCAAGACAGGATGCTGGCACAGCAAAAAACTAGCTAAGTCCAGAAGCATTGAGTGAAGACAGTTCACTCAATGCCAAGTGGCTAAAAGCATTGACAGCATGATAATAAGTCAAAGCCTCTGAGTTTCTAACCAGAAAACTACCAAGTCCAGAAGCATTGAGTGAACTCACTTCACTCAATGTCAGAAGCCTAAAAGCATTGATGGAACTACATGCAGCCAAAGCTACAGTGTTGCTGACAAGAAATCTGTCTAAGGACAGAAGCATTGAGTGAAGGTAATTCACTCAACGCCTACTCATCAAGAAGTCTATCCAAGTATAGAAGCATTGAGTGAATATTGGCCACTCAATGCCTCATCAAGAAATCTATCTAAAGGACAGAAGCATTGAGTGAAGGTAGTACACTCAACACCTACTCAACAGGATTTCTATCTCAGTACATAAGCATTGAGTGAAGACGGGCCACTCAACGCCTCATCAAGAAGTCGGGCTAAGTCAGAAAACATTGAATGTGGAAGTTTCACTCAACGCCTTCATGCAGAGAAAATTCAACCAAGTCCAGAAGCGTTGAGTGATGAAGGGTCACACAACGCCTTAACAGTAAGACTATAAAAGTCAAGTCAAAAGCGTTGAGTGATGAAGGCTCACTCAACACCTGAAGATGCAGAATTCTTCTAAGTACTTTTGCGTTGAGTGATAAGGCTTCACTCAATGTGAAAGTGAGATAAAGATCTATCTAAACTCTAGAGGGGGGGTGAATAGAGTATTCTTAAAATAGCTTTATAATTTAAACAAATAAAACAATTAAGATTTAATTTATGTATAGGTGTAAGGTGTCTTACTAGATAAATCAAAACTAAGACAGCAAAAAGAAGAATCACAGCACACAATAAAGAAAATACTCAAGCAACCAGAAGACACAAGGAACTATAGTGGTTCCCCAAAAACCTGGGTACATCCACTCTTCTACCACCCTTGGTAGGAATCCACTCAGGATGAGTTGATCAGGTGTCCTGACACCAACGAGCTTTTGATAAGGTGCTCAAAAACCAAACTAGATTTTTTGATCAAGTGTATTGCCACCACTGAGTTTTGACAAGGATCTCAGAACCAAACTCAGAACTTTTGAAGGGAGTTTTGATAACCCTTTTACAGCAGGAAAAGAAAAAGTAAAGAGGTGAAGTTGTCTTCTCTGTTCTCAAAACAAATGAGAGAAGTACTAGTGGATTTGTATTGTCAAAGCTCCCCCTGAGATGTTGAATGAATCAGGAATGGAAGCTTTGCTCTAGGGTGATAGGTCTTCAGAAACTTCAGATCTCCAGCAAAAGATTGTTTCAGCAGAGGCTGAAAGATGAGTTGTCTGGAGTTCTTGAGATGAAGCTGTGATCACTTTTTGAGTACACAAAATTATTCAGTTGATTCTCCTTTTCCTGTGATAGTATATGTGTCTCCTGATTCTATTGATTGTTTAGAAGAAAAGAGAGGGAGATCTTATTCCCTGAAGGTTCTTCATCCAAGATAGTCGTTATCAGGCATTAAATGCCTTCCATAAAGAATTTGTCTTTTAGAGGAAAGTCCAGCAAAACATTCTCTTGATAATTCCTTGAAACTTGCTCCAGAATAAATGAAAACGGCTGGCAGATCTTCTTGATATAAATGCTGAGAGAATTCAAAAACATTCCAAAGACTGACAGAATTTGAATCCTTAACAACGTCGATCTCTCAGAAAATCGTCGATCTAAGCTCTACGATCGTCGAACTGAGCTCAGAGATGGAATATGATCAACAGACAGAAAACGTCGAACTGAGCTCGAAGATTGTCGAACCGAGCTCAGCGACCTGGAGAATAAGCGAAGAAGGATCGTCGACCAGAGCTAGAAGATCGTCAAACAGAGCTCGATGTCTTAACTTAGTTGAGCTCAGAGAGCGTCGAACGGAGTTCGACGTTTCGTCGACCTGAGCTCGACGAAAGATGTCTTATTCTTGGCTCTATTTATGAAATCTTGGAATGGTCCTGGGGGCAGCTTCAAACCTAAATTCTAAGCCCTAGACACATTCTAATGTTGACCTTTTCAACTATACATCTAGGTCAACCTGGTTTCCTAAGAAAAACATAGTGATCCTTACCCAAATTAGTAATAGGGTGTTCCAACAATCTCCCCATATTTGGGTTAGGATTACTATTTACATATTTCAGAAATAAAAGATACAACAACATACAGAAGAGCAGTAAACTAAAATAGAATAGAAAAGCATGAAAATATTGCAGCAATTATGTGAAATTTCAGCAAATTTTCAGAGGAGTGTACTGTCTGCTTACATATGTTACTTCTTTTCATTTTCCCTTCTTAAATATAATTTTTCTGTTTGGATTGAGGGCTTCCCTCTTTGACCTTCTGTCATCTTCTGCTCCTAAGGAGGTTTGAGATCTAGCTCTTGGAACCACAGCCTCAGGATGCAGCTTTAAGTAGTCTACTGGGTCAAAGAATTTGCTTGAAGAATACCTTTCCAATTCAACTTTTCTTTGTTCTGACAGAGTTGTAATGTTAGATGTGTCTCTTCCTTGCTCTCTTGCTTTCTTCAATTGATCTAGAGCAGCCAATTCTTTCATCCTTGCAGTCCAAGATAATGGGTTGTTCTCTGGGTCTTCAAATGGCACTGCAGGCTCATATCTGTTAATAGATTCTGATGAAGTAGTAGTTCTGGTTTCAACCTTTTCTCTGAGCTTGTAGGGGAAAGGAACTTGAGAAGAGTCTGTGAACCTTTGTCCTTCCCTGGCTTGAAATCTGTGCTCTCTTTGGCTTCCTCTATACTGACCTCTTCTTGATTGATAGCCCCTTTGATATTGTCCCCTTGGCTGGTATCTCTGATAAGACTGGGAGGAACTTTGCTTGGAGGCTGGGGCTTGAGAAGCAGAGCCTGAACCAGAATCTGGAGGGGGAGGAGGAGGAGGCTGAAAATGAGAAGATCCCTTTTCATACTTGTCTAGCTTCCTTCTCTTCTTCATAGCTTTTAGTTGGTTCTTGGAGAACTGCATCTAGGGCTCAGAAATGGGGCAGTCATGCAAAATATAATATGGAATGTCATTTGAGTCTTTAGCTTGAGCTGGGAGTACTTTCATCATAGCCTTGCTTCTGGCTTTCCTTTTCTTTGCAATAGTATTAGAGGAATCATCAGATTCAGTTTGAAACTGATCACTCTCTGAACTTTGTGGTCTATCATACAAGTCATCAATTATATACTTTTCTTATTGCTTGATTTGATCAGGAGTGAGAGCGGGAGCAGCATCAATAACAAGAGCAGAGACAGCAGGAATAGAAACTGATGGAACAGCAGAAATTGATGGAACAACAGAAATTGAAGCAGGAGTAGAAACCATTTCAATATCTTCTGAAGGCAAACATGTTGTAACAACAGCAGCAACACTTAAAATATTAGCATCCACATCTTTGAAGGAATTTATATATATTTCAATCAGCCTGGGATCACAGTAGTTGATAGGCACAATGGCCTTAGTGAGGTCTTCAGATTGTTGAACTGGCAGAGGGCTGAAATATACAGTATCAAAGGTAGAGAGCAGACTCTGAAGGTCCACTGCAAAAATAGGAGCAGAACTGGAACCTTCAGCAGCCTCAGGCACACCCACTGCTTCATGAGGCATCTCCCCCTGCCTTGGTTCAGAGACCATTGAATCAAGGCACCCAGATGAAGGTGTTGCCTGGGAAGAGATGAAGGAGGAGAGCTTGGTAAATAACTCCTGAACTTGTTTCAGGAGTGGAGCCAAGGAGGTCTCTAGCAGAGATGTTAGCCGGGGGGCTAGCAGGTTATAGAGCTTGTCTGCCAAAATAGGAAGATCTACATGCTCAAGATGGGCTTGAGCAGAGGTAGGAATGGAAGTTACTGGAGGAGTGGCTGGAGCTGATGTCATGGAGAATGTGGAGATAGGAGGGATAGATGGCTTTGAAAGAGGAATAGAGGGGATAGAAGTTATTGAGGTGGAGATGGATGAGATGGAAGAGTCATATGATGGGGTGAAGGATGGTTGAGAGAGGATTTCATGAAGAATTTGTTGATAGGAGGATGTTGAGGGAAGCTCAGAAGGAGAGGGAGGAGAAACATCCATAAAGGAGTCATCTATAAGAGAGAATGATGGAGAGGTGAAAGTTGGATAAGAGAATAGAGGATGGAATTCTTCTGAAGTAGTGGCTGGAGGAGGTGATGTTGGTGAAGAAATGGTAATGGTAGAAGAAATGGTAGAGGTTGAGATTGGTGTGGTGACAGGAATAGAAATAGCTGGAGGAGGAGAGGAAGAGACAGACAATCCTTCTGCTGGGGAAGATTCCTGAGAGGGAGTGACTTGGGTAGTCCTGGTGCCTGATGCCAGTGGAGCAGCAGCAGCCCTGATAGGGTTGATGATCTGCCTGTCCCATTTGCTGAATAGGGCATAGGAAAGCCTCTTGGATGCATTGATGAACATCCCACCAGAGGTCAGCAGGTCAGGGCACCTGGAGTGCAGGTAAACCCCTAAAATTCTCCCAAAGCTTACATGGGTTTTGTTCAGTTTCTTCTTGATCAGATTGAAGAATATTAATCCCCATTCCAAATGCTTCTTATCAATCAGAGCTCCCATTAAACAAAACTGATATCTAGATATAGTGTCATGGGCTGAGTGCTTTGCCAGAAGCACTTTACCGACCACATCAGCCAAGAATTGATATTCGATGGACAGATTTTTCTTCAGCAATTTGTTAGGGTTCACAGTAGTGTGACCCATTCTATCAAGCATAGAATCAAACTCCTCTCCAGATAAATCTATGGAGTCATTTCCAGAACTAAGTAGGAAAACTTTAGTTAGAAGGGCCGGGGATAATGGTACCTGAGTCCCTTTTATTGAGCCGATGACAGAATTCTCATTCTCATCTATCGCTGTAAAACACCATTCTTTAATTTCTTCTGAAGCAATCTTCATTCTGGTAATCATTATCTGAGATAGTTGCTGTTCTCGGAATAGGTTTAGAATGTCCTTGAAATGTTGATCACTTCCATCAAACGAATTCATATCAATATCAAAACCGGTGTCGAATTTCATCTTGGAAATAGCAGCACTGGAGCCAGCCATCTGTACCTACAACAATGAATTAAACACGACCAAGCGTTGAAGATTTGGAGGGAAAGAGAGAAAATTGCAGAGAGTATGAAAGCACAAAAGATGAACGATGGCCGAAGAAATGATTTTATATTAGGGTTCGACGGCGAGACGGAAAATCGTGGAGCTCAGTTCGATGAAACTTCGAACTCAGCTCGACGATTTGGGCTACTAAAGGAATTTGAAGAGACGCCAATAGCGTCGAACTCCGTTCGACGATATTGTCGAGGGTCGAGCTCCGCTCGACGACCTCTGAACAGACACAATGGAAGCCTGGAGCTAACGGCGGCGCTGAACTCAGATTGATGATTCAAGAAACGTCGATCTTCGGTCGACGATTTCTGGAAGATCTTCGATCTCCGTTCGATGATTTCTGGGGAAACGTCGAGCGCAGTTCAGAGACAAAACCTATTCTGCAGACACAAAAAGAGATAAGTTTTTAGCCTAGTCTTGGTCTGTTTTTAGCTTTTCAAAATCTTGTAATTTATTTTAGGCTTCCTCCATCTAACATGCCTAACTGATTGAGGAAGAAGTTGTGTTTCTTTTCATCCAAAGGCTTGGTGAAAATATCTCACCTTTGCAAATCAGTTGGGATATATTGAAGTTCAATTTTACTTTTCTCAACATTATCCCTTAGAAAGTGATGTCTAATTTCTAAGTGTTTTGTCCTACTATGGAGGACTGGATTTTGTGCAATGGAAATAGCACTGGTGTTGTCACAAAATATTTTTGACTTCTCTAAGTTGTAACCATAGTCTAGGAGTTGGTTTTGTATCCACAATATTTGTGAACAATAACTGCCTGCAGCCATATATTCAGCTTCAGCAGTTGAGGTTGACACTATGTTTGTTTCTTACAATACCAAGAGACAAGTCTATCACCAAGGAACTGACAAGTTCCACTGGTGCTTTTCCTGTCTATTCTGCATCCAGCATAATCAGCATCTGAGAATCCAGTTAAGTCAAATGCTGAGTCTTTTGGATACCAGAGTCCTAGATTTGGACAGCTTTTAACATACCTAAGAATCCTCTTAACTAAGGTTAAGTGTGACTTTCTAGGGCTAACTTGAAATCTAGCACATATACATATAGCAAACATTATGTCAGGCCTTCTGGCTGTAAGGTACAGTAGAGAGCCAATCATTGCTCTATATGTTGTCTGATCAACTGGTTTCCCATGTTCATCAGCATCCAGTACAGCATTGGTAGGCATGGGTGTTTTCATACATGATGCATCAGACATACCAAATTTCTTAACCAGCTCTTTTGCATACTTGGTTTGAGAAATAAATATGCCTTCAGCATGTTGTTTGACTTGCAATCTTAAGAAGAAAGATAGCTCACCCATGCTACTCATTTCAAATTTAGAGTGCATAAGCTTGGAAAACTTTTTGCATAAGTTTGAATCAGTAGAACCAAATATAATATCATCTATATAGATTTGTACTAGTAGGGTATGAGACTTATGGGTTCTAATAAAAAGAGTTTGGTCTACTCTCCCCCTAACAAAATCATTTTTCAGCAGAAAACATGCTAGGGTCTCATACCATGCTCTAGGAGCTTGCTTGAGACCATATAATGCTTTGTGTAGTTTAAAAACATAATCAGGATGGGTTAGAGAGATAAAACCTGGAGGTTGTCTGACATAGACTTCTTCTTTGATCTCCCCATTGAGAAAAGCACTCTTGACATCCATTTGATAGACTTTGAATCCCTTGTGAGCAGCATAAGCCAGAAAGATTCTTATGGCTTCTAATCTTGCAACAGGTGCAAAGGTCTGGTCATAGTCTATCCCTTCTTCCTGAGAGTACCCTTGAGCAACTAGCCTTGCTTTATTCCTTACAATGATTCCTTGATCATCCAGCTTATTTCTGAACACCCATTTGGTTCCAACAATGGGATGATCTTTTGGCTTAGGCACTAGTTCCCAAACTTTATTTCTTTCAAATTGATGCAACTCCTCTTGCATTCCAATAATCTAGTGTGGATCTTGTTCTGCATCTTGAATGGTTTGAGGTTCAATTTGAGAGAGGAAGCAAGTGTGCATCAGGTTCTAGTTGACCTGATTTCTAGTTTGCACACCAGCTGAGATGTCTCCAATTACTTGAGAAATTGGATGATCTCTTGTTGTTACTAGATCAACAGGGGGTGTTGATGGTTCACCAACCTGTGTTGTTATATCCTCTTGTGGAACAACAACTGGTTCTTCAAGAAGATTTTCTTCCTGATGGTGAGCAGCTTCTTCATCTTCACTACTATCATCCTTTTGTGTAACTTGTAATCTGTTCATGTCTTCAGCTTGAGAGTGCACCTGCAAATGTTCTATGGTAGAAGCATACTTCTCCTTGAAAGACATGTTAGCTTCATCAAAAGTAATATGGACAGATTCTTCTATTTTTTGAGTAGTTTTATTATACACCCTATAAGCTTTACTGATCATGGAGTATCCCAGAAACACTCCTTCATCAGCTTTAGCTTGGAATTTTGCTAGATATTTCTTGTCATTATTATGGATAAAACAAGTGCAACCAAAAACTTTAAAATAGCCTATTTTAGGTTTCTTCCCTTTGAGCAATTCATAGGGAGTCTTGCCCTTTAGTTTATGTATCAGGCTTCTATTCAACACATAGTTGGAGGTGTTCATTGCCTCAGCCCAAAAGGATAGAGGTAGGTGAGCATCTGCCAATAATGTAGTTGCAGATTCAATGAGTGTTCTATTTTTCCTTTCAGCTACCCCATTTTGTTGAGGAGTTCTAGGGGCTGAGAAAGTATGCCTGATCCCTTCACTTTGACAGAACTCTTGCATGAGAAGAGAATCAAACTCTGTCCCATGATCACTTCTGATCAGGGCAATGTGAGTGTTGAACTCAATCTGAATGCATTTGAGAAAATCTGTCAAACACTTAAAGTTATCAGACTTCTTCCTCAGAAAGAATACCCATGTGAATCTTGAGAAGTCATCTACAACTACTAAAGTATAGGACTTCCCTCCTAAGCTTTGTACTGTAATGGGTCCAAAAAGATCCATGTGTAACAGATACAAAATCCTAGGTGAATCACTCTTATTAATTGATTTAAAACTACTTTTAGTTTGCTTGCCTAATTGACAAGCCTTGCAGAGTCCTTCCTTCTTGTAGGGGCCAGAAGGCAGTCCTCTGACAAGGTTGTCCTTGGATAGCCTAGCAATGGTTCTAAGGTTAACATGTCCTAGTCTCTTATGCCATAGAATATTAGGTCTAGATATGGAATTAAACAGGCAATTATCTACCTTAGATGAATGAAAGTCTACTAAGTAAATATTACCTTTTCTGTTACCTGTCAACACAGTTGTGTTGTTTTCTGACTTGATCTTGCATATTTCTTTGTTGAAAGTCACTTGATATCCTTCATCACACAGCTGACTAATGCTTATCAGGTTGTGCTTGAGTCCTTCAACATAGGCTACCTTCTTGAAGGTGACTGTCCCAATTTGGACTGCACCATATCCTTTTGTAGTTCCAAAGTTTGAATCACCAAAAATTACTTTGGGTCCAAGCTTGGCTTTAAAGGATGTGAAGTTGTCCTTATACCCTATCATGTGCTTTGAGCACCCACTATCCAGATACCATAGCTGGTTTGATTTTGGATAGGTCTTCACCTGCACATAATCAGCTTATATGTTTTTAACCCAGTTAACCTTGGGCCTAGGTTAATATCCCTTAAATTCAGAAATAAAGGACATCCCAGGTTGATCCTTATAACCTTCAGGATGGTATCTCCTAGGAGGTACTATCCATTCAGTATAAGGATTAAAGCAGTGGGATGAAGCACTTCTAGGATTGAATTGAGATTTGCCTCTGAAAGAAGGTTCAAAGCTCTGAACTTCGTTCGACGATCGTCGAGCTGGGTTCGACGATCTTGGGTAAAATCGTCGAGCTCCGTTCGAAGATCGACTGTGAGGGAGTTCAGAGTTCAGGAAATGTTGAGCTGAGTTCGACGTTTCAGCCTGAGATCGTCGACTTCTGTTCGACGATCGTCGACCTCTGCTCGACGTTTTCTGTTGAGCTTTCTTTTTATTAGGTAGATCTGAATTTTTCCTAGCTACCTCTACAACACCCTTTCCTTTATCAGAAATAAATTTGATTGGGGTTGTTAATACTATGGGTTGGCTAGATAAGGCACCCAAGCCCAGTGTACTATTTAATCTTGAGTTCACTGTGCTTGTGATGTCCATTAATTTGATACTTCTCCCATTAAGGGATTCTTCAAATTGCTTGGCCTTGGATAGTTCACTTTTTAGTGAAGCTATCTCCTCTTTATAGCATTCTAACTCTTCAGAGAGTTTGAGGTTCTCTGATTTTATAGTGCTATACTCAGATAGTTTTTTTCTGAGGGAAGTGATTTCCTTCTCAGACTCCAACAGATCTAGGCATAGTACTTTAAACTCATGTTAAAAATCCTCAGAACTGAAATCAAATGAATTGATTACCTGATCTTCTTCTAATTGAGCTTCTGAATCTGATTCTGACTCTTCTGCTTCTGAGTCTGTTTGAGAGGCATTGATAACCATCATGCAGAATTCCTTTTCATCAGCATCATCCTCATCATCACTGGAGCTGGATGAGGCTTCAGAGTCCTCTTCAGTTTCACTCCATGTCTCAGCAACAAATCCCTTCCTTGTATGTTTGTTCTTGCTGAAGGAGGGTTTGTCTGAGCTGTTCTTTCTGAAGTCTTTTTCCTTTCTTCTTTCTCTTCTATCTTTCTTGTTCTTGTTCTTATTTTCTGGACAGTCAGGCACAATATGGCCTGGTTTCCTGCAACCAAAACATATAATTTCTTTATTGTTATTTGATTTATCATACCTTGGTTTATCATGACCCTTGTATGATCTCTTTTTGAAGTCTTTTCTGGCCATCTTGTAGAATCTTTTGGCCAGTAGACTTAGGAGCTCATCATTTCCTGTAGCTTTATCTTCAGGCTCCTCTTCTGCAGCTTTGAAGGCTATGGTCTTTTCTTTCCTTGTGACTGGAGAAGTAGCCTTTTGTTCTTCTTCTCTATTTTTAATGAGCAGCTCATAGGATTTGAGCTTGCCTAGGAGAGCTTCAGTGGTAATCTCATTTAGACTTCTGGCATCTTTGATTGGCCAGATTCTTGAATCCCAAGTGCCGGGGAAGCAAATTAAGATTTTGTCATTCAGCTCAGTCAATGAGATTTCTTTATCCAATGTCTTTAACTCATTGACAATCAGACTTAGTCTATTGTACTTATCAGCCACTGATTCAGCTTCTCCCTTTTTGAAGTTCTCATATTGGCTTATCAGATGGGATCTTTTGTCTTTCCTTTCATCAGCAGATCCTGAGACAATTTCAGAGAGCTTGTCCCAAATTCCTTTGGCTGAGTTGCAGTCAGCTACCTTCTGAAATATCTCATCAGACATTGTCTGAGCTAAGATGTTCATGGCCTTTGCATCTGCAGTTTTCCATTTCTTTATGTCTGCATCTGTTCCTGAGGGAGGTGGAACAATACTTGTACTTGTGTTCTCTGGAGGTGTTGGGCACACTGTCAAAACAGAATTAAATATATCCTCATCAATAGAATTCATATAAAGTTTAATCCTTGCCTTCCAGAGTGCAAACTTGAAAAGGTTGCACACTGGAGGTCTGGTGCTTGCATAATCTTTGTTCTGGGCCATGCCTATATAAATAGATAAATATAGTGAAAATAACCCTCTTAAGAGATTGATCTTATCAAGGATCTTTTGGTTCAGGTGTTAGCCTGTATGAGCAACCAACCTGCCTCTGATACTAATTGAAAGTGAGATAAAGATCTATCTAAACTCTAGAGGGGGGGGGGGGGGTGAATAGAGTATTCTTAAAATTGCTTTACAATTTAAACAAATAAAACAATTAAGATTTAATTTATGTATAGGTGTAAGGTGTCTTACTAGATAAATCAAAACTAAGACAGCAAAAAGAAGAATCACAGCACACAATAAAAAAAAATACTCAAGCAACCAGAAGACACAAGGAACTATAGTGGTTCCCCAAAAACCTGGGTACATCCACTCTTCTACCACCCTTGGTAGGAATCCACTCAGGATGAGTTGATCAGGTGTCCTGACACCAATGAGCTTTTGATAAGGTGCTCAAAAACCAAACTTGATTTTTTTGATCAGGTGTCTTGCCACCACTGAGTTTTGACAAGGCTCTCAGAACCAAACTCAGAACTTTTGAAGGGAGTTTTGATAACCCTTTTACAGCAGGAAAAGAAAAAGTAAAGAGGTGAAGTTGTCTTCTCTGTTCTCAAATCAAATGAGAGAAACACTAGTGGATTTGTATTGTCAAAGCTCCCCCTGAGATGTTGAATGAATCAGGAATGGAAGCTTTGCTCTAGGTTGATAGGTCTTCAAAAACTTCAGATCTCCAGCAAAAGATTGTTTCAGCAGAGGCTGAAAGATGAGTTGTCTGGAGTTCTTGAGATGAAGCTGTGATCACTTTTTGAGTACACAAAATAATTCAGCTGATTCTCCTTTTCCTGTAACAGTATATGTGTCTCCTGATTCTATTGATTATTTAGAAGAAAAGAGAGGGAGATCTTATTCCCTGAAGGTTCTTCATCCAAGATAGCCGTTATCAGGCATTAAATGCCTTCCATAAAGAATTTGTCTTCTAGAGGAAAGTCTAGCAAAATATTCTCTTGATAATTCCTTGAAACTTGCTCCAGAATAAATGAAAACGGCTGGCAGATCTTCTTGATATAAATGCTGAGAGAATTCAAAAACATTCCAAAGACTGACAGAATTTGAATCCTTAACAACGTCTATCTCTCAGAAAATCGTCGATCTGAGCTCTACGATCGTCGAACTGAGCTCAGAGATGGAATAAGATCAACAGACAGAAAATGTCGAACTGAGCTCGATGATCGTCGAACCGAGCTCAGCGACCTGGAGAATAAGTGAAGAAGGATCGTCGACCTGAGCTAGAAGATCGTCGAACAGAGCTCGACGTCTTAACTTAGTTGAGCTCAGAGAGCGTCGAACGGAGTTCGACGTTTCGTCGACCTGAGCTCGACGAAAGATGTCTTATTCTTGGCTCTATTTCTGAATTCTTGGAATGGTCCTGGGGGCAGCTTCAAACCTAAATTCTAAGCCCTAGACACATTCTAATGTTGACCTTTTCAACTATACATCTAGGTCAACCTGGTTTCCTAAGAAAACATAGTGATCCTTACCCAAATTAGTAATAGGGTGTTCCAACACAATGCCTATACTGATTGTCTTGAAATTACTAAGTCCAGAAGCGCTGAGTCATGATAACGTCATCAAGAATTCAAATGTCACGGGTTTTGCATGCTAGATGACAAAAGACGCCACTTGCATTTTGTGTAGAATTTAATGCTAAAGAGGTGTGGCAGTTACCAACTCTGGTGGTCCATACAACACAAAGAGCCATTGGATGGTGGGATACAAAAGTAGAGCTCCGAGAAAGAAGAAAAGTGCTTTTAGAGACAGATCTTTCTAGTCATCTTCTTCCTCTCGATGAAGGTTAAGTTTTCCAAGAACTTGCTCTTATAGTTAGTCTGTGAATCACAGACAGAGTTGGATATTGAAGAGATAATGAACTGAAATCTCATTCTGTCTTCAACGACAAGTTTAGAAACTTTATTTTCTGAGTAAGAAAGAGAAGTAGAGCAAGCTTAAAGCTGTTGCTCATCTTCAAGGCCTTTGCTCTAAACTCTACTGAAATCATGGCTTGAAGAAGCAGTGCTCTATAGGTATCTTCCCAGCACAAGCAGAACCATCCTGTAGATCTACTTCCTTGGTGCAGTGAAGAAGTTAGGACTGAGTTTTCTCAATTCAAAAAGAAGGCTTAGAGAATCATTTCTTTGGAGTCAGTGCTCTATAGTTATCTTCTCAGAACAAACAGAACAAACTTGAAGATAAACCATCTTGTTGATGTAAAGAAGATATCACTGAGCTTTCTCAGTTTAGGAAGAAGAAGACTCAGAGAATCATTTCTCTAGAGTCAAAGTTAGGTCTAAGTTCACTCAGTCCAGAAAGTCAGACTTAGAGAACATTCTCTCTGGAGTCAATCATCATCAACAAATTCTCATTATGTAGAATCTTAATTGATCTAAGCAATAAGACTAAATTATTAAGGCTGAGAGGTAGGGCCTGCATGCATTAGGTAGGGACTTTGTGCCTAAGGTAAGATTCTGTTGAGAATCTGAGGTAGGTCCTTTGGCCTGAGGTAGGATCTGAATAAGTTTTGAGCTATAGGAGTGTTATGCTCTATGAGTGTAGGGCTATACTCCTAGCCTGAGTCATAGGACTTTTGATTAAGTCTGAGGTAGGTGATTTGTAGATAATTGAGCTGTAAGAGATATTATATGTGAGTTGTAGGGCTTTGGCCTGAGGTAGGACTTGGAGGAAGTCTAAGAGATCCTGAGGGATCTGTGTTATAAGATCTTTGAGCCAAGATTTGGAGAATATTGCCTTGTCTAATAGACTGTTAGAAAGGTGGGAGGGAAAGAGGATGTACCCATACCTTGGGGAACCACTATAAATACTGGGGTGCTGGTGTTAATTCTTGAAAGCTAACATAAAGTCAATCACACAACTCACGAAAAAAAAGGTAGTCATAAAAGACTTAAAACATATTCACCCTCCCCTTAGGTGTTTAGCTACTCTTAAAACAAACACTTTCAAGTTGTATTAGAGGGAGGTTGTTCAATAAGAACTTAACAATCTGAAAAGATCTCCAAGAGTAGCTAAAGATTATTTCCATGGGTTCAGGTGAGAACCATAAGGAGTTGAGCTCAATGAAGCTGCCTATCTTCAGAAAGAAAAACTTTGAGATTTTGAAAGAGAGGGTCAGGATATTCATGGAAGCCTCAGACCCGAGAATATTCATTAAGTCCAAGAAGGACCTTTCATCCCCATAAAGGTCTCTGCTTTAGATGCAGATGTCCATACTCCAAAGAAGTATACTGAAATGACTAGGGAAGAAGTTATCTTGGCAAATATGGATAAGAGGGCACAAAACATCATTGTCAGTGTCATAAATGATTCAATCTTCTAGAACTTTGTCCACTACAAAACATCCAAAGAGATATAGGATTCTCTTATTATGTATATGGAAGGAACATAAGAAGTAAGGGATGATAGTAAATCCCTCTTAAATCATCAATATGATTCCTTCAAAAAAGGCAAGAAGGATTCCATAGCTGAATATTATAAGAAGTTCTTCATAATAGTGAACAGTCTGATCACCTATAGCAGAAAATTCACTAATTATGAGCTGAATAACAAGTTTTTGAGATCCCTAAACAAGGAATATGATATCAAGATTTGTGCTATCAGAGAAGTTGGCAACTTAGCCAACACATTGCCCCAACATCTGTTTGGGAAGCTGTTGTACGATGAGATGCAGCTGAACTCCAGGAAGGCTGAAGAGGATGCGGTCGGATATCTTGACAAAGAGAAGAATCTGGCCTTCATAGCTGAAGCCACAAGAAGAAGCAGAGAAAAGACTCCTACACCAAGGAGAGTTGCGGAGTCAGGAAGCTCAGATCCCAGCTCCTCTAGAAATGAGCTATCAGATGGAGAACCGACACTGTTCTCCAAGTAGTTCAAGAAGTTACTGAGCAGGAGGAGACAATGGAAGAACACAATCTCTTCTAGCTCCACCTCAATGAATCCTTACTCCAGCAAGGACAAATCCATTAATGGCTCCTCTAGGGAAAGGTATGACTCCAAGCAAAATAAACATATTAAGACTAATGTTGTTTGCTATTATTGCAACGGGAGTGGACATGTCATTGCTGATTGTCCATTTAAGAATAAGAAGTATATGTAGTTTGAAGGTAAAAAGCATCATAGGGACAAGAAGACTTAAAAGAGCTTCTTAGCCAATAAGAATGTCTACCTATCAGACAGTGATTCCGAGTCTTCAGAATCAGATGAAGAGGAGACCTATATTGGTCTCATGTCCATTGAAGAAGAGGCTGATCATGAAACTGCACCTTCAGGAATAAGGGCTCTACTATCCTCAGTTGACAGTGACTGTGAGGGGAATTAGGAATTCAGTCTCATGGCTCTATTAGAAGAAAATCAGGACAATGCTATTACTAATGAGGTACACTCTATCTCTAGCTCTTCTTCCACCTATGAGTTTGGCTCAGACTCTGATGCATCCAATTACTCCAACGAGGACGAGGTATCAAATTCTGCATAAGATGTCAATAAATTAATTGATAGATATAGTGCAATTCTAGATGCTCTATAGAAGAGCAAAAGGTTTGTCAAAAGATAAGTTGAGGATATTGTCTCCATACAACAAGCTACATCCCTGCAGTCTAAGTCAACCCCCTTACTAGCTCAGATGAGGAGGGAAGTAAGCCAACTAAATATAATCTCAATAATCCAAATTGGGACCATTGTACAATAGAACAAGATCATCTTGGATCTTAAATAGAAGCTCCATAAGGAGAGAAAGATTGTGGTTGAATTCTCTAAGCCTAAGACAGTGCTGCCACTTATTGACTCCTTTACCTCTCAAAAGGATAAGAGATGTTTGAGGTTTAAGTGGAACTCTAGAGCTTCCCATTCCAAAGGGAAAGGCAAAGCTCCTTTAGAGCCTTATACCACCTTTCACAAAGTAATCCTCCCTTCCAATAGGTATGACCAGGACATCATGTAAGGTCACTAGAAGAATGGGAATTCTTCTTATAAGAATACAAAGGTATCTTACAATGAAAGGAGAAAGGGCATGGGTGTGAGTGAACTGAAGGCTCCCCATGAGGAAATCCAAATGGCCCATTATGGACTATTTGTGTTTGGTGCTACATCCCCCACACTCAATAATAAGGTAGTGGCCTATTCTCATGTTCCTTCAACAGACACCTTGACTAAGGGTAAGTTAGTCAGTAAGCCACACCTGGCAATTTCTGAAGCCATCAACTCCATATCAGCTACAAAGATGACATCTATTGGTGCTACTCAGAATATGCCACGTGCATCCTCTAGCAGACTAACTTTCAGTCAGATACTTGCTGAAAGGAATAAGAAAAAAGATGTTTCTCTCCCCTTTAAACAGATAACTATTGATAGCTTGCACTCTTCAAAGGTTGTTTAGAAGAGGAGATACAACATTCATGAGTGTTGATGCTGTGGGAAAGTGGGTCACTTTGCCATAGATTGTTGGCACAACCCTAGTGTGCCAAGGGAAAGGGTGAGTCTTCCTGACAGGACTGCTACAGGTAGACATGTGCATTTTCAAGCTAACAAGAACCTAAGACCAAATCCCTTTTGGGTTTCTAAGGTAAACTAATCTGTGTTTGCATGGTAGTCCAAGAACCAATACAATGCCAATATGGTACTTGGACAGTGGTTGTTCAAGGCATATGTCTGGAACAAGCAGCCATCTTAAGGCATTATATGGGTTAAAGCAAGCCCCCATGGCATGGTTACAGAGAAGACAAGAAAAGCTCCTTTTGTACCTAGCAATTTCTAGGAAGAAGATTGGTCTCTTGGAGTAGCAAGAAGCACAAGTGTTGCCATCTCAACAACTAATTCAGAATACATATCAACTAGTAGTTGTTGTGCATAACTACTGTGGATTCAACATAAGCTCCTGGACTACAATCTCAAGCTAAGTAAAACTTCTATGTTTTGTGATTCTACTAGTGCAATCTCTATTGCTAGGAATCCTGTATCTCATAGTAGATCTAAGCACATAGAGATTAGGTATCATTTCATAAGAGAGCATATGGAAAGTGAGGACATCAGTCTTGAGTTTGTCCCTACAGATAAGAAGGTGACTGTTATCTTCACTAAGCCATTAGATGAAGCCAAGTTCAACACCTTCAAAATTGATTTAGGTATGATGAAATTACTATAGCTTTAGTATCTCTTCACGCATTTTAGTTGCAGGTAGTATTAATCCCTGCAGGATAACAAAGAAGATATGGACTAAGTGTCTAAAAGTAAAATGCGCTGAGTCTAAGTGTCCAGGATTTGAGAGCATTGAGACAACATCAGACATCGAGTGCGCTAAGTCCATGTGTCTAGGTGTCGAGACCGTCGAATGCGCTGAGACAACTTCAAGCATCGAAAGTGTCGAGTGTGTCAAGACCACTCAACGCATACTCCTAGGGAATTCTATTTGCGGCTATCTTTCAGGATTAATCTCACCCGATTATTTCCACGTGATTATCACGTCAATTATATGCCTCTCCACATTCTCAAATAAGAGGTAAGTATAAATAGAAGTGTGTGTGCTTAGAATAAAAAACATTATTCCTAGCCCTACACTCTGTTGATCCATCACATAAGGAGAATGGACTCCAAGATGTTTGATAGGTGGGATAGAGTTCTGCTGCCACATCAATAGAGTGTTGAGAAGAAGAAAAAGATGGTTGTACTCATCACAGAGGAAAGTTCAGGAAGCAGCTCTATCAGCCGTCTTATTCTTCTGAGGAAACAAGAAGACATAGGAGTGCTCAGGTTTCAATATCTTCTGAACCTTCAACAAAGAATGTCCAAGTCAGTGGCTCCCAATTAGAGAACATTCCAGCAGAGGTAGCTAAAATTATAACTGGAAGTATTGTGCACAGGATCTATGCAAATATTGAGGGGGAGACTGACAAGCTAAATGGTCCTGTTAAGGGAGAGCAAGTTCAGTCTGGTATGCAAGACAAGCTTGACTCTTTTCTCGGGAATATATAGTATATAATAGATCAGAATAATACTATTGAAGACCAGAATTTCCCAATGGACAATGGTTAGATTGTGGGGGAGACTACCCAGATGGTTGCACCTACTCTAGGAGAGACAGTTCAATCAGTTCAAGAACAGCTGGATTGATTCATTGAAAATCTGCACAATAGGATTGCTCAAATATCCTGAAGTGACTCCTTTCTGTCCTCAAGTTGAGGGGGAGCAAGTCCTTGAAAAATGATTGAAGATGCTTCAACTATAGTTGATACAAGTCAGCAAATTCCTTTGGGGAATGTAGAGATTGAGGGGGAGATTCCAACAGAACACCCTGTTAATGAAAATGAGAGTGTCATTGAAATTTCAGAGGATAGAGAACTATTTGGATGAAAAGATAGATCAGGCCAAAACCTCCTTGATTGCAACTGTATCTAAAGAGACTCCCATACTAAAGAAGTCATAAAGGGGGAGAAGGCAATGATCAAGGGAGAAGGCAATGATCAAGGGGGAGAATGTTGTTTCAGTTACCAATGTAATCATAGGTTCATTGGGGCTTGAACAGTACACATATGACAACATTCCTCCTATTCAAGAAGGACTATTTAGGGGGAGAAGTCAATGATCAAGGGAGAAGGCAATGATTAGAGGGTAGATCAATGTGATGATTAAGATGGTGCTCAGTGAGCTGAACCCTCTTATGCTGCTAATCAGATTGTTAGAGCTAAATGCAAGTCTGTTGTTGAAGAAGGGGAAGAGATTTGGCTTAGCAAGAAGAGGAAGTATAGAAGAGACAAAAATTTTGGTGTTGTGCCACCAGATGCTATTGAGCCAAGTAAGTAAAAAACTGCAAAGAAACCGAGCAAGGGGATAGTGTTCAAGGAGCCTGAAACATGACATGTTTCTTGTTTTCCTTAAGGGCTTTAGGAGTGTGAACATTTTGTTATATGCACACAATCTATTTTGATAATCATATTTGTGGGTGTGTATCAATTTTTGCTCCTATATACTATGAATGATTATCTTCTGTATATGCTAGTATATATCATTGACTAGGGTTCTAACTTCTTCAAATAGGGGGAGATTGTTAGGTCCATTGATCACAATATCCTAGATTTAAACAAGGTCCACAAGTCAATATTATACACATGAATGCATTTGATATATGTTTAAGTTCATTGTATGTAGGTTGTACTCTGCTATATTGATTAGATAGGTTGTCAGAGTCATTATAACTGTTGGACTCAAGATAGGATGCTGGTGCAACAGAAAACTGGCTAAGTCCAGAAGCGTTGAGTGAAGACAATTCACTCAATGCCAAGAGGCTAAAAGCGTTGACAGAACCACAAGACGTCAAAGCCTCAAAGTTGCTGACCAAAAAACTACCATGTACAGAAGCGTTGAGTGAACTCACTTCACTCAATGCCAGAAACCTAAAAGCATTGACATAACTATATGCAGTCAAAGACACAGTGTTGTTGACGAGAAATCTGTCTAAGGACAGAAGCATTGAGTGAAGGCGTTCACTCAACTCCTACTCATCAAGAAATCTATCCATGTATAGAAGCGTTGAGTGAAGACGGGCCACTCAACGCCTCATCAAGAAATTTGTCTAAATGACAGAATCGTTTAGTGAAGACAGTACACTCAATTCCTAATCAATAAGATTTCTGTCTAAGTAAAGAAGTGTTGAGTGAAGACGGGCCACTAAACGTCTCATCAAGAAGTAATGCTAAGTCAAAAAGTATTGAGTATGGAAGCTTCACTCAACGCCTTCATGTAGAGAAATTTCAACCAATTATAAAGCGTTGAGTGATGAAGGGTCACTCAACGCCTTAACAGTTAGACTATAAAAGTCAAGTCAAAAGTGTTGAGTGATGAAGTCTCACTCAATGCTTGAAGATGCAGAATTTTGCTAAGTAATTTTGCATTGAGTGTCAAGGCTTCACTCAACGCCTTGATTCATGCTGACGTCATCAAGAATTCAAATATCGTGGCTTTGCACGCTAGATGACAAAAGGTGTTGCTTTCTTTTAGTAAAATATTTAATGCCAATAAGGTGTGGCAGTTACCAACTCCGGTGGTCCATATTGCATAAATAGCTGTTGGACCACGGGATACAAAAGCAGATCCCCGAGAAAGAAGAAGGGTCACGAAAAATAAAAAAGTGCTTTTAGAGACAGAGCTTTTTGGACATCTTCTTCCTCTCGGTAGAGTTGAAGTTTCCAAAGAACTTGCTCTTAGAGTTAGTCTGTGAATCACATATAGAGTTTGCTTTTGAAGAGATAAAGAACAGAAATCTCATTCTGTCTTGAATGGCAAGTTTAAAAACATTATTTTTTGAGTAAGGAGGAGAACCAAAGCAAGCTTAAAGCTGCTGCTTATCTTCGAGGCCTCTTCTCTTAACTCTACTACAACCAAGGCTTCAAGAAGTAGTGCTCTGTAGGTATCTTCCCAACACAAGCAAAACCGTCCTGTAGATATACTTCCTTGGTGCAGTAAAAAATTAGGGCTGAGTTTTCTCAGTTCAAAAAGAAGGATCAGAGATTCATTTCACTGGAGTCAGTGCTCTACAGTTGTCTTCTCAACATAAGTAGAACAAACTTGAAGATCAACTATCTTATTATTGTGAAGAAGATATGACTGATCTTTCTCAGTTCATGAAGAAGAAGACTCAGAGAATTATTTCTCTGGAGTCAAAATTAGGGATGAGTTCACTCAGTCCAGAAAGACAGACTCAGAGAATATTCTCTTTAGAGTCAATCATCAACAAGAAACTCTCATTCTATAGGATCTTAATTGATCTGAGATGTAAGCCTAAATTATAAAGGCTGAGAGGTTGGGCATGTGTGGCTGAGATAGGGTATTTATTCTTGAGGTAGGATTCTGTTGAGAACCTGAGGTAGGGCCTTTGTCTTGAGGTAGGATCTAAATAAGATCTGAGTTGTAGGAGAGTTATACTCTCTGAGTGTAGGGCTATCCTACTAGCCTGAGTTGTAGGACTTTTGATTAAGTCTGAGGTAGGTTATTTGTGGATCACTAAGCTGTAGGAGATATTATCTCTAGGTTGCAGGGCTTTGGCCTGAGGTAGGACTTCGAGGAAGTCTGAGAGATCCTTAGGGATCTGTGTTTTTAGATTTTTGAGCCGAGATTTGGAGAATATTATCTTATCTACCACACTATTAGAATGGTTAGAGGGAATGTGGATGTACCCATACCTTTGGAAACCACTATAAATACTAGTGTGTTGGCGTTAATTCTTGAAATTTAACATAAAGTCAATCATACAACTCACCAAAATAAAAAGGTAGTCATAAAAGACTTAAAAACCTATTCACCCATATAGGTGTTTAGCTACTCTTGAAACAAAGACTTTCAATCTTCACAACATAAGCTAATACAACTTTGAAGTTATAATTTCTAGTTGCTGTGAAGGACTACTTTCTAAATAGTACATGAAGAAAACTCTGAGATTTATCTATAGAGTCAGTTTTTCAAACACTAACTAAAACCTGTAGGATCTATGTGAGATCTGAGTTATAAGCCTGATATATAAAGGTTGAGTGGTAGGACAGTCAAGCTGTCTGAGGTAGGGTCCTGGAGTGGATTTGAGGTAGGATTTGAGGTGGATATCTAAGTTGTAGGAGTTGGTTAACTCTGAGCTGTAAGGCTATTGTGCATGAGGTAGGAGACTGGGGTTAGTCTCTGAGGCCGGACTGGAATCAGTCTGAGTGGTAGGAGTACGTTGTTGAGCTCTGAGTCTTAAGATCGTGTGGGATCTGAGGTGTAAGCTATAGGAGCAAAGTATAAAGGTGGAGTTAGCCTAATCTAGCACACTGCTAGATAGGTGAAGGGGGAAAGTGGATGTACCCTAGATAGGGGAACCACTATAAATCTTGTGTGTTGTTGCATGATCTTGAATGCTAACTACTATCTTAAACACACAAAAAGATCTAAGTTGAAAAGACGTAAACAATTTAATATAAACCTATTCACTCCCCTCTAAGTGTTTAGCTACCCTTAGAAAAGAATTCCAAGTGGTATCAGAGGGAGGTTGCTCAAAAGGGATTAACAGTCTAAACAAGATCTCCAAGGTAGCAAGAATCATATCATCATGGCTTCAAGTGAGAACCACATGGTGTTGGGTTCTATGAAACTTCCTATTTTTACTAATGATAACTTTTGGATCTGGAAGGAGAGGGCGGGACTATTCATAGAAGTCTTAGACCCTAGGATATTCATTATAGTTCAAGAGGGACCTTTCATTTCTATGAAGGTCTCTGCCATAGATGCCAATATCCAGACTCCCAAGAAATATACAGAGATGTTTAAAGATGAATTGATTCTGGTCACTATGGAGACGATTACCCAGAAAAATATTGTGTGTGCTATAGATTATTCTACATTCTAGAACTTGGTCCACTGCCGAACATCCAAGGAAATGCGGGATTCACTGGTTGTCTATATGGAAGGGACAAAGGAAGTGAGGGATGACAAAAAATCCCTCTTTAACCAACAATATGAGGCTTTCAAGCAGAGAAAGAAGGATTCCATAGCTGAGTGCTATGAGAAGTTCTTCAAGATTGTGAACAGTCTGATCACTTACGGCAGACAGTTCACCAACTATGAACTGAATGATAAGTTCTTGAGATCTCTCAACAAAGAAGGAGATATCTAGATCTGTGCCATCAGGGAAGTTTGCAACTTGGCCAATACTCCACCCCAAAATCTATTTGGGAAGCTTATATCACATGAGCTGCAGCTAAACTCCAAAAGAGCTGAGGAATATGCTGCCAAGTCTCACAATAGAGAGAAGACAATAGCCTTGAAAGTTGAAGCCACAAGAAGAAGCAGGGAGAAGATTCTTTCTCCTCCAAGAAGGGGTGCTGAGTCAGAAAGCTCAGGTACCAGCACTTCTGGAGATGAGCTGTTAGATGGATAACTTACCTTACTCTCCAAACAGTTTAAGAAGCTAAGTATGAGGAGGCAGTGGAAGAACAAGGGCTCTTTTAGCTCTAGCTCCAGAAATCCATATGCAAACCTTAAGAAGTCCAGAAAAGACACCTCTGGGAAATGATATGATTCTAAACAGAACAAACACTTTAAGACTAATGTGGTTTACTATTATTAAAATAGGTTTGGACATGTCATTGTTGATTGTTCATTCAAGAGGAAGGAGAACAAAACGTCTGATGACAAAAACATCATAAAGATAAGAAGGTCGATAAAAGCTTCTTAGCTAAGAAGAAATCTTGCTTATCAGACAGTGATTCTGAGTCTTCATAATCATAAGAAGAAGAAATCTTGCTTGTCTGACAGTGATTCTGAGTCCTATACTAAAGAAGTCATCGAACAATGGTGCCACCCCCTCTCGATTGGTCAGTTTAGGGTCAAACAGACATAGCGGAAGCAGTGATGTGCCCATGAGTAATTCATACTAAGTATGTCCAGTCGTTATCCTATGATTAACCAACCTGACCTTAGGTTTGCACGCTTATGTGTAGATCCCGTCACGTGTAGAGCTAGTAGCGGGCACTCCCGCCCATTCCGTCCCTACCCAGTTCCAACAGTCAGAGTTGGGATAGATGCTTATGGCAATTCTAGATGCTTTCAGGTCTCACCAGGCCCTAGTGCAACAACAAGCTCCAGGCTCTAACTGGTTGAGTACCTTTCGAGCCCTCTCCCCGCCTATTTACCATGGGATGGAATCAAATGTCCATACTGAAGAATGGATCGACACTATGGAAGAGTTAATGGAAGGAATCAGATGTCCAGCCAGTATGGCTGTGCCCTTAGCAGTGCCAGTCTTGGAAATGCACACGAAGAAGTGGTGGAAGTCTCTCATGGGTTCCACTTTCCAAGGCCGAGTATACACTGAGATCAGTTGGAATGGGTTTTCTGAAGCCTTCTTGGAACACTTCATTCCCTCTACTGCTCGAGATGAGCTTGAAGAGATATTTCTACAATTAAAGCAAGAATCAAAGTCCGTGACAGAATATCAAAGGGAGTTTCAACACCTTGCAAGATTTGCTGACTCCTATGACTTAGATGACTGCAGGTACACAAAAAAATTTACAAAGGCTTGCGAGATCCCCTAAGGCAAGCCCTTTTGTTTATAGTGGACGCGAGCTTGGCAGAGATAATTTATATAGCGAAAAGGTTTGAGGCAAATCACTTGGGAAGTGGTAAGAGACCCATCAAGGGCGTAATGGAAGCAGACCATAGCTTCAGAAAGAGACATAATGGTAGAGGTGGAAGAGTAAATCAAAGAGGTGGCAGACGTTTTGACCAGAATTTTAGGATGGAACGCCCGGCCCTATAGCTAGCACTACCTCCAGCTCAACAAATGTATCAGCAGTCTAGAGAGCAGTATGAGCGAGTTTTCTTCCAATGTAACTAGCTGGGCCACATCCGACATTATTGCCTGCAGTTAGGAGGAGATTCTCCCCCTATTTTTCCTCCAGCAGCACCGCGAGGATGAGGACAAGGTCATGGTCAAGGACGAGGACCACGAGGAAGGAATCTTGAACCTGCTAGAGAGCAGGTGTTTACTCTAGACATGACTCAGGAGTGGAATCCTCAAGATGTGATTGCAGGTATGTCGAGATTTAATTAATACATTATATGCATTTGTTCTTCACTTATCTAAGTTATGCTAGGAATCTATCTTTAAGCATTTAAAAGTGATACTTAGGCACCGTGATTGTTAATGGGAAACCAGCCTACACCCTATTTGATACCAGTGCCACACATTCATTTGTCTCGGCGGACTTCGTAAAAGATTTAGAGGGCATGCAATATTTCATCGGTGTCACTCGGAGAGTATGCCTTCTAGATGGCTCCGAGATTACGTTCTCCGCCAAGTGCAACTTGGAAGTATACATTGAAGGAAAACTTTTTGAAATTCCTGCGACGGTGTTGAGAATCCCAAAATTTGATCTCATTCTAGGCATGCCATGGTTGGATTGGCACCATGCCAAGATAGATTGTGCGGCGAAGCAAATCACCTTGAGGCATGAAGACTCGGAGGTCATTTTTTAAGGTATCAAATTTGCACCCCGTATGTTGTTGTCTTCGATTCAGGCCCTTAAGGCCCATATGGAAGGGGAAAAAGTATATATGATATGTTTTGAATTAAAAGAGATTGAACCAAGTATGAAAGATGTGCGGGTAGTGCGGGATTTCCCTGAGGTGTTTCCCGAGAAGCTGTCAGGACTACCCCCACATAAAGAAGTGGACTTTCAAATTAAACTAGTACTATGCGCCAAGACTATTTCTCGGACCCCTTACCGAATGGCTCCAAAGGAACTCACTGAGTTTAGAGTTCAGTTGCAAGAGTTAGCAGAATCAGGGTTTGTTCGCCCCAGTTTGTCACCCTGGGGAGCCCCTATTTTGTTTGTTAAGAAGAAGGACAGATCACAACGATTGTGCATAGACTACCGGGAACTCAACCGACTAACGGTGAAGAACACCTATCCTCTACCCCAGATCGACGAGTTGTTCGATCAGTTAGTGGGATTGCATTGGTTTTTCAAATTAGATCTGCGCTCAGGGTACTATCAGTTAAGAATACAAGAGGAAGATATATGGAAGACATCATTTAGCTCGAAATTTGGTTTATATGAGTTCACGATGATGCCGTTTGGGCTCACAAATGCCCCTCCCGTATTTATGAGTTTGACGAATTGGGTGTTTGAACCATATTTGGACATCTATGTCATAATCTTCATCGATGACATTTTGGTCTACTCGAAGATGGAAGAGGAGCATGCTGAACACTTAGCTTTAGTTTTGAAGAAACTAAAAGAGCATTCCATGTTTGCTAAGTTCAGCAAGTGCGAGTTCTGGCTCCGAGAAGTTGCCTTCATGGGCCATGTGATCAGTGGTGCTGGATTAGCGGTAGACCCGGCCAACTTACGTGCCATGATGGAATGGTCGCCTTTGAAGTCGGCGGACAATCTACGAAGCTTTCTTGGACTTATCGGATATTATCCCAAGTTTATGAAGGAATTTTCGAAGATAGCCCTTCATCTCACCGCTTTGACAAAGAAAGGTGTGTCGTATGAGTGGACACCTCAGTGCGAGTCTGCATTTCAAGAACTAAAGGATCGACTTACTTCAGCTCCGATCCTACCTCTTCCATTGGGGAAAGAAGGATTTCAAGTTTACACTGATCCCTAATATCAAGGGATGGGAGCAGTCTTGATGCAACCTGAACATGTGATTGCTTACGCTTTGAGGCAATTGAAGAAGCTTGAGATAAATTACCCAGTACATGATTTGGAATTGGGCACAGTGGTGTTAGCATTAAAGGTTTGGAGACATTATTTGTATGGCGTCCACTACGAGATCTTTTTAGACCATAAGAATTTGAAGTATGTTCATACTAAGAAGAAGTTGAATTTGAGGCAGCGGCGGTGGTTAGAATTTTTGTGTGATTATGAGTTTACATTGAACTACCATCCCAGGAAAGCGAATTATGTAGCTGATGCATTGAGCAGGAAAGTACCAGAGTCAAGCCTTGAGTCTCGGATGATGATTATAGAGTTGGCTCGAGTTCTCGAGGAGATGGAGATCACATTGTGAAAGAGAGGGATAGATAGACTTTACTCTAGAGGGGTGGAGGGGGGGGGGTGAATAGAGTATTAAAATTTTATTTAGATTTAGTGCGGAATTAAGTTAGTGATACTAATATATTAGAAGAGAAATAACAAACAGTCACAGCACAGCCAAAAAAGAAAACACACAGCATCCAGACAACACAAGAAAATTTATAGTCGTTCCCCAAATCTGGGTACGTCCACTCTTCTACCACCCAGGTAGGAATCCACTACAGGTTTTTGTTCAGGTGCCATGCCACAACAAGATCTCTTTCAGGTAGATCAAGAGACCCTTTGAGCTTTTGATCAGGAGCCCAAAATCTAATAGGTTTTTGTTCAGGTGCCCTATCACCAAGAGTTCACTTTTGAAGGGAAAGATAACCCTGTACAGATGGAGATTAAAAGAGAAATTAAAGGAAATCTTCTATGTCTCAATCAAGTGAGAAGACAATGTGGATTGAAGAAAAATGTCCAAGCTCCCCCTGAGATGTAAAATTGATTGAGGAAGAAGGAACTTGGCCCTTGGTGTAGGTCTTGAAGAAGAACTGTAGTAGAGCTTTCTTAGATCTGAAGATTGAAGAAAAATGTACAAGCTCTTTTTGAATCCTTGAAGCCTAAGGAATGAAGAAGACTCAAGAGAGTTTTGAAAGGTTCTCCTTCTTCTTTATTACAGCAGAGCAACAATCCTTGAGAGTTAGAATAATGATCAGTCACTGCTACTAAAGAAAATTTTCTGCATATATATATATATCCTTTTTTACTATCTGTCTGATTGTTCTCTTATATATCTTTCTTCACTATTATATTCTGAGTTATAAATGCAGTCAGAATAAGAAAAGGCATAAATTTGAATTCCTTGGATAATGCATAATATTCTGCAATACTTTAGGAGCCAAAATGGCTAGAAACGCTGGCAACATAAATGCACTTCCATATCTGCCTTCATAAAATATGCTAACGAAATATTCTATGAAAACCATAATTAATGCTTCATGAAACGACTATCAGCCCTGGAAATAGCAGCATCAATTATCAGAATATATAAGCCTTCTAAATAAGAAAGAAATTCTTCTGACTGATCTGAAAAACTCATAACTAAAAGCAGCATGAAATCGTAGAGCTTAGTCTAGAGATCGTCGAGCTGAGATAAGAGATCGTCGACTTGAGAACAGCTATCGTAGAACGGAAATTACTGCTGAGAGAATCAAATCGTCGACCTGAGCTCGTAGATCGTTGAGCTCAGTTCAGAGTACAAGACTCTGAGATCGTCGATGGGAGATCGACGATCGTCGAGCTGAGTTCGACTATCATCGAACTGATATAGAAAATCCACAAACTTTCTGAGTCTAAGTCTAAGTCTACTATAATGCTGGTCTGCACAAGCTTGACCTAAAAGGACCTAACTTAGACTAGACCAAGACCCTGACTATACATTGGGGGTCAAAACATCCTAAGAGTGAACCTAGCACAAATCCAAATAAGGGTTCCAACAATCTCCCCATATTTGTGTGAGGTCACTCAATAATAAAACTAAAATGCAAAGGAAATACATAAACCATAAATATCTGTAGGGATGAAATAACATTAGCAGATATGTTATAGTAATGCATTGTACATACTCAGTTTAAGCAATGAGACATAACGGAATATAAACTACAATTTATCAGAAGGACCAGAGGAGGGTTTAGAGAAGATTATCATTCGGTCAGGATCTGGTACATCCTTCTTAGAAGTCATCAGGTCTTGTCCACCAAGAGATGTCTAAGTGCTTGTCCTGGGCACTATTGCTTCTGGATGCAATGCCATATAATCAGCTAGATTGAAAACCTTCTTGCTAACTTGGAGTTTGTCCAACTCTTTTTCTCTGTAGGAGGACATTATAGTAAACCTAGATGGATCTTCTCCTTCTTCTATAGCTTTTCTGATTTGAGAAAGACCAATCAATTCTTGAAGCCTAACCATCCAAAAGTTAAGATCAACTCCCTATTCAATGGTTGGCTGATCATCTTGAGGAGGCAATACTAAAACTGCTTTGAATTGAGTGGATTGAGCCTGAAAGCTTGTAGTAGTATGCTGATCATCACTTTGAGAATAAAGGGATCTTGGAGGAGCAGCTTCACTATACTTTCCCTTGGGCTTGTGAGACTCATCATATCTTTTGGACTGATAGGTAGCAATGTTTTGAACTTTGGGTAGTAGTTTATGTTGTTGAGGAGGAGAGAAGGAGGGTTTCTGATAAATAACTTCTTTAACTTATTCTGTAGAACATTGGTTTCTTTGTTGTTGACTGCTTCCTTTGGGCTGAGATCTGGATGATCTATCATGCCTTTGATATGTCCTAGTGAAGGAGGAGGGCTTGGAAGATGCATCAGAAGCTTGAGGAGCAATCCCAGAAGCACCTGCAGTAGGAGGAGGAGGAGGAGAAGGACCTCTTCTGAACTTCTGAGGAGGAGGAGGTGAATATCTCCTGCTCTTCTTCCTGGCTTTTTGATCATTCTTAGATAACCACATCCAGCTTTCCATGCCTGGATATGGTTTGATTCCTTTCAAAATGTAATAAGGAGTGTCATTTGTATTGCTTGGCTTGGGTGCATCCTTAGGAGCAGCCTTTCTTTTCTTTGACAATTTCTTTTTCTTAGGATCAGAATTCTCTGAATCATCATCCTCATCATCATTAGATGAATCAGGAGGGTTGTCATACAATGTATCTATTTCCTGTATCTATTTGTCAACAATCTTTTTGACAGCCTTCTCTTTGGCTTCTTCCTGAATATCAAGTGCAATAATGTCATCAAGAGAAGGAAGAGGACTGTCATCTATTGGATATGAGGGTCCAATAGGACTTGGAACTGGATTAATGTCCATAGAGGAAATTTCAGTAATAGGAGCACTTAGCTCACAAAAGTTTAGTACACTTGTCTCTAGGGCTGAACTCAAATTTCTAGCAGGCACTAAATGAATCAGTTCATCAACAATTAAGAGAGCATTAAACTCATTCTTTTCTTCTGACAAAAGCATAGGCTCAACATCCAAAGGGGATGATATATCTGAACACAATGTAACTGATGGAATATCTGTATAAACTGGTGCTTATTGAATCTGCAGAAGTTGTTTCATAACAAAGGACTCATGGGTCTAGTATAACAGACCATGGCCCTAGAAGAATTTATCTCATCTGAAAACAAAACTGATCTAAATAGAGAGAATGAATGTAAAAGAATCTGTAAATTAATGGATGGATTAATAGAACAATAACCACTGGAGATCTCAGGAATTGACACATCAGTGTCTTCATCTGACATTAGCAGATCTGAGTAAAGAACTATGTTTGTACAAAAATTTTGAAACACTTCTTCTTCCTGCTAAGCAGGAGGAGACTGAGCCTGAAGCTCTTCTGAGACTGAACCTGCAGCATCTTCATGCACTACTGGAGGAGACTGAGCCTAAAGTTCTGCTGAGACTAAACCAACAACATCTTCATTGGACATCTCCCCCTGTCTGATTTCAGTGCAAACTGGAGCCAGGCCCCTAGATGAAGAAGGGACATAGGAATTAGCAAGGGAAGCAGATAGAGTAGATATAGAGAGAGCAAGAGGTGAAATAGCCTCTGCTATTAAGGTTTTGAGAGTTGGAGTGATGAGCTCCAGAAGATGAGGAAGAAAAGAGGGATCAAGAGGAAGAAACTATGTTGGAGTCTGTGTTGAGACAGAATGAAAAGAGGGAGGAGCAGTGAAATCATTCATGATTTCATCCTGAATAGGGAGTCTGTTGGAGAGTTGAAAGGGGAATTTGGTGGAGTGGCTTCAATATTGATGTGTGAATCATTTTGACGGGAAGGGGATGAGTGAGGTGAGAGTAGGTCAAAATTTGGAAAGGTTATGGTCTGGAGGTTTTGAGATTCAAGTGGATGGTGGGGAAGTGGTGACCAAGTAGGAGATGAGATGATAGCTAGGGAGGAAGTAGAGGTTTGAATCACAGTGTTAAGAATGGAAGTGACTCTGGAGATGACTGGGGAAGCTGGAGGAGGAGGAGGAACTTCTTCACTAGGGTGAGGAGTGGTTGTTACTGCCCTTGTGTCCTCAGATAAGTTTGAAGAGGTTCCAGCCTTGGATGGCTTTTGAATTGTCCTCTCCCACTTCCCAAACAAATAAGAGTCCAACCTCTTGCTGGCATTGATGGCTATTGTTGTAGAAACCAACAGCTTTGGAACCTTCTTCTGAAGGAAAATTCCCAGAATCCTTCCTAGACAGACTTCCTTTTTACTGTTCTTTCTTTTAATCAAATCAAAGAACAAGCTGTCCCAATCAATGGCCTTCTTATTTACCAGGGCAGACATGATGGAAAACTGTTGCCTATTAATGTTGTCATGGGCCGAATGCTTGCCCAATAGAACCTTTCCCACGATATCCGCAAGGAACTTAAAACCTACGAATAAATTTTTCTTTAATAACTTAGATGGGATGCCCTCGACATGACCGATCTCTAATAGCATCCTGCTATATTCTGAACTATCCTGTTCCAGGTGATCTAATCCATTCTTTAACTCAAAAATTTCAGTAAGAATCGCAGGGTTTAGAGTCACCTGCTGTCCAGAGATGGATCCGATCATTGAACCGTCATCAGTTGAGGAGGAGAAAACCCATTCTTTTATTTCTGTGACAGATAACTTTATCCTTGTAGTCATGAGTTTCTTCAAGACCCGATAATCACATAACTGTATCATTTCTTGAAAGATAGGATCATAATGATTGAAGAAGTCGAAGTTGACATCGAAGCCAGTGTCGAACTTCATCGCTGAAAGATTTGCTGGAGAAATCGCCATGGAAAACCTGTACACTGAAGAGAGAAGAGATCACGAGCAAGAGGAAATTATGAAAGCGCGGGACAGAGATCGAAGAGAAACCTACATATAGGTTTTTGGAATATGAAAAGACGATCTCTGTTCGACGATAAAATCACAGACGTCGATCTTAGATCAACGATTAATTTGGAAATAAATAGTATCGTTTGTCTCAGATTTCAGTAGCATAAATTGATGGTCGAGCTTAGGTAGATGATTTATTTACTGAAGCAAAGTCGTTGAACTCCGGTCGACGATTTTTTTCTTCACACGGAGCTGTTGTCGAGCTTAGGTCGACGATTGGGCTCAAGATGAGTTCGAGGATCGTCGATCTCTGTTCGACGATCGTTGATCAAATCTTTACAAAAACAAAATTCAATTTTAATCCATTCCATTTATCATTCCAAGCTGATTCAAAAAGAATAGATGTTTTTGCACATCCAAAGGCTTGGTAAAAATAACTCCTCTTTAAAAATCAGTGGCGATAAACTTGAGATTAATCTTGTTCTTGTCTACACAATCTCTAAGAAAATGATGCCTTATTTCTATATGCTTGGTCCTAGAATGCAGGACTGGATTTTGTGCAATTGATATGGCACTGGCACTGTCATAAAATATGGTGGTATTTTTGAGAGAGTAACCATAATCCAGTAGCTGATTTTGAATCTACAAGATCTGTGAGCAGTAACTACCAGCTGTTATATATTCATCTTCATAGCTGAGGCATCAGCCATCCCAAACCTTTTTACTAATTCCTTAGCATACTTGGACTGAGATATGAAGATGCCATCAGGAGCTTGCTTCACTTGAAGACCAAGGAAATAAGAGAGTTCACCCATGCTACTCATTTCAAACTTGGAGTGCATCATGTCAGAAAACCTTTTGCAAAGTTTGGAATCAATAGATCCAAATATTATATCATCAACATATACTTGAACTAACAGAATCTTATCATGAGGATGTCTTATAAATAATGTCCTGTCTATAATGCCTCTTGAAAATTTATGTTCTAAAAGAAAGCTAGCTAGGGTTTCATACCAAGCTCTTGGAGCTTGCTTTATACCATAGAGAGCCTTATGCAGCTTGAAAACATAAGAGGGATGGGTTGAAGAGATAAAACCTGGTGGCTATTCCACATATACTTCTTCCTTGAGTTCCCCATTGAGAAAAGCACTTTTGACATCCATTTGATATACCTTGAATTTCTTGTGAGCAGCAAAAGCCAAGAAAATTCTTATAGCTTCAAGTCTTGCAACAGGTGCAAAGGTCTGATCATAATCAATACCTTCTTCTTGCCTGTAGCCTTGTGCCACTAGTCTTGCTTTGTTCCTGACAACTATTCCTTGAGTGTCCAATTTATTCCTGAAGACCCATTTAGTTCCAATAACTAGATGTCCTTTAGGTCTAGGAACCAAGTTCCAAACTTTATATCTCTCAAACTGATTGAGCTCCTCTTGCATTGCAATAATCCATCGAGGATCTTGCTCAGCATCTTTAATAGATGAGGGCTCTATTTGAGAGAGAAAGCAGGCATGCATCACATCTTGGTTAAGTTGATGCCTAGTCTGAACACCCACTGTCATGTCTCATATCACTTGAGATATAGGATGATCTCTAAGTGTAACATAGTTAGGAGGTGGAGTTTGTTCATCACCATCAGCATTATGAACTAATTCCTCTTGTGGAATTAAGTTTGCTGATAGAGGAGCTTTAGCAATTTCCAGAGATTCTTCTTCACTATCTTCATCAATTTGTGGAGATGGATGAGATATCACCTTCTAAGTGAGATTTAGATTATCCAGCTTTTTTACATAGGTATGGTACCTGCAAGTAATTGCTGGTAGAAGCTTCCTTCTCCTTATAAAACATATTAGCTTCATCAAATGTAACATGTATGGATTCTTCTATTTTCAAAGATTATTTGTTGAAAACCCTATATGCCTTGCTAACTTGGGAATATCCTAGAAAGATCCCCATTGTAGCTTTGGCTTCAATCTTTTTAAGATAATCTTTGTTATTATTGTGTATATAACAGATACAACCAAAAATTCTAAAGTAATCTATTTTAGGTTTCTTCCCTTTTAGTAATTCATAGGGAGTCTTACCCTTAAGTTTGTGTATCAAACTTATATTCAGGACATAATTTGTTGTGCTTACAGCTTCTTCCCAATATGATAGAGGCATGTGAGCATCAACAAGCAATGTGCCTGCAGTTTCAATGAGTGTTCTATTTTTCCTTTCAACTACCCCATTTTGTTGAGGAGTTCTAGGAGCAGAGAAGCAATGCCTGATACCTTCCTTCTCACAGAATGCTTGCATAGGAAGAGATTCAAACTCAGTGCCATGATCACTTCTGATCAATACAACTGGAGTAGAGTACTCAATCTTTATGCATTTTAGAAAATCTGTAAGAACTTTGAAGTTATCAGACTTGTTTCTCAAGAAGAAAACCCAAGTGAACCTAGAGAAGTCATCTACAACAACTAAAGTATAGAACATCTCTCCCAAGCTTTGAACAACAATTGGTCTAAAGAGATCCAAGTGAAACAGATACAAAATCCTGGGTGAATCACTCTTATTAACTGATTTAAAACTATTTTTAGTTTGCTTGCCTTCTTGACAAGCCTTGCAAAGGCTTTCCTTCTTGTAGGGGAAAGAGGGCAATCCTCTAACAAGGTTGTCCCTAGATAACCTAGCAATGTTTCTAAGATTTACATGACCTAGCCTTTTGTTCCACAAGGTATTGTTATTGCTAACCTGGTTGAATAAGCAAATTTTTTAATAGGCAGAGTTGAAATCAACTAAGTAAATATTGCCTAACCTGATACCTGATAACACAATATTGCTATTTAAGGAAATATTACATTTTGAGTCAGTGAAACATACCTCATAACCTGCATCACATAGCTGACCTATGGATATCAAGTTATGTTTCAGGCCACTTACATTTGCCACTTTCCTGAATGTGATAGCTCCAAGGGTAAATTCTCCATATCCTTCTGTCTGACCAAAGCTTGAGTCTTCAAAAATGACTTTTGGACCTAGCTTTGCCTTGAAGTTACTCAGATTTGCCTTATTTCTTTTCATGTGCTTGGAGCACCCACTATACAGATACCACTTATCCTGTATGATAGGATAGGTCTTTACCTGTAAAACAACAACTCATATATTTTGGACCCAGGTAACCTTGGGTCCTGGCTTCTTTTCATACTTAAGGCTTGAAATATAAGAATATTCAGGTTGACTTTTATAGCCTAAGGGATGAAATCTACTAGGTGAGATTATCCAGTTAGTTAAGGGATGGAAAGGTTTGTAGTTAGAGTTCTTATAAAAATTTCTGTTGAAATTATAATTTTGATAAAACTATACTGGGTTCGACGATTTATGTTGAGATCGTCGATCTTCATTCGATGACAAGCATTGACATCGTCGATCTTGGTTCTCAGAATAATAGTGTCTATTATCTGGGTTCCACGATCTTCGATCTCTGCTCGACAATACATAATGATATCGTCGATCCTCGTTTGCAGAGTGATTAGGCTCAAGCTCTTGGTTCTGAGATCGTCGATCGTTGTTCGACGAATAATGCTTAGATCGTCGATCTTGGTTCGACGATTTTTGTTTTGACTTAGCTTTTTGTTTTTCTTTATTTATCTCAACTTGTTTTAACATTTTGTTTACTGTTTTAATTTATTCTGTATTTTTCTTTCCTTTATCTGAAATAAATTTTATAGGTTGTGAAAGATGGTTTTTTTGAATAATAGGTTGTTCATTGGATGATGCACCTAATCCTAACTTACTTCCATTAAGTCTAGCATTAAGTGTACTGGTAATTTCTACTAGTTGTTTACTTCTACCATTCAGTGATTCCTCTAGATGTTTTGATTTACTTAATTCAATTTTAAGAAAGTTGATTTGTTCATTACACAGATTTATTTCATTGTTCAAGTTGAGATTTTTTGATACTAAGCTATAATAGTTAATTTGTTTATCTCTGAGAAGTTTGATTTCCTTCTCAGATCTAATTAGATCACTACACATAGATTTAAAATCATGTTTAAATTCTTCAGAGGTAAAATCAAAGTCTTCCAATACCTGATCACAATCTGAACATTCTTCAGATTCTCCTTCTTCTGAAACATGTCCTGAAGCATTGATGGCCATCAAGCAGATTTGTTTGGCCTTTACTTCTTCTTCATCTTCACTAGAACTGGAGGAAGATTATTCTTCAGTGTCACTCCATGTTTCTGCAACAAACCCTTTCTCCTTCTTCTTGTGCTTGTAAGAAGATGGTTTGCTGGAGTGCTTCTTCGAGTCGTTTTCTTTTCTTCTTTCTTTGTGCTTGTTTTCTGGACATTCTTGGAGAATATGTCCAGGTTTCTTGCAACCAAAACAGATAACCTCTTTAGAAGGGGTTTTGTCATACCTTGGTTTATCATCACTTCTTGATGATTTTCTTCTGAATTCTTTTCTCCCCATCTTGAAGTATCTCTTTGCAAAGAGACTCATCAGCTCCTCATTTGATGGAGAAGTTTCTGATTCATCTGAAGCGTTGAAAGCAATATTCTGCTCCTTCTTGGTTGGTATAATAGTCTTCAATTGTTCAGCTTCTCTTGTATTTAGCAGTTGTTAATAGGATTTCATTTTTCCTAAGACAGATTCTGTGGTCATTTCATGAGTGCTTCTGGTCTCTTTGATAGGCCAGATTCTAGAGTCCCATTAGCTGGGGAAGCAAATGAGAATCTTGTCATTCAATTCTGTGACTGAGATGTCTTTGTCATGAGTTTTCAGCCCATTAACAATGATGCTGAGTCTGTTGTACATCTCAGAAACATGTTCAGTTTCTTCCTTTTTAAAGTTTTCATACTGGGAGATGAGATAAGCTCTCCTGTCCTTCCTTTCATCTGCTGATCCTGAAACCATCTGGTTTAAGGAATCCCAGATATCCTTAGCTGATTCAAATTCAGCTATCTTTTGAAATATGTCATCAAACATTGTTTGAGCCAGTATGTTCATGGCTTTTGCATCAACAATTTTTGCTTTCTTGTATGCATCCTTATAGTCTGGAGAAGGCACTGCAGTCATGTCTGTGGAAGTACTTGGTGGTACAGCTGGTGATGGTACTCCTGTTAAGATAGAAGCATAAATATCTTCATCAATAGAATTCATATAAACTCTGATTCTTGCCTTACAGATTCCAAACTTTTGCATGTTGCAAACTAGAGGTCTGGTGCTTGCAAAATCCTTGTACTGTGCTATGATACAATATAAAAACAGTAAAGTAAAGGGTGTATCTATCAGAGATCTTTAGGTTCAGGTGTTAGCCTGTACAAACTTAAAAAACAGACCCTCTGATACCAATTGAAAGAGAGGGATAGATAGAATTTACTCTAGAGGGGGGGGGGGGGGTAAATAGAGTATTAAAATTTTATTTAGATTTAGTGAGGAATTAAGTTAATGATACTAATATATTAGGAGAGAAATAACAAACAGTCACAACACGGCCCAAGAAGAAAACACACAGCATCCAGACGACACAAGAAAATTTATAGTGGTTCCCCAAATCTGGGTACATCCACTCTTCTACCACGCAGGTAGGAATCCACTACAGGTTTCAGTAGGCGTTGAGTGCGTTGAGTGTTCTCAATGCCACTCGACGAGGCGTTGAGTGATACTCAACGCATATGAAGAAATGAACTTAGAATTATTCTAGTTTTTGGAAGCGTCAAGTACGTTTAGTGGTCTCTATTGGGTATATTAGGAATTGTGAACCTGATATGTAGAAGTCCTTTCAACTCAATGATATACATAAATTCATATTTGATGTATATTGAGTTTACTTGTGCAGTTTCTATGTTGAAGGAAAAAATAAACTAAGTACAAAGTGTCGAGACACTAGACAAGTGTCGACACTTTTGTAAAAGCAGTGCTGAGACTGGAAGCAAACTGTGGCGACACTTAAAACTAGTGTCGACATATTTTACATAAGTTATGTCGAGACTGGAATAAAGTTGTGTCGACACACAGGACTTGGGTCGACATTGTTAGTCAAGAAACCAACTGTATCGACCCTCAATACTAGTGTCGACACATTTTACAATAGTTATGTCAAGACTGGAAGCAAGTTGTGTCGACACCCAGGACTTGGGTCGACACCGTTAGTCAAGAAACAAGCTATGTCGACACTTAGTACTAGTGTCGACACATTTGATACAAGTTGTGTTGAGAAAAGAAGCTAGCTGTGTCGACACACTCGATTGTTGTCGACATCCATATAAGAGAAGTGTCAACACACAGGACTGTGTCGACAAAATCTAATTACAGAAGTGTCAGCACTCAGAACTTGTGTCAACACCTTCACGCATAAGCTCTCAAGACAGAAGTTCTTCTAAGTCTAGAATTAGAAGCCAGAAGTTCTGACAACCGTCTTAACTATCAGATGTTAGTGGATTAACAGGGGCAACCGGTCACACTTGCCAAAGCCTATATAAGGAGACCAACACAATAGAAACAAATGAGCGATTATTCTTACTCTTCTCATCTAAGTCTGTCTGAACAATTCAATAGAATTTTGAAGGTGGAGAGGAGGCAGATTGTGGATCAACTTCAATCTTCTCCAACCAAGTTCAACCCTACCTTCTCCTTCAAGAATCTTTGAAAAAGCTAAGAAAGGTTGGACATTTCTCTTCACAGCCAAGATTAAGGGAGAAGATTTCACAACAAGATCTGATCAAGAAGAAGTCATCTGTCTCTTTCTTCCTATGTGACACTTCAAAATTCAAATTCTTTCTGTTATAATAATATTGCAAGATCTATCAGTAGATCTGAGTTGTAGGAGATTGATTTATCTGAGTTGTAAGTCTAAATTATAAAGGTTGAGGTAGGACTGTGAGCGTAAGGTAGGAGAAGGGCTATTTCTCTGAGTTGTAGGAACTGGAAGGTTCTGAGGTTATAAGGAAAGGGTTTGCCTTAGGATTAGGAGTGGAGGTTCACTCTGAGGTAGGGTTCTTTAAGTGGAACCTGAGTTATAGGATCTTAAGGATCAGAGGTTGGACATTACTTTGTCTGAGTTATAGGAGCTAGCTGGGATCTGAGGTATAAGATCTGAGGATTTGAGGAAAAGTAAGGAGGAGTTTGGTCGAATCTTGTTCATTGCTAGATAGACAAAGGGGAAAGTGGATGTACCCATAAATTTGGGAACCAATATAAAAATTTTGTGTATTGTGCTGTGATTTGTGCTGTGTTTCCTAAAATAGATATGTGCTGTATTTTGTAGATCAACTGTGATCTTGAATACTGTGGTTGGACTAATAAACACACTAAGAAATTTCTGTGACTTAAAAGTAGGCAAGATGTAAATTCGACCTATTCACCCCCTCAAGGTTACTCTCTATCCTAAACAAATACTTTATAATTGGTATTAGAGGGAGATTCACTGTGAAGGCATAACAGCCTAGTGAGAATCCTAAGGATTAACTGAGAACAAATCATGGCTCAAAGAGAAAACCATTCCATCAAACTTCCAGTCTGCTCTAAAGAAAACTTTGGGATTTGGAAAGAAAGGGTTTGACTCTTCATGGAGACTGCAGATCCATGAATATGCATCACTGTATTGGAAGGATCTTTCATACCTATGAAAGTGTCAATTCTTGATGCAAACATAAGGACACCTAAAACCTACATGGCGATGGACAAGGATGAGATAATTCTGGAGTCTATGGACAAAATGGCTTAGAACATAATTATCAGTACTATAGATGACTCCATATTCAAAAACTTGATTCATTGCAAAACTTCCAAAGAAATTTGGGAATCATTGATTGTATATATGAAAGGCACTAATGAGGTTAGAGATGACAAAAAATCTTAATTAAACCAGCAGTATGAAGCCTTCAAGCAAGACAAGAAAGACATAGTGGCTGAGAGCTTTGAGAAATTTTTCAGAATAGTGAACAACCTGAGAACATATGGTAGGAGATTCACCACTTATGAACTCAATGACAAGTTCTTGAGGTCCATGAATAAGGAATGAGACATCAAGATTTGTGCTATTAGAGAAATGGGCAACTTAGCCAATATAGACCCCCAGGCTCTATTTGGCAAGCTACTGTCTCATAAGCAACAACTGAATCTCAGTAAGTCTGAAGAAGACTTAACAAGAGCACTAAATAGAGAAAATTCTATGGCCCTAAAGTCTGAGACATCCAGGAAAGTTAGGGATAAATCTGCTCCCTCAAAAAGACAGGATGCAGTCTCAGAATGCATAGAATCTTCCTCATCTGGAGGATACCTGACTGAAGAAGAACTATCACTCTTCTCAAGACAATTCAAGAAGATATTGAGGAGAAGAAGGAAGGGAAGCTAGAAGGGTCCAGTTGGAGACTCTTCTCACAAGAAGACATATCACTTAGAGAAACCCAGAAAAAAGAAATATGGGGACATATATATTTCTTCTCAGAATAAACACATTAAGACTAATCTTATTTGCAATTGTTGTAACAGGCAAGGGCATGCTATTGTTGACTGCCTAGTAAAAATGAAGGAGAAAAAGTCTGAAAACTGGAAGACTAGACAGCATAAGAAGTTTGACAAAAGCCTCTTGGCCAAGAAGCAGTCCACTCTTTCAGACAGTGAGATAGATTCATCTAAATCAGAAGATGAGGAGACTCTTTTGGGTTTAATGGCCATTAAGGAGGCTAGCAACAGAAGAAGAACCACACTCTCATCCAGTGATAGTGAAGACTATACAGATCAAGGGCTGATGACCTTAGCAGAAGAAGAAGATCAGGATTGTTCAAATTCTGCCAAGGTAAAACCTCTTAGTACTAGTTTTGTCTCAGGCTCTAGATCAACATCAGAGAATGAATTATGTTCACACTCTTCCAATAATAGTGAGCATGGTTCATATTCAGAAGCAGATTTCAACACACTCATCGACAAATATGGGCAGTTGTTGAAGGCTTTGATTATAGGCAAAGAGCTAGTTAAGAAACAATCCAAAGAACAATAGTCTTTAAGAGCTGTACATTTTCTATTGGAGAGGGCCAACATTAAGTTGGACCTTCAAAAACTAAAGCTATTAGACTTAACCAATAAAATAGATAGTCAGACTGAGACTATTACAAAATAAGCCAAGACTATCAAGGACCTGGAAGCAAAGCTTCTTCAATAAAGGCAGTTCCTGAAACAGTTCTCAGGACCTTAGTCTGTGCTACCTATTATTGATACATTTTCTGCACCATTTAGAAGTGGCGTAGGATATATTGATGACACTAAGATCAATAAGAAACCTAAGCCTAAGGGTAAAGCACCAATGGGTCCAGTTAGGCAACCAGCCAAGCATCTGACTTCTAACAGATGCAAGGGGTCATGTGTTCATGGACACATGAGTTCTGAGTGCACCACCAGCAAAGTCAATAAAGAATCTTGCTGGAAAGGACAAAAATCTAATAGCTATAAGACCCACAGACTGCCACAAGGAGTGATCAATTCAAGGAGCCAAAGAATTCTTGGATCTGGTCCCAGTGTATAGTACTTAAACCTGAAAGGTAAGGGTGTCAATGATGCACCTCTACCATGGAATCTGAATATCAACTCTAAGTTGCCTAGAAGTACAACTTCAAAGGTGCATCCTAAGAGAAGATATAATAGATTTGAATGTTGGTGTTGAGGGAAGGTTGTGCATTTTGCCCTAGATTGTTGGCATAATCCAACAACACCTTCATTTAAGTCACAGACTCATCTGTTCAGAAAGCCTGCTGTGCTTCACACAGATAAGTGTAACAGGAACCAAGGCCCCAAAACTATTTGGGTGCCTAAGATTAATTAATTCTGTAAATGCATGTTGATCCAAGTACCGCAAAAATGCCAATATGGTACTTGGACAGTGGTGGTTCCATTCACATGACTGGAACAAGAAGTTTGCTAAGGGACTATGCTTCAGTAAAAGATGGACCAAAAGTAATCTTTGGAGGTTCAAAAAAAGGACTTACCAAGGGATATGGTAACATTTATAATGGTCTAGTGATAATCACCAAAGTTGCTTATATGGAAGGATTGAACAACAATATGATAAGCATAAGTCAGCTTTGTGATATAGGTTTTGAAATCATATTCCATAATGTTAAGTGTCTGATAAGGAATGCAAGTGATCATGTAACATCCCAAATTTCAAATGACTTAGATTTGGGTTAGACATGTGGTGGATGCTAGGTTTAGCTAGGTTTGACCCTAGGAGGAGGATTTAGACCATGTGGGGCCCACTATGGGGCCCAAGTCAACCTAGGTCAAACTAGGCTAAATACAAACCCTTGCCACACCATGACCCCACCACATTGCCCTAACCCTAAATACAATCTAAGTGGACCCTAGGGTAGGCCATGGGGTCAACTAGTTGACCCATGTTGGGTCAAGTCAACATGTTGACCTAAATAGTGAAAATGGTGCCCTAGCCCATTTCACTAGGTTGGGTCCACCCAAACCAACCCAGAATCACTAGGTGGGTCTAAAGTGACCCTATACCCCCTATGGAAGAGAAAAATAGGGGCATGCAATGGTAATTTTGGAAATTACCCAGGAGAGAGAAAAGAGGAGGAATAGGAGAGAGAAAATGCTAAGGAGTCATTTTGGGCCACTTGGGCTCACCCCACCAACCCACAAAGGGTTGGCTGACCATGTAGGGGTATTAGGAGGAGAGGGGACCCACCATGCAGCCTTGGGTCAAGCCCCAAGCCCAAACCCGAGCCTACCAAGCCTATTTCATTTATGTGAGCCAAACCTCACCTCTCCACTCACCCAATCCAACTCTACCCTTGGAACCCGACCCATTAAGGTCTAATTAACCCAGCTGGAGCAGTGGGGCCCACTCCCACACACCCAACCAGCCCACACACACCAACCCGAGCCCCCCACCTTGGTGAAATCGCCATCCTAGGTGAAATCGCCCCACATTGGTGAAATCGCCCCCCTCTCTTATCTCATCCCAAAACCAAGCTCCCTCCCTCATTCCCACTTCAACCCTACCCCAGAGAGAGAGAGAAAGAGAGATCACCTGCAGCCATGGCTAACCAAAGAGGAGTTCGCCGAAATATTCACCCCATGGGAAAACTCCGCCACCCTCAACCACAACCGCCGCCAATGGTCCGTATCCCTTCCCCTCCAAGCGTACTAGTTTCCTAGATCAACTAGGCTAGAGGTCGAGCTCAAACGAGCTCGACATTAGGAAATCAAAAGCTCGAAAATCTGTAAAAAAATGGCGATTTTAGGGAGCTCTCGGCTCGGTTGCGCCGCCGCCGTCCGTCGCTCTCCGCCGCCCAGTCGCCGGCCAGCTCTAGCCCCGACCACCGTGAGGCCGGGGGAGGACTTGGCCGGAGGCCCCGCCGCCGGCGATGGCCGAAAATGGCCCCGCAAGAATGGCCTGCACGGGTTGTGGCCATGCATGGTGCATGGAGAAGAAATACAGCCACCGTCCGATTGTCTTTAAAATTCGTGCAGGCCTGGATTAATCATATTAAGTTATTATTAATATTTCTGTTATTATCAAATGCATGAATAGGGATTGATTTTGTAACATTATAGCAGTCACTTTTCATGTTGATATTAGGGCCCCTATGGCCACCGGATGAATTTTTGTCCAACATGAAAATTGTAGCTAAAGGTGTTAGCTTTAATTTGCCACCCTAAATTCAAGTTTTGATCTAGTATTTTGTGCTGTAGGGCTGTTTTGCTAGGACTGCTCCTAGACTAGGGCAGAAAGTAAAATTGATGCCCAAGCCAAACCAAGTGTCATCATGACCTGAAATTTTGGTCATGTGTGTATTTAGGGCAAGTTTAGGCCCTGCCAAATATTTGGAATTTTTGGAAAACATTTTGCTATAGTTTTTACAAAAATACCCAAAAGTAAATAAATGTGATTTTTGGAGTTCTCCAACTCCAATGGGCCCCAAATTTTGGTGGCACCGTCTCATGGGTATATCAGACCCATGGTTAAAATTTGGGCTAAATTGATGCACTGCATGTTGAGGAATCTCACTTGCATGTTTGAGAAATAATAATTGACTTGGGCTCCAAATAGCAATTTTGCAGAATTTCAAATGGCTGCCCAAGCCAAACCAGAAGCCCCCTTGACCTGAGATTTTGGTCAGAGGTATAATTAGGGCATATTTAGGCCCTGCCCTAAAATGGGCTTGATTGGGAAACAAAATGTGGGAAAATTACCAAAATACCCCTAGGGCTTAACTAGGTGATTCTTGGAGTTAGCTAACTCCAAATGGCCCCAAATTTTGGTGGCTGGTCATTAGGGACCATATAGACCAGTGGTAGAAATTTCTCTGAAATTGGAACAAGTCATGTTGGGAAAGACCCACCTGCAGGAATTGAACTACTTAGGCTCGGGGTGCAAATAACAAATGTAAAACTTGTTTTTGATATTTGCCTCAAGGGGTGCATTTAGAATGCACACCCCCTGATTAGTAGACCAGTAGGGTATAATTTCAAACCCTAAATTAGTTGGGATTTTTGGGGAGCAAAAATCCCACACTTAGTGAATTTGACAATTTTTGAGAATTTGGTGAACACTTAAGAATTTTCTAAAATGAATCAAACTAGGGTTTAGAAGATTTACAAAACCCTAATGATATTATTTAAACTCATGGGAGACATATTCGAGCCCTTGAGGTTCGACTTGATAAATTGAAGATTTAATTTATAAGTATACAGGAAAATGATAATTTTACCCTTAACAATAATTGAATGATTCTGGTGGATATAAAATAATGAATAAATCGATGTATCATATCTATAATAATCTCATGTGATTAAACACAATACAACGCATTTGGAAGTTCACTCAATTGATCATTAGTTAGGTCATCTTACCCTAGTCGCTCAGTCTCGATAGATGTGTCGTATGTAAATACTTATCTAGAGAATACCACCCTAGATTAATGAACAGAACGATGGGGATGGTAGTGTAATTTGAATATGGCAGGGTGGTATTAGGTCTGGGGCTACATTTAGAATAAGTAGGTTTACTCTACTAGGACCACCGGGAGATAGAATAAAATGGGATAGTCGTGGAAATTGGGAATAAACCCGGGTGGTGTCGATTACATCATAAGTATAGTAACGAGTGATAGAGTGTAAATCACTTTACAATAGGCATAACGGAGTCCGACGGGAGACCCTCGACTTCCGATTAATACCATAAGTCATTAGGCTACTAAGGAGTAATACTAAAGGAGAATCGTGGGTAACGGGTAAACATCAACTAAAACTAATTATCCTTGCGAAAGGGAACTTCGGGTTTCATGCCCGTCTTGGTTCCTAGTGCCCTCGAGACCCCCTCACGGGGCATGCCTTGGGCAGTCCTGGGATTCACTCTAAATCACTATGTATAATAAACCTTAGACGAGAATAGTCTAATAGGCTTGGAGTTCTACGCGATAGGTTCGCCGGTTAAATAAGGTTGGAAACATCATATGGGTTACTTGCTCACCTGTTTCACAAGGTTGGAGGGATACAAGTAATGAACTCATCCTAACCGGGTTGGAGGGATACGAGTGGCTTGCTCACCTGTTTCTTAAGGTTGGAGGGATACAAGCACTTGCTCACCCAAATTGGATTGGAGGGAATGTGTTATCAATATCAGTACGAGCAGGAAGCTCAGATTAATACCTTGCATGTGCATAAAATTAGTGGCGAGTCACGCGGGACTGGCCAGTCGATGCACCGATGGCACTACGATGACTCGGGCGAGGAGTACGGGTGGAGGGGCCAGTATGCTAAATATATAATACTGCGGAATCCCCAAAGACGTACACTCGACCTACAAGACTGACGGGTAGTCAGCAAAATACGTACGCAAAACTCTAGAGTGCACCTAGGACGTGTACATAGGCGTATGAGAGGGGTCTAGGTCTGGTAGTGCTTATACCCACCTAGAAGTGGAGAGCCCGCTCCACTGTTGCCGTAGCCACAACGGTAGTACCCGAGAGTGATGCAAGCTCTCAAAAAGAGGGAACTAAAGGTCTGTGATCACGGAGTCGTGTGTGTGTGTTGCACTTGCATGTTTAACATACTCATCATAACATACATTCATTCATTAGGACATACGCTTCATAGAACCTTATCATATAAATTGTATGGGCGGTTTATATGATAAGTTACTTTTGGAAACCCTAACTTATAAGTTCGTATGGGCGTTCATATAAGTTGGGGTACTTCTGTGATATTGATAGGAGTAGGAGTAGCAGTAGCGTACTTTCCTTTCTGCACTGCATTTACTTCCAGTTCTATCTTCTTACTGCAGTCCTTTTCTTTCTGCACTGTCTTTACTTACTTGCACTTTATATAGAACTGCTAGATTTTATATAGAACTGCTAGATTATTTATAGAACTGCTAGATTTTACTTACTCCTGCTAGATAGAAATGTCACCTGCTTCCACTTTGCTACCCCTTGTTGTCCTCCGCATCCTCCTTCCATCCGGTGCCTAAGAGCGACAGGAGGAGGTGTTGAGGATACGACTTAGTCTTTTTGACTAACATACGTTGACTCCCCCTTTTTAGGAGTTCGAGGAGGTGGACCAGCACGTCCAGCGGGACGAGGAGGCAGGGCATGAGGAGCAGCTACTACCACCACCAGACACTACTACCGCACGTCCTCAGGTGGGAGGAGATGTAGTGGATAGCTTAGTTTATAGCTTTCTATTTTGTGAGAGAGAGTCTGATTTCTATTGATGTATATGGGCATAAGCCCTACTTTCTCTTTAGTACTCATTATGGACTATAATAGCACTTTCATTTCCATATATATGATATGCTCTGTGATTTATGTGGACATGTGTATTAGCTTGTTTATACACTTTTACTTCCGCATCTCTAGTGAAAAATGATCGTAATAGCCGGCAGAATCGGCGTCTTACGGTGTCGACTAACTCAGGAGTTAGTGTCACCGTAAGGCGGCGGTTCTGGGCATAAGATCCGGGATGCCTTCGAAAAGGGAAAAGGCAGATCTTACAAACTGGTATCACTTGAAAAATACGATCATTAGAGAAAGAAGTCCACAACACTGGAACACCCCGCTCGAGAGTAGTTTGCGAACAAACTATTCAGCGGAAGCAATGGTGTGCCCATGTGTAAAAAGTCACACTAAATAGTCCATTAAACAATGAGTTAGGCCAAATTTTGAAGAATTTTGACTTAAGAATCACCTTTTTGCAACCTCTACAGGTCGCCGTGCCACAGAACGTGGTCCCTCCTCCTCCGGCTGCCACTCCGTTCATGCAGACTGAGATGGGACAGACCCTTACTGCGATCCTAGACGCATTTAGAGCCCAGCAGGCCCCGGCACAGCTGCCAAATCCGGGGTCAAACTGGTTGAGTGCGTTCAGGAGCTTGTCCCCGCCCATGTACCACGGGACGGAGAATGCTGTGAAGATAGAGGAATGGCTGGAGGCCATACAGGAGATGCTTGCAGGCATTAGTTGCCCGGTGCAACAGGCTGTACCCTTGGCGACTTCTGCTCTAGATTCACATGCCTGGAGATGGTGGAAATCCATGATGGATTCCACATATGCTGATAGGGACCCATCAGAGATCTCATGGGAGGAGTTCAGTGAGTCCGTCCTTGGACATTTTGTGACAGATACAGACAGAGACGAGTTGGAGGAGAGGTTTTTGAACCTCAAGCAGGGGACTCGTTCAGTGATTGAGTACCAGAGGGAATTCTCCCATCTTGCCAGATTTGCAGGCATTCATGATCTAGAGGACCGGAGGTATGCAAAGAAGTTCTACCGAGGACTTAAGGATTCAGTGCGGCAGGTACTGCTATTTATTTCTCATGGATCATCGACAGAGATCATCGAGATGGCAAAGAAGCACGAGGCGGACCAGCTTATGACACAGAGTAGAGGGAAGAGGCCACTTGATGGGCCATGGCACGGAGAGAGTAGTAGAGGCCCCCAGAGGGGCAAGGTCATTGGGTTCAAACGAGGTGGGGGACGTCGTCGTCCCAACTACTGGCAGGAGAACTACAGGCAAGAGAATTACAGACAGGAGAACTACAGGCAGGAGCAGAGGCCTCCTCCAGTATATGCTCCTCCACCTCTTCAGATTCATGGACCGATCGGGCAGGAAGATCAAGGTCAGAGACAAGTGGTCTGTTTTGGGTGCCACCAGCCGGGGCACTATAGAGCTGATTGTCCACAGCAGTTCCGTCAGCTTCCTCCTCCTCCACCCCCTCCAGTGGCCCCTCCAGCATACCAGGGCCGAGGTCGAGGACGAGGCCGAGGCCGAGGACGAGGACATCACGGCCGAGGCAGGGGTCGCGATCAGATGTACGCCTTGGATCTTGCCGTTCCAAGAAACCCAGAGGAGGTCATTACAGGTAATTTAAAACCTTAAAAGTTTTATTTCCTTCAAATTACTTGGTCTTATAAGCTCATTAAGCCTCGTAGAATAACACTCGTTAAAATAATCGAAACCTCAGGCATAGTCATCGTCAATGGCAAACCCGCCCATACCTTATACGACACGGGTGCTACACACTCGTTCATATCAGAAGCCTTCTTCAAAGGGCTAGATGGCGTGGAAAGATTCACGGGCGCGGAGAGAAGGGTGCGTCTGCCCGACGGCTCGGAGATAGTGACCACGGAGCATTGCAACCTGGAGGGCGAGATCGCTGGCAAGATATTCCAGATACCGGGGACGATCCTGATGCTGCAGGACTTCGACATTATTCTGGGCATGGTGTGGTTACATTGGAACTACGCCCAAATAGACTGTCTGTCCAAGAGGATCACCCTCAGGCATGGCGACTCCTACGTCACCATCGAAGGTATCCAACCTATCCCATCTCTTTCATTATCTTCCGTACAGGCTGTCAAAGCCTACGAGCAGGGCGAGGAGGTGTATCTTGTATGCTTCGAGATGATAATGGCGGAGACGGCCATTTCCGATATACCCGTGGTTTGGGATTTCTCCGACGTATTCCCGGAGAAATTGCCCGGACTACCGCCGGCCAGAGACACCGACTTCCGTATCCAGCTGATACCGGATGCCAAGCCCGTATCCCGGGCACCGTACCGGATGGCTCCAAGGGAGCTGGCAGAGTTCAGGACGCAGTTACAGGAGCTAGTGGAGTCCAGATTTGTCCGGCCTAGTTCATCACCCTGGGGAGCACCAGTTTTATTCGTGAAGAAGAAAGACGGTTCGCTCCGCTTGTGCATTGATTACCGGGAGTTGAACCGGCTTACGGTCCGGAACACTTACCCACTGCCACGGATTGATGAGCTGTTCGATCAGCTTCAGGGAGCATTCTGGTTTTCGAAGCTGGACTTGAGATCTGGATACTATCAGCTGCGGATCCAAGAGGAGGACATACCGAAGACGGCGTTCAGTTCTCGGTATGGATTGTTTGAGTTCACGGTGATGCCCTTCGGGCTCACGAATGCACCCTCAGCATTCATGAGTCTGATGAACCATGTATTCGAGCCTTACTTGGATCGATTCGTCATAGTCTTCATCGACGACATTTTGGTCTATTCCAAGACCAAGGAGGAACATGCGCAGCATCTATCATTGGTTTTGGGAAAGCTGAGGGAGCATAGCATGTATGCTAAGTTCTCTAAGTGCCAGTTCTGGCTTGAGGAGGTAACATTCTTGGGACACACCATCAGTGGGGCTGGACAAGCCGTGGATCCAGCTAAGATCGAGGCAGTTAGAGATTGGCCGCAGCCGAAATCGGCCACGGAGATACGCAGCTTCTTGGGGCTAGCAGGCTACTACCGCAAGTTTGTGGAGGGGTTTTCCAGGATAGCTCTCCCCCTCACATCGTTGACGAAGAAAGAGGCAGGATTTCATTGGTCTGAGAAGTGCGAGGCAGCGTTCCAGGAATTGAAGAGCAGGCTCACCTCATCCCCTATCCTTGCACTTCCAGCTGGGAAGGAAGGATTCCAGATTTACACCGACGCATCATACCAGGGGATGGGTGCTGTCCTAATGCAGCACGGTCATGTGATAGCATACGCTTCGAGACAGTTGAAGAAGCACGAGCACAACTACCCAGTCCATGACCTAGAACTCGGGGCAGTGGTATTCGCATTAAAGATATGGAGGCACTATCTGTACGGGATCCATTGTGATATTTTCTCCAATCACAAGAATCTCAGGTACATCGACACTCAGAAGGATCTGAATCTACGCCAGAGGAGATGGCTAGAATTCCTATGTGACTACCAGTACAAGATCCATTACCACCCGGGGAAGGCAAACACTGTGGCGGATGCCTTGAGCAGGAGAGCCGGCACTACTGGTCCGGAACCTCGGGTGGGAGCTATGTCGTTGGCTCAGATGGTGGAGGGCATGCACATTACTGTGGTGTCAGAGACTGAGCCAGAGCTGTACCGGGAGTATCTGAACTCCCTGATTAGCGATTGTGACATTCGGGAGCGCATCTGGGCTCATCAGAGGCAGGATGCAGATTTAGAGCCGATATTCGGAGCCCTAGCTGAGGGCAAGGCAGAGGATTACACGCTACGCGACGACCTCGTTCATTTCCGTGGCCGTATATATATACCCGCAGGAGGTGGTATCCGGGAGGACATACTCAGGGAGTCACACCAATCACGGTACTCAGTGCACCCCGGTATCACCAAGATGACGGCTGATTTGCGGAAGAGCATGTACTGGCCCGGGATGAAGAGGGAGATCATACATTATGTTACACACTGCAAGGCATGTCAGCTAGTGAAAGCTGAATGCAAGAGCCCAGGAGGGTTATTACAGCCATTACCGGTGCCAGAGTGGAAGTTTGAGGATATTGCTATGGATTTTGTGCATGGGTTGCCTCGCTCCCACTCTGGGCACGATTCCATTTGGGTCATCGTCGATAGACTGACCAAGGTAGCCAGATTCATACCGATCTGGAGGGACGCCCCAGTTGCTGTATTGGTGAGGTTATTTGTGGAGCAGTTCGTTAGATACCACGGCGTCCCCAGGACGATTGTCTCGGATCGTGACGGTCGATTTACTTCTAGGGAGTGGAGGGCAGTGTATGATTACTTAGGTTCGCAGCTCTCTTTCAGCACTGCCTTCCATCCACAGACCGACGGTCAGACAGAGCGGACCAACAGGACTATGGAGGATCTGCTGCGTCTTTGTATTTTGGATATGGGGAAGCCCTGGGAGCGACTGTTGCCATTGATTGAGTTTTCTTATAACAACAGTCACCAGGCGAGCATTGGGATGGCTCCTTACGAGGCACTATATGGGAGGAGGTGTCGGACACCTCTATCATGGGTACAAGATGAGGATACACGAGCTCACGGTTCAGAGTATGTCGAGGACACGGAGGCTCAGATACGTCTGGTCAGAGATCGGATGTTGGAGGCCCAGAGCAGACAGGCGAAGTATTACGATGCGCGGCATCGTAAGGTGGAGTTCCAGGTGGGAGACAGGGTTTTCTTGAAGATACGTCCAGTGCACGGTGTTCCCCGGGTGCAGAGGCACAAGAAGCTCAGTCCGAGATATATGGGGCCTTACTTGATCCTGGAGCGGATCGACCCCTTGGCTTACCGACTGCAGCTACCGATAGAGTTGGGAACTCTGCACGACGTCTTTCACGTCTCCTCCCTACGACGAGCACTCCTTCGCCCTGAGCAGCATATTTCTACTACCGATGGACCAGTAGCATCAGATCGATCAGTTCGTTTAGAGCCGGTCCGGATCGACGATACCGCCGTCCGAGTGTTGCGGAAAAAGAAGGTCCCTCTCGTGAAGGTGTTGTGGTCCAATCACGGACGGGAGGAGCACACCTGGGAGCCGAGGGATCTCATGATGGAGCGACACCAGGAGCTATTCTCCTCAGGTACAACTTAGTTTTATATTTTCCTTTTAGTTACGTTTCGAATCTTTTATAAGCTTGTCGTAGAAACCCCGTAGCCCGAACTTAAATTTCGGGGACGAAATTATTTTTTTGTTTATAGGGTTTGTAACATCCCAAATTTCAAATGACTTAGATTTGGGTTAGACATGTGGTGGATGCTAGGGTTTAGCTAGGTTTGACCCTAGGAGGAGGATTTAGACCATGTGGGGCCCACTATGGGGCCCAAGTCATCCTAGGTCAAACTAGGCTAAATACAAACCCTAGCCACACCATGACCCCACCACATTGCCCTAACCCTAAATACAATCTAAGTGGACCCTAGGGTAGGCCATGGGGTCAACTAGTTGACCCATGTTGGGTCAAGTCAACATGTTGACCTAAATAGTGAAAATGGTGCCCTAGCCCATTTCACTAGGTTGGGTCCACCCAAACCAACCCAGAATCACTAGGTGGGTCTAAAGTGACCCTATACCCCCTATGGAAGAGAAAAATAGGGGCATGCAATGGTAATTTTGGAAATTATCCAGGAGAGAGAAAAGAGGAGGAATAGGAGAGAGAAAATGCTAAGGAGTCATTTTGGGCCACTTGGGCTCACCCCACCAACCCACAAAGGGTTGGCTGACTATGTAGGGGTATTAGGAGGAGAGGGGACCCACCATGCAGCCTTGGGTCAAGCCCCAAGCCCAAACCCGAGCCTACCAAGCCTATTTCATTTATGTGAGCCAAACCTCACCTCTCCACTCACCCAATCCAACTCTACCCTTGGAACCCGACCCATTAAGGTCTAATTAACCCAGCTGGAGCAGTGGGGCCCACTCCCACACACCCAAACAGCCCACACACACCAACCCGAGCCCCCCACCTTGGTGAAATCGCCATCCTAGGTGAAATCGCCCCACATTGGTGAAATCGCCCCCCTCTCTTATCTCAGCCCAAAACCAAGCTCCCTCCCTCATTCCCACTTCAACCCTACCCCAGAGAGAGAGAGAGAAAGAGAGATCACCTGCAGCCATGGCTAACCAAAGAGGAGTTCGCCGGAATATTCACCCCATGGGAAACCGCCGCCACCCACAACCACAACCGCCGCCAATGGTCCGTATCCCTTCCCCTCCAAGCGTACTAGTTTCCTAGATCAACTAGGCTAGAGGTCGAGCTCAAACGAGCTCGACATTAGGAAATCAAAAGCTCGAAAATCTGTAAAAAAATGGCGATTTTAGGGAGCTCTCTGCTCGGTTGCGCCGCCGCCGTCCGTCGCTCTCCGCCGCCCAGTCGCCGGCCAGCTCTAGCCCCGACCACCGTGAGGCCGGGGGAGGACTTGGCCGGAGGCCCCGCCGCCGGCGATGGCCGAAAATGGCCCCGCAAGAATGGCCTGCACGGGTTGTGGCCATGCATGGTGCATGGAGAAGAAATACAGCCACCGTCCGATTGTCTTTAAAATTCGTGCAGGCCTGGATTAATCATATTAAGTTATTATTAATATTTCTGTTATTATCAAATGCATGAATAGGGATTGATTTTGTAACATTATAGCAGTCACTTTTCATGTTGATATTAGGGCCCCTATGGCCATCTGATGAATTTTTGTCCAACATGAAAATTGTAGCTAAGGTGTTAGCTTTAATTTGCCACCCTAAATTCAAGTTTTGGTCCAGTATTTTGTGCTGTAGGGCTGTTTTGCTAGGACTGCTCCTAGACTAGGGCAGAAAGTAAAATTGATGCCCAAGCCAAACCAAGTGTCATCATGACCTGAAATTTTGGTCATGTGTGTATTTAGGGCATGTTTAGGCCCTGCCAAATATTTGGAATTTTTGGAAAACATTTTGCTATAGTTTTTACAAAAATACCCAAAAGTAAATAAATGTGATTTTTGGAGTTCTCCAACTCCAATGGGCCCCAAATTTTGGTGGCACCCTCCCATGGGTATATCAGACCCATGGTTAAAATTTGGTCTAAATTGATGCACTGCATGTTGAGGAATCTCACTTGCATGTTTGAGAAATAATAATTGACTTGGGCTGCAAATAGCAATTTTGCAGAATTTCAAATGGCTGCCCAAGCCAAACCAGAAGCCCCCTTGACCTGAGATTTTGGTCAGAGGTATAATTAGGGCATATTTAGGCCCTTCCCAAAAATGGGCTTGATTGGGAAACAAAATGTGGGAAAATTACCAAAATACCCCTAGGGCTTAACTAGGTGATTCTTGGAGTTAGCTAACTCCAAATGGCCCCAAATTTTGGTGGCTGGTCATTAGGGACCATATAGACCAGTGGTAGAAATTTCTCTGAAATTGGAACAAGTCATGTTGGGAAAGACCCACCTGCAGGAATTGAACTACTTAGGCTCGGGGTGCAAATAGCAAATGTAAAACTTGTTTTTGATATTTGCCTCAAGGGGTGCATTTAGAATGCACACCCCCTGATTAGTAGACCAGTAGGGTATAATTTCAAACCCTAAATTAGTTGGGATTTTTGGGGAGCAAAAATCCCACACTTAGTGAATTTGACAATTTTTGAGAATTTGGTGAACACTTAAGAATTTTCTAAAATGAATCAAACTAGGGTTTAGAAGATTTACAAAACCCTAATGATATTATTTAAACTCATGGGAGACATATTCGAGCCCTTGAGGTTCGACTTGATAAATTAAAGATTTAATTTATAAGTATACAGGAAAATGACAATTTTACCCTTAACAATAATTGAATGATTCTGGTGGATATAAAATAATGAATAAGTCGATGTATCATATCTATAATAATCTCATGTGATTAAACACAATACAACGCATTTGGAAGTTCACTCAATTGATCATTAGTTAGGTCATCTTACCCTAGTCGCTCAGTCTCGATAGATGTGTCGTATGTAAATACTTATCTAGAGAATACCACCCTAGATTAATGAACAGAACGATGGGGATGGTAGTGTAATTTGAATATGACAGGGTGGTATTAGGTCTGGGGCTACATTTAGAATAAGTAGGTTTACTCTACTAGGACCACCGGGAGATAGAATAAAATGGGATAGTCGTGGAAATTGAGAATAAACCCGGGTGGTGTCGATTACATCATAAGTATAGTAACGAGTGATAGAGTGTAAATCACTTTACAATAGGCATACCGGAGTCCGACGGGAGACCCTCGACTTCCGATTAATACCATAAGTCATTAGGCTACTAAGGAGTAATACTAAAGGAGAATCGTGGGTAACGGGTAAACATCAACTAAAACTAATTATCCTTGCGAAAGGGAACTTCGGGTTTCATGTCCGTCTTGGTTCCTAGTGCCCTCGAGACCCCCTCACGGGGCATGCCTTGGGCAGTCCTGGGATTCACTCTAAATCACTATGTATAATAAACCTTAGACGAGAATAGTCTAATAGGCTTGGAGTTCTACGCGATAGGTTCGCCGGTTAAATAAGGTTGGAAACATCATATGGGTTACTTGCTCACCTGTTTCACAAGGTTGGAGGGATACAAGTAATGAACTCATCCTAACCGGGTTGGAGGGATACGAGTGGCTTGCTCACCTGTTTCTTAAGGTTGGAGGGATACAAGCACTTGCTCACCCAAATTGGATTGGAGGGAATGTGTTATCAATATCAGTACGAGCAGGAAGCTCAGATTAATACCTTGCATGTGCATAAAATTAGTGGCGAGTCACGCGGGACTGGCCAGTCGATGCACCGATGGCAGTACGATGACTCGGGCGAGGAGTACGGGTGGAGGGGCCAGTATGCTAAATATATAATACTGCGGAATCCCCGAAGACGTACACTCGACCTACAAGACTGACGGGTAGTCAGCAAAATACGTACGCAAAACTCTAGAGTGCACCTAGGACGTGTATAGAGGTGTATGAGAGGGGTCTAGGTCTGGTAGTGCTTATACCCACCTAGAAGTGGAGAGCCCGCTCCACTGTTGCCGTAGCCATAACGGTAGTACCCGAGAGTGATGCAAGCTCTCAAAAAGAGGGAACTAAAGGTCTGTGATCACGGAGTCGTGTGTGTGTGTTGCACTTGCATGTTTAACATACTCATCATAACATACATTCATTCATTAGGACATACGCTTCATAGATCCTTATCATATAAATTGTATGGGCGGTTTATATGATAAGTTACTTTTGGAAACCCTAACTTATAAGTTCGTATGGGCGTTCATATAAGTTGGGGTACTTCTGTGATATTGATAGGAGTAGGAGTAGCAGTAGCGTACTTTCCTTTCTGTACTGCATTTACTTCCAGTTCTATCTTCTTACTGCAGTCCTTTTCTTTCTACACTGTCTTTACTTACTTGCACTTTATATAGAACTGCTAGATTTTATATAGAACTGCTAGATTATATATAGAACTGCTAGATTTTACTTACTCCTGCTAGATAGAAATGTCACCTGCTTCCACTTTGCTACCCGTTGTTGTCCTCCGCATCCTCCTTCCATCCGGTGCCTAAGAGCGACAGGAGGAGGTGTTGAGGATACGACTTAGTCTTTTTGACTAACATACGTTGACTCCCCCTTTTTAGGAGTTCGAGGAGGTGGACCAGCACGTCCAGCGGGACGAGGAGACAGGGCATGAGGAGCAGCTACCACCACCACCAGACACTACTACCGCACGTCCTCAGGTGGGAGGAGATGTAGTGGATAGCTTAGTTTACAGCTTTCTAATTTGTGAGAGAGAGTCTGATTTCTATTGATGTATATGGGCATAAGCCCTACTTTCTCTTTAGTACTCATTATGGACTATAGTAGCACTTTCATTTCCATATATATGATATGCTCTGTGATTTTTGTGGACATGTGTATTAGCTTGTTTATACACTTTTACTTCCGCATCTCTAGTGAAAAATGATCGTAATAGCCGGCAGAATCGGCGTCTTACGGTGTCGACTAACTCAGGAGTTAGTGTCACCGTAAGGCGGCGGTTCTGGGCATAAGATCCGGGATGCCTTCGAAAAGGGAAAAGGCGGATCTTACAGATCAAGAGATCAGCTTGTTTGGCACTAGGAGTGGAAACATTTTTTGTCTAAATTTCTTAAGTATAAATGAGGATTCACCTGTATGCCTAGTAGCAAGTGAGAAAGACTCTTTGTGTGTACAATGGCACAAGAGGCTAGCTAACTTAAATTATAGATCTATTAGCAAGTTGTTTTCTATGGACTTAGTTAGAAATGGTCCCCATCTAAAATGCTCCAAAGAAGGCATGTGTTCAATATGTCAAAGATGCAAATAGACAAAAGTCTCATTTAAGAGCATTCAGTCCAAAGACACTGAGAGGTGTCTGTAATTACTTCATATGGACCTATTTGGTCTTATGCAAATTCTTAGTTTAGGTAGGAAGTCTTACACCTATGTGATTGTAGATTATCACTCTAGATTTGCTTTGGTATTCTTCCTAAGGAGAAAGTCTGAAACTCTGGACATTCTTGCTAATTTTTTCAAACAAATTCAAAATGAAAAGGGTTGTTCTGTGGTCAAGTTCAGAAGTGACCATGGCACAAAATTTCAATCTGAAAAAATGTAAAATTTATATAAAGAACTAGGAATCCTTCAGGAATTCTCCTCTCCTAGAACTCCCGAGAAAAATGGGGTTGTAGAGAGGAAAAATAGAACTCTTATTGAGGATGCTAGAACTATGCTTAGTGACACATATCTCCTAGAATATTTCTAGGCTGAGGCTATAAACACTACTCGTTATGTTCAGAATATGGCCTTGATCAACAAAAGTCACAACAAGACTCCCTATGAACTAATGAAAGGCAGCAAACCAAGTCTGTCCTATTTCAAGATCTTTGGAAGTAAGTGTTATGTCTTAGACAATGGGAAGACTTATCTAACTAAGTTTTCATAGAAGTCCTATGAAGGTATTTTTGTAGGCTATAGTAATCATAACAAGGCATATATGATCTATAACTTGAAACATCAAGTTGAAGAAGAATCAATTAATATTTTTTTTGATGACACTTCTGTCTTACATAATATACTATCTAACAATTCTAGTCTAAGAGATGTTGACTCTAAGATGGAAAAATTAAAAGTAGGAGATTCATCTGATATAGAATTAGAGGCTAGAAATAATGTTATAGTTACTATAGAATACATAGTCACTACCCAAGGGGAGGAAGAGATTCATCCTTCTCTACCTGAAGAACTAAGTGATGTTAGGAATCTGCCTGTAGCTGTTAGACACCTTAGAGATCATCCTATTGATCAAATAATAGGTGATGCCAGACTAGGAGTGACTACTAGGAGTAGACATAATAATGAGGTTATGTTCTCTTGCTTTCTCTCTCAGATGGAACCTAAGAAATATGAAGAAGCCAATTCAGACCCCATCTCGATTATGGAAATGCAAGAAGAGCTTAATCAATTTAAGAGATATAAGGTATGGAGTCTAGTTCCTAGACCTAGAAATCATAATGTCATAGGAACTAAGTGGATATATAGGAATAAATTAGATGAGAATGGAGTAATAGTTAAAAAAAGGCAAGACTTGTGGCTAAGGGGTATAGACAAGAAGAAGGAATAGACTTTGACCAAACCTTTGCACCTGTAGCTAGGCTAGAAGCCATTAGATTGTTTTTAGCACATGCAGCTTACAAAGGATATAAAGTCTATCGGATGGATGTTAAATCTGCATTCCTAAATGGTACATTGAAGGAAGAGGTCTATTGATGATGCATAATTTGACCTAAATTATTAATATAAAAATCTAAGTAATCTAATATAAATATATTTATAATGTTAATCTTATTCGCTAAATCGTATCTTTTTATAATTCTATCCTAACCATGCCTATTTTACTATATTTTCTGCGCGCAGCAAACTTCGGGGCCACTTTTGGGCATGTTGCGGCCAGAATCAGATCTTGGGCTGAACACAAAAGTTGTAGCCCTCGGAAATACCTTTCCAACTCATAGTTACACACTTTCATCGGATTTATATAGCTTCGGGAATCCTCCGTCGAAGTTGCTGTCCAGCAGATTTCCTGCATGAATGGTTCTCGTCTTTGAGCAAGAACCGAGGATCCCGGGACAAATTGCATTATCAATTCTAAAAGAACATGCCTTCAGTTATGGTGTGCCAAAATAAATGTCGAGTGCACTCATGTCATGGTGTTGTTGAACTATATTCAAGAATGGAATGAAGCCATAATGGTCTGATGTTATTTTTTCATGACAAGTGTGAAATAGACTAGCCACCTTTGACTTTATATTCAACATGTGTCCTTAAAGGAAGCTTCATGGAAAGAGAGAAAGCTAGCCAACTTTTATCATGCTTTTCATGACAAGTGTGAAAGAGGCTAGCCACCTTTGAATTTTAAACCAACATGTGCTTTTTGACCAAGGGATGCTTCATGGAAACTTCATCCTCATGCCAAATTCCAACTCTACCCCTTTGGTTTTGGCCCTATAAATAGGCATGAAGAAAGGGGGGAAAGGATCATCCTTCCTACTTCATTTTGAGCATTGTAGAGAGCCTTTGGAGTTTGTTTTTAGAGTATTTTAGTTTAATATTTTCATGCTTTAATGTTCTTACAATTTCTTTTATCATACTTGTAATCTTCTTGCAAACTCTCTTTATAATGTCTTTTTTGAAATCTTTTGTAACTTCTTTTCAATAAGAAATAAATTAGTTTGTTATTCCCTTTCCCTCTTTCTCTTTCTTTTTATGCATATTCTTAACATGATTTTCATTTCCTATATTATGAGTAACTAAAATTTGTTTAGTGCTTGATCGAAATGATCCGAGGAATGAAATGATCTCTTTTTCTTAATCCATATCTTCTCTTTCTCTTTGAACAAATGTTTAGGATTTACCCTTGATTAATTTATAGAGAGGTCATATCATCGATATATGATTTTCTCTTCTGTTTCCATACTCTAGTAGCCGAAAGGATCATGCGTATGGATTGATCGCTCATGGGTAAAGGGAGTTGAATGCAATCCTTGAAAGAGGACGACATAAATTTCCAGGATTGGAGTCAAATCCAATAGAGGGGTTCACTACATAAAGCGAGTTTTAGGGGTTTCAATTATAGAACGAAAGTTCAGTTGATCAACCTAAACTCAGTTGGGCGTATCCTTGAAAGAGGTGCGTTCATATTTTGGGAACCTCCACAGTCCAAGCACCTTCGTTAAAGAGAATTAGGGATTTATCTATTGTTGGTCATTTTCATTCCAAGGTGATTCAAGATCAAGTACTAACCTTTTAAATTATTGCTTAATCATCCTCTTTTATTGTATAACCGTTCTCTTATTTGCAAACCAAATCAAAGTATCTAATTGATAAAATAACAGAAATCTCTTTGAAGTAGAAGTAATCGATGCGCCTTGGTTCTAATACGACCTTGATATTATATCCTATGCTATAAGCGATAAGGTACACTTGCCTTTATCGAATATAGATTCGGAGAACATCATCTTCATCTTCATCTTCTCTTTTTCATAAAACACCTCCGGGATTTTCTCCATCAAGTTTTTGGCGCCGTTGCCGGGGACTTGCGTCGATATTTCAAAAAAAAAGATAACTGTTAATTTTATCATTTTTCCTTTTTTTCTAAAATATATATATATCTTAATAATATACCTAAAACCTCCTAAAAAGAAAAAAAAGAAAAAAAAAATTCCATAATTAATTTTTAAACTCATCTTTAATCATTTGTCTTTTCTTTTTTTTCCTTCTAGTTTTTGGCGCCGTTGCCCCACACTTGCGTCGCATAATAGGACATTTTTCCCAATATATGACCCGAGCAAGTTCTTCGAATAATCCTGAATCCCATTTTGATCCAGAAATTGAGCGCACCTTTAGGCGACGCCTTCAATCTCGTGGACAGGATTTACCAATTATTTTTGAAGAATCTATCGGATATACTAATATAGCAACTATGGGTGACCCCAATCCTAATGAAGCCCAGCAACGGACCATGTCCTATTATGCACGGCCGAACTTGGAAGGGACACAATCTAGTATTGTCCGCCCTACTATAGCTAATAATAATTTTGAGATCAAGTCTAGCATCATCCAAATGGTGCAACAATCGGTTACTTTTGATGGTTTACCAGATGAAGATCCAAATCAACATCTTTCAAATTTTCTTGAAATCTGTGATACCTTCAAAATAAATGGTGTTACTGATGACGCCATTCGATTACGACTATTTCCCTTTTCTTTGCGGTCAAAGGCCAAGCAGTGGTTAGGCTCTCTTCCTAGAGGATCTATCACTACATGGGCCGAAATGGCGGAAAAATTCATGACTAAATATTTTCCTCCTGCAAAGACCGCCAAATTACGTACTGATATCTCTTCATTTATGCAAATCGACTCAGAGACTCTCTACGATACATGGGAGCGCTTCAAGGAGCTTTTGCGTAGATGTCCTCACCATGCACTTCCTACTTGGCAACAAGTACAAATTTTTTATAATGGCATAAATTTCCAAACAAGGCAGATGATTGATGCAGCCGCTGGGGGTACTCTCAATAATAAAACCCCAGAGGCCGCTCAAGAGCTTTTTGAGGAAATGGCCATGAATGCCTATCAGTGGAATATGCCCCGAGTGCGCCCTAGCAAGCCAGTAGGACTTTATGAAGTTGATATGACAGCTAATTTAGCTTTACAACTTGAATGCTTAAGCAAGCAAGTGGCAGAGATGTCTGCTTCCTCTGCCACTCCTTCTTGGGCAAATAATACTAATAATACTTTTATTGAAGAACAAGTTGATTTCATGGGGAATCTTACTCGTCCTTCCTTTAACCCGAACAACGCTCCGTATAATAATGCTTATAATCCAGGTTATAGGAACCACCCGAATTTCTCATGGAGCAACCAAAGTAATGCCCATTGCCCTCCTAATATGAACCCACCTAGTTTTCTTCCACCACCACCAAAGCCCTCTTCGATTGAAGAGGTATTTTCTAAATATGTTGCCTCGAACGAATCCAACATCCGAAATCTCACCGGATCTGTAAAGAACTTAGAGAATCAAATTGGCCAGCTTGCCAAAATGATTGCCGAGCGCCCGCATGGAGCTTTGTCGGGCAACACTGAGACGAATCCAAGGGAGAATGCAAATGCCATCAACCTTTGCAGTGGAAAAGAGGTAACCTCTCCAAGTAGGATTGAACCCGAGGTAACTGTTTCTATTTTACCCCCTCCAATTTTATTTTCTAATTCTCCGAATGCTTCAAAATCTCCTCTTGTTTCTACTTCTGCACCCCCTTATCCATCTAAAATTAAAAATGAGCGAGTAGAGGAGCAATACAAAAAATTTTTAGAAATTTTAAAACAAATTCATATAAATGTTCCCTTCTGCGAGGCAATCTCTCAAATGCCTAAATACGCGAAATATCTCAAGGAGTTACTCTCCAATAAAAAGAAACTTGAAGATATCTCACGTGTTTCCCTCAATGCTGAATGCTCAGCAGCTTTATTAAATAAATTGCCTCAAAAATTAAATGATCCGGGACGGTTTTCTATCCCGTGCCTCTTTGGCAATTTATTAGTAAAGCATGCCCTCGCCGACCTAGGTGCTAGCATAAATCTAATGCCTTACTCTTTGTTTAAGAAATTGGGGTTAGGAGATCCAATCCCAACAAAAATAAGTATACAACTAGCGGATCGTTCTGTTAAGTATCCAGTAGGGGTAGTGGAAGACGTGTTAGTCAAGGTTGATAAGTTCATCTTTCCGGTGGACTTTGTCATTCTTGACATTGAAGAGGATGCTGAAGTACCACTCATACTCGGCCGCCCCTTCCTTGCCACCTCCCGCGCAATAATAGATGTGAGTAACGGAAAACTCCTCCTTTGTGTTGGAGATGATGAAGTTACTTTCAGTATAAACCCCTCAATGCGCAATTCTCTTTCAAATGATGATTCTTGTTACCATCTAGATGCATCATTTGAAGAAGATTTTTCATCATTTTCTAATTTGTGTCCCACATCTTGTGATGATGCAGAACATGATGAATTATTTTGTTTTAAGGAATTATCTCATTCTTCGCCTCCTGAGCCAATTGGCTTAGAGAGTATTAAAATCACGACCTCTTACGAAGTACCACCTACTCTTGAGCTTAAGCAACTTCCAGAGCACCTAAAATATGTCTTTTTAGAAAAAGACTCTAAATTGCCGGTCATCATTTCTTCTACTTTGTGTGATTCGGAAATTTTCGAATTAATTCAAATCTTAAATAGGCATCGCCGAGCTATAGCTTGGCAATTATCTGATATTAAAGGGATAAGCCCCTCCTTCTGCACACACAAAATATTACTTGAAGATAATTCTCGCAATAGTGTACAGCCTCAGCGACGACTTAATCCCAACATGAAAGACGTCGTTAAGGCTGAAGTAATTAAACTATTAGATGCAGGAATTATCTACCCGATTTCGGATAGCCCGTGGGTTAGCCCCGTGCAAGTAGTACCAAAGAAAGGCGGCATGACAGTAGTGGTTAATGAGAACAATGAACTAATTCCAACTCGTACTGTTACGGGTTGGCGGATGTGCATCGACTATAGAAAATTAAATGATGCCACCCGAAAAGACCACTTTCCCTTGCCATTCATTGATCAAATTTTAGAACGCCTTTCCGGTCACTCCTACTATTGCTTTCTTGATGGTTTATCGGGATATTTCCAAATACCAATCTCACCCGAGGACCAGGAGAAAACAACCTTTACTTGTCCCTTCGGCACCTTTGCTTATAGAAGGATGCCATTTGGCCTTTGCAATGCACCAGCTACATTCCAAAGATGTATGTTGGCCATCTTTGATGAGTTGGTTGAGGATGTGATGGAAGTCTTCATGGATGACTTTTCCGTATTTGGAAATTCTTTTAAATCATGCTTAGCTAATCTTGAACGTGTTCTTCAACGTTGTGAAGATACGAATCTAGCCCTAAATTGGGAAAAATGTCATTTCATGGTCCGAGAGGGGTTGGTACTCGGTCATAAAATATCGGGTAAAGGAATCGAGGTTGATAAGGCCAAGATCGAGGTGATTGAGAAACTTCCCCCTCCCACAAATGTAAAATCTATTAGAAGTTTCCTTGGTCACGCAGGTTTTTATCGGCAGTTTATACAAAATTTTTCCAAAATTACAAAGCCGTTAACACACTTGCTAGAAAAAGAGTCTTCTTTCATTTTTGATAATGAATGTTTAGCAGCTTTTAATATTATCAAAGATAAGCTTATCAACTCGCCAATTCTAGTAGCACCAGATTGGTCCTTTCCTTTCGAGATAATGTGCGATGCAAGTGACATTGCTGTAGGCGCAGTGTTAGGCCAACGGGTGAACAAGTATTTTCACCCAATTTATTATGCAAGCAAGACACTCACATCCGCACAGGCCAATTACACAACTACAGAGAAAGAACTTCTGGCAATTGTTTTTGCGTTTGATAAGTTTAGGTCTTATATTACACTCTCTAAAGTCATTGTGTTTACTGATCATTCTGCCCTTAGGTACCTACTAAACAAGGCAGACGCCAAGCCCCGATTATTAAGATGGATCCTCCTACTGCAAGAATTTGACTTGGAGATCCAGGACAAGAAAGGAGCGGAGAACTTGGCGGCCGATCATCTCTCCCGCTTAGAAAACCCTGCTGCGGATATGCTGGTGGAAGCTGATATTGATGATAAATTCCCTGAAGAGCGCCTCCTCGCCATCGAAAAATTAACGAATTCTTCTACCCCTTGGTTTGCGGATTTGGCCAACTATCTAGTGGCTCGGGTCCTGCCAAAAGGTTTTTCAAGTCAACAAAAGAAGAAATTCTTTTCCGACGCGAAGAACTACTTTTGGGAGGACCCCTTCTTATTTCATATCTGCGCAGATCAAGTGGTAAGAAGATGTGTATCGAGCGAGGAAGGCTTGCAAATATTGCGGCACTGCCATGAAGGACCAACCGGCGGACATTATCAAGCAAGCCGGACCGCAAGGAAAGTGCTGGAGGTCGGTTTCTACTGGCCCTCGATCTTTAAGGATGCTCACTCTTTTGTAAGTGGATGCGACAGGTGCCAAAGGTCAGGTAACATATCTCGCCGAGACGAAATGCCCCAAAACTCCTTTATGGAGTGTGAAATTTTCGATCTATGGGGTATCGATTTCGTAGGTCCTCTCCCTCCCTCATTTAATAATAAATATATTCTCGTCGCAGTCGACTACGTGTCGAGGTGGGCGGAAGCACAAGATCTCCCATCCAATGATGCAAGAGTGATCATTAAATTTTTGAAGAAATTATTCTCTCGTTTTGGCACGCCTCGTACTATAGTTAGTGATAGGGGCACACACTTCTGCAATAGCCAGTTTGCTAAAATTTTAGCAAAATATGGCGTTACACACAAACTCTCCACCGCCTATCACCCACAAACTAGTGGCCAAGTGGAGGTAGTGAACCGCGAGCTCAAGAGGATTTTGGAGAAGACTGTCTCTTTTAATAGGAAGGACTGGTCTTTGAAGCTCGATGATGCTCTATGGGCTTATCGGACGGCATACAAGACAGCCATTGGTTGTACACCATACCGATTAGTCTACGACAAAGCTTGCCACCTTCCAGTTGAGTTAGAGCACTGTGCCTATTGGGCGCTAAAATTCCTCAATCTTGATTATACTTTGTCCTCCGAGCAAAGAAAATTCCAACTGAACGAACTAGATGAACGGCGTGCTAACGCCTATGAAAATAATAAGTTTTATAAGGAGCGCTCAAAGTTCTACCATGATAAAAATATTAAAATTCCTAAAAGTTTTTCACCGGGGGATCTAGTCCTTCTTTACAACTCACGCCTTCGTCTTTTTCGAGGAAAGTTAAAATCTCGATGGTCCGGCCCCTTTGTCGTCAAAGAGGTTTGGCAATATGGGACCGTTCTTATTTCCCACCCGGAACTCGGCTCCTTTAAAGTGAACGGCCACGGATTAAAATTTTATTTCTCTAATGATACTTCGACCACCAATATTGAGACCCTCACCATATAATCTTCCATGCCAATTAGTCAAGCTATGCGACGGTAAACAAAGCGCTTTTGGGAGGCACCCCAAACTTTATCTTCTTATTATTATTTTCTTTGTTTTAACATGTATTTGCAGGTTTCCTTCTAGCCTCCTCGATTTCACCATCAGGGATGTCCTCTTTCCTCACTTCTTCTTTTATAGCATTTTTATTACTTCATACTTAGTTTTAAACATTGGGGACAATGTTTAACATTAAGTATGGGGGTATAAGTCCTTAAATAATAAAATTTTAAAAATATATAAATTCCAAAAATTCAAAAAAATATATATATTCTTTCTTTTGTCTTTAATATATATACAAAAAAAGAGAGGATAAAACTTATATAAAATAATTAATAATTTGAGTTAATCTTTGCTAAATCTTTTAGTACCCCATGACTTTGCATTTTCTTGTTTTTAATCATTTATGTACTTGTTTAGTTGAAATAAATTAAATTAAATTTCATTTTTTCTATGATTCATGAGTAATATGTTGACTCATGTAGTGTTCCTAATTAAGGTAACATGTTATTTTTGAAAAACATTCTTAAATATTTGCACTTTTTCATAGCCATTTTTTTATGTTTTTCACTTTTATAAAATCTACCATCCCTTGTTTTCTCTTTTAAAAATATTTGAAATGATTGATTAGTGTTAAGTATAGTAGATGCGAACGAATCTAAGATGCTTATTATCTTCATTTTTCATGAAAAGTCAATTATCTCTATTTTCTATCTGGAATTTGCGTCTCTTGAATTTTTTAATACCTTGCTTTGAGTAGACTTAAGAGCATGAGGATGATCTAGGCAACTTTTTGATTAGTTTGAGCTTTTGCATCCCGAACCTTAAATTCCTAACCATTGCTAGCCACGTTGTGCCTTTTCCATTTTCTTTTTATAAGTCCCACTTATTTTTCACCAAAGCCATATAGCTTACCCATGTCGCACACTTAAAACTTTTTGAGCTTTATGTCACTTGTGTGTACTATATTTTGTGAAAATGGTGGAGATTTGTATTATATCTCAATTTCTAAAAAAGAGGAAAAAGAAAAAAGAAGGGGAAAAACTCAATTGTTTCAAAAGAAGGAAGAAGATATGATATATATTTATATATATATGAAAAAAAAAATTATGAATGACCTTTTAACCCCAACTTTATATTGCAAAATGACTTGGGGTGTCAAAATTTTATTTTTTAGCAACAAGTTATTTGCAAAGCTCTTCTTTTTGTTTTAAGTGTGCTTTATCCATCATGTTTATCTTTTGAACTCCACACCCTTAAAACCTAAGCCAAAAATTTACACCTAATGAAAGTCCTTTTGATTCATGCTTCTGAGGTTTATTTTTAGTACGATAGCGAGAAAGTAAATATAGTAAATTCTTAGGTAGCAGTATTGATCTTTGATTTAGATTGGTATGAATATAAAATGTCTCTTACATTTTAGTAGCAACTCAATATCCTTTTCATTTATCACATTACTCAATTTTTAGTTTTGCTTAAAAACATGGGATGATTTATTTTTTTTATGCTAGTGAAAAATGTAAAATTCTATGCCAAGACTAAGTAAAAATATTTTGTTTTCTTTTCATAATTCCTCTACCTTAATTTCGCATCGTACTTGTGTTTGGCATAGCCAATTTGTTTGGTTTGTTTTTTTTATTTTTTCTAGCTCGTATGTCTTTGCTTAAGGACAAGCAAAATAATAAGTCTGGGGGAATTTGATGATGCATAATTTGACCTAAATTATTAATATAAAAATCTAAATAATCTAATATAAATATATTTATAATGTTAATCTTATTCGCTAAATCGTATCTTTTTATAATTCTATCCTAACCATGCCTATTTTACTATATTTTCTGCGCGCAGTGAACTTCGGGGCCACTTTTGGGCATGTTGCGGCCAGAATCAGATCTTGGGCTGAACACGAAAGTTGTAGCCCTCGGAAATACCATTCCAACGCATGGTTACACGCCTTCATCGGATTTATGTAGCTTCGGGAATCCTCCGTCGAAGTTGCTGTCCAGCAGATTTTCTGCATGAATGGTTCTCGTCTTTGAGCAAGAACCGAGGATCCCGGGACAAATTGCATTATCAATTCTAAAAGAACATGCCTTCAGTTATGGTGAGCCAAAATAAATGTTGAGTGCACTCATGTCATGGTGTTGTTGAACTATATTCAAGAATGGAATGAAGCCACAATGGTCCGATGTGATTTTTTTATGACAAGTGTGAAATAGGCTAGCCACCTTTGACTTTATATTCAACATGTGTCCTTAAAGGAAGCTTCATGGAAAGAGAGAAAGCTAGCCAACTTTTATCATGCTTTTCATGACAAGTGTGAAAGAGGCTAGCCACCTTTGAATTTTAAACCAACATGTGCTTTTTGACCAAGGGATGCTTCATGGAAACTTCATCCTCATGCCAAATTCCAACTCTACCCCTTTGGTTTTGGCCCTATAAATAGGCATGAAGAAAAGGGGGAAAGGATCATCCTTCCTACTTCATTTTGAGCATTGTAGAGAGCCATTAGAGTTTGTTTTTAGAGTATTTTAGTTTAATATTTTCATGCTTTAATGTTCTTACAATTTCTTTTATCATACTTGTAATCTTCTTGCAAACTCTCTTTATAATGTCTTTTTTGAAATCTTTTGTAACTTCTTTTCAATAAGAAATAAATTAGTTTGTTATTCCCTTTCCCTCTTTCTCTTTCTTTTTATGCATATTCTTAACATGATTTTCATTTCCTATATTATGAGTAACTAAACTTTGTTTAGTGCTTGATCGAAATGATCCGAGAAATGAAATGATCTCTTTTTCTTAATCCATATCTTCTCTTTCTCTTTGAACAAATGTTTAGGATTTACCCTTGATTAATTTATAGAGAGGTCATATCATCGATATATGATTTTCTCTTCTATTTCCATACTCTAGTAGCCGAAAGGATCATGCGTATGGATTGATCGCTCATGGGTAAAGGGAGTTGAATGCAATCCTTGAAAGAGGACGACATAAATTTCCCGGATTGGAGTCAAATCCAATAGAGGGGTTCACTACATAAAGCGAATTTTAGGGGTTTCAATTATAGAACGAAAGTTCGGTTGATCAACCTAAACTCAGTTGGGCGTAGCCTTGAAAGAGGTGCATTCATATTTTGGGAACCTCCACGGTCCAAGCACCTTCGTTAAAGAGAATTAGGGATTTATCTATTGTTGGTCATTTTCATTCTAAGGTGATTCAAGATCAAGTACTAACCTTTTAAATTATTGCTTAATCATCCTCTTTTATTGTATAATCGTTCTCTTATTTGCAAACCAAATCAAAGTATCTAATTGATAAAATAACAGAAATCTCTTTGAAGTAGAAGTAATCGATGCGCCTTGGTTCTAATACGACCTTGATATTATATCCTATGCTATAAGCGATAAGGTACACTTGCCTTTATCGAATATAGATTTGGAGAACATCATCTTCATCTTCATCTTCTCTTTTTCATAAAACACCTCCGGGATTTTCTCCATCATCTATGTAGAACAGCCACCAGGTTTTGTAAATCCTAAACTTAGCTCTCATGTATTCAGATTACATAAAAGATTGTATGGGTTAAAATAGGCACCTTGAGCCATGTATGAGACCCTATCTACCTTTCTCATAGAGAACAAGTTCTTTAGGGGAAGATAAATAAGACACCATTACTAAGGGACATCAAAGGTTCAAGCATCCTAGTCCAGATTTATGTAAATGATATTATTTTTAGTTCCACTAATGAGTTGCTATGTAGAAAATTTGCCAAGCTTATGCATGATAAGTTTGAAATGAGTAGCATAGCTGAGCTGAAGTTCTTCTAGGGATTCCAAGTTAGACAATCTGAAGATGGTATATCCATCTCTCAGTCAAAGTTCACAAAGGAGTTGATTAAGATGTATGGTATAGAAAATTCTTCTACCATGAGAACCTCAATGAGTTCCTCGGTATCACTACACAAGGATGAATCTGCAAAACCAGTGGATGAATCCTTGTATAGAGGCATAATTGAATCACTCCTTTACTTGATAGCTAGTAGACCAGATATCATGCTTTCAACATGTGTCTATGCTAGGTATGAAGCATGCCGTAAAGATTCTCATTATACAGCTGCTAAAAGAATACTGAGATATCTAAAGGGAACACCCAATCTTGGGCTTTGGTATCCTATAAATGGTTATTTTGATCTAATTGGATACACAGATGAAGATTTTGTAGGATATGAAGAGGACAGAAAGAGTACATCAAGAACTTGTTAATTTTTGGGAAGAAGTCTCATCAGTTGAAGCAGTAAGAAGCAAACAAGTGTAGTTATTTCAATAGCTGAGTCTGAGTATATATCAGGTCAGAGCTGCTGTGCATAGTTACTATAGATTCAACATCAACTCGTGGACTATAGTGTACAACTAAGTAAATCTATTATGTATTGTAATTCTACTAGTGCAATCTCAATTGCTAATAATCCTGTTTCTCACAGTAGAACCAAACACATAGAAATCAGATATCACTTTCTTAGAGAACATGTTGAAAAAGACAATATCTTTTTACATTATACTCCAACCGAGAATCAAATTGCTGACATATTCACAAAACCCTTAGATGAAAATAAGTTCAATTTATTCAATTTTGAACTAGGAATGTTAAACATAGAATAAACATTTTCATTGGTACCTAAAAAAAATCCATGTTAAACTTGTATAAGTTAAGTAACAAAGTCTACCAACCTAAATAAACAAGTAAGATATCATAAATGTCAAGAATATATATTATAGAAAACAATATTTTGACTAAGTCAAAAATTGTGTCAAGACACCAGAGAATATGTCGAGACAGTTGAGAAAGTGTCGAGACACCAGAAAGTGTGTCGATACTATAGATAGTATTGTGTAGAGACACAAGAATGTGTGTTGACACTAAATAAATGCAAAGTGTCGAGACACTAAAATAAGTGTCAAGACATAAGGGTGTCTATACCCTAAGGTATGTGTCGAGAGACATAATCCTTGTGTCGAATTGTGTTGACACATCTCGACAGACAACTTTCCTTGTGTTGATACTAAGTATTTACCCAAAAATTTAGAACAGTCTAAAAGTAGCGCGCCCTTTCGACTTTAGGGAAGATTTGACTATAAAAGGGGTGTGAGAGTAGAAGTTGACAAAGCATTCTTGATCTCTTGAACTTTTGATCCCTGAGTGTCGAGTCCTAGAATTCTGATTAGTTGACACTCGTCAATCCTTTCTCTCAACTTAAGTGGCTCCCAAGAACGACGACAACATCTTTGAAGGGTATGAACTCGTGCGCCATAAATTTGACTCAACGTATGAAGAAATTAGGAACGTCGTTGACCTAATTAAAGAAGCAGGTCTGGATTATATGCTCTCTGAACCGACAAACATCTGGAAATGAGAAGTATCTGAATTCTTCTCTAATACAAAACTAGATTCAAATTCAGCAAGGATTAAGTTTACAATGAATATAGCTAAAGTTAAAATCACAACCAGGAGATTAACAAAGGTTTTTCAAATACCAAGAATCGATCAGGAAGATGAAATAGACACCACCAGGACTGCTAAAGCATTGGTATGGTGTGGATTGGCTCAAACCACTAAGATTGGAAGCACCCTGAACAGGAAGGGTATGAATTCTCAAGGAAAATTCCTGTCAGTAATAATTGGGAAGGTACTATTGTGTAAAACAGGAGTACATGACATGATATCTGCTCAGATGTTTGAACTTATGACAAGAGTAATTTTCAAAATCAAGACTAACTGGAGCAGAGTGGTCTTTGATAAAATAACAGAGAGTATCAAGAAGCCTAACATGGGAAGAATTCCTAGTTTATACTTAGTTCATGCCATTCCTAATAGCCTCAACTTTAAGATAAGATCCAAGAGCAATCACATTAGGAGAATGGACATGAGGATACTGACAAGGTGGGATAGAGTCCTATCCAAAGAAACACCTGCAGTTGAGAAGAAGAAGGAGAAAAAGAAGAAGGTCGTAGTTGTGGAAGAAGATTCTTCCAGTGAATCTGGAGAACAAGAAAGTTCAAGCTCTGAAAAACAGGACGATATAATAGCTGAGAATTCTCCAAGGAACTCACCTAGAACTGGTGATCAGGTGTCAGGGGAGAATATATAATAGAAGGATCCAATTGAGGGGGAGAACCTCAATGATCTACTAGAAATTGAAATGGATACAGTAAATACAGTAATAATGGAAGTTGTACAAGAGCTAGAACAAACAAAGGTTCTTGAAAAGGAAATGCCTGACAGAGAGATGGAGGATGAAATCCCCAAGGAGATTGAAGAAGAAATACTTCTGGATAAAAATATACATATCCAAGGGGAGATGACTGAACTTCAATAGGACCCTGTTCCAAATGCTGAAGCTCATTAGGTTGAGATCAACCTTGATACCACCAATATTAGTGAAGAAGTTTCACTAGTTGAGGGGGAGTTAGCAGATCAGGCCCCAACTACTGAAACAGTTAAAGAACATGCATCTGTGGAGGTGGTTAGTTCATCAGAATCTGAGGAGGAAGAAGCCTCTCAGCTAAAGAAAAGGAAATTGTCTGAACTAAAGAAGAAAAGTAAAAGCTATAAGAAGATTATACAATCTGGACAACATCTGCTCCTCCAGTGGATTCAATCTCACTTCTAGTTCAACTCCAGATTATGCTTGACCAACAAAGAACTCAACATGAGAAGTATGTGGGTGAAAGCAACAAGGAGTTGCAGTTTCAGCTAGCTCATGACATTAAACCTATAAGATTTGAAGTAAATCTACTAAAGAAGGATATGACAGATTTCTTTGAAAGGGGAGCAAATGCTGTGGTTTACATTGCTAAACAGCAACAAGAATCAAAGAAAACAAAAGATGAAATAGCTGTAAAGCAAGGCTATGTCCTTGAGAATCAAAGAATAATGGATGAGAACATGACTGTAAATATTAATGAATCACTAGTCAAGCTGGCTGAACAAACTACTGCTCTAAAACCAAGATAACTTCTGGCAAGGATTTGGATGACCATTTACTGAAAGTAAAGAATGCTTTAACTTCAGGAATCAATTATCTAGATGGTCAAGTAAGATTTCACAAGAATGATTTAAGGGATCATATAAAAAGAGAAGTCATAAAGGGGGAGTGGGTAATGATAAAGGCTATCTCTGAGCATGCTACTTGGATCTCAAATAGCATCAGAGAAACTTTAGGCCATCCTCGCCTATGGTATGATGGAGACCATACTGCTGAGTCTTGTTGCCAACCAACTCATTTTGAGGCCATTCAAACTCCTGTCCAATTCATGTACATACCAGCTCATTTTGAGTACATCCAAACTACTGTCCAATCCATGTATAGTCCTCTAGGTCAAATTCAGAATATAGTATGTAAGGAGGTTAAAATGACTAATTATGCAATGTTAAAAGAAAAGAAAGCTCAATTATCCAAGAAAAGATTCAGGGAGCAAGCTGAGGCTAAGTTAGATTTTGGATAATGGAGTCCAAAATCTAGATCAATTATACTCACTGTATGGAAATCAGTCAATGCTAATGAAGCTGATAGGGGAAAATGGTATATAGAGCAAGAGTGGGCTAAGCACTTAAAGCAGCAGGAGGCCATCCAAATATTCAGAAATGATCTGAAGGCAGGTAAGATCCCAGCTAATTCTGTTGAGCCCTGTAAGTATTTCCCCAAGCCCTATAATTATCATGAAAGGCAGAGGATCAAACAAGAAGAAATTACTAAATCCAAGAATGCCAAGGGAAAGGAGAAAGTGGTTGATGACAAAATTCCAGAAGTCAAAGCTAAAATTTAATATGGAAAAGGCATTGCCAATAAAGAGCCAGATCTTTCCTAGATTATTTTTTGAACTTTTGTAATTTTGTTTTTTGTTAAGAACTTTGTAACAAACCAAAAGGTATAAACTGATAACAAATTGGAATGAAAAGTTTGTTTGAACTTGGTTATATTTGTGTGTTCATTCCTATGTTCTTTACATTTTTGTTCAGCACTTTTAATTCATATTTTGGTATCATGGTGTATATCATTGAAATGAGGTTATGACTTCTCCAAATAGGGGGAGATTGTTGGATACATTGATAATTGTGTACCTGATTTGCAGAACCCCTTTCAACTAAATGATATACGCAAATTCTAATGTAAGCCCATGGTTTCGACGGATAAAACTATGCGTTCTTAGGTTCGGTAAATAAATTAAAATACGTGGCGAGCAATATTTCTCTAAACTAATAATAACGATGATTCCTACAATATAGAAATGCACAACGTAAAGGATCTCTACCCCTTATAAAGATTAAAGAACGGCTATATGCAAATGTACGCTCAAGCAAAAAGGACCTACCCGATCCGGACAATTAACAATTCAAAATAAAATTATACGCAAACATTCAAAATTCCAATAAGAGATGGTCTAGACTAAAATAATGATTTAAAATTATGTACAAATCAATCACAAAATTAATTAATATGAGGGTATACCAAATCACTTGAACGCAAGGGGAAATCAAGGGTGATGAACCCAATTTCTTCTAGTGTTCACGTGATCTACCCGCTCCAATTATACGAGAATATTTGGGAGAAAAACATGCTTAAAATTTAGATTTTAATTAGCACGATTTCAATATAAATCAGGAAATTAACTAACCTTCTAATTCCACCAAATCTCACAAATAATATTAGAAGAAATAACAAAAGAGATGTTTAAAAATTCGTTACCCAATCCCATGAAGTCCGTCCACAATATTGGGTGGATGAAATGCTCATGAAAGTAGTATATTTCCTATTTCCATGCAAACCCACGGATCCACGCCTGACGATAAAGTTGCAAGCCATTCTTCCTTTTCTATAACCTTTGGAGTGAGAAATTTTGAGGGACTATATATATGGAAAGTGGAGAGATAAAAGGTGGTGGAAAAAGGTTGAGGGTGGTCGGGTTTGGTTTGGTGATGATGAGGGTAGTCGGGTTTGGGTGTTGGATGGTAAGAGAGGGCTTGGGTTGGTTGTTGAGGTGGTGGCCGAGTGGTGGAAGGGGAGGAAAGAGGTTGGCGGCTAGGGAGGTGTCAGACTATGGTTTTGGGAGGGAAGAAAGGCTCGATTTTTGGGAGAAGATAAGAAGAGGGGCTATTAGTGGGGAACTAGAGGAGGAGGAGGAGGAGAGGTAGCCGAGAGATAGAGAGGGTAGTAGAGGTGGCCGGCGGCCAAGAGGAAGAGAGGGAGAAGGGGGCCGAATCTTGACTTAGAGGTAAGGGGGAAAGAGGGGGAAAATTCAAAGCTTGAATTATAGGTTTTTTTCTTTTTCTTCTTCACTACTAAATTCTTCATAACCATAGCAATATATAGCCTACACCACTCCATCTCCTCCATTCAAAATTCAAAATGAAACTATGATGGTTATAAGCACCCATCATTACATGAAATAAAAATAATACAACATGATGGTTATATGCACCCATCATAATACATGAAATAAAAATACATGAAATAAACTCTTAAAAAAATTGCTTAAAAATAAAATTGCTAAAAAAATAATAATTTAATAAAATATATAATTATAATTATTTAATTTATAATTATATATTTTATTTAGTGGTGGCGGCAGACGTCGTGCAAAACATGTCGCGGCGATGGAGAAGGGCGTCGTGGTAGAATCCCATCCTCGAGCTTGCGACAATGATCATCCCAATCCACGAACTCTCTCAGACGAGGATCAATGGCGGCCGCAACAGCAACGTCTCCATCAAATTCGTATTTGATGTATGTTGAGTTTACTTATGCAGTTTCTATGTTGAAGGAAAAAATAAACTAAGTACAAAGTGTCGAGACACTACCAAAGTGTCGACACCTTTGTAAAAGCATTGCTCAGACTGGAAGCAAACTTTGTCGACACTCAGGACTAGTGTCGACACATTTTACACAAGTTATGTAGAGACTTGAAGCAAGCTGTGTCGACACCCAGGACTTGGGTCGACACCCTTAGTCAAGAAAAAAACTGTGTCGACACATTTTATACAAGCAATGCCGAGATTGGAAGAAAGCTGTGTCGACACCCAGGACTTGGGTCAACACCGTTAGTCAAGAAACAAGCTACGTCGACACTCAGGACTAGTGTAGACACATTTAATACTAGTTGTATTGAGATAAGAAGCTAGCTGTGTCGACACACTCGATTATTGTCGACATCCCTATAAGAGAAGTGTCGACACCCAGGATTGGTGTCGACAGAATCTAAGTATAGAAGTGTCAGCACTCAGAACTGGGGTCAACACCTTCATGCAGAAGCTCTTAAGACAGAAATTCTTCTATGTACATAATTAGAAGCCAAAAGTTCTGACAACCGTTAGAACTGTCAGATGTTAGTGTATTAACTGGGGAGCTAGTCACTCTTGCCAAAGCCTATTTAAGGAGACCAACACAATAGAAACAGATGAGTGATTATTCTTACTCTTCTCATCTAAGTCTGTCTGAACAATTCAATAAAATTCTGAAGGTGGAGAGGAGGCAGATCGTGGATCAACTTCTTTTTTCTCCAGCCATGTTCAACCCTACCTTTTCCTATAAGAAGCTTTGAAAAAGCAAAGAAGGGTTAAACTGATGTAGGATTGCACGTTGACACCGAAATATAACTACGGACTAACACTATGCCTCTCTACAATCCAATCCTACACTCGCATAGTCGCTGCGCATCACACACGTTTTTCTATTATATAAAGTAGATGCTAGCGTACGGGTAGCCAAACTGTTAGGAATCGAACAAAGGCGATAGGCCGATATCCGATCGAGCTAAAAGGACCACTATTAGGTCCGACCGAGCGGAGTTGTACCAAAAGAGATCTAGCGAATAAAATGCGATTCGGAAGGGGTAGATCTCTCCCAACAAAACTCCAAAGAGGTTCGCCAAACCTTCTCGAATATCAAATAAAAATAAAGAAGAATTACACTAACAAGAGAATGATAACCACGATGAATCAATACTATCAAAATTTAACGCGAAAGATAAACAACCACAGGAATATTTCTAGGGAAAGAATCAAACAAGAGTAGAATTATTTTCGTTACCCAAACCGGAATAGGTGATTCCGATTACTCTCTACTTGTATCGTCTTTTAACGGCTCCGCCGGAGTCGAGTCGGATGGGGATGAAATCTTGTCCGCCTGCGTCGCTTCACGCCAGAGTTGGGGTCCACAAGGAGGCAACCCTTTCCTTGGCTGAATTATGCAAGAAGGAGTGTGATCGGTTTTTGGTGAGGGAGATGGTGGTGGTCGGGTTTGTAATGAAGAGGATGGCCGAATTTAGTGTTGTGAAGAGGGGTCGGTTTTGTAAGAGGAGGTGGTAGATGAAATGGTGGCTCGGGTTTGTTGAAGAGGAGGGGGGCTCAGATTTGAAGGAGGAGGTTGGTGGTCGGCTAGATGGTGGTGGTTGGTGGTCAAAACTTGTTGTTGTTATAAGGAGGAGGAAGAGGCTTGGGAGGGCTGCTTGGCGGCTTTGTTTTGCAAGAAGAAGAGGAGAGGGGAAGAGGTCGGCGGCCAAGAGAGGGAGAGGAAGAGTGTGGCCGAAATTGCCAAGGAGTAAGGAGGGGAAAATCTTAAACAAGATTAGGGTTTTCTTTTCTTATCATTCTCTAATGAAATCATGAAACAAGGTAGCCTTATATAGGCTTTACATCACTCAACATGGCTACATGCAGCCCGCATAAAGAAAATAAAAACACCATTATTTTAAACCTTGCATGAGATTGAGATAAACATTGCAATAATAAAATAAAGCTTCTAATAATTATTTTAGATTGGTTTGCGCCGCGGGCAGATATTTTGGCGTCGCTCCACATGGTCATCACGACGCCACAAGTCTTTGTTTGGAGGCGGAGAAATATCATCCGTAAGCACGCCATGTTCATCTTCAACATGTTGAGGGTCGTCTTCTCCATCAATCCTCCCCCGCTCAAAAGTACTCATCACTGATGAGTAGATCTGAATGTACCGGTGTGGGAAAGCATCATCCATTAGAACCACGATGTGGAAAATAGCACCACTAGGAGAGGAGAGCACAACAACCTTGAGTATCCTGTTCAGCAAAAATATGTTCCTGGGGAACCTTGGCAACGCATTAGGCAATAAAGGAAAACAAAATTCAGCATCAACAATCAACGTACCTCCTGTGAAGACCGATGCAGATAGCAGTCCAAGCACAAACTCACTACCAAAACTAAAAGAGAACAAAGTGGACCCAAACAGACAGACAGAAAATTCAAGTGGTGGAGAATCATATGGCGTTAAATCAGAAACATCAAAAATAGGGGAAATACCCCAATCAATGGATAACTTCAAATGATATGCAAATTCTCCTAATTTCATTAATATCCGAAAAAGGTCCAACTTGCCAACTCGCAAACTTTCAAAAGTGCCCGAAGGCATCTGTTCAGGGACGAGACACACCAAAACTAAATCATCAATCTTATGGTGAGACGCTCTTTTATGTACGCTGGCATGAATATGATAAGAAGTAATGGGTATGGCTAGCGCTTCACTAAAGTGCTTATGTAAAATGTGATCATGGAGAGCATAATCTAGCGCAAAATTACTTGATTTATTAGTTGGAGTTAACAGACCAAATTCAGGTGGCACTAACGAAACTAATTTAGGTGGCACTAACGGAACTACATCAGGTGGCACCAATAGAACTAAATTAGGAGGCACCAACAAAACTAAATAATGTGGCACAGTAGACGGCCTCATCATAAACATATAATCAAAGACTTGATCATTCTTAAGAATTCGGGAGGATACAGAATTAGTAATTATTATATCGTGACCAAACACAAAATCTATTAACGCACTTCGAGACATGTCCAAAGGAGGGGCCGACAAGGGTGGCATAATAAAATGTCTCCGATCAGGCATAACAAATTCATATCCTAAAGGGTCCACTAGTCGGGTCAACAGATCAGGAGGGAGAGTCCGTAAAACTAAAACAGGGAGAGAGTTAAGATCAAATTTAATTTCACGTGACGGAGTTAGCATCAGGGGACGCTCATCCAGGTCTCCATCAATAATGCCTTCCAGTAGTAAAACTCTCTTACTAGGACATTCTTCCAACACCCTGGACACGTCATCCAATTCAGAAGCAGTAAAGGTCTCCAAAATGGGCACATCAATATGTCTCGGACTAAAAGTGACAAGCTCATTTCCTAACAAGTCATCTAATCAAGTCAAGTGAACCGGAGGGAGAGTCTACATGGTTGATTCCGGAGGAGGAGCTAATTCATACTCACCGTCAAAACACGGATTTAACGTCCAAGAAAAATCCTCCGGGTGCAAGCCATCAAAATCAAAGGGAAAATCAAACAGTAGATTCGTCCTCAAAGAAAACTCAGTCGGATCGTCATCACCTAACTCACTCTCTGATAAACATTGACCACCGGATGAATCTACCAATTCAGCCAAAATGTCGTCCAACCCACTAGATACTTCCTCCAAATCAGAATCAATAACGGTCTCTGAAGTTGGCAAAATTGAACCCGACACAATTTCTAATCCAGATTGGGCTTCAAGCAACGAAGATAACATCAAGGAAATGCCTTTCGGGTCCTCAACGCTAACATCATCCAAAAATAACTTTCCCACATAAGGCAAATATCCCAATAAAACACTTCCTTCACTAGCCAAATCTTCCCATGATGTAGGTACATCGTCAAAATCGGGATAGAGGATTGGGCAAATCGAATCCCGGGGAGAATCTAAATTAGCTTTCACCTCAAGAAACGATGATAATATCAATGAATTATCTCCCGGATGTGCATCACTAAGTTAATCCCAAGATAAACATCCATCCAAAGGTGACTCTTCCAACACCGACGAAACATCTACCAACACTGGGTCTACAGAAGAATCCATGACAATCACGGTAGACGCCTCAGAAATATCGTCGATTGGGAGTGGAGATGATTCCTCAGGGGAGAAATCCTCATCCAGGTCACTAGAGTAACCAATCTCCTCATCGTCACTCAAATCGTCAACGTAATCAGCCTCGTCCTCAGTGACGGGCACAGTCCTAGACACAGCCTCAGACTCAACAGGAGAGTCAACGACTAATGCAGGTAACTTGGGGGGAGACTCACAAGGGTCTACAGGCGTAATCGAGGTAGAATGCTCCAAAGAGCCACGATCAGATACGCCACTAGACTCACATGGAGTAATCGTCTGACATAAGGGAACTTTACTTCTATGAATGTGGTGCTTCTCAATTTCCAATGCAGCATCAAAGATGGTGTTTAGGTCAGCGTGACCATGATGCAGTAACTTACCCAGGATGTAGGGGTTTAACCCCCTACGAAACCTAGAAAGGGTGACCTCAGGCAATTCATTGACATCTCTCCTAACCATCATATCCTTAAAGAGTTGTATATAATCTGAGACCGACTTATTTCCTTGTTTAAGGGTAGACAAATCATCAGTTATCTGCTGCTCGGTCTGGGCGTTTTGTTTATAGTCATTCTTAAAGGCAGGTATGGAACTAGTGTCATAATGATACTCACTCGCAGGCTTCGTGTTAGTAGTGCGGAGATAGGCGGGATCAAATTGATCCGAGAGTAGGCTACGCATTGCCCGCCAAGTATGTTTATAACTACCAACACGACGCTCTTCGTTTTGCCAAAATACGCGGGCTTGACCTACTAATCGATCTCGGGCGATGTTAACCTTTTGGTGGTCATCCCATAAGTGATAATTAAAATAATTTTCCAGTCCCTTAAGCCAATCTCTAAAAATTTGGGTCCATCCTAACCCGTCATAAGATAAATCTGGTGTGCCCTAGGGGTGTGTTTAGCCATATCCTTAGCATATGAATAGTCTAACCGGGCAGCATATACGTCATATGCCATTTTAGTAAGACCCAGAGAGAAATTCGATCTAGATTTTGTGCACATGCAAGGAGAAATGTTTCTGGCCCTAAAAAACTAGGATAGTCGGAATTGTTCCCGCTTAGCCACTAGGGTTAATATGATATAAAATATATTTTCTTGCTGGAAAAAATATGTGGATTATTAATAAATAGTTTTAGATTTTTTTGCTAAAAAATAAAAATATAGGCCACTATCTGCAAACCAACAATTAGATTTTAAAACAACTAAATAAAAATAATGACTTAATGAAAAATAATTTTTTTTGGTTTTCTTACTAAGAAAATGATGGAGAAATTCCAGAATTTTGTTTTTTTGAATTTTGAGAAAATAAGGAAATTTTAGGACGTTATTTGCAGACCAAAATTTTAAAATTGATTTATATGTTGTGCAATGAAACATGCAAATTGTGTGTCGGTGCTCAAAGCAAAATGGGGAGGGGGCCAATCAGGAAATTGACGTGAACCTCCCTCTGATAACAAATTGATGTAGGCTTGCACGTTGACACCGAAATATAACTACGGACTAACACTATGCCTCTCTACAATCCAATCCTACACTCGCACAATCGCTGTGCAACACACACATTTTACTATTATGTAAAGTAGATGCTAGCGTACGAGTAGTCAAATCATTAGGAATCGAACAAAGGCAATATGTTGATATCTGATCGAGCTAAAAGGACTAATATTAGGTCCAACCAAGCAGAGTTGTACCAAAAAAGATCTACCGAATAAAATGCGATTCGAAAGGGGTAGATCTCTCCCAACAAAAGTCTAAAGAGGTTCGCCAAACTTTCTCGGATATAAAATAAAAATAAAGAAGAACTACACTAACAAGAGAATGATAACCACGATGGATCAATGCTGTTGAAGCCAAAAATGACCCCAACGAATGTTCACAAACCAAAGTGCAGCCGACGCCTACTTCTCTCTTACCTCGACCCTTGACTGGCTGCTAAGGTCAAAAGACTGACCCAAAGCCTCAGCTGGGAGGTCCCACCACACACCCGGAAGATCTCTGAGAGCTTCCCCTCCAAAGCCAAATGCTGGGCTGGGAGCTCCTCAGAAGGCACTAGAGTTGGAGAATAATAAAAGCCTGCCTTCCAAAGAGCCCCTATGGGTCTTTTTATAGTCTTCCTTTGACTTGAAAATACTGAAATACCCCTGAGGGGTCTGCCAAAAGCCAAATCCCGCTGTCATCCCAAGGGCATTTGGATAATTTTACCTCGGGATAATATATTATAAAATAATTCCCTTTACGAGCGCCGGGCCCTACCACGTGGGCCCACTTGGCGAGAACCCTGGCTGTGAAGGCTCTCGCCGGACCCCCACCTGGGCCAAACCTAGTGAAACCCCTTGCCAGGGAGGTTCGCGCCCTTCACGGTCTTGAAATTACCGCGACTGAAGGCCTACTTGGGGCCTTCTCGCCTCCCCTGGGCGGGAGCTTGCCCTAAGGCGGAAGCTTCCGTGGTCGACGATCTCTCCTACCGAGAGCTCGAGTATCTGCTTTGGTTGGTCGACGATCTCTCCTGCCGAGAGCTCGACTATCTGCCTTGGTCGGTCGACGATCTCTCCTGCCGAGAGCTCGACTATCTGCCTCGGTTGGTCGACGATCTCTCCTGCCGAGAGCTCGACTATCTGCCTTGGTCGGTCGACGATCTCTCCATCTTTTCCCTGCCCTTGGTGGGAGCTCCTACAGGACGAGAACTCCACAAGTATGCCTTAGGGTTAACCCAAGGCTAACCTGAGGCTAGCCCAGTTCCTCAGTGGTGTCTCCGGGTCCTACCCAGCGAATATGGGGTTGTACACAATCCCCGCTCTTTTCGAGCTAGCCCCGCGCTCGACAAGACAAGTCTAACCCCCGAAATATTCGCTGGACACGTGCCCGCCTATCGAGGGAATCTTTTGGGGGGCCCCACTGCGGCTATAAATATGCACTGATAGGCGTCCATACGCCCTGCCCCTGAAGTACGGTTTTCCAGCTGAGCTCTCGCCTCAGGGATTTTTGCGCGAGCTTACCATGCATCCCAAACGTGCTGCCAAACCGCTTCCGCAAGACCTCCAAGACCGGTTAGCCGCTGCCCAAGCGCGGGCCTTGGCTAACTGTGCGGCGGTGGCTCCATGGTTAGCGAGAAAGACTTCAACCGCCGGGCCTTCCGAGCCGAAGAAGAAGGAAAAGAAAAGGGCGAAGGTGGTCCGGCGGGACCTTTCTCGTGAGAACAGGGATCCTCCTTCCCCCACTCCCAATCCTGCGGGGGATCCTTCTCCGCAGAAGGTAAGCCTTTCAACCGTTCCTATCGAGCTGATTGTGCACTAGATCCGATGGTTAAAGTAAGCTTTCGCAGGAATCCGCTCCTAACGATGATGCCGAGATCCCGCCAAGTTCTTCGAACCTGCCCGCTCATTCACCCAAGGACCAAACGCGGGTCTCGGAGAGGATTCCTCCGGCCGAAACCGGAACGATAGGTACATTTTCCCTTGTCAATATTTCAACCCGACCCTTTCTTTTCTGAACCGTCTTCTCGCAGTGCCAACTCCTGCCGACCCGGGTCTAACCACCCGGGAAGATGAAGCGAGAACCGTTGATGTGCCTCCTGCGGTGGCCAATCCTATCCTGCAGGCGGGAGGGGCGGCTTCTGAACCTTCCGCTACTCTCAAGGATGTCGATCGTCCCTTGAGAGAAGACAACTCCCCTCATGCTTCCGGCCAGGCCGGGATCGTCGTGCGCGAGCCCTTCCGCCCGGGGCTGGGCAAGCCTCTTCACCTCCTTTATGGAACCAACGGAGGGGCCGGGCCTTCTCGTCCAACTTTGGTTGACGGTTCTCGCCCAGCCGCAGGTATGCGAAAACTTTTCTGGACTGTTGATTGTCATTCCTCGACCAAAATTCTCGTGCGTTTCTTTCGCAGGTGATCCTGGCTTGCAGTCGGGAGTCAACGAGGAAGGAGAAGAAGAGGAAGAAGAGGAAGAGGAAGGGGAGGATGAAGAGTCCCCTCTCCCTTCGTCTGGCGAGATAGAAGAAACCTTGAACAGCGTTGGGAGCGCGAAGGGGAGAAGGAGGAAGATCTCGGTCATTTTGGCCAAGCTTATCCGGCGAGACCGTGCCCATACTGCCGCGGCGAAAGCATTCCGCGAATCCGTGGAGCAAAGGCTGGAGGCTCTGGAGCGGGATTTCTTCTTAGGCGAGACTGATTGCCCGGGAGGGCCTTCTGCCGAGTCTTCGCCAGGGAGGTGCATCTCGCGGATCCGGGATCACGCCAGGCGGATCAACCTTGGGTGTACCACCCTATCATCCTACTTCAACCCGTTGGCGCCCCCAAGAACTAGGCGGCGAGAACGAGGACGATGGAGCTGGAAGCCCTATTAGCCTTCCCTCTCTGAATCTCAATGTACCTCTTTTATTAGTGTATCTCTTTTCATCGATGTACCTGTAATAAACATTACTGTTAATTAGGTTTATCCAGCTTGCGCTAGCGAGGATCTCGCTTCTACCCATGTCTCTCTTTTCTTTTTCTTTTTATTGCTCTGCGAGGCTTTTAAATTAAGACGCTTACACCAATCTAGGATGCTTGCGCCAATCTAGGAGGCTTGCGTCAATCTAGGAGGCTTGCGCCAATCTAGGAGGCTTGTGCCAATCTAGGAGGCTTGCGCCAATCCAGATAGTTGCGTCGAAACCAGGAACGACCGTTGACCGCTGCCATCCCGAGGGGGAAAATCGAGGCGCCGTTAGCCCGGATTCTTACAGCTGTACTCCGCTGTCACTTTCTCTCTCTGTCGGATGGATTCATGATGATTACGATTCTCTATAAATAGAGAAGTCTACCAACCGCATTTACTTCTTCGATCCGGTACCTCAGCCTCCCTTCCTTGCTCTCGCGTTCTTGATTCCGCTTCGACCTCTTTTCAGCTCTCGCTCTCACTCGCAAACCCACCATGCCTGGCGAGAACAAGGGTCGCGCCCACTGCGCGGAAGCTTTCCAAAAACATCTCTTCCCTTCCTGCAAGCTCACCCTCGACGAATATAACATGATCGTTGACCGCTACATCCCCGCCGGCTTCTCGGCGCGGAACCCGGGAAACCACGATAAGGTGAATACTCCGGAGCCGGGAGAACTCGCCATCCCCCTCGAGCATTTCGAGGTGGGCTTCCGCCTCCGCCTTTGGCCGGAGGTTCGGCTTGCTCTTCGCTATTATGGGGTGGTTCCCGCCCAACTGAACCCGAACTCGGTCGCGATCCTTATAGCATTCATATGCTATATGCGATCCGAGAGGATCGAGTTCAGTTTGCCCATCTTCCAGAAGCTATTCAACTTCCGCGCCAAGGGAGGGGTGGTTTTCTTCTCCGGGCAACTGCTCGAGGTTACCGGTCTCGCCAACAAGCACTACCACTGGGGCGAGAAATTCGTTTATGTCAGCGGAGACTTCGGCAACGTCCCGCTTCAGCCCGTTCAGTACGAGGACGCCGCCTACAAGCCGCCTACTCTGGGATCGCACGAGAGCGCAATCCTGGAATTCTTTGGGACCAAGGAGTTCGATGTTCCCTACCTCAGGCGAGACGTCGACTCCCTCCCACTCGTTCACTCGGGCAAAGGTATGGTCTCGCCTCGGATTCCCTCTTTTATCGAAGATCTTCTCGCGCTGAAGCGTTTTAACTTTGCAGGAGAGCGGGAGGTCCCTCTGCGCCAACCCTTCGCTGAAGGCCGGAGCGTCGAGGGTCTGGTCGCGGGAGGCTCCCTTGCGCTCGCGGAAGCTAGCGCCAGCGCTTGCCGAAACGATCCAGCCCCCCTTTGCCGCCGCCAGCCAAGAAGCGGAAGGTCACCCTTCCTCCTCTCCGAACGCTGAAGAGGCCAAAACCTTCTGCTCTCGAGAAGGGGAAGGCCCCGGCCGTCTCGCCTGTCCAACCCCTTCCCGCAGGCAGCTCCTTCGAAGCGATCCTCCAGAGGGCCAGCGAGATGGATGCCGCCGCCAAGAGCCGCGCCGAGGCTTCCACCGGGAACCCACCAGCCGCAAGCGAGGCTGGGGGAGAAGTGCTCGCCGCCGAAACCTCCGCCCGAGCTCCGCCCCGGGAGGTGCCGAAAGGGCACAGGAACTTTGGCTTCGGCGTGAAGTACGTCGACGCGGAGGGGAAGCCTCAGATGGAATGGGACCCTGAGTCAAACTTGATCAAGTTTATGACGCTCCTTCCCAGCTGGGCGGAGGGGGAAGATGTGACTGGCGAGGCCTTTTCGCTTGGATATGGCCTTTACAGCCGAGAGGATGTCAGCGTGTTTGACCAGATGTCCACTCGCCTTATAGCCTTCGATGCCATCCGGGCTCTATTGTGCGGGTTCGAGCTTGCGCATATGTGTGCGCGCCGAAGCATCACCCTCGACAAGAATTTCACCGATATGCGCAAGGCAAGGGAGGACGCGGTGGATCGAGCGCACACCGTGGGAGAAGAACTCGCGAAAGCTCAACAAGAACTTGCGGATGCTCGACTGGCGCTGTCTCTACGCCCCGCGACTGAGGTAAGCGAGACCCTCCTGAACCCTTGCTTTCGTTTCTCAAAGTTACGATGGTGCAATGTTTCCAGACTGAACTCTTTTTTCACAGGATTCTGCCCAAGTCAAGGAGCTTCGCGCAGAGCTGGCCAACGCGCGCTGCGAGAGCGTCCTCTTGAGGGAACAGCTCCGCGCAGAGCTGGCGAAGGTCCCGCCTCCGGAGCTAGATGCGAGGCTGCGGAGTCGTTACCTCTCGGAGTACGACATTGACAAGCTGCTCCAAGCCAACGCTCAGGCAACCGTCAAGCTGACGCTCGAGACGCTGCGAGACGTCAAGCTGCTTCGGGAGGACGGCGCGACCATCGACGCTCGCCAACTTCTTCCTTGGCTCTACGATCCAGTTCCCAAACCTCCGGGCGCGCCAGACTCGCCTCCCTCAGACATCCCAAGGTCTTCTACCGCCGCTGGCGAGACATCTGAAGAGGGCTCTGGCGATGATTCAAGCGAGAGCACCAGCGGGAGTTACAGCGCGTCCCCCTAAGCTTCTTCTTTCTTTTTGTTTCTTTTGTAATGAGCGAGAGGCTCCAACTTTTTGTAATTAATTTTATGTAAAGTAATGTTTCATCTTTCATTTTCAGTGTGTGCTTGAAAGTATATTGTTCTGCCGAATGGCTTCCGCGCGAGCTTCCGCCGAGACCCTTAGTCTCTTTAGGATAACCTCTTAGAAATCCGTTAGGCGGGAACCTCGCGTCGTTAATTAAGTTGTCCTGCTCAGGTCCGCCGGGAGCCTCCTTTTGCGAGAACCCCCCTTTGACCGAGGCCTTTACTGGCCGAGACCTTTGAGCCGAGACCTTTGAGCCGAGACCTTTGAGCCGAGACCCTTACTGGCCGAGACCTCCGAATCGAGGCCTTTACTGGCTGAGACCTCTGAGCCAAGGCCTTTGGGGTCTTGCCTCCGGTCTAGGTCAGGGCCCTGCCCGCATATTTTTTCCAACCAATTAAACCCCCACCCCACCGGCGAGCCGTCGGACCTGTTAGCTTATATGAGAGCATGCGCAGCGGGTCTACTGGGGTTCGAGCCGAGCTCGTGGTGTCGTAGAAGCGGCTAAGAACAAAGTATCACAAGAGCCAACCTCTCCCCCACAGGCGAGCCTTCGGACCTGCCAGCTTGATGAGAGCCTGCGCAGCGGGTCTACCTGGGGCCGAGCAAAGCTCGGGGTGTCGTAGAAGTGGCTAAGAACAAAGTATCACAAGAGCCAACCTTTCCCCCACAGGCGAGCCTTCAGACCTGCCAGCTTGATGAGAGCCTGCGCAGCGGGTCTACCTGGGGCCGAGCCGAGCTCGGGGTGTCGTAGAAGTGGCTAAGAACAAAGTATCACAAGAGCCAACCTTTCCCCCACAGGCGAGCCTTCGGACCTGCCAGCTTGATGAGAGCCTGCGCAGCGGGTCTACCTGGGGCCGAGCCGAGCTCGGGGTGTCGTAGAAGTGGCTAAGAATAAAGTATCACAAGAGCCAACCTTTCCCCCACAGGCGAGCCTTCGGACCTGCCAGCTTGATGAGAGCCTGCGCAGCGGGTCTACCTGGGGCCGAGCCGAGCTCGGGGTGTCGTAGAAGTGGCTAAGAACAAAGTATCACAGGAGCCAACCTTTCCCCCACAGGCGAGCCTTCAGACCTGCCAGCTTGATGAGAGCCTGCGCGGCGGGTCTACCTGGGGCCGAGCCGAGCTCGGGGTGTCGAAGAAGTGGCTAAGAACAAAGTATCACATAGCCAACCTTTCCCCCACAGGCGAGCCTTCGGACCTGCCAGCTTGATGAGAGCCTGCACAGCGGGTCTACCTGGGGCCGAGCCGAGCTCGGGGTGTGGTAGAAGTGGCTAAGAACAAAGTATCACAAGAGCCAACCTTTCCCCCACAGGTGAGCCTTCGGACCTGCCAGCTTGATGAGAGCCTGCGCAGCGGGTCTACCTGGGGCCGAGCCGAGCTCGGGGTGTCGTAGAAGTGGCTAAGAACAAAGTATCACAAGAGCCAACCTTTCCCCCACAGGCGAGCCTTCGGACCTGCCAGCTTGATGAGAGCCTGCGCAGCGGGTCTACCTGGGGCCGAGCCGAGCTCGGGGTGTCGTAGAAGTGGCTAAGAAAAAAGTATCACAGGAGCCAACCTTTCCCCCCACAGGCGAGCCTTCGGACCTGCCAGCTTGATGAGAGCCTGCGCAGCGGGTCTACCTGGGGCCGAGCCGAGCTCGGGGTGTCGTAGATGTGGCTAAGAACAAAGTATCACATAGCCAACCTTTCCCTCACAGGCGAGCCTTCGGACCTGCCAGCTTGATGAGAGCCTGCGCAGCGGGTCTACCTGGGGTCGAGCCGAGCTCGGGGTGTCGTAGAAGTGGCTAAGAACAAAGTATCACAAGAGCCAACCTTTCCCCCATAGGCGAGCCTTCGAACCTGCCAGCTTGATGAGAGCCTGCGCAGCGGGTCTACCTGGGGCCGAGCCGAGCTCGGGGTGTCGTAGAAGTGGCTAAGAACAAAGTATCACAAGAGCCAACCTTTCCCCCACAGGCGAGCCTTCGGACCTGCCAGCTTGATGAGAGCCTGCGCAGCAGGTCTACCTGGGGCCGAGCCGAGCTCGGGGTGTCGTAGAAGTGGCTAAGAACAAAGTATCACAGGAGCCAACCTTTCCCCCACAGGCGAGCCTTCGGACCTGCCAGCTTGATGAGAGCCTGCGCAGCGGGTCTACCTGGGGCCGAGCCGAGCTCGGGGTGTCGTAGAAGTGGCTAAGAACAAAGTATCACAAGAGCCAACCTTTCCCCCACAGGCGAGCCTTCGGACCTGCCAGCTTGATGAGAGCCTGCGCAGCGGGTCTACCTGGGGCCGAGCCGAGCTCGGGGTGTCGTAGAAGTGGCTAAGAACAAAGTATCACAAGAGCCAACCTTTCCCCCACAGGCGAGCCTTCGGACCTGCCAGCTTGATGAGAGCCTGCGCAGCGGGTCTACCTGGGGCCGAGCCGAGCTCGGGGTGTCGTAGAAGTGGCTAAGAACAAAGTATCACAAGAGCCAACCTTTCCCCCACAGGCGAGCCTTCAGACCTGCCAGCTTGATGAGAGCCTGCGCAGCGGGTCTACCTGAGGCCGAGCCGAGCTCGGGGTGTCGTAGAAGTGGCTAAGAACAAAGTATCACAGGAGCCAACCTTTCCCCCACAGGCGAGCCTTCGGACCTGCCAGCTTGATGAGAGCCTGCGCAGCGGGTCTACCTGGGGCCGAGCCGAGCTCGGGGTGTCGTAGAAGTGGCTAAGAACAAAGTATCACAAGAGCCAACCTTTCCCCCACAGGCGAGCCTTCGGACCTGCCAGCTTGATGAGAGCCTGCGCAGCGGGTCTACCTGGGGCCGAGCCGAGCTCGGGGTGTCGTAGAAGTGGCTAAGAACAAAGTATCACAAGAGCCAACCTTTCCCCCACAGGCGAGCCTTCAGACCTGCCAGCTTGATGAGAGCCTGCGCAGCGGGTCTACCTGGGCCGAGCCGAGCTCGGGGTGTCGTAGAAGTGGCTAAGAACAAAGTATCACAGGAGCCAACCTTTCCCCCACAGGCGAGCCTTCGGACCTGCCAGCTTGATGAGAGCCTGCGCAGCGGGTCTACCTGGGGCCGAGCCGAGCTCGGGGTGTCGTAGAAGATTCCTTCAACCAGGCCTATTCTATCATTGAGATGAGGAGTCATAGCCGGTTAAAACAAAAAACATAAAGATTGCCTACTCAGAGATAGTCAATATTCTGAAATAAACTTATTGAAAATGTAATAGTTATTTACAACATTACAATCCTTCTTCCCCTCTTACGGGTAGAAGCGCTCCAGATCGTCACCACTCCAGGTGTGACTCAAGGTCCTTCCCTCCGCATCCTGGAGATAGTAGCCTCCGTTAATCAGAGCCTTCTCTACTATATAAGGCCCTTCCCAGCTAGGGTTGAGCTTACCAACCGCGGCCGACCTTCCTGCAGCGTCGACCTTTTTCAGTACTAGATCCCCCTCGGCGAATTGCTTGACTCTGATGTGCTTATCGAAGTACCGAGCCATTCGCCGTTTTACTTCCTCTTGCCTGATGGCGGCAACATCCCGCAGCTCTTCCACCATATCTAATGAGAGGCGCAACCCTTCCTCATTCTCCAACCTCCAAGCTTCGCTTCCCTCAGCCGCGGCCGCAACCCTTGGGGACCGAACCTCGAATTCCACCGGGAGGACAGCCTCACACCCATGAGAGAGCTTGAATGGGGTCTCCCCTGTGGCCGTGTTCGGAGTCGTTCGCAAGGCCCACAGAACGGAAGGGAGCTGTTCCACCCAGTTACCCTTCAGGTTCTCCACCTTCTTTTTGAGCAAGCTGACAATGATCTTGTTGGCCGCCTCCACCTGGCCATTGCTCCGAGGATGATGGACAGAGGCGAACCTGAGGTCAATCCCCAATTGGGTGCAAAAACTGATGAATTCTTCACTGGCAAACTGAGGACCGTTGTCTGTCACTATCGCTTGGGGCAATCCGTGCCTGCAAATGATTTCCCCCCAAATGAAGTTCCTGATGACCTGGGAGGTTGCCTTGGCTAACGGCTTGATCTCCAACCACTTGGAGAAGTAGTCAATCATAACTAGGAGGAATCTCCTCTGCCCGCTAGCTGGAGGAAAGGGTCCAACCAGGTCCATTCCCCAAATGGCGAAGGGCCATGGCGCCGTGATGCTTCGAAGCCTTTGGGCGGGCAAGAGCTGGAGGGGAGCATGTACTTGGCACTTCCGACACCTCCTTGCGAACTCAGCTGTATCCTTCCTCAAAGTCCGCCAGAAATATCCTTGCCTTATCACCCTTGCTTCCAATGTCCTTCCCCCTGAATGACTGCCGCATTCTCCGGAATGCACCTCTTCCAGGATCCCTGGGACTTCCTCCTCGGTCACACACCTCGCGAGGAGTCCTGACAACATCTTCCGATGCAAGCTCCCTTCCAGCATCAGGTAATGAGCCGCCTTATGCCTGAAGCTCTTGGCATCCTTGACTTCTTCCGACAGTTCTCCTGTGGTCAAGAAGGTCACCAACGGATCTACCCATGAGGACTGCCGATTCACCTCTATCACCTCCCCCTCTTCAATGGCTGGCCGAAATAGTTCGGTTAGGGTACCTCCACTCCGAGGCCCGAACTTTGCTAATCGGTCAGCTGCCATGCTTTCCTCCCTGGGAACATGTTGAATAGAAAAAGAACGGAAACCTCCAATAATAGTTCTTACCTTTGATAGATATCTTGCGAGGGTAGGCTCCCGGACCTCGAAGTCCCCTCGGATCTGCGATGCCACCACCATTGAGTCTGTGAAGGCCTCCACATCCTGAATTTCCAACTCCTTTGCCAGTCGGAGACCGGCTATCACGGCTTCGTACTCCGCCTGATTATTGGTTATAGGGAAGTGGAAAGCCACTGCTTGTTCTATGGTAACCCCTTGGGGACTTTCCAGTACCATACCTCCTCCCAGGGAGTGCCTTCCTGAGGCTCCATCGACCATCATCTTCCATTCCTCCGACGGCCTCGGCTCTTCTTCCTCGGCCTCAGTGACATAATCCGCCAAAAAGTCCGCCACGGCTTGGGCTTTGATGGAGAGCCTTGGGACGAAAGAAATGTCAAACTCGCTTAGCTCGATGGACCACTTGTCCCACCTTCCTGAATGCTCCACCCCCTCAAAGACCTTGCGAAGAGGATGGTCGGTTACCACCCTAATCGAGTGCGCCTGAAAGTAAGGGCGAAGCTTCCTAGCTGAGATGACCAAAGCATACGCTAGCTTCTCCAGGATGGGGTATCGGATCTCCGCCTTTTTTAAGATTCGGCTTACATAATAGACGGGCAACTGTTTCTTCCCCTCCTCCCTAACCAAGACGGAGCTCACTGCCTCTACCCCACTCCGAGATACAAGGCTAGGTCTTCCCCTTCCTTCGGGCTTTGAAGTAGCGGAGCTTGGGAGAGTTGCCTCTTCAGCCCCTGGAATGCCTCTTCACATTCGGCCGTCCATTCAAACACTTGGTTACCACGAAGTACTTTAAAGAAAGAGGAACACCTATCCCCTGACCGAGAGAGGAACCTACTTAGCCCGGCCAACTTCTCGGTCAAGCGCTGGACTTCCTTGGCTCTGCGAGGTGATTCCAGGTCTAGAATAGCCTTAACCTTATCGGAGTTAGGTTCTACCCCCGCGGGAGTCAAGAGGTGTCCGAGGAATTTCCCGCGACTAGCCCCGAAGACGCACTTCAAGGGATTCAACCTCATCTTGAACCTTTGCAGGGTGGCAAACATTTCCTCCAAGTCCCGCAAGTGGGAATCAACACACTTGCTCTTGACCATGAGGTCGTCCACGTAGACCTCCAGGTTCCTTCCCCTTTGATCTCGAAAGATTCGATCCATCATGCGTTGGTACGTTGCCCCTGCGTTCTTCAACCCGAAGGGCATCATCTTATAGTTGAATCCTCCCTCTCTTGTGATGAAGGAAACATCCTTGACATCAGGAGGGTGCATCCGGATCTGATGGTAACCTGAAAATGCATCTAAAAAACTCATAAGAGAAAAACCGACGGCTGAGTCAACCAACGCGTCGATTCGAGGCAAGGGGTAGCAATCCTTGGGACATGATTTATTTAATAAAGAAAAATCAATACACATGCGCCATTTTCCTCCTCCCTTCTTGACCATTACCACGTTGGAGATCCAGCCTGGATACTGGATCTCGGAGATGAAGCCTGCGTCCAGGAGCTTTTTGACCTCCTCTCGGATGGGGACTTCTAGCTTGGTGGCGATAGCCCTCATCTTTTGGCGTATGGGGCGGGCTCTGGGATCCAGGTTCAAGCGATGACAGGCCACGTCCGCGTCAATGCCTGGCATGTCTGCCGCGTTCCAAGCAAAGATGTCGATGTTGCTTTGGATGCAGGCTCGCATCCGCTCCTGATCCTCGAGGCTCAAGCCTCCGCTGATCCGAATCCTTTGCACCTCCCCCGCTCTTGTAAGCACCTCCATCTCCACCACTTCTTCGGCCGGCTCCAGCCCCGACCGCTCCCAACTTACCCTTGCCTCTTCCTGCTCAAACTCGAGCTCCTCTCCCCCAACCTCAACAACTTCCATTGCCTCCTCCAGGCTCTCCTCCTGCCTCTGCTCTTCTTCATCCATCACTACTCTCGCCTCTTCTAGGCTGATCTCCTCCATCTCTGCCAACTCCTCAACAACCTCCATGACCTCTCCCAGGCTTATCTCCCCTTTCTCAACCCCTTCCTGCTCAGCCATCTCCTTCTCCAACTCCTCTGCCTCCGCCATCCACGACACGGTATTAACCACCGTCACATAGCATTGCCTTGCCATCTTCGGATCCCCCCTGATCCTAACCTGCACCCCTCCATTGTTGAACTTGAGGCATTGGTGGTATGAGGAGGGTACGCAGTGAAAGGCGCTGATGAGGGGACGTCCAAAGATGGCATTGTAACTACTCGGGGCGTCCACGATCACGAACCGACAGTTCCGTGAGACGCCCCCAAGCCTCACATGCAGGCCCACTCCCCCTTCCACTTCTTTCCTTTCTCCGGAGAAGACAAAAAGCGGTCCATCAGAAGCCAGGACCCTTTTTCCTTCCACCCTCATCTCATCGAAGGCCTTCTTGAAGATCACATTCACCGAGCTCCCATTGTCCACCAGTATCCGGGAGACGGTGTAGTTTTCTATCGCTGTCTGGATCACAAGCGTGTCGCAGAACGGATCCTCGTAGTCTGGCATATCCGCGGATGAGAAGGTGATCTTCTCCTCTGGGGGGGGGGAGCCAGGGAGGTTGAGGCGACCCCTCGGCGGAACATGGTTTGAAGGCCCCCCTTGCGGGTTGCCTCGATCCCCACTCCCCCATGGATCACTCCGATCCCTCCTCGGGTCCCCACGTCTACCCTGTCTTCACACCTATCCTCAGCCTCTTCTCGCTGTACTTTGACGATCCTTACAGGCGGGTCTTGCCTTCCGGCCCCTCTGGCCCCTCTCATCTCCAGAAACTCTGGGCAGGTGGCCGTTGCGTGACCTTCCTCCTGATGGAAGTCACAATAGGGCAATGCCACCCTGCCCCCTCTTCCTTCTCCTCCTCCCCTTCTTCCGGCTCCCCGAATTCTTCCTCCTCTTCCTCTTCCCACCTCCATGGCCTCCTGCGGCGGTGGGAAATGACCCCTTGGTCCTTGTCGCCATCCTCCCTGCTCCAGCCTTCTTTGCTCCCGGAAGTTATCTCTTCCCTGAAGCCCTCCTTAGCCCTGTGGGCGACCCTCCTGAGGCCTCCAACCCAGTCGGTTGTTCGGCTCCCTGACCCCCCCATGCTGCTGCCCCTGCCCTCGGGGCTCTTCTCTTCTTCTATCTTCCCTCGGCTCCCTCTGTTCCCTCTGCTCTCTCTGCCTCCCCACTACCGGCTCCCTCACATCATCCTCGACCAACCTGGCCAGCTTCCTCGCAAACGCAGGGTTTGCCCTTTCAAAGTCTATCTCCTTCGCCGCCCTCTCCATGAGCTCCTCAAAAGAGAGAGGGGGCACCCTCTTCAACTCCATGCTGAAAAACCCTGGTCTCAGCCCCAGGGTGAAGGCAAGCATCAGCGCGTACCCCGGGACCTCTTGGACCAGGAGAATCTCCTCTTGGAACCGGTCGACATAGTGACCCAGCGTCTCCTCCGGCCCTTGCCTCACTGCAAATAGGCATTCAGCCTCCTTCTTCATTTTCTTCGAAGTTGAGAATCTCAACAGAAAACCCCTCCGCAGATCCTCAAAGCTATACATGGAACTTGCCGGCAACTGGTGGAACTAGTCCCTGGCCTTCTCTTTCAGAGTGATGGCAAAAAGCCTACACTTGAAGGCATCCGACATTTGTCTGATGGACACCACGTCCTCGAACCATTGCACGTGCTGAACCGGGTCATCCTTCCCGGTGTAGTAGGTCATGTCCGGCTCCCAGAACCCCTCCGGCACTGTAGCCGAGACAATGAGCTCACTAAAGGGGGTCTCGCCTCCCGCCTGGCGAGAAGGCACATCTCGCGACCTCGGTTGGCTGGACCGATCCGCGAGACCATGCCCAGGGAAGAGTTCCCGCACCGTCGCCTCCTTCTCGCCCAGATCCGCCGGAAGCTCCTTCTCGAGACGCTGGCCTGGGAAAAGCTCTCGCGCGGCTACGTCCCTCTCGCCTGCCTCCACCGGGACCTCCTTCCCGGGGCGCTGCCCTGGAGCGTTCTCGCCTAGCAGCGGAACCACCTCCACCGGAACATGCGGCGTCTCCCACTCATTCCTTGCCGAGAAGGCCAAGTTGATCGTCTGCATGACTTCCCGCCTGAAGTCCTCAAACATCTTCTTCATCGCCTCGTCCACCCGGGTGGGGGATCCTCCTGCGCCTGATCCTTCACCTTCGCCTCCTGCCATGGGACTTAACTCGAGATTTTCTTACACCGGCTGCTTCCACGCTCACCGCACCAGAACTGTTGAAGCCAAAAATGACCCCAACGAATGTTCACAAACCAAAGTGCAGCCGACGCCTACTTCTCTCTTACCTCGACCCTTGACTGGCTGCTAAGGTCAAAAGACTGACCCAAAGCCTCAGCTGGGAGGTCCCACCACACACCCGGAAGATCTCTGAGAGCTTCCCCTCCAAAGCCAAATGCTGGGCTGGGAGCTCCTCAGAAGGCACTAGAGTTGGAGAATAATAAAAGCCTGCCTTCCAAAGAGCCCCTATGGGTCTTTTTATAGTCTTCCTTTGACCTGAAAAATACTGAAATACCCCTGAGGGGTCTGCCAATAGCCAAATCCCGCTGTCATCCCAAGGGCATTTGGATAATTTTACCTCGGGATAATATATTATAAAATAATTCCCTTTACGAGCGCCGGGCCCTACCACGTGGGCCCACATGGCGAGAACCCTGGCCGTGAAGGCTCTCGCCGGACCCCCACCTGGGCCAACCCTGGCGAAACCCCTTGCCAGGGAGGTTCGCGCCCTTCACGGTCTTGAAATTACCGCGACTGAAGGCCTACTTGGGGCCTTCTCGCCTCCCCTGGGCGGGAGCTTGCCCTAAGGCGAAAGCTTCCGTGGTCGACGATCTCTCCTACCGAGAGCTCGAGTATCTGCTTTGGTTGGTCGACGATCTCTCCTGCCGAGAGCTCGACTATCTGCCTTGGTCGGTCGACGATCTCTCCTGCCGAGAGCTCGACTATCTGCCTCGGTTGGTCGACGATCTCTCCTGCCGAGAGCTCGACTATCTGCCTTGGTCGGTCGACGATCTCTCCATCTTTTCCCTGCCCTTGGCGGGAGCTCCTACGGGACGAGAACTCCACAAGTATGCCTTAGGGTTAACCTAAGGCTAACCTGAGGCTAGCCCAGTTCCTCAGTGGTGTCTCCGGGTCCTACCCAGCGAATATGGGGTTGTACAAATGCTATCAAAATTCAACGCGAAAGATAAACCGCCACAAGAATATTTCTAGGGAAAGAATCACACAAGAGTAGAATTATTTTCATTACCCAAACTAGAATAGGTGATTCCGATTACTCTCTACTTAGATCATCCTTCAACGGATCTGCCGGAGTCATGTCGGATGGGGATGAAATCTTGTCTGCCTTTATTGCTTCACGCCGGAGTTGGGTCCACAAGGAGGCAACCATTGCCTTGGCCGATTTATGCAAGGAGGAGGGTGATCGATTTTTTGTGAGGGAGATGGTGGTGGTCGGGTTTGTAATGAAGAGGATGGCCGACTTTGGTGTGGTGAAGAGGGGTCGGTTTTGTAAGAGGAGGTTGTTGGAACACCCTATTACTAATTTGGGTAAGGATCACTATGTGCTTAGGAATTTATTTTGACCTTGCTGTATTGTCTGATAGGTCAATTAGAATGAGTCTTAGGGTTAGTACTTAGGTTTGAAAGCTGCCCTCAAGACCTTCTAAAGATCAGAATTCAAGTGCTAAAGACTAGGACAATTGTCGTCGAGCTCAGGTCGACGAAACGTCGAACTCAGTTCGACTATCTCTGAGCTCAGTTAAATGAGGCGTCGAACTCTGTTCGACGATCTTCGAGCTCAGATCGACGCTCTGTCTCTAGTTGTTTTCCAATCTCTAAGATCAGGTCGACGATCATAGAGCTCAGATCGACGATTTCTATTTTTAGTCTAAGTTCAATCTCTGAGCTCAGGTCGACGATCTTTGAGCTCAGATCGATGATTTTCTGAAGAGATCGACGATTTCAGGATTCAAATTCAGGACAGTTATGGAATTCATTCAGACTTATTTTTAGTATTTATGGCAAAGGATTTTGTAGCCGTTTTAATCAATCTGGAGCAAGTGTCAAGGAAGACTAATTGGAATGTTTCTTAAGGACTTTCCTCTAGAGGCAGATATTAGTTAAGGTAGTCATTTATGACAGATTAACAGCTATCAAGAAGTCAGAATCTTATATACTCACAACAGAGTCATTTTGAAATACAAGATAGAGAACTGACAAGTTTTGAAAAAAGAATACAAAAGAGAGAACAAGAAAAGTATTCATCAAGAATTCATCTTCTGGAATAGACTCAGTAGACAAAAGTTTACAGAATTACTGAGTAAGAATTCTTAAAGAACACAAGGAACATTACTGTGAAGGAGATTATCTGCTATTCTACTCCTTCAAGCATCAAGTGTTCAAAAGCTGCTTCATCAAGGACTCCAAACATCACACATTTCAGCATCTGCTGAAATCAACTATTGCTGGAGATCTGAAGCAACTGATGGCCTATCACCCTAAGCAAAGCTCATCTTCCTGAACCCTTATAGATCTCAGGGGGAGCTTTGACAACATCTTCCACTTGTCTTCTCTAAGATTGTTGACAGAGAAGAACAACTCAACTTATTTTCTTTTTCCTTTCTCTCCTGTAAAAGGGTTTCTCAAAACTCCCTTTAAAAGTTTTGTGGCTGGTTCCTTAGACCTTGTCAAAACTCAGTGGTGGCAAGACACCTTATCAAAAAAATCTAGGTTTGGTTTTTGAGCACCTTATCAAAAGCTCATTGGTGCCCAGGACACCTGATTAACTATTCCTATAGTGGATTCCTACCTAGGGTGGTAGAAGAGTGGATGTACCCAGGTTGTTGGGGAACCACTATATCTCCTTGTGTCATCTTGTTTGCTGTGTTTTTTGCTTTGTTGTGTGCTGTGTGTTTCTGTTTTCTTACTGCTTTAGTGTTTACTTTTCTGCTAGCACATTACATATATAAGTCAATCAAGTCTTCCACTGCTTTACAGTTTTAAATTGTAAATTATTTTAATATACTCTATTCACCCCCCCCCCTCTAGAGTAAGCTAGATCTTATCCTCACTTTCAATAGGTATCAAAGCGAGGTTTGTTACTCAACAATGGAATCTTCAACAGATTGGTTTAACAGGCTAACACCTGAACCAAAAGATCTCTGATAAGATCAATCTTATAGAGGGTTATTATTATTTGTATTATATTTATTTTCTTACAAAACCATGGCACAGAACAAAGATTATGCTAGCACTAGACCTCCAGTGTGCAACCTTTCTATGTTTACACTTTGGAAGGCAAGGATTAAGCTTTACATGAATTATATTGATGAGGACATATTTAATTCTATTTTGACAGTGTGTCCAAGACCCCCAGTAATTACAAGTATAAGTGTTGTTCCACCTCCCTCAGGAATAGATGCAGAAATAAAGAAATGGAAAGTTGCAGATGCAAAGGCTATGAATATCCTTGCTCAGACTATGTCTGATGAGATATTCCAAAAGGTGGCTGAATGCAGTTCAGCAAAAGATATATGGGATAAGCTTTCTGTGATTGTATCTGGATCTGCTGATGAAAGGAAGGACAAAAGATCCCATCTCATATCCTAGTATGAGAACTTTAAGAAAGGAGAAACTGAACCAGTTGCTGATATGTACAATAGGCTCAGTCTAATTATTTGTTAATTAAGTACATTGGACAAGGAGATCGCACTCACTGAACTAAATGACAAAATCCTAATGTGCTTCCCCAGCACTTGGGATTCAAGAATCTGGCCAATCAAGGATGCCAGAAGCCTAAGTGAGATCACCACAGAGGCTCTTTTGGGAAAGCTTAAATCATATGAGCTGCTCATCAAGAATAGGGAAGAAGAGCAAAAGACTGCTTCTCCAACCATCAGGAAGGAGAAGAAAATAGCATTCAAAGCTATAGAATATCTGTCTGAAGACAAGGTCACAAGCAATGAAGAATTGATGAGCTTACTGGCCAAAAGATTCTATAAGATGGCCAGGAAAGATTTCAGAAAGAGGTCATCCAGAGGGCATGAGAAGCCAAGGTATGACAAGTCAAATAACAAAGAAATAATTTGTTTTGGATGCAGGAAACCAGGTCACATTGTGCCTGATTGTCTAGAAAACCAGAACAAGGACAAAAAGGACAGAAAAAATAGGAGAAGCGATAAGGACTCTAGGGGAAACAATTATAACAAATCCTCCTCCAGCAAAAGTAAACATACAAGGAAGGGATTTGTAGCAGAAACCTGGAGTGAAACTGAAGAAGAGTCAGAGGCTTCATCAAGCTCAAGTGATGATGAAGATGATGCTTAAGAGAAGGAGTTCTGCATGATGGCTATCAATGCCTCCCAACATAATTCTGATGCAGAACATGAATCAGAATCTGAATCTGAACATGAAGATGAAGAAGACCAGGTAATAGATTCCTTTGATTTTAATTCAGAGGACTTTAAATTTGAATTTAAAGCACTTTGTTTAGACACGCTGAAGTCTGAGAAAGAGATCATCTCTCTCAGAAATCAATTATCTGAACATAGCACTTTAAAGTTAGATAACTTAAAACTTTCTGAGGAGCTAGAATGCTGTAGGGAGGAGATAGCTTCACTGAAAAGTGAACTTTCGCAGGCAAAGAAGTTTGAAGAATCCCTTAATGGGAGAAGCATCAAACTGATGGACATCACAAGTACAGTGAACTCAAGATTTAATAGTACACTGGGCTTGGGTGCTTCATCCATCCAACCTATGTTATTAACAACTCCAATTAAATTTATTTCAGATAAAGGAAAGGAAGTTGTAGAGGTGGCTAGGAAGAATCCTGATTTACCTAAGAAAAACAAAGTTCAACAAAAAACGTCGAATATAGGTCGACGATCATCGAACAGAGCTCGGCGATCTCAGGCTGAATCGTCAAACTCAGGTCGATGACTTCTGAACTCTTAACTCTGGCATAGTCGATCTTCGAACGGAGCTCGACGATCTGACCCAAGATCGTCGAACTCAGCTCGACGATTGTCGAACGGAGCTCAAAGTTTTGAACAATCTTTCAGATGTAAATCTACAATTAATCCTAGAAGTCCTACATCCCAAAGCTTCAACCCTTATACTGAATGGATAGTACCTCCTAGGAGATACCATCTTGAAGGATATAAGAGTCAGCCAGGGATGTCTTTTATTTTTGAGTTTAAAGGTTATAAACCTAGACCCAAGGTAAACTGGGTCAAAAACATTTAAAATGTTCATGTGCAGGTGAAGACCTATCCAGCAATGAACCAACAATGGTATCTGGATAGTGGGTGCTAAAAGCACATGATAGGGAACAAGAAGAATCTAACATCCTTCAAAATCAAACTTGGACCCAAAGTGATATTTGGTGATTCAAACTTTGGTCAAACAAAAGTATATAGTGTTGTTCAGATTGGCTCAGTCACATTCAAGAAGGTGGCTTATGTGGAAGGACTGAAGCACAATTTAATCAGCATCAGTCAACTCTGTGATGAAGTCTATCAAGTCATATTCAACAAATCCTTATGCAAGATCAAGTTAGAGGATAACACAATAGTGTTAACAGGTAAAAGGAAAGGAAACATTTATCTTGTAGATTTCCTTTCAACCAATATAGATATCTATTTATTTAATTTAGTTTGTAAACCAAATGATCTTTGGCATAAGAGACTAGGACATATAAACCTTAGAACCATTGCTAGGCTATCCAAGGACAACCTTGTTAGAGGACTACCTTCTGGCCCCCACAAGAAGGAAGGACTCTGCAGGGCTTGTCAATTAGGAAAGCAAACTAAAAATAGTTTTAAGTCACTTAAAAAGAGTGATTCACCTAGGATTTTGTATCTGTTACACATGGATTATTTTGGACCCATTATAATACAACGCTTAGGAGGGAAATCTTACACTTTAGTGATTGTAGATGACTTCTCTAGATTCACTTGGGTATTCTTTCTGAGGAAGAAGTCTCATAACTTTAAATGTTTGACAGATTTTCTCAAATGCATAAAGATTGAGTTCAATACTCACATTGCCCTGATCAGAAGTGATCATGGGACAAAGTTTGATTCTCTTCTAATGCAAGAGTTCTGTCAGAGTGAAGGGATCAGGCACACTTTCTCAGCTCCTAGAACTCCTCAAAAAAATGGGGTAGCTGAAAGGAAAAATAGAACCCTTATTGAATCTGCCACCACGTTGTTGATAGATGCTCACCTCCCTCTATCTTTTTGGGCAGAGGCAGTGAACACCTCCAACTATGTGTTGAACAAAAGTTTGATACATAAACTGAAGGGCAAGACTCCCTATGAATTGCTCAAAGGGAAGAAACCTAAAGTATACTATTTTAAAATTTTTGACTGCATTTGTTATATTCACAATAATGACAAGAAGTATATAGCAAAATTTCAAGCTAAAGCTGATGAAAGAGTGTTTTTGGGATACTCAATGATCAGTAAAGCTTATAGGGTTTATAATAAAACTACTCTTAAAATTGAAGAATCTGTTCATGTATCTTTTGATGAGACTAACATGTTTTACAAGGAGAAGAATACTTCTACCATAGAACTCTTACAGGTAAACTCTCTTTCAGAAAATTTGGACAGGTTGCATATTGCAGAGAAGGATTCAACATATTCACCTACCCAATGGAGAGGAGAAATCAGTGAAGATGAAGAGGATACTCAATATCTTGGTACTCAACATCTTGGAGAGAACCATCTTGAAGAGCAAGTTGTTGTTCCACAAGAGGAAACAACAACACAGGTTGGTGAACAATCAACACCCCCTATTTATTTAGTAACAACAAGAGATCATCCAATCTCCCAAGTGATTGGAAACATCTCAACTGGTGTGCAAACCAGAAATCAGGTCAACCAGAACCTGATGCACACCTGCTTTCTATCTCAAGTTGAGCCTCAATCCATTCAAGATGCAGAACAAGATCCATATTGGATCATTGCTATGCAAGAGGAACTACTCCAATTTGAGAGGAATAAATTTGGGAACTAGTGCCAAGGCCTAAGGATCACTCCATTGTTGGAACTAAGTGGGTGTTCAGGAACAAATTGGATGATCAAGGAGTTATTGTAAAAAATAAGGCAAGGCTAGTTGCTCAAGGATACTCTCAAGAGGAAGGAATAGACTATGACCAGACCTTTGCACCAGTTGCAAGGTTAGAGGCCATAAGAATATTCCTAGCTTATGCAGCTCATAAAGGATTCAAGGTCTACCAAATGGATGTGAAGAGTGCATTTCTAAATGGAGACATCAAATAAGAAGTCTATGTTAGACAACCCCCAGGTTTTATCTTTTCAACTTATCTTGACCATGTTTTCAAATTGCATAAAGGATTATATGGTCTCAAGCAAGCTCCTAGAGCATTGTATGAGACCTTAGCATGCTTTCTTCTGAAAAATGATTTTATAAGGGGTAGAGTAGACCAAACTCTTTTCATTAGAACCCATAAGTCCCATACCCTACTAGTGCAAATATATGTAGATGAAATTATATTTGGATCTACTGATTCAAATTTGTGCAAAAAGTTCTCTAAACTAATGCATTCCAAATTTGAAATGAGTAGCATGGGTGAGCTTTCCTTCTTTCTAGGATTGCAAGTCAAACAACATGCTGAAGACATATTTATTTCTCAAACCAAGTATGCAAAAGAACTGGTTAAGAAATTTGGTATGTCTGAAGCATCTTGTATGAAAACACCTATGCCTACTAATGTTGTATTAGATGCTGATGAACATGGAAAACATGTTGATCAGACAACATATAGAGCAATGATTGGCTCTCTATTGTACCTTACAGCTAGTATACCTGATATAATGTTTGCTACATTTATATGTGCTAGGTTCCAAGTAAGTCCTAGAGAGTCACACCTTACATTAGTTAAGAGGATTATTAGGTATGTAAAAAGTTGTCCAAATCTACGTCTCTGGTATCCAAAAGACTCAGGATTTGAACTAACTGGATTTTCAGATGCTGATTATACTAGATGTAGAGTAGACAGGAAAAACACCAGTGGAACTTGCCAATTTCTTGGTGACAGACTTGTCTCCTTGTTATGTAAGAAATAGACATTTGTGTCCACTTCAACTGCTGAAGCTGAATACATGGCAGCAGACAGTTGTTTCTCACAGATTTTGTGGATTCAAAACCAGCTCCTAGACTATGGTTACAACTTAGAAGGGTAAAATTTTTTTTTGTTATAATACCAGTGCTATTTCTATAGCACAAAATCCAGTCCTCCATAGTAGGACAAAACATATAGAGATTAGGCATCACTTCTTAAGAGACAATGTTGAGAAAAAAATTGAAATTCAATATATCCCAACTAAATTTCAAAGGGGAGATATTTTCACCAAACCATTGGATGAAAAGAAACATACCTTCTTCCTAAATCAGTTTGGAATGTTAGATGGAGGAAGTTTAAAATAAAACCCAAGATTTTAAAACTCTAAAAACAGACCAAGACTAGGCTAAAAACTTGTTTTTTCTAGTGTCTATAGGCTGTTTTTAGTCTCTGAACTACGCTCGACGTTTTTCCCCAAGATCGTCGAACGGAGATCGACGCTTTCCGAAAGCGTCGACCGGAGTTCAGCGCTTTCAGATAGCGCTAGGCTATCTTCCTTCTGGTCAGCGATCGTCTAGCAGAGCTCGACGCTCTCCAATATCGTCGAACGGAGATCGATGATGTTGAATACCATTCAGATTCCCCTAGAAGCCCAAATCGTCGAACGGAGTTCAACGATCTTTCCTTTCCGGCATCGAACCCTAATATAAAAATCATTCTTCGGCCGTCGTTCTCTTTTTGCGCTTTCATACTCTCTGCAAACTTTTTCTTTCCCTCTAAACTCTTCTGCACTTGGTCGTGTTTGTTCATTTTTGCAGGTATTCAATGACAGTGTCTGTCGCCGCCCTTGCCAAGATGAAATTTGACACAGGCTTTGACATAGACATGGACTCATTCGAGGGCAGTGATTAGGTTTTCAAAGATATTCTGGACTTATTCAGAGAACAGCAGTTAGTGCAGATAATGACCTCAAGGATGAAAATTGCTGCCGATGAGATCAAGGAATGGGTATATACAGCGCACAGTCTGGATCAGAATACATTTGTTGGTACTATAGCTGGGACTCAGGTATCCCTAACACCTGCTCTCCTAACTGATGTCTTTCAATTAAGTACTGGAAATGATTCTATTGAGCTATCTGAAGAGGAGTTTGCAACTATGTTAGATAGAATGGGACATTCTGCCGCTAACCCTAACAAATTGCTGAAAAAGAATTTATCAATTGAGTATAGATTTCTTGCTGATGTTGTGGGGAAAGTGCTATTGGCAAAGCACTCTGCACATGATACCATCTGTAGGTATCAATTCTGCTTGATGGGAGCAAATGTGGATAAGAAACATTTAAACTGGGGAGAGATTTTCTTTGACATGATCAAAAAGAAGGTGAACAAAAGTCTTGTAAATTTTTGGAGGATCATAGGGCTATTCCTGCACTCCAGTTGCCCTGAATTGCTGGTGTCCAGTGGGATGCACATAAATGCCTCCAAGAGGCTGACCTGTGCCCTTTTTGGCAAATGGGACAGGCAGATTACCAAGCCAAGTAGAGGTCCTACTGCTGTCACTACTTCAGGCACAAGGACTGATACAGTCACTCCCCCACAGGCAACTGCCCCATTAGAAGAGTTGCCTGCTTCCTCATCTCCTCCTTCTCCACCTATTGTTTCTACCTCCACTTCCACAACCACCATCACTACCTCATTCTCTTCCCCCATCATTATTTCCTCTCCTCTTTCAAGTCCTTCACCTCCTCCAGTCACCACAGTATAGCAATTCTATCCCCTTCACTATTATCCATCCATTGACATTTCCTCTTCCCTTCCATCATTCAACCTCATGGATGATTCCTACATAGATGATTCCCCCTCCTCACCTCTTGAGCCTCCATCATCCTACTCATACCAACAACTACTCCATGACATACTTGCCCAACCATCTTTCACCCCATCCATCTCCACACCACTATCTTCCATCTCCACAATTCCAATCTCTCAACCATCCATCCTACCATCCACCACTTCTAACACTACTTCTGCATCTCCCTCACCAACTATCTCTATCTCTCTAACCTCTACCTCTACTCAAGTCTCACTTGAGAAAGTAGATATTCCTGCCCTAGCAGACAAGCTTTATGGGATGCTGGCTCCCAAGCTAGTAGCCCTGCTGGAGACCTCCATGGCTCCACTCCATAAATCCAACCAGGTGCTGTTTGCCAGGCTATCTTCTATTTCTCCTCCACAGGCAATCCCTTCTATGGGGTGACTTGATCCAGTTCCAATTGAATCAAGGCAGGGGGAGATGCCATCTGAAGAAGAGATAGTACCTGCTGCTTCAGAGAAATTCTTACCAGAGACAACTTTAGTTCCAGCTTCAACTCCTGTACTTACAGTGGACCTCAGGTCACTGTCATCAGATTTTGATATTCTTCACTTCAGCTGTTTACCAGCTCAGGGAGTAGAAGATCTGACTAAGGCCATTGTGCCTGTTGCTAGATGTGAGCCCAGCCAAAATACTGTATATATCAAGGCTATGGAACAAGTTCTTTCTGCTGATGTTCTGGATGCTGCTGTTGTTTTTGATATTGTTTGTTCTGATAGTGCTGCTGATGAGTCTGCTTTTCATATTGAAGAACCTGCTGCTGAAATTTCTATATCTGCTGCTCCTACTGCCTCAATTTCTGCTGCTTCTGTCATTGCTGCTGCTGCTGCTATTATCTCTCCTGAAAAGTCAAAGCAACAACAAGATTACATCAAAAGGATTGATGAGTTATATGACAATCCTCAGAGCTCAGATAGTGACCAATTCCAAACTGATTCTGATGACTCCTCTACAACTATTGCAAGGAAGTGGAAAGCTAGAAGCAAGGCAATGATGAGGGTACCTTCTGAGAAAGTTAAAGATGACAATGATATCCCCTACTATATTCTTCATGACTTCCCTATTTCTGAACCATGGATGTAGTATTCTAAGAACCAACTCAAAGCAATGAAGAAAAAGAGAAAGCTTGACAAATATGATAAAGGATCTTCACACTTCTATCCTCCTCCTCCTCCTCCAGATACAGGTACTGGTGGAGGATCTGCTTCTCAGTCTGGATCTGTTGGAAAACATAGCTCTTCCAAATCTTCACAGAGATATCAACCAAGAGGACATTATTAAAGAGGTTATCAGTCAAGAAGAGGACAACATAGAGGAAGTCAAAGAGACTACAGAGGTTACTCCAGGCAACATCCATACCAAAGGGAAGGACAAGGTCCTATTGACTCAACCTATTGTCCTTTCCCTTACAAGCTAAAAGAAACTGTTGCTACAAGAATTCCTTTAGATGATTCAGTGACAATAAACAGATATAAACCTTCAGTTCCTTTTGAAGACCCAGAAAACAATCCACTCTCTTGGACTGCTAGAATGAAAGAATTGGCTGCATTGGATTAGATCAAGAAAGGAAGAGAGCAAGGCAGAGATACCTCCAATATCACAACCCTATCAGAGCAGAGGAAGAAAGAATTAGAAAGATATGCTTCAAGAAAATTCTTTGATCCAGAGAGCTACATGAAGCTGCATCCTAAGGTTGTTGTTCCAAGGCCAAAATCTTAAACCTCCTTAGGTGCAGATGATGATAGAAGGTCCAAGAAGGAAGCCCTCAATCCCAATAGATAAATTCTTTTCAAAAAGGGCAATGAGTAATTTGTGTAAGCTGATACTCATATCTACTTCTGACTCATTCTGTGACTCCTGCTGTGTTTCTGCAATGATCAACATATGTTATCTGTATTATTGTTTCTGTTTTATTTTATTTTTTTTCTTATGTATGCTTATAATTTCCTATTTGTCTTGTAAATAGTAATCCTAACCCAAATAGGGGGAGATTGTTGGAACACCCTATTACTAATTTGGGTAAGGATCACTATGTGCTTAGGAATTTTTTTTGACCTTACTGTATAGTCTGATAGGTCAATTAGAATGACTCTTAGGGTTAGTACTTAGGTTTGAAAGTTGCCCTCAAGACCTTCTAAAGATCAGAATTCAAGTGCTAAAGACTAGAACAATTGTCGTCGAGCTCAGGTCGACGAAACGTCGAACTCAGTTCGACTATCTCTGAGCTCAGTTCAATGAGGCGTCGAACTCCGTTCGACAATCTTCGAGCTCAGATCGATGCTGTGTCTCTAGTTGTTTTCCAATCTCTTAGCTCAGGTCGACGATCGTAGAGCTCAGATCGACGATTTCTGTTTTCAGTCTAAGTTCAATCTCTGAGCTCAGGTCGACGATCGTTGAGCTCAGAACGACGCTTTTCTGAAGAGATCGACGATTTCAAGATTCAAATTCAGAACAGTTATGGAATTAATTCAGACTTATTTTCAGCATTTATGGCAAAGGATTTTGTAGCCGTTTTAATCAATCTAGAGCAAGTTTCAAGGAAGATTAATTGGAATGTTTCTTAAGGACTTTCCTCCAGAGGCAGATATCAGTTAAGGTAGTCATTTATGACAGATTAACAGATATCAAGAAGTTAGAATCTGATATACTCACTACAGAGTCATTTTGAAATACAAGATAGAGAACTGACAAGTTTTGAAAAAAGAATACAAAAGAGAGAACAAGAAAAGTATTCATCAAGAATTCATCTTCTGGAATAGACTCAGTAGACAAAAGTTTATAGAATTACTGAGTCAGAATTCTTAAAGAACACAAGGAACATTACTATGAAGAAGATTATCTGCTATTCTACTCCTTCAAGCATCAAGTGTTCAAAAGCTGCTTCATCAAGGACTCCAGACATCACACATTTCAGCATCTACTGAAATCATCTATTGCTTGAGATCAGAAGCAACTGAAGGCCTATCACCCTAAGCAAAGCTCATCTTCCTGAACCCTTACAGATCTCTGGGGGAGCTTTGACAACATCTTCCACTTGTCTTCTCTAAGATTGTTGATAGAGAAGAACAACTCAACTCATTTTCTTTTTCCTTTCTCTCCTATAAAAGGGTTTCTCAAAACTCCCTTCAAAAGTTTTGTGACTGGTTCCTGAGACCTTGTCAAAACTCAATGGTGGCAAGACACCTTATAAAAAAATCTAAGTTTGGTTTTTGAGCACCTTATCAAAAGCTCATTGGTTCCCAGGACACCTGATCAACTATTCCTGTAGTGGATTCCTACCTAGGGTGGTAGAAGAGTGGATGTACCTAGGTTGTTGGGGAACCACTATAGCTCCTTCTGTCATCTGGTTTGCTGTGCTTTTTTGCTTTGCTGTGTGCTATGTGTTTCTATTTTCTCACTGCTTTAGTTTTCACTTTTCTGCTAGCACATTACACATATAAGTAAATCAAGTCTTCCACTACTTTACAGTTTTAAATTGTAAATTATTTTAATATACTCTATTCACCCCCCCCTCTAGAGTAAGCTAGATCTTATCCTCTCTTTCAGAGGTGGTGGATGAAATGGTGGCTCGAGTTTGTTCAAGAGGAGGGAAGCTCGGATTTGAAGGAGGAGGTTGGTGGTCGGCTAGATGGTGGAGGTTGGTGGCCGAAACTTGTTGTTGTTGCAAGGAGGAGCAAGAGGCTTGGAAGGGCTGCTTGGCGGCTCGGCTTTGCAAGAAGAAGAGGAGAGGGGAAGAGGCCGGCGGACAAGAGAGGGAGAGGAAGAGTGTGACCGAAATTGCCAAGGAGAAAGGAGGGGAAAATCTTAAACAAGATTAGGATTTTCTTTTCTTATAATTCTCTTATGAAATCATGAAACAAGGTAGCCTTATATTGGCTTTACATCACTCAACATAGCTACATGCAGCCCACATAAAGAAAATAAAAACACCATTATTTTAAACCTTACATGTGATTGAGATAAACATTGCAAAATTAAAATAAAGGTTCTAATAATTATTTTAGATTGGTTTGCGCCACGGGCGGATATTTTGGCGTCGCTCCACATGGTCATCACAGCGCCGCAAGTCTTTGTTTGGAGGCGGAGAAATATCATCCGTAAGCACGCTGTCTTCCTCTTCAACATGTTGAGGGTCGTCGTCTCCATCATAAACCTTTTTCTTCACAGCCAAGATTAAGGGAGAAGATTTCACATCAAGATCTGATCAAGAATAAGTCACCTATCTCTTTCTTTTTGTGTGACACTTCAAAGCTCAAATTATTTCTGTTATCATAATTTTGTAAGATCTATAAATAGATCTGAGATGTAGGAGATTGATTTCTCTAAGTTATAAGACTAAATTATAAAGGCTAACGTAGGGTTGTGAGCCTAAGGTAGGAGAAGAAGCTATTTCTATGAGTTGTAGGAACTGGAAGGTTCTGAGGTTGTAAGGCAAGGGTGTGCCTGAGGAGTAGAAGTGGAGGTTCACTCTGAGGTAGGGTTCTTGAAGAGGAACCTGAGTTGTAGGATCTTGAGGATCATAGGTAGTACATTGCTTTGTCTAAATTGTAGGAGCCAGCTGGGCTATGAGGTCTAAGATCTGAGGATCTGAGGAAAAGTTAGGAGCAGTTTGGACAAATCTAGTTCGTTGGTAGATAGGCGAAGGGGGAAAGTTGATGTACCCATAAATTGGGGAACCACTATAAAACTACTGTGTGATGTACTGTAATTTGTCCTGTGTTTGTTAAAATAGATATATGTTGTACTTAGTAGATCAACTATGTTCTTGAATACTGTGATTGGGTTAATAAACACACTAAGAAATTTCTGTGACTTAAAAGTAGCCAAGATTTAAATTGGACCTATTCACCCCCCTCTTGGTTACTCTCTATCCTAAACAAACACTTTACAGTCTCAATGTCACTCAATGAAGCGTTAAGTGATACTCGATGGTCTCGACGCTTTGATTTAGAAAAATACTGGACTCAACGAGGCATTGAGTGATCACGATGCTTTTAACGCAACGTTGAGTGATACTCGATGATATCAATGCTTTGAATTAGATATTATGGAACTCAACGAGGCATTGAGTGATCACAATGCTTTCAATGCAGCGTTGAGTGATACTCGACAATCCTGATGATTTGACTTAGGAAATTACGGGACTCAATGAGGCGTTGAGTGATCACAACGAATTTCAATGATTTGTCAAGTGTGTATAGGTATACACGATGATTTTAACTTAGAGCACTTTTTGGCACATACAAAATTTACTGTCTTGTATTTATGGGTTGAACCGAGTTTGGGAAATCCAAATGACTCATGTGGACCGATCTCTTCAACAAGACTTGTTTTAAAGTAATAATAGGTGGTCCAATATTAGGGTGACACGTGGAAAAGCAATCTAACCTTATTTATTTTTATAAAAGGAAACAGATGGGAAAACCCTAGCCGTCACTTCATTCTTCTTATCGAGCAGTTACTTGCTGAACCCGATGGAGACGAAGAAGGTCATCGGTGTTAGATTTTTTGGAGGCCAAACTCCCCTTCGTAAAGAACGATGCCGCCGAGAAGGATAATAAGATCCATGGCTGGAAACGAGGTGAGCTTCCTACCCTCTCCCTTGGTGCTAGATATTTGGTTATAATGTAGGAGAGAAGTCGACTCAAAGGAGTTGGACTTGTGCAAGATGAAGATCTTTTAGGAAGAGACCATGCTTGGACCTCGTCCTAGAAATTAGTTGTCTTCAACCTCTCCTCTCTTCTTTGTGAAGATGGTGGACTGGTTTTGTGAAGAGGAATGATCTATTGATGGTGAATAAGGGAGGAGGAAGTGATGCATGTGGTTTTGACCAAATGTATAAAGGAAGAAGACAAACTGATGTCGTTCTTTTTGCTTTAAGATTTGTGCAAAATCTATTTTCTATGCGCATCAAACTTCTAGGCCATTTTAGAGTATAATACAGCCTGATCTAGGTCTTGGGCTCAACACAATAGTTGTAGTCCTCAGAAAGACCATTCCAATGAATGGTTACAAGTTTTCATAGGAGCTTTGTAACTCCAGTAATTTCCAATCGTATTTGTTGTATGGTAACAACTTATGTGCAAGATGCTTTCAGGTTAGTGTATAACCATTTTTGGATTGGGTAGAAGAAACATAACAGGATGATTGGTAGGTTTGGATGAGCCTGGTTATATGTAGCTGAGATAAACAAATGGTTTGGAGGAATTTAATAAACAAATGGTTAGGGGAAATTAGTGACAAATGATTTGATAAGATTAGGTTGTACAAATGGCTACTTGTGAAATTCGGTAAAGATGCGCGCGATTGTAACCCGATGAATTATATAAGTTTTGAAAGACGGTGTGGTGACCGATGAATGAATATGTAAGGTATACTTATGCTATCGTGCTTGATGAATATTAGAAGAGTTATTATGTTGTTGAGATAAATGTATGAATGCATAATTGTTGTGAATGCTTGATTATAAGGAAGGAATCGGATGAGGTAAATCTCATGACCATGAAATGTGTTGAATGGTGATCTCAAGTATTAGATGGGATAGTTTGTATAGTCTATGACTTAGAGTGTGTCTCCCTACGGTTAGAAGTGTAGGATTGGTACGTTGTTCAAGGTGGCATGCCATCGTGTTGATGTTGAACCCTTGAGTGCTTGGGAGCACAAAAATGTGAAAGGGTGTAAGTGCATGAGTATTTGACCGCGCAGAATTGGCAATGATGAAAAGGGACGCGGTTGGATACCTTGGATGATAAATGGCAAGGCCATGTGAATTTACATGCGGTGTGAGTTGACACGAGGTGTCATAATCTTGGGTTAAGGATAGTGTTGCAAGTCTACGGGCTCGCCAGTTGTCACACTAACGAGAGTTAACAGATAGACTTTTGACGGTTTGGCTTGGTCCGCAGTGCTCATTCCCGGGGCTCTTTCTGTTCCAAGTGGACGGTTGGGCTTGGTCCTATGGTGATAATCTCCCATAGGCTCCTTCCGTGACACACGATAGACTAGTTTGGGGTGTATTCTTGGTGCACATCTACCCAAGACCCCTCTGAGCTGTATTACGCATGGATCTCCGCTGTTATGTTCTTAGCATTGAGGCATATGTAGGCCTAGGCCAGGTAGTGTGGAGACCAACCTAGTGGTGGAAAGCCCATTTCACTGTCACTGTCAGGCCACGATGGATGGCGCATGAGAGGTTATCTACTTGCTCGAAAAGTGGAAACTACATGTCTGTGTCGACATAGTAGTGTGTGTGTGTGTGTGTTTGTGAGCATGAGTGAGTTATAATATTGCATTCATAACATTATGTTCGGTATTGTATCCATAATAACCCAAATTTGTATGAAGTCACCCTTGAACTAAGATGAATTAAGATTGTATTTGATGTCATCTATTAGTTGAGTGCTTGCAGGTTATTATTGCTAAGTGTAGACCAATATCAGCTTACAACGAGTCACCAAACAAAGGACCATGCAACGTAATCCCTCATTGTGTTATCCATGGTGTTGACTCATGTGTAACCTCTCTATTAGGATGCACTTCGTTTTCAAGTACTAAAGAAATGGAAGAAAGGAAGGGTTACTGGTTTCAACTTAGAAGAAAAGAAAAATTTCTCTAAAAATTTCCTAAGTCTTTTTCTCGAGAAACTGAAGACTGTTTCTCGAGAAGTCTAAGTCTATTTCTCGAGAAAGCATTGATGTTCTCGAGAAACCACAAGACTTCTCGGGAAACTGTCAGAATTTTATACCAAGTACTTTTATCGAGAAATGCCCTTAAGATTTCTCGAGATGCCAAGAAAGTTCTCGAGAAAGCCAAGTCTTTTTCTTTAGAAATAAACTCCTTCTCGAGAAATCAGCATTCTACTTCACAGAATTTGCGTTAAGCCAATTCTCGAGAAGCCATGTTATTTCTCAAGAAAGAAATTATTTTCTCGAGAAATAAGTTCTTCACTTCACGAATTTTGCGCCAAGTAAATTTCTCGAGAAGCCATATTGTTTCTCGAGAAATATTATCCTTCTCTAGAAATCAGTAGTTTACTTCACAGAAATTTTTTTCTAGTCTTTTCTCAAGAAGCCAAGTTTTTTTTTCGAGAAAGCTATTCATTTCTCGAGAAACCAACTTCTTCTCGAGAAATTGACTTGCAAAATTTTCGTTTCAAATTTTCTGACAAGAATTCAAATTAGCCTATGTTTAGTATGATTGATCTTTCCTTAATCACGTGGATCATTCCTTAATGATGTTTTACAGTTGGACGATGATATATATATAAAGTCATTTCAAGGATTCGACAAACCCTAATCAATCACAAGAAGAATAATTTTCTACAGAATTTGAATCGCTTTAACACTTTCCATTTTCGGGAGATTAGCCTCACATCCTCATCGCCAATCATCTCTGTCGCTCTCTCCAGATCTAGCGATTAAATACAAGACAAGATTCGACAGATCCAAGATCAACATATTCTCCAACATCTATTCGATCGGGTAGGATTCGAGCTTTTAGATCAGCCTTCTCAGTTTTCTTCCCCAACCATCTTCATCAAGTTGTTCAAGTTTCAAGAAGGAAGATTCCTAAAGAATTTAGATATGAAAGTGTAGAACATTTTCATTATTGTTGTAAATTGTCTTTTATTTGTAGGAGCACTGTCTCCGAGTTTGTAGGAGTTTTATCTTTGAGTTTGTAGATCCGTGTGTCGATCGAGAATGTAGATCCGGTTGTGGATCGAGGTGTAGGAGATCTTGTTCTTTGAGGTGTAGGAGCGTTGTTCTGAGGTGTAAGATTGTTATAATCTGAGAAAGGTGAAGTTCTCATATCGTACCCTTTGTGGTTAATAGGCGAGGTGGGACAGTGTACGTACCCAATATGGAGAACCACTATTAAAATCTCTTTGTTTGTGTGCTTGTATTTTAGATATTTTTTATTCCGCAAAAAGACGCAAACATCACCTATTCACCCCCCTTTAGGTGATTTAGTTAGACGCTAGATACTTTCAATTGGCATCAGAGGGACGTTTTGTTCGATAAGGCTAACACCTTGAACAAGGCATGATAAATGGAAAAGACTAGAGGGGGGGTGAATAGATACAACTCTAGAGGGGGGGGGGGTGAATAGAGTATTCAAAAATTATGACACCCTACTCAACTTCCTTAGAGTTAATTTGTGGAATGAGTTTATAGATATTTGAAACCCTAGAGCCTAACACAAAGTGATGTGCATAAGAGAAAGCTAACTGTAATTACAGTGGAGCTTTGGTCCTATCACAACAACTAGCAATCCTAGTTATTTCTACTCACAGCCACATTGCAATCATTAAATTAAGCAACACAGACGACACAAGAGGTTTATAGTGGTTTCCTCTAAATAGGTACGTCCACTATTCTACCACCCTGGTAGTAATCCACTACAGGTTTTTGTTCAGGTGCCCTGCCACAAACTGATCTGGTTTAAGTAGATCAAGTAGACACTTTGAGCTTTTGATCAAGAGCTCAAAATCCAACACAGGTTTCTGCTCAGGTGCCCTGCCACCAAGGTTCACTTTTGAAGGGAGTAATAACCCTTTATACAGGAGATTGCGAGAGTTAGAGTGTCTTATCTATTGTAAAATAAGATTAGAGAAGCTAGTGGATTGCACAGAGCTAGAAAGCTCTAAAGAATCATGGCTTCCCCTAGCTTAGTGATATCCGAGAAGAAGTCTTGCTTCAGGGTGCAGGTTTTCTTCTTAACTTTTGACAGAGAGATGTCTTGAAGTTCTTGAAGGTGCAGCTTGAAGAAGACTCTTGATTTGTAATAGATGTTCTTCTTCAACAGCTTTTCTTCCTTCTTCTTCTTCTTCTTGAAACTCTGAGTGAATGTTCCTGGCAGCAAGATGAACTCAGGATTGAAGAAGAGAGAGTTGAAGAAGGTTGATCTTCTTAGTTAAATGTAACAATATCTGAGAGTTGTATCTCTTTTTGTTTTGAATCACTCTGTGTATACTCTGCTTGCTTAGTATATGTATGTATATGTGTGTTGTTGTATGAACTTCTTTCAAAAGAAGCTCTTTATATATTAGCCTCTGTAACAGCTCTAATCTTTATTTGAACTTTGTCTTCTTCTGAGATCTGCAATCTGGGCTGTAAATAGAATAATACCAAAATATATCCTGCAGACAGACATCCTATAAAGGGATAAAGCTTTCTGAGAAGCTGCATATCCAATCTGATAAAAGAATACTAGAGAAAGTCACATCAGACTAAACTCTTTACAGCCAGAGAAGACTTTTGTGTCTAACGGCTATAAAGGACAGTATGGCAGATAAAGCATAAAGATATTTCAACTAATAAGACAAAATACTTTTGTCAGAAAGAACTTGACTTATGCATAAAGAATGGGGCAAAGATTGCCTTGAAATGTCAGCATAAAATCAATGAAATAATCTTTAATAAAATATGCCAAATAAATAGGAAATAAATCACAGAAGAGAAGGAGTACAAAATTACTAACAGCAGACAAAAGATCGTCGAACGATCCACAGAGATCGTCGAATGAACTACAGAGATCGTCGAACTATCAGAACAGATAGTCGAACGACACAGATAATCGAACTATCAAAGCAGATTGTCGAGCTATCAAAAAGATAGTCGAACCATTAAACAAATAGTCGAACTATCAACACAGAGCAGATAGTCGAACTATCAAACAGATAGTCGAACTATCAACAACAGAACAGATAGTCGAACTATCAGAGCAAATAGTCGAACTATCACAACAGAACAGATAGTCGAACTATCAGAGAAGATAGTCGAACTACCAAAGCAGATAGTCGAACTATCAAATAGTTGAACTATCAAACAGACTGTCTGGTCAAAAGAAGTCGAGCAGGGTTCGACGATCGACGAGGCAGAGACCACAGATCGTCGAGCTATCAAGAGTTAGACTAACTTAAAGATAGACGATCTGCTGACATACGAAAGTTGACCAACTGATAGACGATCGTCGAACAGTTGAAAGACGATAGCCGAGCGCCGTTCGATTATAGTCGAACTAAAAATAACTTAGCCAGATTTCCACTGGATAAGTGACAATTCTACAACTGAGGAATTCTAACCTAACAACTAACCTTTGACCATAGATAAATCTTGGTTCAAGAAACAAATTGAGAAGACTAAACTCAAATCCAAACTAGGGTACCAACAATCCCCGATCTAGCATTCAGATATTCCGCACTTTCATAATGGAAAGAAGCAAAGACATTTCATCCATGAAGCTACCGGTATGCATAAAGGAAAACTTTCCCATATGGAAAGAATGAGTTCGGTTCTACATGGAAGCCGCTGATCCGAGGATTTTCTAAATAGTGGAAGAGATACCTCACATCCCTACTCAAGCATCAACAATAAATCCTGCAATTATGATTCCAAAGAAGATGATGGATCTTACTAAGAATGAGATTGCCTTAGTATCCCTTGACAAGAAGGCTAAGAATTGCATAGCTAGTGTAGTGGACATTCAATGCTCCAAAACTTATTCCACTGCAAATCTGCGAAAGGGATGTGAGACCGTCTTATTGTCCTTATGGAAGGTACAGAAGAAGTGATAGATGATTGTAGATCGTTGTTGAACCAGGTGTATGAAGCCTTCAAGCAAGGTGCTGATGACTCCATAGCTGTCAGTTTTGAGAATTTCTTCAAGATTGTGAACTGTCTCAGAAACTACGGCCGCGACTTCTCTTATGGTCAACTAACGACAAGTTCCTAAGATCCTTGACAAAGGACTGGGACACAAAAGTTGTTGCCATAAGAGAATTCGGGAAGCTGCTGGAAATAGACCCGCAGAACCTATTCGGAAAGCTTCTCGCCTATGAACTACAAATGAATACACGAAAGAAGGAGGAGCAGAACAACAGAACTTCTAACAGAGATAAGTTCGTGGCCCTGAAGGAAGAAGGCTCAAGAAAATCTAAAGCTGTGTAACTAGTAAGTGCATGAGTTCCTGACACTCCTGAAGACTCTTAGCCTAGCGCGTCTGGCTCCAAGCTATCAGATGGAGAATTCTCCCTCCTCTCTAAGCATTTCAAGAAGCTGCTATGCAAGAGGAGACAGATGAAAAATATATCCTTCTCTTCAGACTCTAGAAGATCATGACGTGATAGTGATCGAACCAAGAAAAGATACAACAAGGAGGACAGGTATAAATCAAAACCTAATAAATTTTCTTTCTCTGACGTTGTTTAATACTGTTGCAATAAAACAGGTCACATGATTGTGGAGTGTCCTTACAAGAAGAAGGATAGATCCATGAAGGATGAGAATAGATCCTTCAAAGGGAAGAAGAGAGAAGAAAATAGCTTCGTCGCCAAAAAGTTGTATACTCTCAGCGACAGTGACTCGAGCGAGTCAAGTTCTGAAAATGAAGAAGCTTATTTTGGGCTTATGGCTCAATCTGACAAGGAAGTGGGCGACTCTGAATACCATGGGAAGTCACACACTATTCTTTCAGAATCTGAAACATCCTCCAATGGTCATGAAGACTACTCCTCTGATGAGAACGAATCAGAGTTGATGGCTCAGCATGAGCACTTATTAAAGGCTTTCGACAAATATCGTAAGGTAGTACGAAAGCAGGTAAAAGAGATTGCCTTCCTCAAGGAAGTGGACGCAAATCTGAAGGAAGAAATTGAAAAATAACTTCCTCTCAGAAATGAAGTCCACTCCTTGAAAGAGGAACTCAAGGGCTTGGCTGAGACATTAAGTCTGAAGGAGAAATATCTTGATGAGCTGTACAAAAAGCTCATTGTAGAGAGAAAACTCGTTGAGAGTTTCTCCAAGCCAAAGAATATTCTCCCTCTCATCGATGAGTTTTCAACTCAGATGAAGGGTAGTGGTCTTGGCCACATCGGTGAAAAGGGTAAGGCTGCAAAGAAGGGTATCTCCAAAGAAAAGGGGAAGGAACCCATGGGCCAACCTTTGTTCAGGAAAGTAATCCTTCCGACGAACAAGTTTGACATTGAGTCGCCCTATGATTATCATGCTAGTCCTACTCATGTAGAGCCAAAGAACAGATACCCGGGATGGACCTATCCCCGTTACTTTGGTTCCAACATGTTCAAAGCACCGTTTGATGAAATTCAGATGAAAAGTTATTGTCCATATGTGTATGGCCATAACAATAAGAAGGCACCAAAAGCTAAATCTATTATGCCTAAGGCTAAGGAGATGGGAAGCCCCTGTGTACGGTGCAATCAGGAGGCCTCCACCTTTAAGAATGCTACCTCTGCTAGACCTCACATTCAAAGGGTAAAGTAGGAGTACAAATGGAGGTACAATAGATTCGACTGTTGGTGATGCAACAAAATTTATCTTTTTGGCGCAGATTGTTGGTATAACCCTGCCAATCTTATAACCCATAGAGTTAGCTATACGAGACCAACCACTCATAAGGCTAATGTTCCTAGGGGGAGTATGCTGACCAGGAACCAAGAACCCAAGTACGTTTGGGTTCCTAAGGTAAACTGATTCCTTTTTGCAGGAATGCCCAAAGGCTAATAGAACTCCGATCTGGTATTTGGACAGTGGATGCTCTTGGCACATGACCGTAAATACTCTATTCACCCCCCCTCTAGAGTTGTATCTATCATAACTTTTAATTGGTATCAGAGGGAGGTTGACTGACTGAATAGGCTAACACCTGAGTCACAAGATCCTAATAGATACCAAGCTTATTGATATTCACTTCATGGCCCAGTCCAAGGATTACTCTAGCACCAGACCTCCAGCTTGCAACTTAGCTAAGTTTAGCTTCTGGAAGGCAAGAATAAGATTATATATGAACTCTATTGATGAAGACATTTTCTCGTCTATTTTGACAGGACCTCCAACACCTCCTGCTGCAGCCACTGCTACAACATCTACAAATCTAAGTGCAGTGCCTCCTCCAGATTACAATGATGCCTACAAGAAGGCAAAGATAGCTGATGCCAAAGCTATGAACATTCTGGCTCAGGCTATGTCTGATGAAATCTTCCAGAAAGTGGCTGACTGCACCTCTACAAAAGCCATGTGGGACTCACTGAACCAGATTGTAGCTGGTTCAGCTGATGAAAGGAAGGACAGAAGGTCCAACCTTATATCCCAGTATGAAAACTTCAAGAAAACTGAAGCTGAATCAGTTGAAGCCATGTACACCAGACTCAGCTCAATCATCAATGAGCTGAGAACTCTTGATAAGGAGATTACATTGACAGAGGTCAATGATAAGATACTGATGTGCTTCCCCAGCACATGGGATCTTAGGATCTGGCCTATCAAGGAGGCTAGAAGTACAATTGAAATCTCAACTGAAGCTCTCCTTGGCAAGCTCAAGTCTTTTGAGTAAGTGCTGAAGACCAGGGAAGCTGAGGCTGAAGCCAAGACTCCAACTCCAACAAGGAAAGAGCAAACTCTTGCTCTCAAAGCTGTTGATGCTTCAGAAGGAAGCCAATCCAATGAGGAACTGATGGCAGTCTTTGCCAAAAGGTTTCTCAAGATGGGAAGAAAAGACTTCAGAAAGAAATCTTCAAGATATGAAGATAAACTAAGGTATGATAGATCTCCTTCTAAAGAAATTATTTGTTATGGTTGCTGGAAACCTTGACACATACTACCAGAGTGTCCAGAGGAAAATAGCAAAGAAAAGAGAAAGGAAAAAGAACATCACAGGAAATACTCGAAGTCCTCCTCCTACAAAAACAAGAAAAAGGAGAATGGATTTGTTGCTGAGACCTGGAGTGATTCACATGAGGAATCTTCCTCCTCAAGCTCCAGTGAGGATGAGGAAGAGAAGAAGGCAAAGGAAATCTGCCTTATGGCTATTGATGCCTGCAGCAATCACTCAACTGCAGAGAGTTCTGATGATGATGAAGAAATGCCTACAGAAGATCAAGTATTATCTTCATATGATTTTCTTCTTCTGAATTTAAATCTGTTTGCTTGGATCTAATCAGTTCAGAAAAAGAAATTAAGGAACTTAGAAATAAGTTAGCTGAATCAGAATCTATTTCCATTGAAAATGCTAGGTTAGTAGCAGAACTCACTAAGTCTAGTGAAGAAATAAAGTTTCTTAAAAATGAACAAGCAAAGTCCAAGAGATTAGAAGAATCCTTAAATGGTAGAAGCCTTAAGCTGCTAGAAATCACCAGCATGACAAACACTAGGCCAGACAATAATAAGCTAGGCTTAGGAGCTTCATCGTGTGAACCCCCAATTATTCTTAAAAATCATCTTTCAACTCCAGTGAACTTTATTTCAGCTGATGGGATAAAGAACACTGAGCAAGTAAGACAAGTTAATCAATCCTTAAATAAAGCTAAGAGAGAAAAGAGAAAACAAAAGTTTAAGGAAATACAAAAGTCATCGAATGCTGCTCGACGATCGGAGGCTCAATGGTCCAACGAAGCTCGACGATCTGAGCATCGATCGTCGAACGTAGATCGACAATCTCAATATGAATTTCAAAATTACCACCAGAACCTTAAAAACCTTAATATAAATAGAAACCCTAGGTTTGTAGACCCATTAACCGCATGGAGCATCCCACCTAGGAGATCTTACCCTTTAGGATATAAACCCCAACCTTCTTATTCTTTTATTTCTAGTTTTCATTATGTGAAGAATAATGGACCCAAGGTTACCTGGGTCCACAATGTTTAACACAACTCACTGCAGGTGAAGACCTATCCTATCACTCAGGACAAGTGGTATTTGGATAGTGGCTGTTCCAAACATATGACAGGGAACAAAGAAAATCTGTCAAAGTTCAAGGCCAAGCTTGGACCAAAGGTGATCTTTAGGGATTCTAGCTGTGGTCAAACTGAAGGATATGGTAGGATTACCATTGGAGTAGGAACTTTCAAAAGGGTTGCATATATAACTGGACTGAAGCATAATCTTATCTCAGTAAGTCAGTTATGTGATGCAGGATATCAGGTATCTTTCACTAACACTCTCTGTAATATTACTTTAAATAGTAATGTTGTGTTAGTAGGTATTAGACAAGGTAATATTTATTTAGTAGATTTTAATTCAACCCATTCTGAAATCTGTTTATTTAATGAAGTAACAAATAATAAAAATACCTTATGGCATAGGAGGCTTAGCCATGTTAACCTCAAGAACATATCTAGGTTATCTAAATACAACTTTGTTAGAGGTTTACCTTCTTTCCCCTACAAGAAGGAGAGCCTATGCAAGGCTTGTCAACTAGGCAAGCAAACCAAAAACTCCTTTAAATCCGTAAATAAAAGTGATTCACCTAGAATCCTATATTTATTACATTTGGACCTTTTTGACCCAATAAATATACAGAGTCTAGGAGAGAAGTATTACACTTTAGTAATTGTATACGACTTCTCTAGGTTCACTTGGGTGTTCTTCTTGAGAACTAAGGATGATAACTTCAAAGTTCTTACAGACTTTCTACTTTGTGTGCAGACTGAGTATTCTACTCATGTGGCCTTGATCAGAAGTGATCATGGTACTGAGTTTGAGTCTCTTCTCATGCAAGAATTCTGTGAGAAAGAAGGTATCAAACATAGCTTCTCTACTCCTAGAACTCCCCAACAAAATGGGGTAGTGGAAAGGAAGAATAGAACCCTGATTGAAGCTGTAGGAACACTGTTGGCAGATGCTAATATGCCTCTCTCCTATTGGGCAGAAGCTGTTAGCACAGCTAATTATGTTCTGAACAGAATTCTTATACACAAGCTTAAGTGTAAAACTCCTTATGAGTTGCTTAAAGGAAAGAAACCTAAAATTAATTATTTTAGAGTGTTTGGTTGTGTAGTATACATTCATAACAATAATAAAGAATACCTTAGAAAGTTTGAAGCAAAAGCTTCAATGGGAAACTTTCTTGGATATTCCAAAGTAAGCAAAGCTTATAGGGTATTTAATAAATCAACTTCTAAAATTGAGGAATCTGTGCATGTGTCCTTTGATGAATCTCAAATGTTTTACAAGGAGAAGGAAACTTCTCCTTCCTCAAGTTCATTATAGGTACCAGAAGTTAATAAAGATGTCACTCAAGAGATTCTTCATCTATCAACTCTTTACATCACTGATTCAGACAGTGATGAAGACTTTGCAGAAGTTGTTGCTGTACCACCAACAATTGATCCAATTCCTCCTCAGGAATTAATCCCAATTGTTGTTGAAGATCACATCCCACCTGCTGATGTTGTCACACTTAGAGATCATCCTACATCTCAAGTGATTGGAGACATATCAGCTGGTGTACAAATAAGACATCAATTAAGACAGGATATGATGCATGCTTGTTTCCTTTCACAGATTGAGCCTCTCACCATAAAAGATTCTGAGCTAGATCCCCACTAGATCATTGCTATGCAAGAAGAGCTCAATTAGTTTGAAAGATGTAAGGTATGGACTTTGGTTCCAAGGCCAAAAGGCCAACTGATCATAGGCACCAAGTGGGTGTTTAGAAACAAGTTGGATGCAAATGGAATTATAATAAGGAATAAAGCTAGGCTTGTAGCTCAGGGCTACAGATAGGATGAAGGTATAGATTATGAACAAACCTTTGCTCCTGTTGCAAGGCTAGAGGCAATAAGGATCTTTCTAGCCTATGCAGCCTATATGAAGTTTAAGGTTTTTCAGATGGATCTCAAAAGTGCATTCCTAAATGGTGAGCTAAAGGAAGAGGTATTTGTTGAACAACCTCCTGGGTTTGTCTCTTCAACTCAGCCCTCACATGTTTTCAAGTTGCAAAAAGCTCTTTATGGAATTAAACAAGCACCCAAATCCTGGTATGAGACTCTAGCTAGTTTCCTGTTAGAGCACAACTTTATTAGGGGAGTAGTTGATAGAACCCTTTTCGTTAAGCACCACAAGGACACAATCCTGTTAGTTCAAGTGTATGTAGATGATATTATTTTTGGTTCCACTGATCCCAAACTGTGCAAAAAGTTCTCTGACTTGATGCATTCTAAGTTTGAGATGAGTAGTATGGGTGAGCTGTCTTACTTTCTTGGTCTCCAAGTAAAGCAAGATGCTGATGGCATCTTCATCTCCCAATCTAAATATGCCAAGGAATTGGTAAAGAAGTTTGGGATGGCTGATGCTTCAGCAATCCATACACCTATGGCTACTAATGTAGTTATAAATTCTGATGATCAGGGTAAGCCAGTTGATCAGAAGAATTATAGGGCCATTGTTGGTTCCCTATTGTATTTAACTGCAAGTAGGCCAGATATAATGTTTGCTACATGCCTATGTGCTAGATTCCAGGTCAACCCCAAGGAATCTCATTTGATTCTTCTCAAGAGAATTTTGAGATACCTGAAGGGATGTCCAAATCTAGGACTTTGGTACCCAGCAGAATCAGAATTTGAGTTAATTGGATACTCTGATTCAGACTATGCTGGTTGTAGAGTTGATAGGAAAAGTACCTCAGGAACTTGTCAGTTCTTGGGAGAGAGATTGGTCTCTTGGTTCTGTAAGAAGCAGGCTTATATCTCAACTTCAACTGTAGAGGCTGAATATATAGCAGCTGCTAGTTATTATTCACAGATCCTGTGGATTCAAAACCAGCTTTTGGATTATGGGTACACACACAAGAACACAAAAATCATGTGTGACAGTACCAGTGCTATCTCCATTGCACAAAATCCTGTGCACCACTCTAGAACCAAGCACATTTAGATTAGACACCATTTCCTGAGAGATTGTGTGGAAAAGAACAAGATCAGCCTTGAGTTCATATCCACTGACCTTCAGAGAGGTGATATTTTCACCAAGCCCTTACATGAACAGAAGCATCTGTTCTTTTTGGTTCAACTAGGCATGATTAATGTAAAAGACTAAGTGTGACGTCTGTCTTTGTTGATATTTGTTTGAAGATCGTCGAACGATGTTTGACGATAGTCGATCAGGTTGAGCCGATCGTCGACCTACGGGCGATGACAGCTTATTTGTTTGTGAAGACAGAAATAGTCGAACGATGGATCGACTACTCTGCTTCAGGAACCGATCGTCGAACGACCGTTCGACCATCGTCTCCTGTATCTTTTAAAATAGACCGATGATTGCGGTTTTTATTTAAACCGATGGTCGATCTAGGTTAAGAGATCGTGCTTGTTATAGTCGACGGAACTCGTCTTTTCGTATTCCGTCTTTCTGTTTGAGCTCTGCCTCACACTTTCTCCTCCTCGTCTCTCTCATCTTCTCCGACAAATCAATGGCGATTGCTCCAGCCCTTCTGTCTGCGATGAAGTTCGACGCAGGATTCAGCGTAGACTTCGACTCCTTCGGCGCCTGTGATTCTCAGATAGTGGAAATCCTCCAGCTTTGAAAAGAACAAGGATTGGAAAGGCTTATGACCACAAGGATCAAGATCAACATCCCATAAATTAAAGAGTGGGTCTTCACTTTGTCTTCCAATGACAAATCGATGACTGGAATGATTGGCGGCGAAGAGGTAAGTTTGAATCCCGCCGTTTTAACTGATGTTTTTGGATTACTGAATGGTGAAGAGGATTATGAACAAGATACTCAAGAGTTTTGAAGGATGTTAATCGAGTTAGGACATGCCGAAGGCATTCCTCCTAAGTTGTTAAAAGTTAATTTTCTGTTAAAGATAAAGTTCTTGGCTGAACTAGTTGGAAAAGTGCTTCTGGGCAAGCACTCTGCTCATGACAACATCACCAGGCAGCAGTTTGCCTTGATGTGTGCCATAGTAAATAAGAAACAGATTAATTGGGCAGGGATTATGTTTGATTTGATAAGAAAGAAGAATGGCAAGAAGGAAGTCACCCTGGGTAGGGTACTTGGAATATTTCTAAAAGAGAAATACCCCAAGCTGTTGGTTACAGTTTCAACAACTATCAATGCCAGTAAGAAGATGGACCCAACATTGTTTGTTAAGTGGAAAAGAAGTTTTCAGAAGCCTTCTCCTGCAGGGGTAGCTCCAGTTGTGTCAGAGAACATAAGGGCTGTTTCAGTCTCTCCCCTTCTACATGAAGAAGGCTCATCCATTCTTTCCATTCCATCCACTTCTACTGCATTCCCATCTACCTCTACTGAAGTACCATCCACATCTGCCTTACCATCTACTCAATTTGAAGTTCTATCTACTTCAATTGAAGTACCATCTTCTGCCTCTCTTCTTCTTGAGTCCTCCACAATTCTCCATACTTCATCTCCAGCATCTCCCATTCCTGCACATCTAGCTGGAACTTCTTTTCCCAGTTTTTATTTGTTAGGATCTGAGAGAATTCCAACCCCTCCTCTGTCACCTCTTACACCTCCAGATCACACTGACTTTCCCTCATCCACTCCTCAATCACCAGCTCACAACACATCTCATCAGGAAACTGCCTTTCCTGATGATCTTCCATCGTCTATTATTCCCCCATCCACATCTATATCTCCAGCACTCATAGCCAATATCCTAGAGTTAATTACTCCTTCAATCAAAACCATGATTAAAGAAGCAATTGCTCCTCTTGTATCCTCCATTTCTTCAATGACTACCTCCATCCAAGCTCTCTCAAAATCTGATGAGCCCTCTTCATCTAGGGGCCTGGTTTCAGTTTCCACTGAAATCAGGCAGGGGGAGATGTTCTATGAAGATGCCTCTGAACTGCCCCTGGCCTCTCTTCCAGCAGATCCTCCAGCAGATACTCAAAGAGAAACAACACTTACAGAAAAAGAGATAGTAGCTCAAGAAGAATCAGTACCTCAACTTTCTGAAAAAGAGATTTCTGATGCTATAATGGAAACAGAATTTGTTGTCAAAGTCTGCTTAGAAGAATCCTCCACTCCCTTAGTTGCCCTTTTCCTAGAAGGAGTCATTACCTCCTTTCTAAAAGAATTATGGGAGTTAGGAAATTCTGAGGAAAATCCTGAAGGTAATTCATTTACTCATTTTCTTGACATGTTAACTGACATACTAGTCTATGAATACCTTGAAGGGATGTTTCAATCTTATTTAGCAAATATGTGTTCATGATACTATAGATAGAGTGGAAGAACTTTTAGTTGTCCAAGAACTTGTTCAACAACCTGCTCCAGAAGTTTTAGCTGATCCAGAACCTGCTGTTCAAGATCCTGAGTCTGCTCAAGAAGCTCAGATAGTTGTGCAAAAAGAACTGGTCTCCATGACAGTTACAGTTGAACAAGAGAATGTTTCAGATATTCAGGAAGAAAAATCTACAGTCTGGGATGACACCCCAGGACTGGATCTAGACACTCTTCTGGCACAGGATGCCTTGGAAGAAGAGTTAGAAAAAGTTGTTTTAAAGGATAGATAAAAAGCTGTGCGAGAAGCTGTTGATCCTTATGATCATCCTCAATCATCTGATGATGAAGATGAATCTGATGATTCAGAAGGAACCAAGAAGAAGAAATCTGCCAAAAGAAAAAGAAAAGCTGCTGCTCCTTTACCCAACCCTGATCATGATGTACCATACTATATTTTGAAAGGAATAGATCCCAAGTCAAAAGAATATCAGCACTGGATGGGATTCTCAAAAAATCAGCAAAAACAAAGAAAGAAATCTAAAAGATATGACAGTCCAGCTCCTAAATGGAATTCTTAAGGACCTCCTCCTCCTCCTCCCAGTGCAGGAGCATCTGGAAATGTTGCCAGTCCCTCTGCTCCTCCTTCTAGATTCACTTCTTCCCAATCTTATCAGAAGAAAGGAAATCAAAGCTATCATGGCAAGTCTCAATCTGGACATCAGAGACAAGAAGCTGAGCTACAAGAACAAGTGAAGGAGGTAGTTTACCTAAAGCCAACCTTTTCTCCTCCTCCTTCACCCAAGAAAAGGACATCACCAGATAAAGAAAGCAAGATCATATCTTCCAAAGAATCTGATCTAAAAAGGAAAATAGATGCAAAAGGCAAAAGAGTTATATACTCTGAGAAATCAAGTAAAAGATATGCTGAATTTGCTATAAGACCCCCTTTTTTTTTCTTTTTCAACCACCGGGGTCTTAGCCCAGAATTGCCGCTTTGCGGTGGAACCGACTCACGGGAAGGCAACCACTACAAAACGCCAATTCTGCCGGCCCTTTTCGATCACAAGAGAGAGAAGCATTTATACAAAAATGTAATCAAGTCCACAGAAACATGTAAATAAAAGTGAAATCACATCCAGTCCATCAATAGATAATAATAGGAAAATAGATAAATGGGCTCGAGCCCAGTACATCAGAGTCCTCACTACAAGTCGCTCATCGCGGAAGCTAAGAAACTACTAATCACTCACAGAGCTGGTCGCAGGCGCACCGGTGCTAGACTGTCCCACCTCCATGCGCACCGTACTCCGCTGGTGCTGGTCCCTGGACTGCTGGTCCCTGTCTCCCATCCGGAGTTCCTGTAATGTTGTAGTTCGAAAACCATTAGTCATAAAGACTAAGCCCTATCATCCCCTACCCCTCCCACCACGGCTCTTAAGCACCGGGCGGAGAGGAGGAAAGGGAAGCTACAAAAGTGGAGAATAATCAAGCAGGTGACAGGGATGGTAATCTAGTAGTTATTTAGAATGAATTAGGTCTAACAATCCTACGGCAGTAAGTAATAAACAGAGCAGTTAATAGGTAGCAATTTGTATAAAAAGACAGCTAGAGAACAGTAAGTAGGTATGTAACCTTAACTTATACGAATGCCCATACAAACTTATAAGTTAAGGGGTCTTCTGCAAGGCTCCCATCGTATAAAAAGTCCCATACCGATTTATACGTTGGGGTGTCGGTTGTATGCGAATATGAGTGTAGTGATATGCTATGCCATGATTCATGCAAGTGCAACTCACGCACACGACTCTATGTGCACAGACCTTTAGTTCCCCCTGTTCGGGCAGCTAGCTTCACTCCCAGGAACCTCCGTAGTGGCAAACGGAGACAGTGGGTCGGGCCCCCCACTCCTAGGTGGGCATCCACACTACCAGGCCTAGCCCTTCCGTACGACCCTAGAAGAACACAACCTAGAGTATCCGCGTACTACTGCTGGCTGTACCCACCAGACTTTCTTTGGCTAAGTGTCCCACACCGCCGAGTCAGCATACCGATGTCGGTGTGAACGACAATCAGATACCAAAGTCCCACCACCTTTATTCTGTACTCCAACCCTCGAGCCCTCGGCCCCCCAGACAGTCCGTCCGTGCATCTACCTTCAGAGCTACTGTCTGAATGGCAACCAATCCTATAATTCTACTTTCCTAGCTATCGGAGAGTGTAAACGTGCAACCCTATTTATACTAGTTGCTCTTTTAATTCATTATTCCTATGGTTTACGTTAGCCCAGGACTGCCCCCGGTATACCCCGTGAAGGGCTCTCAAGGGGCACTAGGAACCAAGACGGCGGCATTACGGCCCAAAGTTCCCTTTCGCAAGGCACTTATTATTATTTGTTGATCTCCCTTAACCCGATCCCCTTTTAGTTACTTTAGATCTAACCCTAGAGTATTAAGACTCTTCCATTCCTATCCGGGGTGGACGATCTTTCGTCATTCCCGTACTCCCTTATCCTAACTAGTCTCTCACTCTACTTATCTTGACTTCCAATGATGAACTCAATCTTAACTTGCCCTACCAACCATCAACTACCAGAATTCCGTGGCTTTACTATATGCAGACCATCCTAAGCTATATGAGGTACACAAGGGGAGGTACACCAAATTATCTTCCAAATCTCCTATAATATTTACTGGAGGTCTACCATATCATAATTTGTCTAAATCCAGAAACTTATAATTTTCCTAATTAATCTGATATTTAATTAATTTTCCCAAAGGACGGGCCATGGGTCATTTTAAACGTGAACTACATGATCCTCCTAAGTAATGGCTACTCAAAAATCATGATCATTAAATAACAGCAAGATAACCTCAAATACAAATTTCCAGAATTTTACAGAAAGTATTAAGCCTCTAAATAATTTATCCAGTATAATCACGTTAATTCTATGTAATGAAGGAAGTACGGAAATTATTCATCGAAAAATTATAGAAAAATTACTAGTCAGTAGTATGATATATAAAAGATCTTTGTGCAGAGAATCATAATTTTACCAGCTTGCTAAACACCACTAAAGATTTAATCAAATATTCTAGGTAAAACATACCTAATGAAGCAAGCCTTAGAATTATACTTCCAAAAATCCCATAAATATTCATAGAGATTTAAAATCATAATAAACGTTCTCTGCTTAAATTTCATTAATTTCCAGGAAGTATGTATTCCATAATAAATTTTCTAAGCAAATCATACAAGCTACTAAATCGTTAACAAGGTATCCAAAATAATGATCTTAAAATTCATAGAAAAATATCCAGAGCTTGTACCTTCCCTATAATTCACTCTACCCAAATCTCAACACTTTTCAATGTGATTTGGTGTCATTTCCTATCTCTACAAGTTTTGTACCCTAAACTAGGGTTAGATTTTTAGGTATCCCAACGGTCTCCAAGTCTACTAAGATTTCATCCAGAGAACTATATTGGCCCTATGGTTCTCTTCACCCAATTTCAGGTCAATCCAAGGTCATTTGACCACATGACCTTCACAAACCACCAAGATCCATCTTAGGGTTTGGCCTTGGTTTTTAGGGCAAACTTACCCCGATCCACCTCAAACTCTATGAGGGGGTGCTAGAGAATATTACTAGCCAGTGGTAAAAATCTCAGCCTCTGTTGAGGTGATCTGACCACACAAATCTCAAAAGTGCACTTTTAACCTAAGACCCCTTATTAGGGCAAAACTTAGGGTTAATCATTTCTAATCCAAACCATCTCCAAATGAGATGAAAAATTATACAGAACCTTATGGTGAACCCAGGGACCACTCACAAATATTTGGGAGGGTTTGGAAATTATTTAACTATCTAATTAAATTAAACTAGGATTATTGAATTTTTCTCAAAACTATAGAAAAATATTTCCCTAGATATAGGTAAGATTAGGCCACACCCCAAATTTCAAGTCGTTTTCCTGACTGGTTTGGAGTGGGGAATTTTCCTAAGGTCAGGACATCCCTATGGATAGACCTCACCGAAAAGGGTGTTGTAGTCTAACCGGGACTCCAAATTGAGTGAAATCAATTTTATATTAAACTAGACTTCACGGGCTACATTTTCTATGTTGACCACTCTTCATGTAGGAGCCTCTAGGTATTTTTCCCAAATTATTTAAAATGACAGATATTTTCATTCAGAAATTGTTTTAACAATAGAATCTAATTAATGGCACTGTTCATCTTCTTCTACAGCCCGAAACCAGAGCCCTGAAAACCTAATTTCCTGTAGCTTTTCCAAACTATTTCCCGGCCATCCAGCCATCTCTCTGGCTGGCCACCACCACCACCACCTCTGTTGAGGTGAGGGCTATCGTCGGGCGGCGGCACGGCCGCCGGAGAGGCGGTTTCCGGCAAACCCGCCACCATGAAATTTTCGGAAAAACCACGAATACGCTCACCCGATCTGGCTCTTTTGAGCCCGATATCTCTCCTAACGATTTCTAAGATCTGTCCGCAGAAGAAGAGTGAGGGGAGGACCTTGTTCGCGGGTTGAAGGCGTGCAGAGCGTCGGGAAGCCATTGGCGCGGTGGTGGCGTCGCCGGAAATTCTTCAACAGCAAGGGGGAAAATCTGAAACAGTTTGAGGGAGAGTGTAACCTTTTCCTCTTGCTCTTATGAGTCTTTTATAGACTAGCAAGTGGGGAGGGGAAAGGATGAAACGTTTGCGGCCATTAATAATTCCCTTAATGACGTTTTGGTTATGGCAAAGGCATTCGAAACGCTGGAGATGAAGAGGTGTTCGCCAGGTGGCGATTTCCTATTGAACCAACATTTCCTTAATTATTTAAATAATTAAAGTAGGAAACGGCCCATAAATACTCTTGGTTTTCATTCCCATAATCAGATTTTATTACGACGTCGGTTTCCGAAATTTCCAATCTGGCTGTCGTTTCGGCCTTGGTCACGGGCGTGACACATAGGTCACGGGCGTGACAGGCCCGGTTAGCCAATTCTGGGTCGACGATCGTCGAATTGGGATCGACGATCGTCGAGCGTGGTCACGCCCTATGTCACGGGCGTGACATTGCGGGTCACGGGCGTGACATGCCTGGTGACTAATTCTGGGTCGACGACCGTCGAACTGAAATCGACGATCGTCGAACGTGGTCACGCCCTATGTCACGGGCATGACATTGTGGGTCACGGGCGTGACATGCCCGTGTGGCTAATTCTTGGCCGACGATCGCCGAACTGAAATCGACGATCATCGAACGTGGTCACGCCCTATGTCACGGGCATGACATTGCGGGTCACGGGCATGACAGGCCATGAGGCAAATTCCGCGCCCGACGATCGTCTAACTGAGATCGACGATCGTCGAAGGGGTCACGCCCTCAGGTCACGGGCGTGACACCTGGGTCACGGGCGTGATAGGGCCGGGTTGAAAATTCTGCGTCCGACGATCGTCTCCCTGAGATCGACGATCGTCGAATGAGTCACGCCCTAGGTCACGGGCGTGACGGGTCGGTCACGGGCGTGACCAACCCGTGACCCGAATTCTTGGTCGCTTATTTCAATTTTTGGGCTCCCTAGGGTTCTACCACAACCAACCGACTCCTAGGGGTCTAGCCGGAAATGGGATGTTACAAGTCCCAATAAACAAAACAAAGATTTCGTCCCCGAAATCAAGGTTGAGCCTACGGGACTCAAATCGGGAAAAGAAGCTTGTAACATCCCATGAGAATTAAAGAAATTACATCTCTACGTTATGTTTGCTTTATGCGGTTTCAAATCTAAGATTAATTCGCCCACTTAACTAGGTATATACACCCCAATAAACAAAAGATTAGCCCCTATTCTTGAAATTTCAGTCCCATTGGTTTAAAACAGGAAGGCAAATTGATTGTCCAGAGGGGTTGTGAGGTATACCTGACGAAAAAGTTCCGGGTATTTTTGCCGCATCAAGTCCTGTGGCTCCCATGTATGCTCCTCCTGCCCATGATTGTTCCACAGAACCTTGACTAACGGAACCTTCTTCCGTCGCAAGACACGCACTGCTGTGTCGTCAATCCTGATAGGCTCCAAGTTGACTGACCGATCCGAGGCCACCGGGCCATCTGCCGAGGAAATCAGCTGCTCAGGGCGTAGCAGAGCCCTCCGAAGTGAGGAGACGTGGAAGACGTCATGAAATCCCGCTAACTCCGGCGGTAGCTCCAGTCTATAGGCTAAGGGGCCGATCCGCTCCAGGATCCTATAGGGCCCCATATATCTCGGACTGAGCTTCTTCCGCCCGCGAACCCGCGAGACTCCGTGCATCGGCCGTATCTTCAAGAAAACCCGGTCTCCTACCTGGAACTCTACTTGACGATACCTCGCATCGTAGTATTTCGCCTGTCTGCTCTGGGCTTCCAACATCCTGTCTCGGATCAATCTAATCTGAGCATCTGTATCTCCCACAAACTCCGAGCCTAGTGCCTGCGGATCCTCATCCTGAACCCATGATAGTGGGGTCTTGCACCTCCTTCCGTACAATGCCTCGTATGGAGCCATGCCTATGCTGGACTGATGAGCGTTGTTATACGAAAACTCGACCAGTGGCAGCAATCTCTCCCAAGGCTCGCCACGGTCCAAAATACATAGTCGCAACAGATCCTCCAGTGTACGGTTGGTGCGCTCTGTCTGTCCATCGGTCTGAGGGTGAAAAGTTGTATTGAATGTCAACCGAGAACCTAGATGGGCCTGGACTGACCTCCATTCCCTGGATGTAAACCGCCCATCCCGATCCGAAACGATAGTCTTGGGCACCCCATGATAACGCACAAACTGCTTAATGAACCTCCGTACTAATACACTGACTGGTGCGCCCTTTGCCACTGGGATGAACCTGGCCACCTTTGTTAGCCTGTCCACTATCACCCAGATCGAGTCATTCCCCGCACGGGATCGAGGTAGCCCATGTATGAAGTCCATGGCTATATCCTCAAACTTCCACTCCGGCACCGGAAGCGGCTGCAGCAAACCTGCCAGGTTCCTACACTCCGCCTTCACGAGCTGGCAGGCCTTGCAATGCGTCACAAAATACGTAATATCTTTCTTCATACCCGGCCAGTACATCGTCCTCTTTAAATCCTTTACCATCTTGGTGATCCCCGGGTGTACCGAATACCGGCTGCAGTGAGCTTCCGTCAAAATATCCTCCCGGATCCGTCCTCCTGCTGGTATGTAGACTCTGCCCCGGAAACACAGGAGCCCATCCCTCAAAGAGTAATCTCCTGTCGTGCCTTCCTCCAAGGCTCGGAATATCGGCTCAGCTCTCTCATCCAGCATCTGCCATCTCTAATGCGGTCTCGAATGTCATCAGTAGTAGCCATCGACCCCAGGTACTCCATGTACAGCTCCGGGTCATCCTCAGACACTAGCGAAATCTGTATCTCCTCGAATGATCTAATCAACTCCAAGGCCATCAGCTGCGGGCCTACTCCTATCGTACTCGCTCTCCGGCTCAGAGCATCTGCGACCACGTTCGCCTTCCCCGATGGTAGTGCATGGTATACTGATAGTCCGACAGAAACTCCACCCAGCGTCTCTGCCTGATGTTTAACTCCTTCTGGGTGTCGACGTACTTCAGATTCTTGTGGTCGGAGAAGATATCACAATGTACCCCGTAGAGATAGTGCCGCCAGATCTTAAGAGCAAAAATGACTGCCCCCATCTCTAAATCGTGCACGGGGTAGTTCTGCTCGTGCTGCTTCAACTGACGGGAGGCGTAGGCTATTACGTGCCTGTTCTGCATCAGAACGTCACCCATCCCCTGATAGGAAGCATCTGTATACACCTGGAATCCCTCCTTCCCTGATGGAAGAGCAAGGATGGGAGCCGAGGTGAGACGATCCTTTAGCTCCTGGAAGGCAGATTTGCATCGAGGCGTCCATATAAAAGGGGACTCCTTCTTCGTCAGAGACGTAAGAGGGAGGGCAATCTGAGAGAACCCCTCGACGAACTTCCGGTAGTAATCGGCAAGTCCCAAGAAACTTCGAACATCCGTGGCCGACTTTAGCGATGGCCAATCCCGTACTGCCTGGATCTTTGCAGGATCCACTACCAGACCTGCTCCACTGATGACATGGCCCAGAAAGGCCACCTCCTTTAGCCAGAACTGGCACTTGCTGTACTTGGCATACATCTCATGCTCACGCAGCTTCCCCAAGGTCAAGGCCAGATGTCTCGCGTGCTTCTCCTCCGTCCTTGAATAGATGAGAATGTCGTCGATGAATACAATGACAAAGACGTCCAGATACTCCTCGAACACCCGATTCATCAAAGTCATGAATGCGGAGGGTGCATTCGTGAGCCCGAACGGCATCACGGTAAACTCGTACAAGCCATATCTGCTGCTGAAGGCCGTCTTCGGGATGTCCTCCTCCCGAATACAAAGCTGGTAGTACCCTGACCACAGATCCAGCTTTGAGAACCAATGGGCTCCCTCCAGCTGGTCAAAAAGCTCGTCTATCCTTGGTAAGGGATACGTGTTCCGGACTGTCAACCTGTTCAGAGCCCGGTAATCTATGCACAATCGAAGGGTCCCGTCCTTCTTCTTAACGAACAGCACCGGAGCTCCCCATGGTGAAGAGCTAGGCCGAACGAACCCGGCCTCCACTAACTCCTGAAGCTGGCTTTGGAATTCCACCAACTCCTTTGGGGCCATTCGATAGGGAGCTCTGGATACCGGCTTAGCCCCCGGTATGAGCTGAATCTGAAAGTCCTTCTCTCGGTGCGGGGGTAACCCTGGTAGCTTCTCTGGAAACACGTCGACGAAGTCCCGTACTACTGGAATATCTGCAATGGAGTCCTTGGCTACGACCGCCTCAAAGAGGACCTGATAAACTTCTTCCCCCTACAGGTGGGCCTTAACGGCCTGCACAGACGATAGTAAGGTACGGGGTGCTGGTATAATACCTTCGATAACAATGAAGGAGTCGCCGTGCCTCACGGTGATCCTCTTCGCCACGCAATCGATCTGGGCATGGTTCCAATACAGCCAAGTCATGCCCAGAATCAGATCGTAATCTGGCATCTTCAGAACCGTTGCTGGTGCCTCAAACGCCTTTCCGCCGATCCTCGCTTCCATATTACAATGAGCAGAGGTCAATATCTCTGATCCATCGGGTAGGCGCACCCTCATCATCATCCTAGTGAATGGCTCCACTCCTGCCAGTCCTTTCACGAAATCATCCGACACGAATGATTGCGACGCACCGGTGTCGAAGAGAGTGTGAGCGGGCTTGCCGCTCACGAAGACTATGCCTGGGGTAATTAAATGTCTTAGTATTCTTTTTGTAGTTTATCTTCTCTTAATTTCTAGCCAGGTTATGTTTTAAATAGTAGTTTATATGAAGAAAATTTACAAGTACTGCCATACCTGTGATAACCTGCTCCGGGTTCCGGGGCTGTGTCAGGTCTAGAGCATACACCTGCTCTCTCTCTGGCCTGCGGCCTCGATCCTGAAATCCCCGTCCTCGGTCCTGTCCTCGTCCGCCAAACTATCGGGGAGGTGGAGCGCCCTGATGTGCTGGTGGGGGTGCTCGCCTCACAGGGCAGTTCCTCTTGATATGCCCCGGCTGGTTGCACTGATAGCATACCGGTGGCTGCTCTGCCGTCCTTGGCATTTCCAGCATCTGTATAGGCTGGGGAGCCAATACCCCCTGACTCCTCTGCTCCTGCCCAAACTCTTGACGAGGCTGATCCCCGTTCCTTCTCTCTCCCATAACCTGGCCTCGAGGACGGTCTCTACGTCCTCTAATCACTGTATCATCAGCCGGTCTCTTCCGGCTCTTCACTGTAAGCTGATCCCCCTCTCTCTTCTTAGCCATCTCCAGAATCCTGGCCAGACTCCCCTCTGAGACGAAAAGGAGGGCCTGCCTCATGTCATCTTGCAGCCCCTTATAAAACCTCCGGGCATAGCCAGCATCGTCTAACTGGTAAGCGTCCGCATAACGGGCCAGGTGAGTGAACTCCTGATAGTACTCCACCACAGTCCTGTTCCCCTGCCTCAACCGCAGGAACCTATCCTCCAGGTCATCTCTCGCCGACTGAGGTACAAAATGTCCCAAGAGCGCTGCTCTGAACTCCTCCCAAGTAATATCAGCACATTCCATCCCTACAAAGGTGGTGTCCAGCTGAGATTTCCACCATCTCTTTCCATGTGACTCTAAGCAGGAGACTGCCAAAGCGACTGCCTCCTCCATGGGGCATCGAATCCCTACCAACATCTCGTAAATGGTGTCCAACCACTCCTCCATACGTACTGCAGACTCCGTCCCCTGGTAGGATGGAGGGGAAAGTCCTCGGAAGACCGTCATCCAATTGGCCCCGGGGTTTGGCTGTGGGGCCGGGGCTTGTTGAGCTCTGAAGGCCTCCAGGATGGCCGTCAGTGTTAGCCCCATCTTTCTCTGCTTGAACGGAACTGGTGCTGGCAGAGTCGGGACCACATTCGGAGCCTGAGGTGTCCCCTGCTGCGATGTAGGGTTCGTCGCAGGCTACAAGTAAAAATTCCATTTGTTAGAGAGCGAATGAATGGAATTTAAGAAGAGTTAGGATGGACTTTCACATGTGATTTCCCTTATGGGCACACCATTGCTTCCGCTGCTAGTTTGTCCGCAAACTAAGCTCGCACGGGGGTGGCCCAAGGTTTTTGTGGACTACTTCTCTTTCGATCGAGGTCTGCTCTGATACCACTTGTAAGACCCCCCTTTTTTTTCTTTTTCAACCACCGGGGTCTTAGCCCAGAATTGCCGCTTTGCGATGGCACCGACTCACGGGAAGGCAACCACTACAAAACGCCAATTCTGCCGGCCCTTTTCAATCACAAGAGAGAGAAGCATTTATACAAAAATGTAATCAAGTCCACAGAAACATGTAAATAAAAGTGAAATCACATCCAGTCCATCAATAGATAATAATAGGAAAATAGATAAATGGGCTCGAGCCCAGTACATCAGAGTCCTCACTACAAGTCGCTCATCGCGGAAGCTAAGAAACTACTAATCACTCACAGAGCTGGTCACAGGCGCACCGGTGCTAGACTATCCCACCTCCATGCGCACCGTACTCCGCTGGTGCTGGTCCCTGGACTGCTGGTCCCTGTCTCCCATCCGGAGCTCCTGTAATGTTGTGGTTCGAAAACCATTAGTCATAAAGACTAAGCCCTATCATCCCCTACCCCTCCCACCACGGCTCCTAAGCACCGGGCAGAGAGGAGGAAAGGGAAGCTACAAAAGTGGAGAATAATCAAGCAGGTGACAGGGAAGCTAATCTAGTAGTTATTTAGAATGAATTAGGTCTAACAATCCTACGGCAGTAAGTAATAAACAGAGCAGTTAATAGGTAACAATTTGTATAAAAAGACAGCTAGAGAACAGTAAGTAAACAAGCAAGTAAGTAGGTATGTAACCTTAACTTATATGAATGCCCATACAAACTTATAAGTTAAGGGGTCTTCTGCAAGGCTCCCATCGTATAAAAAGTCCCATACCGATTTATACGTTGGGGTGTCGGTTGTATGCGAATATGAGTGTAGTGATATGCTATGCCATGATTCATGCAAGTGCAACTCACGCACACGACTCTATGCGCACAGACCTTTAGTTCCCCCTGTTCGGGCAGCTAGCTTCACTCCCAGGAACCTCCGTAGTGGCAAACGGAGACAGTGGGTCGGGCCCCCCACTCCTAGGCGGGCATCCACACTACCAGGCCTAGCCCTTCCGTACGCCCCTAGAAGAACACAACCTAGAGTATCCGCGTACTACTGCTGGCTGTACCCACCAGACTTTCTTTGGCTAAGTGTCCCACACCGCCGAGTCAGCGTATCGATGTCGGTGTGAACGACAATCAGATACCGAAGACCCATCACCTTTATTCTGTACTCCAACCCTCGAGCCCTCGGCCCCCCGGACAGTCCGTCCGTGCATCTACCTTCAGAGCTACTGTCTGAATGGCAACCAATCCTATAATTCTACTTTCCTAGCTATCGGGGAGTGTAAACGTGCAACCCTAGTTATACTAGTTGCTCTTTTAATTCATTATTCCTATGGTTTACGTTAGCCCAGGACTGCCCCCGGTATACCCCGTGAAGGGCTCTCAAGGGGCACTAGGAACCAAGACGGCGGCATTACGGCCCGAAGTTCCCTTTCGCAAGGCACTTATTATTATTGGTTGATCTCCCTTAACCCGATCCCCTTTTAGTTACTTTAGATCTAACCCTAGAGTATTAAGACTCTTCCATTCCTATCCGGGGTGGACGATCTTTCGTCATTCCAGTACTCCCTTATCCTAACTAGTCTCTCACTCTACTTATCTTGACTTCCAATGATGAACTCAATCTTAACTTGCCCTACCAACCATCAACTACCAGAATTCCGTGGCTTTACTATATGCAGACCATCCTAAGCTATATGAGGTACACAAGGGGAGGTACACCAAATTATCTTCCAAATCTCCTATAATATTTACTGGAGGTCTACCATATCATAATTTGTCTAAATCCAGAAACTTATAATTTTCCTAATTAATCTGATATTTAATTAATTTTCCCAAAGGACGGGCCATGGGTCATTTTAAACGTGAACTACATGATCCTCCTAAGTAATGGCTACTCAAAAATCATGATCATTAAATAACAGCAAGATAACCTCAAATACAAATTTCCAGAATTTTACAGAAAGTATTTAGCCTCTAAATAATTTATCCAGTATAATCACGTTAATTCTATGTAATGAAGGAAGTACTGAAATTATTCATCGAAAAATTATAGAAAAATTACTAGTCAGTAGTATGATATATAAAAGATCTTTGTGCAGAGAATCATAATTTTACCAGCTTGCTAAACACCACTAAAGATTTAATCAAATATTCTAGGTAAAACATACCTAATGAAGCAAGCCTTAGAATTAAACTTCCAAAAATCCCATAAAAATTCATAGAGATTTAAAATCATAATAAACGTTCTCTGCTTAAATTTCATCAATTTCCAGGAAGTATGTATTCCATAATAAATTTTCTAAGCAAATCATACAAGCTACTAAATCGTTAACAAGGTATCCAAAATAATGATCTTAAAATTCATAGAAAAATATCCAGAGCTTGTACCTTCCCTATAATTCACTCTACCCAAATCTCAACACTTTTCAATGTGATTTGGTGTCATTTCCTATCTCTACAAGTTTTGCACCCTAAACTAGGGTTAGATTTTTAGGTATCCCAATGGTCTCCAAGTCTACTAAGATTTCATCCAGAGAACTATATTGGCCCTATGGTTCTCTTCACCCAATTTCAGGTCAATCCAAGGTCATTTGACCACATGACCTTCACAAACCACCAAGATCCATCCTTAGGGTTTGGCCTTGGTTCTTAGAGCAAACTTACCCCGATCCACCTCAAACTCTATGAGCGAGTGCTAGAGAATATTACTAGCCAGTGGTAAAAATCTCAGCCTCTGTTGAGGTGATCTGACCACACAAATCTCAAAAGTGCACTTTTAACCTAAGACCCCTTATTAGGGCAAAACTTAGGGTTAATCATTTCTAATCCAAACCATCTCCAAATGAGATGAAAAATTATACAGAACCTTATGGTGAACCCAGGGACCACTCACCAAAATTTGGGAGGGTTTGGAAATTATTTAACTATCTAATTAAATTAAACTAGGATTATTGAATTTTTCTCAAAACTATAGAAAAATATTTCCCAAAAATTCTCATTTTTTGATAGCACCTAGATATAGGTAAGATTAGGCCACACCCCAAATTTCAAGTCGTTTTGCTGACTGGTTTGGAGTGGGGAATGTTTCTAAGGTCAGGATAGCCCTATGGATAGACCTCACCGAAAAGGGTGTTGTAGTCTAACCGGTACTCCAAATTGTACGAAATCAATTTTAAATTAAACTAGACTTCACGGGCTACATTTTCTATGTTGACCACTTTTCCTGTAGGAGCCTCTAGGTATTTTTCCCAAATTATTTAAAATGACAGATATTTTCATTCAGAAATTGTTTTAACAATAGAATCTAATTAATGGCACTGTTCATCTTCTTCTACAGCCCGAAACCAGAGCCCTGAAAACCTAATTTCCTGTAGCTTTTCCAAACTATTTCCCGGCCATCCAGCCATCTCCCTGGCCGGCCACCACCACCACCACCTCTGTTGAGGTGAGGGCTATCGTCGGGCAGCGGCACGGCCGCCGGAGAGGCGGTTTCCGGCGAACCCGCCACCATGAAATTTTCGGAAAAACCACGAATACGCTCACCCGATCTGGCTCTTTTGAGCCTGATATCTCTCCTAACGATTTCTAAGATCTGTCCGCAGAAGAAGAGGGAGGGGAGGACCTTGTTCGCGGGCTGAAGGCATGCAGAGCGTCGGGAAGCCATTGGCGCGGTGGTGGCATCGCCGGAAATTCTTCAACAGCAAGGGGGGAAATCTGAAACAGTTTGAGGAACAGTGTAACCTTTTCCTCTTGCTCTTATGAGTCTTTTATAGACCAGCAAGTGGGGAGGTGAAAGGATGAAATGTTCGCGGCCATTAATAATTCCCTTAATGACGTTTCGGTTATGGCAAAGGCATTTGAAACGCTGGAGATGAAGAGGTGTTCGCCAGGTGGCGATTTCCTATTGAACCAACATTTCCTTAATTATTTAAATAATTAATGTAGGAAACGGCCCATAAATACTCTTGGTTTTCATTCCCATAATCAGATTTTATTATGACGTCGGTTACCGAAATTTCCAATCTGGCTGTCGTTTCGGCCTTGGTCACGGGCGTGACACATAGGTCACGGGCGTGACAGGCCCGGTTAGCCAATTCTGGGTCGACGATCGTCGAATTGGGATCGACGATCGTCGAGCGTGGTCACGCCCTATGTCACGGGCGTGACATTGCGGGTCACGGGCGTGACATGCCTGGTGACTAATTCTGGGTCGACGACCGTCGAACTGAAATCGACGATCGTCGAACGTGGTCACGCCCTATGTCACGGGCGTGACATTGTGGGTCACGGGCGTGACATGCCCGTGTGGCCAATTCTTGGCCGACGATCGCCGAACTGAAATCGACGATCATCGAACGTGGTCACGCCCTATGTCACGGGCGTGACATTGCGGGTCACGGGCGTGACAGGCCATGAGGCAAATTCCGCGCCCGACGATCGTCTAACTGAGATCGACGATCGTCGAAGGGGTCACGCCCTCAGGTCACGGGTGTGACACCTGGGTCACGGGCGTGACAGGGCCGGGTTGAAAATTCTGCGTCCGACGATCGTCTCCCTGAGATCGACGATCGTCGAATGAGTCACGCCCTAGGTCACGGGCGTGACGGGTCGGTCACGGGCGTGACCAACCCGTGACCCAAATTCTTGGTTGCTTATTTCAATTTTTGGGCTCCCTAGGGTTCTACCACAACCAACCGACTCCTAGGGGTCTAGCCGAAAATGGGATGTTACATTTGCTCCTCCAACATCTTTAGTTATTCAAGAAAAGAAAGAGCCAGCTGCAAGCTTGTTAGAACCTTCTACTAAATTCAGAACTATAAATCCTCTAAATATAGCTGATGAAAATGAGTATGAAAGCTTAGAGCTTAATCCTGACTTCAGGATGGCCAGATTCCTTAAATCTGTTGAATCAGCTCAGATTAGAAAAGCCAGAGCTGAAGGAAAAGATATTAAAGGCTTAACTACTATGCCCAAATTCAGAAGGAAAGAACTTGATAGATTCCAGGTAAGACCTGAAGTTTTTGATGCTACCAAATATATGGAAAAATATCCAGAAGCAGTTGTTCCAAGAACAGGAGAAACCAAAGTTATTGGAGAGCAAGATCTGAAGACATCAAAGAAGGAAGTTCTAGATACTCTCAGAAAAATCTGTTTTATTCCTGACTCTTCTATCTCTAAAACAGATTCTGATGCTGCTTAAGTTTTATTGTCAATCTGTTTATGTTAACTGTTTGATTGATGCATTTGATGCTTCGATGTTTCTTTCCTGTATTATATTTATTTCCTGCAGTTTGTTTGTTTTGTTTTGTTTTGAGAGACTTAACTCAAAAATTATGACACCTACTCAACTCCCTTAGAGTTAATTTGCGGAATGAGTTTATAGATATTGATAACCCTAAAGCCTAACACAAAGTGAAGTGCACTGGAGAAAGCTAACTGTAAATACAGTTTAGCTTTGGTCCTAACACAGCAACTAGCAATCCTAGTTATTTCTACTCACAGCCACAGTGCAATAAATTAAATAAGTAGCACAGACGACACAAGAAATTTTATAGTGATTCCCTCTAAATAGGTACGTCCACTCTTCTACCACCCTGGTAGGAATCCACTACAGGTTTTTGTTCAGGTGCCCTGCCACCAACTGATCTGCTTCAGGTAGATCAAGAAGACCCTTTTAGCTTTTGATCAGGAGCTCAAAATCCAACACAGGTTTTTGATCAGGTGCCCTGCCACCAAGGTTCACTTTTTAAGGGAGTAATAACCCTTTGTATAGGAGGTTGAGAGAGTTAAAGTTTCTTCTCTATTGTTAAAACAGATTAGAGAAGCTAGTGGATTGCATAGAGCTAGAAAGCTCTAAAGAATCAAGGCTCCCCCTGACATGGAGAATATCCAGGAAGGAGTCTTGCTTCAGGGTGCAGGAACTCTTCTGAACTTGAGACAAAGAACTGTCTTGGAGTTCTGAAGGAGAAGCTTGAAGAAGACTCTTGATTTGGAAAAGGTGTTCTTCTTCAATCAGCTTCCTTTCTTCTTCTTCTTCTTCTAAAAGCCTCTGAGTGAAAGTCTTCCTGTGAGCAGGATGAACTCAGGATGAAGAAGAATGCTGAAGAGATTTGATCTTCTCAGTTGAATGTGAATTTCTGAGAGCTGTAGATCTCTATGCTGCTGAGAGTAAAACTTTTTGTGTTTTGAGTATTGTATGTCTGTGTATATTGTCTATTGTATATACTTTATATGTTTCTTCTTTAAAAAGAAGCTCTTTATATATGAGCCTTTGCAACGGCTCTAATCTGAGTTTGAACTTTGTCTTCTTCTGGAATCTGCAATCTGGGCAGCAAAAAGCATAAAGCAAAAATATATCCTGCAGGCAGACATGCTATAAGGGGATAAAGCTTTCTAAGAAGCTGTATATCCAATCTGATAAAAGAGTGTTAGAAAAAGTCACATCATAAAGAGCTCTTTACGGCCAGAGAAGACTTTCTGAGTCTAACGGCTATAAAGGACAGCCTGGCAGATAAAGCAGAAAATATATTTCAACTAATAAGACAAACCACTTTGTCAGATAAAGATTGACTCATGCATAAAGAATGGAGCAAAGATTGCTTGGAAATAATAGCATAACATCAATGAAATATACTTTAATAAAATATGCCAAGCAGATAAGAAATACATAATATAACTTTACTAAAGGTAGACAAAAAGACATCGAACGACCCTCGGAGATCGTCGACCGAAGCACGGAGATCGTCGACCTATCAGACAGATAGTCAAACGACACAGATAGTCGAACTATCAAAGAAGATAGTCGAACTACCACAACAGATAGTCGACCTATCAGAACAGATAGTCGAGCTTTCAGATAGTCGAGCTATCAAGATAGATAGTCGAGCTATCAAGCAAAACAGATAGTCGACCTATCAATCAGATAGTCGAACTATCAAAGACAAACAGATAGTCAACCTATCAAACAGATAGTCGAACTATCAAAGAAGACAGATAGTCGACCTATCAAGCAGATAATCGAGCTATCAGATAGTTGAACTATCCAAGCAGATAGTTGAATTATCAAGAAGAGCAGATAGTCGACCTATCAAATAGATAGTCGAGCTATCAAACACACAGATAGTCGACCTATCAAACAAATAGTCGAGCTATCAGATAGTTAAACTATCCAAGCAGATAGTTGAACTATCAAGAAGAGCAGATAGTCGACCTATCAAACAGATAGTCGAGCTATCAAACACAACAGATAGTCGACTTATCAAACAGATAGTCGAGCTATCAGATAGTTGAACTATCCAAGCAGATAGTTGAACTATCAAGAGATTTGTCTAGTCAAAAGAAGTCGAGTGGGGTTCGATGATCGACGAGGCAGATTCCACAGAACGTCGAGCCAATAAGAGTTGAACTAACTCAGAGATAGACGATCTGCTGACAGACGATAGTCGACCAACTGATAGACGATCGTCGAACAGTCGATAGACGATGGTCGAGCGGCGTTCGACTATAGTCGAACCAAAAACGACTTAACCAAATCTTTCATCTGGAGAAGCAATTCTACAACTAAGGGAATCTAAACTATTAGCTAACCTTTGACCATAGATAAATCTTGGGTCAAGAAACTAAAGGAGCAGACTAAACTCAAATCCAAACTAGGGTACCAACAGACCGGGACAAGAACCCTGTTGCGTGATTATACCCCAGTCAAAGATGGACCAAATGTCATCTTTGGAGGTTAAGAAAGGGGAACAATAAAAGGTTATGGTATGATTTCCAACAACTTAGTCTCTTTAACAGACGTTGCTTATATTGAAGGATTACACCATAATCTCATAAACATAAGTCAACTATGAGACAAAGGCTACATCATTGAGTTTTGCAAGGACAAGTGTTTTATAAAGTTGTCTGCAAATTTGGAGATGGTTTTAACAGGCACTCGGAGCAGAAACATTTTCTATTTAAATTTCCTTTACTTAGACAATTCTACCCCAGTATGTTTTATTGCAAAAGATAGTGCGTCTCTCTATGACTAATGGAACAAGAGATTAACACATATTAATTTTAAAACCTTAAATATATTATTTTATCACAACTTAGTGTGGGATGCCCCTAGTATTAAGTGCCTTAAAGAGAGTCCATGTCACTCCTATCAAATGGGTAAGCAGACACCGGCTACCTTCAAGGGTATTACTGAAAAGGATTCTTCACGAAGATTATACTTGCTTCATTTGGACTTATTCGGTCCTATGCCTATTCACATCTTAGGAGGTAAGGTATATACGTTAGTAATTATTGATGACTACTCATGTTTCACTTGGGTTTTCTTTCTAAAACACAAGTCAGACACCTTCGATTCTTTCACTAATTTTGTCAAGCAAATTCAGAATGAACTGGACTACTTAGTGGCAAAAATCATAAGTGACCATGGAATAGAGTTCGAGTCTGATGCCATGATAAAGTGCTATGAAAGCCAAGGTATATTTCATGAGTTTTCCTCCCCGCACACTCCATAGCAAAATGTAGTTGCTGAGAGAAGGAATAGAACCCTGATTGAAGCATGTACAACCATGTTGAATGAAGCTTCACTTCCGGAGTACTTCAGGCTGAAGCAGTCAACATGTCTTGTCACGTGCAAAACAGAGCACTTATCAACAAAAGCTATCGTAAGACCCCCTATGAGCTATTGAAGAGCAGAAAATCGAATGTGTCCTACTTTAGAATCTTTGGAAGCAAATGCTTTGTACTTAATAATGGGAAGTATTATCACACAAAGTTTAGTGAAAAGTGTTTTAAAGGTATTTTCGTTGGATATAGTAGCCATAGTAAGGCATATATGATTTTTAATAAGAAAACTCTTGTGGTAGAAGAGTATAAAAATATTGTATTTGATGAGACTATCAGCTCGTCTCGTGTTATTGGTGCATATGCAGGTACCAGGTTCAAGGAGCTAAGCTTGGATGAACCAGTCAAAGAAGATGTTCCAAGCTCAGTAAAGATCATCAATCTAGGCTTGGTGGATGAAGAACCGCTAGAGGAAGAATTGCCTCAACCCATAGAGGCTGCACAAGATGTTGTAGAGCCTGTTAGAGAGAGTGCAAGGAATCTAGGGTTCTGACACCTAAGAGATCACCCAGCTGATCTAATCATTGGAGATCCAGGCAATGGTGTGAGAACCAGAATAGGTACAACTAACAAAGTTTTGCATCTCAGTTTTCTGTCTTAGGTTGGACCGAAGAAGTTCGAGGAAGCGAATAAAGATGCCTCTTGGATCATGGAAATGTAAGAGGAGCTCAGCCAATTTGAACGGTGCAAAGTCTAGGAGCTTGTGCCTAGGCCAAAGGGACAAAATGTGATCGGCACCAAATGAATCTTCAGAAACAAGCTGGACGAACACTGAGTAATTATCAAGAATAAAGCCAGGCTTATAGCTCAAGGTTACACACAAGAAGAGGGGATCGACTTCGACTAGACCTTTTCTCCAATGGCTCGACTCGAGGTGATCAGGTTATTTCTTGTGTATGCTTCCCTCAGAGGATTCGCCGTCTACAAAATGGACATGAAATTAACATTCCTCAACGGGGATCTGAAAGAGGAAGTATACCTAGCACAACCCCCAGATTTTGTCAATTCTAAATTCCTTGACCATGTTTATTTCTTAAATAAAGCCCTACATGGTTTAAAGCAAGCTCCCCGAGCTTGGTATGAGACATTGTCTAGCTTTCTTCTTGAGAACAAGTTCATAAGAAGAAAGATAGACACAACATTATTTCTTAGGGAAGTTAAAGACAAGATTTTGCTAGTGCAAATCTATGTCAACGACATCATATTTGGCTTTAAGGAAGGCAGCCTTAGCAAAAAGTTTTCTAAACTTATGCATGGGAAGTTTGAAATGTGCAGTATGGGTGGGCTGAAGTATTTCTTAGGACTTCAAGTGAAGCAATCTGAAGATGGAATCTTCATCTCTCAGACAAAATTCACCAAAGAGCTTCTTAAGAAATTCGTAATGGAGAGCGCAACCTCTATGAGGACTCCAATGGGTTCAACCGTGTCTCTGGACAAGGATGAGAAAGGGAAACCTCTTGATGAAACAAAGTACAGAAGCATAATTTGATCCTTATATACCTGACTGCCACTAGACCAGATATAACGTTCTCAACATGTGTCTGCTCTAGATATCAGGTAAACACTAAGGAATCTCATTATGTTACTGCAAAGCGAATTTTAAGATACCTTGAGGGTACACCCAATCTTGTCATGTGATACCCAAGAAGTAATGACTTCAAGCTAATTGGCTTTTCAGATGTCGGCTTTGCAAGAAGTGGGGACAACAGGAAAAGCACTTCCGGGACGTGCCATTTCCTCGGAAGACAGCTTATCTCTTTGAGCAGTAAGAAGCAAAATTGTGTGGAAACATCTACTGCCAAGTCAGAGTATATCTCTCCGGGTAGTTGTTTCACACAGCTTATATGGATCAGAAACCAACTCGAATACTATAATTTGAAGTTTAGAGAAATACCAATATATTGCGACTCTTCCAGTGCAATAGTTATTGCCAACAATCCAGTCTCTCACTGCTGGACCAAGCACATCAAAGTTCGTTACCATTACATCCGGGAGCATGTGGAGAATAAGGACATACCATTCAACTATATCCTTACAGACAAGCAGGTGGCAGATATTTTCACAAAGCTGCTGGACGAGGCCAAGTTCTCCTTTTTCAAGACAGAACTTGGTATGCTCAACAAGGAGTCCTGACAAGCTAAGATTATTGATTTCTCAAGTAAAACTTAGTGGATTTCACGAAAAACTCCAGGATTTCACGACGTCTCTGATATCTCAAGAAGACTTTTATTTCTCGAGAAAATATGTCTACTTCTCGAGAAAATTAGTATTCTGTAACGCCCCAAAACTCAAAAGAGGGACGGACAACATTTGAAGCCAAGTTTGGGGCCTAGAAAGGTCACACGGCCTTAGACACGGGCGTGTCCATGGACGTGTCCTGCTACGAGTTGGACGATTTATCGCGTGGTCGACGAAATACAGTCGACAATCATTGGAGGTCAGGCACACGGCCTGAGACACGGGCGTCTCCAGGATCGTTTCTTGCTCGGGCTGTTAGCTGGGCTGTGTCGAGTAAGTCACACAGCCTAGGACATAGGCATGTCCCAGGGGCATGTCTGACACACGACATGTATCACGGGCGTGCCACATGGTCGTGTCCTCTTCAGGATGTTTGGGTCCTCTATCGATTAAGGAACACGCCCAGCAACACGGGCGTGTACTGTCTGACACGGGCATGTCAATTATGACACGGGCATGTCTAAGCCCATGTCTTGTTTGGTTGCGATGGTTTATGCGTCGATTGGGGCACACGGCCCATGACACGGGCGTGTCCATGGATGACACGGGCATGTCCCAAGGCGTATCACAGGCTGTGTCCTATTCTAAATTTCTTGGTTTACGGTGAGTGAGGAACACGGCCTTGGACACAGGCGTGTCACAAGCCGTGCTCATCCCAGGAAATTGATTTTAAGTGCAAATCATGGCCGTTCGTTTTCTTATTTTGGGATCCAAGGGCCCAGGGCTATTCTTGTTGAGTTAAGGCCGGGAATAGGGTTTGAACCCTCATTCCACTTTGAGCAATCTCTTTCTAAAGATTTATAAAGAGGAGAGAGCAAGAAAGAAGGAGAAGGAGAGATCCGGCCGCCAGAGGAGCTTCAGAGCCCCAAATCGAAAGCCGAGTCTAGATCTACGGAGGCGAGGCCGTTGCAGTGCTTTTCATCCATCTAGATCTTCATGGAGCCAAAGATAAACCCAAGGTTAACGATTCTCTTCTTGGACATGTGAAGTCCTCTTTCCTTTTTGCATAGGAAGCCTGCTCTCGCGAGTATGCGGTGAGTGTGAGGTATTCCTTCGGGTATACATGAATAGTCCCCATTATTTTACATGTAGAGTTCGAAATCGAAGTACAGACATAGGAGTGGTGTAAGACACCCCCTCCCGGATTACAAAACACAGCAAGAGTGCCCAGAACAGCCACCCTGTAGTAGTGCTAGCACTCGGGCTAACCTATACCACAAGATTCCTATCCTGCCGGCTATATCCAATATCAAACAATGCCAACCCAACCAAACATAAAATAAGAAGTCAATCCACACAGATAAGTACATAGGTCCAAAATACAAACAATAAAAGAAGCCATAAGAAGCTTCTATACTATCACAGTACGAGTAAAATTTGCCCAAAGGGCTACATCAAGAGTCTCTTAAAGACTCACATCAGTCACTGACGGTAGCGATGGCACCGTCCCTTCAGGCCCGTCGTCCTGGCCTGGATATCCTACTGCATAATTTTCTATTGATCTGTTTGCGGGGTTTACTCCTAAAAAGGAATACGTAGCAACCATTAGTCATAAATACTAAGTTGATATCACATCCGCTCCCCCGACGACTCCTTGGCACCGGGCGGATAAAGAGACAAGGGTACAAAATAAGTAGGTAGAATATAAGTACTAGCAGGTGGTGAATCTATATAGTATCATGATTAACAGAATAACGTGAGTATATCAATACTAATAACATTCTAATCCAGAAATTCTACCAAGCTATACCAATCTATCAGGCATATAAATCTACAACAGGAAAGTAACTTAACTTATAAGAATTCTCATACAAACTTAAAAGTTTAGAGTCGGTTTAACAGTAAAGTAACTCATCGTATAAGAGTGCCCATACAAACTTATACGATGAGGATCTTGTGAATGTAATGTATGTAATGATATGAATGCTATGCTATGACTCACCCATGATCTCACACAAGCAATTGCTATATCGACACAGACTTGTAGTTCCCACTTTTCGAGCAGGTAGCTAACCTCTCAGGCATCATCCGTTGTGGCCAAACGGTGATAGTGGAGCGGGCTTCTCCACTACTAGGCTGGCATCCACACTACCTAACCTAGGCCACCGTATGACTCAACGCTAAGAACACAACAACGGAGCTCACACACGTACTATTGCTCAGCGGGAGTCCCGGGTAGATGTGCACCGAGAACCAAGCCCTAATCTTGCCTAGGTTGTGACCCGGAAGGAGCCTCGGAAGAAGAACGAGGACCAAGCCCAATCGTTCACTTTGTACGGAAGGAGCCCCGGGAATGAGCACCGAGGACCAAGCCCAACTTCCCGAGGTCTAACCGTCAACTCCCGTCGGTGTGACGACTAGCGAGCACGTAGACCTGCCACACTATCCTTAACCAGGATTACGACACCACGTGTCGACTCACACCGCATGCCAATTTCACATCTCGAGCTTAACAACACACAAGGGCTCCTCACCGAGTCCCTTATCAACACAATCGATCAAGTACGATAAACACTCACACACTATCAACCCTTCCCCATTTTCTTGCATCTAAGCATTTATAGGTTTCCTTGTAAACCTTAGGTGGCAAGCTACCTAGTACGAAATAACAACCCTCTCTTGTTCACTTAAGGATTTAACAACCAAATCACATTACCCTTTCACCTATTAAATATCCCAAAGCATTTGTTCCTTAAATTTCACACTATTTGTACAATCGTGGTTCACTAATTTCCACCAAATTATTTCGTTCAAGTACGTTTCACTATGCCAATTGTTTGATACGAATTTATCAACAAATTACATTAATCGTTGGTTTATTATGGCATAAAGAGAATCCAGAAAACCTCAATGTTAATTTGTTACAATGTCTCTACCGAGTGTAAATTCGATTCTACACCAACAAAAGAATTTTAGGTACATGATGCTTTCTGGAGAGCAACTTTGACCGGAGATTCCCGAGGTTACAGGAACCCGGTGAAGGTGTGTAACCATTTGTTGGAAAGGTATTTCCTTAAACAACAACTTTTGTATTCGGTCCTTCACCCAGCTCAGACCATAACACACATGAAATCAGCCTCTAAGACTACTACGTTCAGAATTCAGATTCTGTACGTTTATATTATCAGCCATCAATTTTGATCAGGCTTTCCAATGGCTATATACTTAAAACGAAGACGTGTAACCACTAGTTGGAATGGCATTTCCATGGGCTACGACTTTCGTGTTTAGTCGAAAGCCCAGATCTGGCCATTTCATATATGCAAATGGCCATGAAGATCGCTACACGCAGAAAGCAGATTTCTGCACGCATCTTAAGGAGGAATGAACGGCATTAGGCTGTCTTCCTCCTCTAGCCAATCTTCCCAAATCACAACCAGAAATTTCTCCTCCCATATTCACACTCATAAGGCCATTTCTCTTCACGAGACCATCCCCCATCATCACTTTGAAGGAAGGAGAGGTTGAAGATGACTAAACCGTATAACACAAGTCCTAGTATCTTTTTAGAAATCTTCATCTCACACATCAAGATTTTTTTGAGTCGATATCTCGCCTAGGAATAACTAGAGATCTAGCACCAAGGTAGAGGGGAGGAATCTTACCTCATTTCTTGCATTTCCACCATTTTCGTCCATGGATCTCATCACCCTTCGCGACAACATCTTCTTCTCCTCGATGGCGATGGTTCCTCACAGGTTGAAGATTGCTCCAGCACAAGTCTATCCACAAAAAGGGCTTGGAAATAAGATGAAAAATGTCCAAGGTTCCAGAAAATCTATATATATAGAACCAAAACGAGTAGGGACACGCCCGTGTCCCTACCCATGTCCTGCTCGCGTGAAGTGTCGTCGACGGTTCGAGTGTCGTTTGGACACAAACACAGGTGGGAACACGCCCGTGTCCACTACCCGTGTCAAGCGACACGGCCGTGTTCATTCCTGTGTTCTACCCGTGTCCTGCTCGGGAGACACGACCAGCTTCCTGGAGATATACACATGCTTAGGGACACGCCCGTATCTCTACCCGTGTCCTGCTTGGGAAACTCTTGGACACATTGTACATGGGTAGGGATACGCCCATGTCTCTACCCGTGTCCTGCTCGGGACACACGACCGATGATGTCAGTTACACACACGGGTAGGGATACGCCCGTGCCTCTACCCATGTAAACATACATACGTGTAGGGTGATGACTACTTTTAGTCATCATTTTTGGGGTAATTTAGTAGCCTAAATGCCTAAGTTTATTTATATTTTATGCTTGTTATTTCATGTTTTAATGTCTTTTTATAATATATTAATGCACCAAGGTAGAAGGTTCTGTATCTTCAATGAGCTTCTTGCCTTTCAACTCAGCCTTCTTTTGTTCTTCAGCCTTAATCCTTTGCCTTTCAAAATAATGAAAAGGCTTAGGGAAATACTTGCTTGGCTCCTGAGCATCAGGAGGTAGCTTCCCACTCTTAGCCTTTCTTCTGTATTGAACTATGGCTTTGTGCCTTGACTCATACTTCTGCCATTCCTGCTCATTATACAATTTTCCCCTTTCATGAACCTGGTCTTTTACAGCTTTCCAGACAGTTAATATGATATTTCTAGAAGTGGGCCTCCACTGCTCAAAATCAGGCTTTAACTCAGGCTGTTCTCTGAATCTTTTCTTTGAAAGTTGAGCTTCCTGCTGAGCTTTCAAGGCAGCTTCTTGCATTTCAACTTTCTCTATAATGACATTTTCCACATCCTATGGAGGACTGTACATTGTCTGAACTTGTTGTTGAATCATATCAAAATCTGCTGGAGGGTAGATGATCTGAGCAACTTCAGGTTGATCACCTCCAGCATAAGCAGGTTGCACACCAGATTCTGCAATATTATCATCATCACAAAGGGGTGGATATCACAGAGTTGCTCTGATGCTATTAGATATCCATTTTGCATGATCTGAGCCTGCATTGACTAACACTCTCTCCCCCTTTATGGCTTCTCTTACAATGTGATCTCTTAAATCATCTTTTTGAAATCTGATTTGCCCATCAAGAAAATTGACACCATCTTTATAAAATGATTTTAACTTTAGAAGCTGATCAGAAATTGTTTTCTGAGAAGTAGTAATGGCTGTCTTAAAGGAATCCAAGGCTTCCTATAGCTTCTGATCAAATTCCTCTTTCTCCTTAGTCCTTGCTTCAGTCATTGCAATTACTATTTTCTTTACTTCAGTGACTATCTCATTGTGAGATTCAGTCAGAATTTCATTCATTCTAATCTGATTTTCAAGGACATAGCCTTGTTTGACAGCAATATCATCCACTTGTTTCTTTATCTCTACCTGTTGGTTAGCCAGGAATACTACAACATTGCCCCCCTTATGGAAGCAATCTGTCATTTCTTTCTTATTCTGATTTACCTCAATTCTGATTGATTTTATATCTTGTGCTAGATCAAATTGGAGTGATTTATGGCTTTCATCAACTTATTTCTCAAGAGCTATTCTCTGCTCATCCAATTTCACTTGTAAATCTACCAAAAATTTGCTATAATCAGTCTCAGGAGCAGGTTATGGAGGAGTAGTTTGTAGTGCCCTTTTATAACTTTGGCTCCTTCTCTTAAAGACCAGAAGTTTTCTCTTCTTGGCATTCCCGAGTTCTTCATTCTCTGAATCAAAAGTACTGGCTATCTCAACCCTTTCTGGTGGAGTAGAGGGTGTTTTTTTGCAGCCCCAATCTGCTCCCCCTCAAGATTAGCCTGCTCCCCCTCAAACCTCTTCAGTTCCTCCTCAACCCTGATAGGCTCCTCCTTATCTGTTGCTCCCTCAATCTCAGGAAACAACTCTTCCAGAGTGAATTCTTGTTGAGTGTGAGTAGGTGATAGTTCTTTCTTAGCAGCATCAGCAACTCCAGAAGTATCAAGATCAGTTTGTGAATCCATTTCACTTGCCAAGTGAATTCTCTCTTCCCCTTGTACCTGTGTAGTAACTGTCACCCCTGCACTTGTGCACTCTCAACATTGTCCTGTACTTGTACACTTTCATGCACCCCCTGCACCTGTGCACTAACTGTTTCCTTCTGCACTTGTGCATGCTCAGTAATGTCATGTACTGGTGATTTTGCTGCGGTCTCTTGATTATCCAAATCAGGTATGTCGTTTGAGAGGACCCTATCCCATCCAGATATTATTCTGATGTCCATCCTTCTCATATGATTTATTTTAGATCCTGGAATCAGATGCATTACCTCTGGAATTGCTCCAGCCAGGTATAAACTCATCAATCATGCCAAATTAGGCTTTTTGATTCCTTCCTTTATCTTCTCAAACAGAATTGTAGACCAATCTGTGTTAATCATATAGATTATCCTTGTCATCAGACTGAACATATAGGTAGAGAGCCTATCATGTCCTCCTAGTTTACACAAAATCACCTTCCCTACCACTTCAGATAGAAATTTTCCTTGTTGATTCATCCCTTTTCTGTTAATGGCTGCTCCAATCTTCAAGGTCGGATCCAATCCACACCACTGTAGTGCCTCCCTTGTCTTTGAGGCTGGGACCTCTTCTTCATCCTGAATTCTAGGAAGGTGAAGAATCATTCGTAAACTTTTTAGAGTATGTTTCACTCTATTTCCATGAACTAACGATTTAATCTTGAGTCCAATGGAGTCCACTGTTGCAGCAGCATAGAACTCAAACACTTCTTTCTTCCAGATCTTGGTAGGTTCAGATACAAGAAACTCTAATCCATTATCAGTAACAAGGGTAACGACCCCTTTAATCTCTATCGCCGCATCATCAAAAACATTGCGCACCAGCTCGTAGCCTTCGTTAAAGTTATCTTCAATCTTTGGCGCCATTGGAATGGAGAGAAAACTTGAATTGAGATAAGAGAGTTTGTCGACACAAGGGTTTAATCTCAAAAATCTGGAGAGCGTGTCGACAGAATATGTTCTCGACCTATTTATACCCTTTTAAACAAAGAAGGTCATAAGGCGGGCAAAAACTGTCTAAATGTGTTGACACTGTTGAAAAGTGTCGACATATACTTCTATTGTCTTGACCACGGCGTTGACTACTATGTGTCGACACCAATTGATGATATGTCGACACATGATATACTTAGTAGTTCATCAGAAATTCTGTGTCGACTCTTATTGACAGTGTCGACACAATTTTTGGAAGTGTCGACAACATTACCCTGGTTGTGTCGACACCACTTTCCTAGATGTGTCGACACTTTGTGTAACGCCCCATTTTTTTTAGCGATTATTTTTATTCTCGTTTGGCGTTACGATGACGCGTTTCTGTGGCTTGTGCCATTTGTGGAGTGTGGTTTAGCTCCTTAGAACTGAGTGCCCTATTCTGTAGCCTGTTGGCAAGATCTCCCTAACAAGCCGAGTCGTTTTGGGTGACCCGGTGTGGCCTCTCGGGGGGATGTTGGTGTTTGGCTTTATTTGGGTATAACTCGAGTTCTGTTTGTCGAAAAGTAATTTTGACTTCGCCGTTGTGTTCGTAGCGTGGGTATTTAGCTACGGTGCGAATTTCGTCGAATTCCGAGGTAGTTCGGTTTTCGCGTCGATTTGGTGCTTTATGTAATTTTGTAATTAATTATATAATTATATAATTATATATATATATATATATATATATATATATATAGGATGAGAGAGCCGATCATCTTCTTCCCCGATTAATAACCGCCGGCCCCTGTACGAGGAAACGGAGAAACCGCCTACCCTTGCCTTCGGACGCCGATTCCCGGAGCGTTTGTGGACGGAATTCAATTCCGAGAGTGGATTTGGATTGCTCTCGTCAAGACCTTCATTCCTGCGGTAAGAAATTCGATTTTCGTGGAGTTCTGCGAGGATTGGAATTTTCGGTTTTGGAAATTTTCCGCCATTAATGGCCGAGTTTTTGTTCTAGGTGTTGCGGCCGTTTTGATCCGTGCGAAGAGGAGGAAAGCAGTCCAAAGCTTCGCTGTGGTTGAGGCAAGTGGTATTCTTGCCCTTGCCAAGTTTTCCTTTTTTTGAATTTTCTTGATGAAATTGAAATCCCGGTTAGCCCAGGTTAGAGGCCTTGTTGTTCTCATTTTCTTGCTAACTATAGGGCTTAGTTCTTCCTACTGAAACCCCCCCCCCCCCAATTTTGTGATGATTGGAATCCAAATTGTCGGCGTGGAGCCGTTGTTTTCCTTTATTTTGATTGTTGCTCTGGTTCAGGTGTAGCCGAGAGGGAGAGTTAGGAGGGGGTGTGGTTGCCGATTTTCGTTATGGTATTACTCGAATGATTAGACATAGTTCGTATGGTAGTGGTGCGCGACGTTGATAGTTGTCTGCTGCTACTGCAGTGGCGTGAGTCGTGTGCGCGTTCCGGTGTCGTTCGGGAAATTCCAAACGGTGCAGGTTGACCGCGCATGGTCATCAACCGTTAGGGCGCACGACCACTGGCCGTGTGCCTCTGCTCGTGCGCGGCTGTCTTTCAGTTTCCAAAGTTCTGTCTCGGAAAATCGCACGAGCGCTGGCAACAGTGCGCACGACCAGTGGTCGTGCGACACTGATCGTGCGCAGTTGCTAGGTTTTCTGTCAGGTTTTCCAGGTTCGCTTCGCACGATCATCAGCCGATGAGTGCGCACGACCACTGATCGTGCGTCACTGATCGTGCGCTTTGTATATTTTCTGTTGCTAGGCGAATTTAGATGGTTTCGAGTGCGGGAGTTTATATACTCAAGTGGCAGGCAACTACTCGAGTTCTGGATCTTCTGCCTTGGTCGTTCGACTGTCGTCGAGCTCCGCATTCTTTAGTGGGCTTGTGGGTAGTGGTATTATTTTGGCGGCGAGTGAGGCTAGCTCGCTCAACGCCAAAGTTTAGGTAGGCACTGAGTGGGTTTCACTCAACGCCTAGTCATGTTGGTTTATTTCAACACTCTTCCTTTACCTTGTATTTCATTTCCGAGTGGATTTCCAGTTGTATTTCTGGGTTTTCCTTGTCGGCCATTTTCTTTATTTTCCTAAAGGCCGAATCGTGGGTCATGGTTAGTAGTGGTGGTTGCAGCTCTTTATGGGGGTGGAGTTGAGTGATATAGCCAAGGCCACCCATGTTTTCTTGCTCCAGGTACGGGCTGGGCATGTCGGGTGGAAGGTCCCTTGTGTTTTCACGTGTTGACCCTCGAGCTTTTGACTTGGACATGGTGGATTGGGGGACTGCGTTTGCCTTCGATCCGGTTCCTCGTTGTTGTTTTTGCTACTATCACTTCCCACAGTTTAGGGTGTTAGAAGTTTCTTCTTTGGTAGTTTGCAACATTCTGGCTCATGGTAGCCTTGTAGGCCCTACAGGATGTGGTTCCTGGGCTGGGTCGTTGCTGTTGCTTTGCACGTTGTGCATTTCTTGTGGTCCTGTTGTGGACAGTTGTGACTCTTGCTACTGCATGTTTTTCTGTTACTTTGTCCTTTGGTTGACTCTTTCATGCAGTTTTTCTTTGTTTAGCTTGCTGAGGTATTCTGTTTTCTTTTGGAATACCCCAGGTTCTGAGCTGTAGCCAGTCTGGTGGCTAGTTGGAGGTGGTGTTGTTGGTGGACTTCCGGACCTTGGAGTTCTGTTTACCTTGTTAGTGAGGTTGTTTTCAGTACTTTCTTACAGACATATATTTGTGCTAGTGGGTTCGTGTCAGGTTGTTGGCGCCCACTGGTAGTTTTTACCTTGTACTAGATATATATATACTATTGCTGCTACCATTTTCTGGAGATAGTCTACTTGCTCTGAGAAGGTTTTATGCTAGGTTGCTAGTTATTTTTAAACTATAATTGTTATTATAAATAAAGCTCATGGTCAGCATGTTTTATAAAGCGTAATCACTATTTTCCAAATCACGTATAAAGACCGTTTTCTTATATATTATATAAATTAAATGTAGGGTCTTGCATAGCATGAGTGGTTCTCTTGGGACCCTTATGTGCTCCTTAGGATGTCAAATCTAAATAAAGTATTTTTCCGCAGCGTATTAATATAGTTTTTCATTTGTGGACTAGATGATCCACTGAGCCGAGGGATACGGACTCTAATCATAACTGATTTTCTATTCATTAAGCACATGATTTTCTTGCATAAAGATTGTAGTTGGTTTTGCCTGAACGTCAGCAGTTATCCCCTGCTTGACGTGACATCATGACGCGTGTTTTCTCTTACTCTGATAATTCTTAATTCGGAGAAAATGCGGGTTGTGACAGTTGGTATCAGAGGGAGGTTGCTTGACAAGTTAGTTAAGCAACCTTCCTTTGTTCGCTTTTAGTAGTTCTGCATCATGTCATTCACACACCGATATGTCATCAGCACGTCTTGGCAAAAGCACGAACACTACACTCATAGCATAACATGAAGTATACGGGGCATATTATGTAGTATGAGATGCATAATATGTGTTCGTATATGGATCCACCATAGGGGCTACATGTGAGGGTTATGTAGTATGGGATGCATAACCTCACCACATGACTGCGACTAGCACGTTTCTTTTTTTCGTTGCATGGAAATGTTATGTAATATGGGATGCATAACATTTTCATGCGTACGCCGCTCATAGCATGCATTAGGGCCTTTTTTTTAGAATGCATAGCACAATCATGCATATCATATCATTGCATAAGCACAACGCGCCGAGCTAAAGATTTGCAGGATGACATATGTACACACATGAGTTTTCAAATTAACATAAGTTCATGCATCCGATCTAGGCACAAGAGTTAGTGAGGTGGTGGTTAACCATCCTAGGATAGGGCATATCATCTAATTATTGTGAAGAAGATAAACTCTCAGATCAAGTTTAGCAGCTTTAAGTCTATATCTACATATGTATTGTCTGTACTGGTAGTCGGTTCTAGTCGTGGGATTTGGATCTGATTTGCGTTGTAATGATTTTTAGGATGGCTAGGCGTCCTGCGACTCGATCGACTCCCCTGTCTGAGGGTGAATCTTCTGGAGCTCAGAACGATGCGGTGATCGAGTGTCTGTGTCAGAGTAGCGAAGCTATGGGCAGGCAGTTGGAGGAGGTGCAAGCCCAGATTCAGTCTTTGGTGGCGGTTGTGGCAGGGCAGGCTCAGTGTGCGCAAGTTCCTGCAGGGGGGTTAGCTGTTCCTCCTCCTCCTGCACCCTTGAGGCCTCTAGTGGTGGTGCCAGCAGAGATGGCCTTCATCTCGTAGTTTCAGAGGCTGAGCCCTCCCACTTATGATGGGAAGGCAGATTTCATGGTGATAGACGACTGGCTGATCTCCATGGAGGAGATGTTCTCGTACTCAGGGATTGCAGATGATCAGAGGGTGATGATAGCCGCCTATCAGCTTAAAGGTTTGGCTAAGAGTTGGTGGCTGAGAGAGAAGGAGAGCCTGGTAGCCGGATGCTCTTGGGAAGTGTTCAAGGAGATGCTGTTGAGGAAGTTATTACCCTCGGTCGAGCGTGACCGCCTCATGAACGACTTCCTCCATCTGAAGCAAAGGCAACTCACGGTGGGTGAGTATGAGATAGAGTTCAGCAAGTTGAGCCGTTTTGCCCCTGGATTGGTCAGCGTTGAGGCTGATCGAGTTAAGCGATTCCTCGGTGGTTTGAGGAGTGAGGTGCAGCAGTTGACCAGTGCTTATGGGTCAGTGTCTTATGCAGGTGTAGTAGAGGCTGCTCTGAAGGTGGAGGCTATTGAGACGGCGAAGAGCAGAGGCCAGCAGTTGACGAAGGATAAGAGGAAGTTGGTAGAGGAGAAGAAACCCCTGGTACACGATGCTGTTCTGGGAAAGAGGAGCAGGGTGGTGTGCAGTTTTTGTGGCCGGCCAGGCCATCCTGTCGAGAGGTGTTTCAAGAAGGCGGCAGCTCAGAAGAAGGAGCAGGTTCATGCGATTCAGGGTGCTCCTAGGAGAGATGTCTCCTGTTCAGTTTGCAAGCGATCCGGCCATGATGCGGCCCAGTGTTGGTCCAAGGATAAAATCTGCTTTCAGTGTGGGCCGAAGGGTCACATTAAGTCGAGGTGTCCTCAGTTTCAGCCAGCTCTTCCTGCAGTTCCGTTACAGGCTTTACCTCCACCTCAGCGTGTGGACAAGGGAAAAGGGAAGCTGAACGTGATTTCTTCCGAGGAGGCTCAAACTTCGACCCAGGTGATCTCAGGTTAGTTGTTTGTTGTTTTCTTTTTAGCCTGGTAGTTTAGTTGCTAGATTATTTGCGGTACTGTTGTGCTAGTTCCTTAGCTTTGTGCGCTCCTATAGGGAAATTTAAGGTGAAGAACCGCTGGGCACGTGTTCTGTTTGACTCCGGCGCTACCCACTCGTTCGTGGCTAGAGCCTTTGTGGAGCGTCATCGGTTGTCTCTAGATCGTGTTCGGGATTCCTTCCGTGTCAAGTTTCCCTCTAGTGAATCTGTGTTGTCAGATTTGGGTATTTTGGATTGCCCGGTTTTGTTGGGGGATTTTCTTGCGAAGGCGGACCTGAAGATGATTGATCTAGAGGACTTCGATGTCATTTTGGGCATGGACTGGCTCTCTCGGTATGATGCGGTCATTCAGTGCAAAGGAAAGCGCTTGGACTTCATCAAGGACGACGGTCAGCCCGACAGCGTGTATGCTGATCCGTGTCAGGATTCTCCTATTCTCTCTGCGGTATGTGTTCAGAGATTGTTTCTTTCTGATTGTTGTGTTTGTTTAGTCTCGGCGGTTGGAACCGTTGTTAGCGTGCCACGCTTGGAGGAGATTCCTATTGTTCGTGGTTTCGCCGATGTTTTTCCTGATGATCTTCCTAGTATCCCTCCTGAGCGGGATGTGGAGTTTGTTATCGATTTGGAGCCGGGTACGCATCCTATTGCTAAGGCGCCGTACCGGATGGCCCCTCGTGAGTTAGAGGAGTTGCGAATTCAGTTAGATGAGTTGTTGGCTAAAGGTTTTATCAGGCAGAGTTCGTCGCCTTGGGGTGCTCCTGTTTTGTTCGTAAAGAAGAAAGATGGGTCGATGCGGCTTTGCATCGACTATAGAGAGTTGAACAAGGTCACTATCAAGAACAGGTACCCTCTGTCGAGGATCGATGATTTATTTGACCAGTTGCGTGGTAGCACGGTGTTCTCCAAGATCGATCTTCGTTCGGGCTATCATCAGCTCAGGATCCGTGAGGCAGATATTCCACGGACTGCGTTTAGGTCGAGGCATGGACACTTCGAGTTTTTGGTGATGTCGTTTGGTTTGACCAACGCACCATCAGCTTTCATGGACATGATGAATCGGGTATTCAAGGATTTCCTAGACAAGTTCGTGGTGGTCTTCATTGATGATGTGTTGGTTTATTCTCGCAGTGCTGAGGAGCATGAGCAGCATTTGCGTTTGGTCCTGTCAGAGTTGAGGAACCACAAGTTATTCGCCAAGTTGAGCAAGTGCGAATTTTGGTTGCCTCAGGTTTCTTTTCTAGGCCACGTGGTGAACAAGGATGGGATCTCGGTTGACCCAGAAAAGATTGCAGCAGTGATGGATTGGAGTAGGCCGAACACTTCTAAGGAGATCAGAAGTTTCTTAGGGTTGGCTGGCTATTACAGGAGATTCGTGGAGGGTTTCTCTTCTCTAGCCGCACCTTTGACCAAGCTGACTCAGAAGAATGTGGCTTTTGTTTGGAGCGAGAAGTGCGAAGAAGCTTTTCAGGAGTTAAAGAGGAGATTGTGTACTGCTCCCGTTCTGACCCTTCCTACTGAGGGCGTGGATTATGATGTGTATGTGGATGCTTCGCATATAGGACTGGGATGTGTATTAATGCAGGATGGAAAAGTAATCGCTTATGGGTCAAGGCAGCTGAAGACTCATGAGAAGAATTATCCAACGCATGACCTTGAGTTTGCAGCGGTTATCTATGCGTTGAAGTTGTGGAGGCACTTACTTTATGGGGCTCAGTGCAAGATTTTTACTGACCATAAGAGCCTGAAGTACGTGTTCACACAGAAGGAGTTGAATCTGCGTCAGCGGCGGTGGCTTGAGTATGTGGCGGATTATGACGTAGAAATCCAGTATCATCCGAGCAAGGCCAATGTGGTGGCCGACGCCCTGAGCCGAAAGACGGGAAAGATCTTTAACCTCTCCGCCGATCGGTTAGTTGAGGAGTTCCTCCTTATGGATATTTCAATGGGATGCTGTAGTTTGCAGAGTTGTTTGTTAGTGGCAGAGCCGTCCTGGATTTCTTTGACTAGACTGCATCAGAAGGACGATCCGGATCTGTTGCACCTTTTTACTAGGATAGAGAAGGGAGAGTTGCCAGATTTTACTATTGATGATGCGGGTACTTTGAAGTACCGCGGCAGGTTTTGCGTTCCCGCTGTTAGGGACATTAGAGGTATGATTTGCACTGAGGCTCATGGTTCCAGCGTTGCCTACCATCCAGGATCTACGAAGATGTACCGTGACTTAAGGCAAGTTGCCTGGTGGTATGGTATGAAAGGAGATATAGCCCGATATGTTGCTGAGTGTCACACTTGCAAGCGTGTGAAGGCCGATCATGGAAGGCCTGGTGGTAAGTTGACTCCGCTAGAGATCCCGACTTGGAAGTGGGAGAGTATATCTATGGATTTCATTACGGGTTTGCCAAAATCCCCGAGAGGATTTGATTCTGTTTAGGTTATAGTGGATAGATTGACGAAGTGTGCTCACTTCGTGCCTTATAAGATTGATTACCCGATGAGGAGGATAGCGGAGTTGTACTTGAATGAAGTCATCCGACTCCACGGTGTGCCGGTTAGCATCATTTCTGATCGAGACTCCCGGTTTACTTCTCGTTTCTGGCAGAGTCTGCAGGAGGGTTTGGGTATGGATCTGAGGTATTCTACTGCGTACCACCCTCAGACCAATGGGCAGACGGAGCGGGTCAATCAGATTGTTGAGGATATGATCAGGTGCTATATTTTAGACCACGGTGGAGCGTGGGATGAGCGTCTGCGACTCATGGAATTTGCTTATAATAACAGTTATCAGGAAAGCTTGCAGATGGCTCCGTTCGAAGCTTTGTATGGGAGGCGCTGTAGGACTCCGTTGTTTTGGGCTGAGGCTGGTGAGAAGCCTTTGTTGGGTCCAGATGCTCTGGAAGAGATGGAAGTCGCCGTGAAGCTTATTCGGGAGAAGCTTCGGTTAGCTCAGGAGAGGTATGAAAAGAACGCCAATCGGCGTAGGTCTGCTTTGGAGTTTTTAGTAGGGGATCATGTATACCTCAAGGTTTCTCCAATGGTTGGTGTGAAGAGATTTGGTAAAAATCGGAAATTGGACCCAAGGTTTGTGGGCCTGTTTGAGGTCTTGGAGCGGATTGGTGTGTCTGCTTATAGATTGGATTTGCCAGCGAACTTCCCTGGTGTTCATAATGTTTTTCATGTTAGCCAATTGCGGAAGTGTGTGCGCAGCAGTGGGAAACTCTTGGATGTTGTGCCCCAGTTGGAGCCCAACCTCTCTTTTGTTGAGGTGCCAGTTCGTATTTTGGATACTCAGGAGCGTGTGCTACGAAAGAAGTCCATACCGATGGTGAAAGTTCTATGGAAAAATCAGGATTTGGAGAGCGCGACTTGGGAGCTAGAGTCGGCCATGGAGAGGGCGTACCCTCACCTGTTTCGCTGATTTGATCTGTATGTTTCCCTTTGTAACTTCTGTTTGTTACTTTTCCTTCTTTTGTAGGAGGGTTGTGCGTAAAGTTTCGGGACGAAACTTTCTTTTAGGGGGGTGACTGTAACGCCCCGTTTTTTTTAGCGATTATTTTTATTCTCGTTTGGCGTTACGATGACGCGTTTCCGTGGCTTGTGCCATTTGTGGAGTGTGGTTTAGCTCCTTAGAACTGAGTGCCCTATTCTGTAGCCTGTTGGCAAGATCTCCCTAGCAAGCCGAGTCGTTTTGGGTGACCCGGTGTGGCCTCTCGGTGGGATGTTGGTGTTTGGCTTTATTTGGGTATAACTCGAGTTCTGTTTGTCGAAAAGTAATTTCGACTTCGCCGTTGTGTTCGTAGCGTGGGTATTTAGCTACGGTGCGAATTTCGTCGAATTCCGAGGTAGTTCGGTTTTCGCGTCGATTTGGTGCTTTATGTAATTTTGTAATTAATTATATAATTATATAATTATATAATTATATATATATATATATATATATATATATATATATATATATATATAGAATGAGAGAGCCGATCATCTTCTTCCCTGATTAATAACCGCCGGCCCTGTACGAGGAAATGGAGAAACCGCCTACCCTTGCCTTCGGACGCCGATTCCCGGAGCATTTGTGGACGGAATTCGATTCCGAGAGTGGATTTGGATTGCTCTCGTCAAGACCTTCATTCCTGCGGTAAGAAATTCGATTTTCGTGGAGTTCTGCGAGGATTGGAATTTTCAGTTTTGGAAGTTTTCCGCCATTAATGGCCGAGTTTTTGTTCTAGGTGTTGCGGCCGTTTTGATCCGTGCGAAGAGGAGGAAAGCAGGCCAAAGCTTCGCTGTGGTTGAGGCAAGTGGTATTCTTGCCCTTGACAAGTTTTCCTTTTTTTGAATTTTCTTGATGAAATTGAAATCCCAGTTAGCCCAGGTTAGAGGCCTTGTTGTTCTCATTTTCTTGCTAACTATAGGGCTTAGTTCTTCCTACTGAAACCCCCCCCCCCCCAATTTTGTGATGATTGGAATCCAAATTGTCGGCGTGGAGCCGTTGTTTTCCTTTATTTTGATTGTTGCTCTGGTTCGGGTGTAGCCGAGAGGGAGAGTTAGGAGGGGGGGTGTGGTTGCCGATTTTCGTTATGGTATTACTCGAATGATTAGGCATAGTTCGTATGGTAGTGGTGCGTGACGTTGATAGTTGTCTGCTGCTACTGCAGTGGCGTGAGTCGTGTGCGCGTTCCGGTGTCATTTGGGAAATTCCAAACGGTGCAGGTTGACCGCGCACGGTCATCAACCGTTAGGGCGCACGACCACTGGTCGTGTGCCTCTGCTCTTGCACGGCTGTCTTTCAGTTTCCAAAGTTCTGTCTCGGAAAATCGCACGAGCGCTGGCAACAGTGCGCACGACCAGTGGTCGTGCGACACTGATCGTGCGCAGTTGCTAGGTTTTCTGTCAGGTTTTCCAGGTTCGCTTCGCACGATCATCAGCCGATGAGTGCGCACGACCACAGATCGTGCGTCACTGATCGTGCGCTTTGTATATTTTCTGTTGCTAGGCGAATTTAGATGGTTTCGAGTGCGGGAGTTTAGATACTCAAGTGGCAGGCAACTACTCGATTTCTGGATCTTCTGCCTTGGTCGTTCGACTGTCGTCGAGCTCCGCATTCTTTAGTGGGCTTGTGGGTAGTGGTATTATTTTGGCGGCGAGTGAGGCTAGCTCGCTCAACGCCAAAGTTTAGGTAGGCACTGAGTGGGTTTCACTCAACGCCTAGTCGTGTTGGTTTATTTCAACACTCTTCCTTTACCTTGTATTTCATTTCCGAGTGGATTTCCAGTTGTATTTCTGGGTTTTCCTTGTCGGCCGTTTTCTTTATTTTCCAAAAGGCCGAATCGTGGGTCATGGTTAGTAGTGGTGGTTGCAGCTCTTTATGGGGGTGGAGTTGAGTGATATAGCCAAGGCCACCCATGTTTTCTTGCTCCAGGTACGGGCTGGGCATGTCGGGTGGAAGGTCCCTTGTGTTTTCACGTGTTGACCCTCGAGCTTTTGACTTGGACATGGTGGATTGGGGGACTGCGTTTGCCTTCGATCCGGTTCCTCGTTGTTGTTTTTGCTACTATCACTTCCCACAGTTTAGGGTGTTAGAAGTTTCTTCTTTGGTAGTTTGCAACATTCTGGCTCTTGGTAGCCTAGTAGGCCCTACAGGATGTGGTTCCTGGGCTGGGTCGTTGCTGTTGCTTTGCACGTTGTGCATTTCTTGTGGTCCTGTTGTGGACAGTTGTGACTCTTGCTACTGCATGTTTTTCTGTTACTTTGTCCTTTGGTTGACTCTTTCATGCAGTTTTTCTTTGTTTAGCTTGCTGAGGTATTCTGTTTTCTTTTGGAATACCCCAGGTTCTGAGCTGTAGCCAGTCTGGTGGCTAGTTGGAGGTGGTGTTGTTGGTGGACTTCCGGACCTTGGAGTTCTGTTTACCTTGTTAGTGAGGTTGTTTTCAGTACTTTCTTACAGACATATATTTGTGCTAGTGGGTTCGTGTCAGGTTGTTGGCGCCCACTGGTAGTTTTTACCTTGTACTAGATATATATACTATTGCTGCTACCATTTTCTGGAGATAGTCTACTTGCTTTGAGAAGGTTTTATGCTAGGTTACTAGTTATTTTTAAACTATAATTATTATTATAAATAAAGCTCATGGTCAGCATGTTTTATAAAGCGTAATCACTATTTTCCAAATCACGTATAAAGACCGTTTTCTTATATATTATATAAATTAAATGTAGGGTCTTGCATAGCATGAGTGGTTCTCTTGGACCCTTATGTGCTCCTTAGGATGTCAAATCTAAATAAAGTATTTTTCCGCAGCGTATTAATATAGTTTTTCATTTGTGGACTAGATGATCCACTGAGCCGAGGGATACAGACTCTAATCATAACTGATTTTCTATTCATTAAGCACATGATTTTCTTGCATAAAGATTGTAGTTGGTTTTGCCTGAACGTCAGCAGTTATCCCCTGCTTGACGTGGCATCATGACACGTGTTTTCTCTTACTCTGATAATTCTTAATTCGGAGAAAATGCGGGTTGTGACACTTTGTCCCTTTGGTGTCGACATTACGACACTGTGTCGACACTATTTCTCTGAATTGTCGACAAAACTCCTCTGTGTCGACACTTTATTACTGAATGAGTCGACACAATTTTACTTAGCCACTTTTGTTAATCTAACATATGGTCAACATTCCTTATTCTATTTTAAATCTATTGAATTTAGTTTCATCTAGAGGCTTAGTAAATACATCTGTAATTTGATAATTTGTCTTAACAAATTCTAATGAGATGTCATCTTTCTCTACATGGTCTCTAAGAAAATGGTATCTTATTTCTATATGCTTAGTCCTACTATGTGAAACAGGATAATTAGTAATAGATATAGCACTTTTAGAATCACAAAATAAGGGTGTTCTACTTACTTGAATATCATAGTCTCTTAGCTGATGCTGAATCCATAACAGCTGTGCACAACAACTTCCTGCTGCCATATATTCAGACTCAGCTATGGAAATTGCCACACTAGTCTGCTTCTTACTGCTCCAAGATATCAATCTTCCTCCCAAAAATTGACATGTACCTGTAGTGCTTTTCCTATCTTATTTACAACCTACAAAGTCTGTATCTGAATAGCCTGTTAGTAGAAAATCTCCATTCCTAGGGTACCAAAGACCTAGATTAGGTGTGCCCTTTAGATATCTCAAAATTCTCTTTACTGCAGTGTAATGAGATTCTTTAGGGCATGCTTGGTACCTAACACAGACATATGTTGCATACATAATGTCTGGTCTACTGACAGATAGATATAGTAGTGAGCCAATTATTCCTCTATACAAAGACTCATCTACAGGTTTACCTACATCATCTTTGCATATAGGCATACTTGTTCCCATAAGAGTTCTCATGGTGGAGGATGATTCCATACCATACTTCTTAATTAACTCCTTGGTGAACTTAGACTGGGATATGGACAAGCCATCATCAGTCTGTCTTACTTGGAGTCCTAAGTAGAACTTAAGTTCCCCCATACTGCTCATTTCAAACTTCCCTTGCATTAGTTTAGCAAAATTATTGCAAAGGTTGTTTTTAGTAGATTCAAAAATTATGTCATCTACATAAATCTGAACTAAGATTATCTTTCCTTTGGACTCTCTTAGGAATAGAGTTTTGTCTATTTTCCCTCTTAAGAATTTGTTCTCAATAAGGAAAGTAGACAGGGTTTCATACCAAGCCCTTGGGGCTTGCTTTAACCCATACAAAGCTTTCCTAAGTCTATAAACATAATCAGGTTTGAGAGAATCTACAAAACCTGAAGGCTGCTCTACATAGACTTCTTCTTTTAGATTTTAATTCAGGAATGCTAATTTTACATCCATTTAGAATACCTTGAATCCTTGATAAGCTGCATATGAAAGGAACATTCTAATGGCTTCCAGTCTTGCTATTGGGGCAAAGGATTAATCGAAGTCAATACCCTCTTCCTGCTTGTATCCTTTTGCAACAAGTCTTGCTTTGTTCTTCACAATGATTCCATTCTCATCCAGTTAGTTCCTAAAGATCCACTTTGTTCCAATGATGGTTTGGTCTTTTGGTTTAGGAACTAACTCCCAGACCTTGCACCTTCTGAACTGATTTATCTCCTCTTGCATGTCATTAATCCAATGTGGGTCTAGGATAGCTTCTTCAAATTTCTTTGGCTCTCATTGAGATAGAAAGCTTGAGTACAGCACTGTGTTCAAGTTCCTGCTTCTGGTTTGCACTCCATGTCTTGGATCACAAATTATCTGGTTTACTAGATGATCTTTTAAGTGTCTAACAACTTGAGGTAGTCTTTCTTCAGGCTGAATACCTCCAGTTTCTTCAATGTGTTGCACCTCTTAATTTTCTTCAGCTTCTAGAGAGTCCTGTACTCCCCCTGGATAGCAGCCATCATTTTCCATTTCTTTATCTGCAGTTGAATCTTCTACAATGGAAAGCTTGCCCATTCTCTTATTTATACCTGTTGGACTGTATGAACTACAAGGCAACTCACTGTTGATCAATCTAGTTTCATCAAAAACAACATGTACATATTCTTCTACAACCTGTGTAATTAAGTTGTAGACCCTATAATCCTTACTATTGTTGCTGTACCCAACAAATATCCCTTCTTGGGATTTGGCAGCAAACTTAGTTAGATAAGACTTGCCATTGTTAAGGATATATCACTTGCAACCAAAGATCCTAAAATAAGATAAATTTGGTTTTCTACCTTTCATGATCTTATAGGGAGTCTTTTTGTGGCACTTGGTGATAGAAGCCCTATTGATCACATGACATGCAATGTTTACTGCCTCAGCCCAGAAATATTCTGGGAGAGATGTGTCACTCAATAGAGTTCTACCAGCCTCAATCAATGTTCTATTCTTCCTTTCAACAATACCATTTTGCTGTGGTGTTATAGGTGAGGAGAACTCTTGAAAAATCCCAAATTCTTCACACAGTCTTGTCATACTTTCAGATTGAAATTCAGTGCCATGGTCACTTCTGATTTTAACCACTATACTGTCCAGTTCATTTTGAATTTGTTTGACAAAACTATGCAAAACACTTGCGGTTTCTGATTTTTTTCTCTGAAAGAACACCCAGGAATATCTAGAATCGTCATCTACCACCACAAAAGTGTAGACCTTCCTATCTAGACTATGAACTAGCATAGGACAAAAAGATCCATATGTAAGAGGTATAGACACCTCACTAAATCCTTGTTTTCAAGGCTATGAAAGGAGGATTTTGTCTGCTTGCCCTTTTTACAAGCTGAACATATCCCTTCTTTTATACACTTAACTTGAGGACCATTCCTCACTAAATCTTTGCTAAAGAGTTGGCCAATTGTTTTGTAGTTAAGATGGGCCAGCCTCTTGTGCCATTTGACACAATGAGAGGCTCTCTCATCAGCTACAAGACAAATAGGAGAACCTTTGTTCTCACACTCAAAATTAAGACAATACACATTCCTTTTTCTGTATCCTCTCAAAATGACCTTTTGATCATTTGACCTTTTGATATGACATCCATTATTAATAAATGAAATGTCATATCCTAAATCACTCAGCTGACTTATGCTTATAAGCTTGTGTTTCAAACCCTTCACATAGGCCACTTGAGTGATAGTAATCTGGTTACTAGAAATGCTACCAAACCCTTTGATGATTCCTTTTTCAGAGCCACCAAAGATTACATTAGGCCCACTTAAGATAGGCAAGTACTCCTTCAGCAATCCCTTTGTTCCACTCATGTGCCTGGAACATCCACTGTCCAATTACCATATAGGGGTATGGTGACTTGGACTCACCTGCAATAAAGAATTACCTCTCCTTAGAACCCAAGTAAGTCTTGGGTCCTTGGTTCAAGTTAGCTTCATACTTACCAAATCTACCTGTATCTCTTCTAACAGGTAGACTGTTGTTCTTCCTTACACTAGTGTTGTGCCAGCAATCTATGGCATAATGACCTGTCTTGCCACAGCACCAGCAATCATACTTGTTGTATCTATTTTTAGATACATTTTTGACAGTATAGTTGACAGCAAATCTTTTGTATTGTGCTGGTACTGCTGCAGCCACACCCACTGTTTTCTTAAGAACATGGGGTTTATGAACATGGGCTGCCTTATTGACATAACCACCCTTGTCATTCAGAACTTCAGTCTTACTATGACCATGAGTATTAAGGTCATACTTGTTAGAAGGCACTTGTACCTTTCTAAAAACTACAGGGAATTTAAAATTCAGTGGCTGGACTGAGGCTTTGCCCTTTCTCTTGAATTGGACAACCCTGGTGTTACCCTTAAAGCCTATTCCAGCCTTACCCTTTTGGGCCACAAACACATCTATTAAGGGTAAAACTGATTTTGGCTTGGAATAACTAGCCACCAAATCTTTCTCCTTTTGAAGTCTGACTTCCAGACTTTTAATTAGATCATTTTTGTATGTGATTGTGCCCATCTGAATAACAGTTATAGTTTTCAGTTTGGCAATCTCATTCAGTTTTTGATCCAACTCTTTCTCTAAGTCAGATGCATCAAACTTAAGATCTATAATTTCCTTAGCCTGAGTTTTGGCCAGGTTCTTGCTTTTCTTTAGTGCCTTCAACAAGTCCCCATATTCATCTATCAGCTGATGAATATCACCTTCAGACTCAGACCCATCAACATCACTTGATGCAGATGTAGCTGACTCTGTGCCAGTACTACAATCTAGATTACTAGACAAACATTGTACCTTGCTAGGACCAGGCTGATCCTGGCACTTGTCTTCTTCTGATACAGCCATCAGTCCCATGCACTGATGGTCTTCTTTTGCATAGATAGAGTTCAGCAATTGCATAAACTCTTCTTCTTCATCAGTTGCATAAAGACTAATGTATGCCTCAGCTTCAGACTCTGAAGTTGATTGGTCTGTCAAGCTTTTCTCCTTCTTAACAACAAAGGATTTCTCCTTCTTGGTCTTTTGTTGAGTCTTTCATTTATATGCAGACTCCTTTCTCTTGTCTGAACACTCATCCACAACATGTCCAGGCCTATTACATCAATAACAAACTATCTTTGATGTTGTAGATTTGCTAGGCTTAGACCTGCTCCTGTCCTTCCTAGATGACTTTATCTTTCCACTGCTTCTTCTTCAAGAATCTCTGAAATTGCCTTGTAAAGGCAGAAAAATCTATATCTGAATCACTACTATCTGAATTTTGGTTGTCTGAATTATCTGAGGTAATTTCAGCAACTTCCCTTGGAGGTGATGGAGATATCCTCCTATTCTTTCTAGTGGCTTCAACATTGAAGGCCACAGACTTTTCATTATGCTCCCCTTTTGCATTTCTTTCTTCCTCTTTTCTAGTCATTAGTTGCATTTCATAAGACAGCAACTTTCCAAATAAAGTTGGAGGAGAACTATCTGCAAGTTTGGCCACTTCCCTAATGGCACAAATCTTGGTGTCCCAATCCTTTGTTAAGGATCTTAGGAATTTATCATTCAGTTCATATGTAGTGAAGACCCTTCCATAAGACATCAGCTCATTTACTATTCTATAGAACTTCTTATAGCACTCAGATATTCTATCTGACTTCCCTTGTCTGAAACTTTTATATTCCTTATTTAGCATAGACTTTCTATCTTGTCTAACTTCTTCAAAACCCTCCATGTAGACTATCAAAGTGTCCCACATTTCCTTGGAGGTCTTGCAGTGAATCAAATTCTGAAAGGTTGAATCATCTATTGCACTTACTATGATATTCTGGGCTCTTTTATCCATAGTTGCCAAGATGATCTCATCCTTAGTCATCTCAGAAAAATCTTTGGGAGTTCTTTGATTTGCATCTAGAACTGACACCTTCATTGGAACATAAGGACCTTCCATTACAGTAATATAAATCCTTTGATCAGAAGCCTCCATGAAAAGCCTGACCCTTTCTTTCCATATTCCAAAAATCTCCTTCCTACAGATGGGTAATTTCATAGAACCTAGTTCCTTGTGATTTTCTCTAGAACCCATTTTCTTGATTTTTGATTCTGCCTTAGGGATCTAAATTAGTCTGTTAAGTCCTTCTTTGAGCAACCTCCCTCTGATACCACTTGATAGAATTTATTTCAAGATAACCCAAACACCGAGAGGGGGGGGGGGGTGAATAGGTTCTTTTCCTTTTTTACTTAAGGCGGAATATTTTTCAGATTTTAAAATAGAATCAAAGTATTCTACAACAATCATAACACAGAAATCGCAATCATACACACATCACAGATTGCACACAGGTTTATAGTGGTTCCCCAAGGTCTGGGTACATCCACTTTCCCCCCTTCACCTATCTAGCAGTGTGCTAGATTCAGCCTAACTTCTTCCTTCTTCTCAGATCCACAGATCTTACAGCTCAGAACCCTAAAAGTTTCCTACAACTCAGAACCCTATAAGGTTCCTACAACTCAGGCTAACAGCCCTACCTCAGCCTTGCCCTAAGGCCTACAACTCAGAGAACTAATTCTCCTACACTCAGGCTCAAACAGCTTTACCACTCAGAGATCTAAATCTCCTACACTCAGCTTTTATAACGCAGGCTTACAACTCAGATCTTTGAAAAGATCCTACAGAATTTGATAAGTATTTTTGATGGACTCTTACCCTTGTTGAGAGAGAAAGGATAAGAGGAATCTTGATCAGCTTCTTGATGAGACTGATGGCTGAAATAAACCTGTTCTTAGCTTTCTTCAAAGCTTCTTGAATCTGAACTCAGTAGGGTTGATCTCCTTTGAAGTTGACTGACTGCCAGCTTCCTTCTTAGAATTAGAAATAAATCTTAATCCTTCTTAGCAGATTGGTTCAAGATCTGCTTCTTAGGAGACTTGTAGATGTCTCCTCCTTTACTTCAACAGTTGATGATCTCTCTCTCACTCTCTTCAGAACTTATGAAGTTTCTTAAGAATTCTTGCTTGAATTCTCCTTAGATCTTCTCACGAAAATCTTCTTCAGTGTGACGTGCACTTTCTTGATCAATTATCAATACTTTAGTAGTTGTGCCTGTTATTGTTGTTCATCATCTTTGATTTGATAGAATCCATCAATATATATAGACTTCTTCCATGGTAACCGGCTGATCCAGTTTCTAACCAACTTCTAAAAAGTCTAACAGCTTCAGTAAACTTGTTGGAATGCACAGCAGTCAAGCCTCCAGTCAGTTCTTGAACCTTTGTCTTTGTCAACAAAGCGTCGAGACTGACTGTCATTATGTGTCGACACAAGAAGTTTAAGTGTCGACACAAGCTTTGGTGATGTCGACATAACTCCTTTGGTGTCGACACAGCTTCTTGACACTGCATCTGCGGAATGTGTCGACACTGCCTCTTTGTGTCGACATAGACACTTATTCACTACACAGCACTCAACATTGTTGAAACTCTGTTGTGTGTCGAAACAAGTCCTGTGTGTCTACATAGTTGATGTAGACTCAGAATTTGTGTGTCGACACAGCCTCCAGGTGTCGACACAGTTGATGCAGACTAAAATATTCTATGTGTCGACACAGTTTCTTCTAGTGTCGACACTGCTTCTCCAAGTGTCTACACAGACTTCCTTAAGTGTCGACACATGGACTTAGAAACTTTTTTCCTGCATTTTAGCCAATACTTAACCTGCACATATAAACTCAAAATAACATCAAATACACCTTGAAGTATATTATTGAGCTAAGTGAGGCTTCTCCAAATCATGTACAAATTTTCCAATGTACCCAACAAGTAGGCAATTGATCTCATTTCATAGAAGTCGAGAGACTCATTGATGTGAAAGATCACTCAAGGAAGGAAGGAGTTGAATGCAACCCTAGAGATAGTATGATGTAAATCCTCCGGATTGGAGTCAAATCCAATAGTGCGGGTCACTTCGGTAATGCAACTTTAGGGCATTTTTACTTGTAAAGAGATTTCGGCCAAAACGTCTATAAGTTAGGGGATTTAATGCTCTAGCGAGATTACTTCCTAATATCGTATCTGTCACGGTCTTAATTGAATTGCAAATGTTAAACTAATTTATTCCGTTATTTTATTTCAAAGTGAATCGTCGAACGAGCACTCTTTCGCAATAATTTATTTCTCTTTTAACTAAGTTTATTTTATTTTATTTTCAAAACCCATCAATCGTTCGGTAGGATAATAGAATCATTGTGAGTAATAGTACTTGCCTGCCCCGAGTTTTTAATACAACCTTGATACTACGATTCGACAAGTACACTTGTCTGTTCGAGTTCTAGCCCATCATGTTTTTGGCACTGTTGCCGGGGAGATTTTTGGCAATATTACGAAAGCATCGAGTTTATTACTTCTACTAATTTTTTTTCTACTTTCTAAAAAAATATATCAAAAAAATTATTTTTAATCTTCGGTAACAGTTTTTTTATGGAATCATCATATTTTTGCGCTTTTTGCGGGTCGCCCGACCACTTTTATTTTGAATGTCTTTCGGGAACCCCTCCCTCTTTTGATTTTAATTTTTCTGGGGAAGGTAAAAATGGCCAATTTGACCCTTATTCAATTTTTATTCGACTTGGGAGATGGGGAACCGTCTTATTTTTCTTATGATTTTGCCCCGCAAAGCGCCGCGCCTCTAAATTTTAATTCAATCGATAATAGGTATTTTGAATTGCAAACTTCTCTTGATAATATTAATTCGCATTTCAAAACCATTATGGATAATTTTTCTTGTGACGCCCCATATTTTTCTTCGTCTTCTTCTCTGACTCCTCCAATTTCTTCTTGTAATGAGTCACCGGATATCCCGGCTTGTCTTGTTCCTCTCGAGGAGGATAACTATTCGGATATCCCGGATTGTTTCCTTCCTCCTTTGGAAGACACCTCTATGGATATTCCGGTGTGCTTCTTACCCGTTGAGGATGACGAGACGTCTCCTATTTCTCCTTCTGAAGACGTTTGTGATTCCATTTCGCTTCAATTTTCAACTGTTCCAAATTTTTCTATTTTTAGCAAACCTTTTTCTTCTTCTTCTTTTATTTTAGATGATTCTCCTTTAGTTCTCTCTACCCCTTCTTCTCTCGAAATTTCACAAGTCTCTCCTTCTCCTTGTGAAATTTTCGTTGATGAAATTTCTTCTTCTACTTCTTTTATTTCTCTTTCTATTTCTTCTTCTTTTTTTCTTCTTCTTTTGACGACCCCTTCTTTCCCATTTTACATACGACAGAGTTCTTTTATAACTCCGTCCGTTCACTTTTGGGCGTCATTCCCTTGAAGATTCCACCGCATGTCGGTGCGATTCTTCAATTTTGCTTTTTTTTTATTTACTCCCCTAAGCGCATACTTAGGGAGTTACCTCTTCACTTTAGTTTTTATTTTCCATTTAGCTAACCAATAACATCGGGCTCAGATGACGTTAAGCAAAAAGTGCTCTTGGGAGGCACCCCTTGCTTATCCTTTTTTGTTCTTTCTTTTTGTTTTTGTTTTGTTTTGCAGGAATAAAACCCCCGGCAGTTCGTGTGGATCCATCCTTTCCTCTCTTCCTTTGGCCTGAGCCGGTGTCAAGCTCAAGCATGGGGGAGCGACATCTGCATTCAGCCTTACAAATTCGGGAAAGTCATTTTTTTATTTAATTTATTGCATCCCCCCTCCCCTTTCTTCTTCCTTTTTCTTTCTTTTTTTTATTTTTCATTGAGGAAAATGCAAAATTCAAGCATGGGGGAGGGTTTAGTTGTTTTATTTCTTTTTTCTTTCTTTTCTAAAAATGTTTTAAATTTCTACAAAAAAAACAAAAAAAAGATTAGTATAGTTTTATTAAGTTTCTTTAGTACTGCTTTTATTTAGCCTTATCAAAACCCCCCAAAAAATTAGAAAAATCAAAAATTCCAAAAAAAAAAGATCATATTTCAAAACCCAAAAAATGAAAATTCTTAGAAAAATCAAAAAATATAATAAACCTCATGCTTATCTTTTTGTTATTTTCAGAAATTTAGTTTGAGTTTGTTTATAAGCATTTTTTTTATTTGCTAATCTTTTATTTCATCATATTTAGTTAAATTTAATATTTAGTGATTTAGTTTTGAGGATAATCTTATGGTTTTAATTTGCTTAGAGTAATTTATTTAGCACTTTTTCTCTTTTATTTTAAATTGTTTCAATTTTGTAGTAATTTTGCTTAACAATTTTGGATTCTAATGATTATTATCTCATGCTTTTAGATTCTTAGGAAATATAAATCTACTAGTAGTTTCTCTCTCATATTTTAGTTTATTTTCTAAAATCTTGTTTAACCCCTTATCCTTACCCAATTCTCTTTTTCTTTCTTTTATTGTTAGATCATATGTCATGGGAATAAGGAGATGTTTGTTCCTTATTCTCTGGTACACATATGCGACCCTGATGAAGAGAGGAATTAAAAGTTCATATATGTCGTGGGAAGTGATAGGATTTTAGTCTATCATTTTCTGTTATTATATATATATTTTATATAAAAAAAATTGTGTGGGGTGTGAAGAAAAAAATATAATGATGATCACCTCCAATCAAAGACCTCTTCATGTTAATTTCCTCCCTAAACCCCTTAGCCAATATTATTGTCTTAGTTTTTAAATTAAAATATTGGGAGAACATAAGTAGTATACTGCATTTTTTTTCCTTAAGTTTCTTTCAAGTTATGGTTTTTATAATTTCAATCTAACCTTGTTTGCACTTTACTCAATTTTGAGTGCTAGTTAATTTATTAGAGAATTTTTGGCTAAATATTTCTCTCTTTTCACTTTAATTTCAAAATTTAGGACTTAATTCATAAATCCCTAAATTTTTATTTTTGGCTAGATTTTGGTGTAAATAAAGTTTTAGTTTAATTGAAGATTTTATTATTGTCTTATAAATATTTCTCATACTTTTGCTCTAGAATAGCAAAAGCCTAAGCATGGGGGTATTTGATGACTACTTTTAGTCATCGTTTTTGGGGTAATTTAGTAGCCTAAATGCCTAAGTTTATTTATATTTTATGCTTGTTATTTTATGTTTTAATGTCTTTTTATAATATATTAATTCCTAGTTTAATTATATGTTTTAAGTATTTTTATGCTTATTATGTTTTATTTCTTATTTAAAAGTCTTTTATGTTATAATAATATCTAGTTTTCTTTATGTTTTATTTTATTTTATGTTATGTTATTTTGTCTTGTTATGTTTAGTTTAATCTTTAATAATTATTGTTATGTTTGTTATGTTATGTTATGTTTATGTTATAATTATTAATATTATATTCTAATAGCTAACATGTTTTTTTTGCTTTGTTTTCTTGTAGATGCAGTCCAAGCACAAGTCCGGCCACTTATGGTGCAGCCCATCTCCATGATGCAGCCCGGCCCCCTCCATTGTATTCTACCCGAGCCCTCTACACAAGCAGCCCTCAAACATGTCCAAGCCCACATGGAGCAACCCACCAAGCAAGCATGAAGCAGCCCGAGCCCAAGCAAGCCCACATAAAAGCCTACCATGTGGCCGGCCACCTCTCTCTCCCTCCTCATTAATTTCTCCATGCATGCACCTCCACATTCATGCATGGCCGACCACTCTCTTTCCCCCTCTTTTATTTCTTTCTCCCCTCTTTATTACACATTCATCCCCTCCCTCACCATTTTATATTTTCTATGTTATTCCCCTTAAATGAAATGCATGCATTTAGCCATTCTCTCTCCCCTCATTAAAACTCATGCATGAACCCTCTCCACCAAGCATGGTCGGCCACCCCCTTGGCTTCTCCTCTTCATTTTCATTCTAGATCCTTCTCCCTCTCTTATAAAAGGAACCCATTGCCTCTTGTTTTGGGAGTAGTTTTTTGGTAGAGAGTGCTAGTTCAAGAGTGTTAGTAGTTATTTTATTTTCTTTACTTGTTATTGTTTTCTTTTATTATTGTAATTTTTCTTCATAATATAGTCTTGTATTTTTAATATTGTGTACTCTTTTACTTTATCAAGCAATGCAAATGAAATCTTTTTCTTTTTCTTTCATGGTTTCCCTTTCTATCATGCGTAGCTAACTTTGTTTTGTGCCCGATCGCGATGAGCTTTGCGATAAAATAACTCATCTTAAATTTTATGTTTGCATTTGTATTTTTCATATTTTTAATCCTTCTTTGATTTTTATCGCGTCGACTCCGTATTCCGATATACGGTAGTAGGCAATTGATCTCCTTTCATAGAAGTCGAGAGACTCATTGATGTGAAAGATCACTCAAGGAAGGAAGGAGTTGAACGCAACCCTAGAGATAGGATGACGTAAATCATCCGGATTGGAGTGAAATCCAATAGTACGGGTCACTTCGGTAATGCGACTTTAGGCCATTTTGACTTGTAAAGAGATTTCGGTCAAAACGTATATAAGTTAGGGGATTTAATGCTCTAGCGAGATTACTTCCTAATATCGGATCCGTCACGGTCTTAATAGAATTGCAAATGTTAAACTAATTTATTCCGTTATTTTATTTCAAAGTGAATCGTCGATCGAGCACTCTTTCGCAAGAGTTTATTTCTCTTTTAAATAAGTTTATTCTATTTTATTTCAAAACCCATTAATCATTCGGTAGGATAAAAGAATCGTTGTGAGTAATAGTACTTGCCTGCCCCGAGTTTTTAATACAACCTTGATACTACGATTCGATAGGTACACTTGCCTGTTCGGGTTCTAGCCCATCATAGGGACACACCCGTTTCACTACTCGTGTCCTTCTCTTAAAACTCCACGAATTTCCAATCATGATTCCAGAGTACCACAAGGGTAGGGACACGCCTGTGTCATTACCCGTGTCACATTCTGGACATCATTTCACCTCCCTTACATATGTATAAGCCTAGTTGCCAACACTTCCTGAGCCCAAACCAGCTCCCCTAACCTAAAAAATGTGCCCGAGGGGCCTAGCGCGAATTGGGACGTTACACATGGTGTGTGAAGCCTACCCGGACAAGTTGGTCTGGATCGGTGATGTTTCATTATGCATGAATGGTCGGAGAAGACTCTGTGCCGATAATTGTTTTGGGGTTTTTGAGGCAGTAGATTGCAATAGGGAATCTTGGGGATTAACTCTAAGGTGCACCTGAAAAACTGGGCAAAGGCTTGATTCTGCCATCTTGTGGGCCTAGGAGCCAACTTGCACATAACTAGGTTATGTAAAATTTTTGTGATCGGTTTTTGACACGGGGAAGCTTGACCTGCGCATATGGCTTAAATTGACGTTGCGGTGTGAGCAACGGGTTAGGCGGAACCGTACTCGCTCTATGTGGTTCGGTTAAAGAGACCTAAGGTACGTGGTTCTTACCATTGGCATAGATGGAGGGTCTTAGGCCTAGGCAAGAAAGAATATAATGCTCACGAGATTTGTCGTCCTTGAGGCAGTGGTGAGACCACTAATTTTTTTACCGGTTTCACCGAGTAAGTGCCCTGAGAGCACGAGGTGTGTGGTCGTGCGGCTTGCACCTGTGGTGTATTGTGCAAATGTTGTACTTTCACTTTAATCGTTGTATTATACTAATGCAATGCAGGGAAGGAGCACCGCCACCCCAAGAAAGGGGTGGGGTTGTTATAATTTGGTTAGCTTTAGCAGACCGTTGCTTTTGATTGCCACCGCTGCGGTGGATTATTGCTTGCAGGTGCTGCGGAGCCTAATGACAAATAGCGGGCTGAATCCCTGGTTGCTGATTCGGCCCTCGAAGGCTATGCGAATGTTTACTTGTTATATTCATGTGTGACCGGCCTACGTGCCGATGTTTGGAAGACACTGTTTATTAAAGTAAACTCTTGTAAGGCCATAAGGCCAATTACTTTGTGTATTTGTACGCTCATTCCTAATTTGGGTATTTAGTGGACATTCATGCCGTTGGTTTGGGTTCTTTTATTTGCAACTTTTAAAAGCTTCCGCTAGACTGTGCTCTGTGTAGGATGTTGTTATTGGAAGGAAGGTTTCATTTAGTAACCCACCGGTCTATCTGTGGTATATGGTGTCGGGCCCCGGCCGGACCTACTGCTATATGCTATGTGACGGATGGGGGTGTTATAGTTTGGTATCACACTACCGATTTCGGTCATGCTCATTGGAATTCGTGGACGAATTCTTTTAAGGGGTGGTGAGCACATGTATGTGCGTCATCGTTATAATATAAAAGAACCTATGAATGTCCACTTAGGAATTAAAATACACATGTTTGAGGAACCAGTGTGTTCCTATAATTACTTTTTGCAATATTGTTCGGTCACTTAACGATGTTTTGTACATCTATAGGTGAACAGGAGTGGTGCACGACCTTCAGAACACCCACATTCTGAGGCGAGTAGTGCACCGAATGATATGCCTACAACACCTCCTTCGGCAGAAACCATATGATTGGTGGCTGAAGCAGTATTCGCTATATTAAATGCCCAGCCTGTAAGTCAAAGGCAACAGTTTGCCCCTGCTGTGGAGCAGGTACTGCTTCAAGCGGCCGAACCGAGAAGGGTGGATCAAGTGGTGGTGGAGCCATTGATACCGAGAAGAGCGACTAAAAAGCAGCTCAAACATGTTATGGGCTTCAATCCTCCGATGTTCTCGGGGACTAGAAGCTCATCTCAAGCTGAGGATTGGCTCTCCCGAGTAAAGAGAGTCTTGACGGCTACGGAAATGGAGGAGTGGCAAAAGACCACCATAGCCACTTTTCTATTTAATGGTGATGCAAGGTTGTGGTGGGAAGATTTAGAGCTACACCACTTGGGGGGAAGGAAACTTACGGACATCTTGATGGATGATATTTTGAGACTATTCTTGGCAAGGTACCTTCCCTCGGCTCAAAGGTGCGCGATGGAGAATGAGTTCCAAAAGCTGGTGCAAGGAGAGAGTAGCGTGGATGAGTAACTCCACAAATTTACACGGTTGGGTCGGTATACAAGCTCTACATTCGCTGATGAGGAACAAAAGACAAACCGATTCTATGAGGGTCTGCGGGATGACCTAAGGCTACTCTCAGGGCCTATGACATAGGGCTTCTTGACCTTGGTCAATACGACCCGGTCTTTGGAGAAGGATCTGAGGAATGTGCAAGCGAAGAAAGACTCTAGTGCTCAGAAAATAGAGTTCAAGGTGCTGACTACCTCAAAGTCTGGGTTTCGCAAGTTTAATAAGAAGGCTAGGACTTCGGGTCAGCCCCTTATTCTGGTGTATCTGGGGAGACTACAGGACGGACCCCGGGCGCATGCTACAATTGTGGGAAGCCAGGGAATTTTGCCCGTGATTGCTGGAGCGGACGGCCAAAGTCTGAAAGGAAGCCGGGAGGAACGTATGAGGAGAAGGGCAAAGCATTGGAGTTAACCACATCCCACTATGCTCCAACCCAGCCTAGGGTTTACAATCCTGGCCAGCAGGAGGCCATAAAGCAAGTTAATGTGGTAACAGGTACGGTTTAAATTTATGGCAGCTTAGCATAAATACTTGTTATCTTGCACATGTTAGCTTATTACTGCTTGTACTAGGGTTTGTTTTGATTTTCGATAATCCGACAAAAGCACTCTTCGATACGGGAGCTTCACACTTCTTTTTGTCTGAAAGAATTATATCGCGCATCGAAGTACCCACTTCGATGGAAAAATACAAATTGGATGTGTTGTTGCCTAATGGGTGTTCAATGCACGCGGATAGAGTCTATAGCGCAAAGATATGGATTGGGAGTCAAGAGTTCGACTTGCAAGCATCGTTACTGCCACTGGTGGAGTTCGACGTGATATTTGGTATGGACTGGATCTCGGAGTAGCAGGCATACATTGATTGCAATCGCAAGGAGGTCAAGTTGGGAACTGGTCGTGATTCGACGTTTGTAGGCTTGAAAGGGTCGAGAAGGAATTTGATGTCTGCTCTTCAGGTGGTTAATGCAGTTCGTGCTGGTGTAGAGTTGTTCTTCACACTAGTGGAGGCTTCAAAGCCTAAGCCTTCTTTGGACAGTATCCTAGTGGTATCCGAGTACCCTGACGTGTTCCCTGGCGATCTCCCTGGAGCCCCACCGCAGCGGGAGATTGACTTCACAATTGAGTTAGTGTCAGGTGCCAAACCTGTGTCACGCTCTCTGTATCGGTTAGCGCCTATGGAGATGGCAGAACTGAAGGTTCAACTTGAAGATCTGTTAGAACAGGGTTATGTGCGTCCAAGTTCATCGCCTTGGAGCGCACCGGTCCTTTTTGTTAAGAAGAAGGACGGAAGCTTGCGAATCAGTATCGATTATCAAGAGATGAATAAGTTAACAGAGAAGAACAAGTACCTGATCCCAAGGATTGATGATCTGTTCGATCAGTTAGTCGGGTCATCGATGTACTTGAAATTGGATCTTAAGTCCTGGTATTATCAGTTGAGGATAAGAGAAAGTGATATCCCCAAGACATCTTTCAGCACGAGGTATGGGCATTATGAGTTTACCATCATGTCGTTTGGGCTGACTAATGCGCTATCCGTGTGTATGGATCTGATGAACATAATGTTCCGAGAGTACCTGGACCACTTCGTGAGAGTCTTTATCGATGATATATTGGTGTACTCGCAGTGCGAAGAGGATCACTTCAAGCATCTGCATTTGGTGTTGGAGATGCTGAGGAGGAACCAATTGTATGCCAAGTTCTCCAAATGTGAGTTTTGGTTGTCCTCGATAGCGTTCCTTCGTCATATAGTCAGTAGAGAAGGGATTGAGTTGGATCTAGTGAAGATAGTTGCGATACAGGAGTTTCCTGTGCTGTCTACGGTAGCGGAAGTCCAGAGTTTTCTAGGTCTTGCCAGCTATTACAGGCGCTTTGTAGAGAACTTCTTGCGGATAGTGTTACCCCTCACGACTTTGACGAGGAAAGATCAAAAGTTTATTTGGATGCCTGAGTGCGCACAAGCTTTCAAAGAGCTGAAGAGACGGTTGACCATGACGTCTGTTCTATGTTCTCCGAGTGGGACCAAAGGTTTTGAGATTTATAGTGATGCTTTGGGCAGTGGTTTAGGTTGCGTTCTACTGTAGCATTGGAGTGTAATATCTTATGGCTTTCATCAGCTGAAGGTATACGAGAGGAATTATCCGGTCCATAAATTGGAGTTAGCGGCCATGATTTTTGCCCTGAAGCTGTGGAGGGATTACTTGTACGGTGTGAAGGTCGATATCTACACCGATCACAAGAGCCTGAAATACTTATTGGATCAAAAGGATCTAAACATGCGGCAACAGAGATGAATGGAGAAGGATCTAAACATGCGACTTCGTAACAAAGACATCAGGATGGCCAAAGTTCGTTGGGACAACTGCGGTCGTGAGGAGCTTTCGTGGGAGTGAGAGCAGACCATGCTTGAAGAGTATCCTGAGTTATTCCACTCAGGTACCGTTTTGTTTTGTGTATCTTTTCCTTTCTATAATTTCGGGACGAAATATTTTAAAGAGGGAGAGAATTGTAATGCCCTGAAACACAAAAGAGGGACAGACGACATTTGAAGCCAAGTTTGGGGCCTGGAAAGGTCACACGGGCTTGGACACGGGCATGTCCAAGGCTGTGTACTACTACGAGTTGGACGATTTACTGCGTGGTCGACGAAATGAAGTCGATGATCATTTGAGATTAGGAACACGGCCTGAGACACGGGAATGTCTAGGGCCGTGTCCTGCTCGGGATGTTAGCCGGGCTGTGTTGAGTATGTTACACGGCCTAGGACACGGGTGTGTCCCAGGGGCGTGTCTGGCACACGGCATGTTACACGAGTGTGTCACATGGTCGTGTCCTCTTCGGGATGTTTTGGGTCCTGTGTCGATTGAGGAACATGCCTAGCAACACAGGCATCTACTGTTTGGTACGGGTGTGTCAATTGTGACACGAGTGTGTATAAGCCCGTGTCCTATTCGGGATGCAATGGTTTCAGCGTTGATTTGGGCACACGGCCCATGACACGAGCGTTTCCATGGCTGACACGGGCGTGTCCCAAGCCGTGTCATAGGCCGTGTCCTGTTCTGTATTTCTTATTTTACAGTGAGTGAGGAACACGGCCTTGGACACGGGCGTGTCACAAGCCATTTTTTCCCAGGAAATTGATTTTAAGTGCAAATCGTGGTCGTTTGTTTCCTTCTTTTGGGATCCAAGGGCCCATGGCTGTTCATGCTGAGTTAAGGCCGAGAATAGGGTTTGAAACCCTCATTCCACTTTGAGCAATCTCTTTCTAAATCATTAGAGAGAGGGGAGAGCAAGGAAGATGGAGAAGGATAGATCCGGTCGCTGGAGGAGCTTCGGGGCCCCAAATCACAAGCTGAGTCCAGATCTACGGAGGCGAGGCTGTTGTAGTGCTTTTCATCCGTCTAGATCTTCATGCCGCCAAAAAGATAAACCCAAGGGTAATGATTCTCTTCTTGGACATGTGAAGTCCCCTTTCCTTTTTACATAGGAAGCCCACTCTCACGAGTATACGGTGAGTGTGAGTTATTCCTTTGGGTAGACATTAATAGTCCTCATTGTTTTGCATGTAGAGTCCTAAATCAAAGTATGGATATAGGCGTGGTGTGTGAAGCCTACCCGGACAAGTTGGTCTTGATCGGTGATGTTTCATTATTCATGAATGCTCGGAGAAGACTCTGTGCTGATGGTTGTTTTCCGGTTTTCTACGCAGTAGATTGCAACAATTAATCTTGGGGATTAACTCCAAGGTGCACCCAAAAAATTTGGCAGAGGCGTGATTCTGCCATCTTGTGGGCCTAGGAGCCAACTTGCACATAACTAGGTTATGTAAAATTTGTGTGATCTGTTTGGTACTCGAGGAAGCTTGACTCGCGCATATGGCTTAAATTTATATTGCGGTGTGGGCAACGGGTTAGGCGGAACCATACCCGCTCTATATTGTTCAGTTAAAGAGACCTAAGGTACGTGGTACTTACCATTGTCATAGATGGAGGGTCTTAGGCCTAGGCTAGAAAGACTATAATGCTCACGAGATTTTCCATCCTGGAGGCGGTGGTGAGACCACAGATTTTTTTACCGGGTTTACTGAGTAAGTGCCCTGAGAGCATTGGGTGTGTTGCCGTGCGGGCTTGCACCTGTGGTGTATTGTCCAAATGTTGTACTTTCACTTTAATCGTTGGATTATTCTAATGCAATGCAGGGAAGGAGCGCCGCCACCCCAAGAAAGGGGTGTGGTCATTATAATTTGGCCAGCTTTAGCTGGCCGTTGCTTTTGTTTTCCACAACTGCGGTGGATTGTTGCTTTCAGGTGATGCGGAGCCTAGTGGCAAATAGCGGGCTGAAGCCCTGGTTGCTGAGCCGGCCCTCGAAGGCCATGCGAATGTTTACTTGTTATATTCATGTGTGACCGGCCTGCGTGCTGATGTTTGGAAGACACTGTTTATTTAAGTAAACTCTTGTAAGGCCATAAGCCCAATTACTTTGTGTATTTGTACACTCATTTCTAATTTGGGTATTTAGTGGACATTCATGCCGTTGGTTCTGGTTCTTTTCTTTGCAAATTTTAAAATCTTCCCCTAGAATGTGCTCTGTGTATGACGTTGTTATTGGAAGGATGGTTTCATTTAGTAACCCACCGGTCTGTCTGTGGTATATGACGTCGGGCCCTGACCAGACCTATTGCTATATGCTATGTGACAGATAGGGGTGTTACATATTCTTCTCGAAAACTTAGTGAATTTCTCTAAAGCCTCTGATTTCTCGATAAAAGAAGTCTACTTCTCGTGAAATTTAGTATTATTCTCGAAAACTTAGTGAATTTCTCGAAAGCCTCTGAATTTCTCGAGACACAATTTCTGGATTTCTCGGAACACTATTTCAATTTCTCGAGAAAGGTCTCATGGACTTCTCGAGAAACATCATTTTTCTCGAGAAAAGCTCTAATTCAACATGACAAATTTCTCAATAATCTGAACCGCCGTTCTAGGTACGACTCTTTTAATTCTTCAAAATTTTTAATTTTATATGAATAGTAGATAAGTCCATAGAAATACCCAAACCCACAAATTCAAAAAACAATTCTCCCGAGAACAACACTTAAGTTCCGTGAAGGTCACCGCCATTCTTCTCGCAAAATCCACTGTTTCTTCTCCGGCAAACAAGAAATTTCTCATTCTCTGCAATCGATGGCTCCATCTTCCAAGATCAGTATGGGGAGTGAATTCATTCGCGTAGGCATAGAAGAAATTTCCGACGACTTCAAGAATGTTCTGCTACTTCTGGAATCCGTTAGCCTCTCCTTTATCCTTGAACATCATTGCAAAGTTTTTCTACCTGAAGTAGATGAGTTTTTCCGTAATGCCAAGATCAAGAGAAGCGGGAAGTGGTTGAAAACATCAGTCAGAGGTATGAAACTCAAAATCAAGCCATCTTCCATCACAGAGTTTCTGCGATTTCCATCTGTAGATGAAGAAGACTATCTGGAAGTAGTTGATTATTCAAGAGCCTACTCCTTATGTGGTCTTCCAGAATCAACCTCTTCAGTTAAAAGACAGAACATGTCAGATGAGAGCAAAGTTCTAGCTGATATTCTAGGAAAGGTCCTTCTATGCAAAATAGGGTCTATTAGATATATTTCTACATAGTTCTTTGATATGATAACTGTAGTTGTGTGCAAAAAGAAGTTCCAGTGGGGATGCCTTCTATTTGACAAGATCAAGGAGAGTCTAAAGGCACTAAATTTAGGTAGAATTATTTCTCTGTACTTGAATCAATCTCACCCAGAGATCTTTGACATAACCAAAGGTGTGGCAATTCACCACCTCAAGAAAGTCTCTATATCCTCCATCCAGAGATAGGACATCAGAATTCCAAGGACAGGTCAGGCTCCACCTGTTCCAAGAATTATATTTGATGGTGAGGATAAGACTCCATCTCCCCTTCACATTGATACAGCTGGCACATCTGGTGCAGCTATTGAGGGGGAGCCTGCTCCTTTAGTTCAAGAAGAAGTATATCATACTGAAGTACCAGAACCAGAGACCCAGACAGATGTTCCTGCTGTCAAGATGATAAAATAAGTTATTGCTGATGTTGAGGCAATGGAAAAGGAAAATCAAGATAAGTCTAAAGATGAGCAGATCACCTCTATGGGTGATGGTGGCTCAGGATTGTATGTTCACTCCTCCTCTTACCAAGACACTCAACCTGATGCTATTATAGAAGACATTAACAGGATGATTTAAAGTCTAACATCAGATGACCCCTTGTTCATCCCTCCTGAAGAGACTACTAAAAAGTCTCCTGCAATGGATTCTGAAGATATTCCTGAAGATATCCCTGCAGAAACTCCAGAAAATTCTCAGCCCCAGGAACACATTGAGAGGGAGAATGTTGATTTGCTACCCGAGGAAGAAATTACTCCAGATACAGCTGAACCTCCTCTAAGGAACTTGGATTTTTATATGCCAATTATTCTAGGAGAGGAAGGAGATGTCATGACTTCTTTCCAAAAAGGGAGAAGTACAGTGGTAATTGAAGAAATACAAGTTTGGACACCTCTAGCTCTATCTTCTCCATGATGAGTCCGATATTTATATGGTTTTTAGAACTCATCTGGGCTTGTTTTCTAACTCGTGCACTGCATTTCAACCGGATTTCAGTTATATTTTCATCGCTAGGTCATTGACCACTTTGTGCACCGTTTTAGTTTATGGGTGTTCAATTTAACATTCTTTTGTTGGGGGTATGCACATGGTTATCCCCATGGCTCTTTCTATGGTTGCGTTTTGCATTTTGGTGCTGGGAGCTTGTGCTACAGCTTGGTTTTTGCTATGCAGGTGGTGCGTTTTCCCCAAGGCAGAAATTCTGATTTGTGGAAAACGCACGGTTGTGCGTTTTTTCCTCGCACAGTTTCTTGTCAATCGTGCATTTTACACAGCAAATTTGGGGACTTCTGTGTCTACCCGTGCGCTTTGTTCCCGCACAGTTTCGGCCAAACCGTGCGGGAAGGAATCACATGGTCTGCATATTTTTCTTTGTGTTTTTGCTTTCTGAGGTTAATCGTGCGTTTTCTTTCACGCACGGGCAGAAGCGCCCGTGCGCGAGTAAAACACACAGTTCTCCTGTTTCATCGATGAATTCCTGCGCTCTATGTTTACCTGTGCGATTTCCTTAATGCATAAGCGGAAGCGCCCGTGCGGGAGTAAAACGCACGGGTCAACGCATCTTCATCCGCAAGCTTGGCCTGGAAGTTAATAACACACAGTTAACGCACAGTCATGCACCAAACCATGCGTGCCTATTTTTCTGTCCTGCTTCTATTTAAAGCGCAGATTTTCCCACCATTGGAAGGAGCTTCATCTTGAGCCATTCCAGCTGCCGTTTTAGGGCAAAGACTGCCCTTCCACCTCCGCCCTTCGTCTTACACCATGGAGTGAAGCTCCAGCCATGCTCGTGAAGCCTATACCTTGTCGGTGCTTGCTCTCGGCCTCCTCCATCATATCCTAAGCTCCATTTCTGGTTTTGACACTGTATCCATCAAGAAAAGGGAAGCTTGCAACTTTCTTCTACATCGTGACACAAACAAGATGTGTCTATTGGAAGGTAGTGACAGGCCTTCTCTACCCCGGACGTAGTTTAGGACCGAGCTTGGATGCGGATTGACAACCCAGTGATTCCTTCCTCGACTCCTCGATGAGCCTTAAGATTCGGTCGATCTCTTGACTTGTTCTTGCTTTCTTGTTGAATATGAGTATTAAAAATTGCTTATGTTGATGATGTGCACTATAGTTGTAAACTTTATATGTTTCAAGTCAATGTGAGCTTGTAATGTTTTACTACTTTAGTTGCTCGAGTTGCGCCCTCATTTTCATCCGCCACCACATCTAGTTTTGCCGCTCTTGCAATTACTAGAGGCATGCGTAGCGAAGAGGTGTTATCCACCCTAATTCCGCCATTCTCACCACCTCATCCGCAAGCGTACTCGTCCATCTGCCCAATGATTCAGTGCATAATGGCCCGTGTAGTCTTCCATCCTGCCTGGCGAAGCATCGCATAGCGGCGTTGCATAAGAGTAGTTTATAGTATTTTACTTTCTTTATCCGCAGCCAACCAAACCCCCCCTTTCGTAGGTTAGACCCTTAGACTTCAATCTCAAGTCCTCCTCAAAATAAACTCCACCTTGCTGTGTTCCCTCAAGATCGATACTTGGGAAAATTAACCCATTTTATATTACTTGTGCGACCGGTACACTTACCGTTCAACGCATCAAGTTTTTGGTGTCGTTGCCGGGGAATACAGTCATGTGAGTTTTTGGAGAGGGTGATAGGAGATAGTATCCCTTTTCCATCTGTTCATATCATGTTTATTCTTTGCTTTAGTTTTTAAATTTTGTTGCTTATTTTTCTTTGTTCCTTTTCTAATTTTAATTTTTCAGCTGCAGACATTCATTTTCTTTTATCTGCTAGTGTGTAGTTAGTTTTTTCTTAAAATATTTCTTGTGGTGAATTCTTTCTTGTTGCACCATATTTTCTTATTTGAATATCCGTTGTAGATGGTGCGGGGATTCTAGGCATGGTAGTTATGAGTGCCCAACTGAAGATAGTGAGCATAATTCTCGTGGTTCAGTGTATGGAGCACTGTCCTCTTATGGTAATTCATACAACATACCCATGTCTTATGGTCACTTCTCTTCTACGCCTACACCTTCTTCTTATTCCTCTCCGGTCCCACCAAGACTGAGGAGTAATGGAAAACGGTTTTTATGTTGTCGTAGCACCGAGCACGTGTCGAAAGATTGTGCAAAATTTTTGCGCCAGTTGGAGGAGAATGATGAACCAGCTATCTGATTGGTTCCATCCACCTCTCAATTAGTTTCCCCTTCTGATTCTGATGATATATTCGCAGTACTGCCTTGTATATGGGGGACTGCTGCGGATATACCCATCAGACTTTCTACTGATCGGTGTGATGACATTGTGGTGCCGTCTCTCCCCATGCATTCTTCCCCTCTTTTTGATTCACCCACGGAGGAACCCGCACATAATTTCTTTGATGTTGTTGTTCCTCCAATGTCTTCGCAAGAATTATCTATTCCATTTTTTAGTGAGTTGGTCGATGATGTTATGCCGGATAGTGATTCAGAGCCTGAGGTTGCGCCAATGTGGGTCGAGGACGTTATTCTCTCCAATGGAGAGTGTGACACCTTGGAACATGATGACGCTTTGAGGTGGGTTGATGAGGAGATACTTTTTGATGAGGAAGTTTTCACTTCCTTGTTGGATGAGGAGGTCCAAAACACCACCGAGGACCTTGAGATGTCAAATTACCTCGCCATGAATCATATGACACCGACGATGATCTATGCTTGGATCCTACTGGGAGTGAGACCGGGACCACTCCCCCTATTTTTGATTATTTTAGTTCTTTCGCTCGTTTATTACTTTACCCCCCTTCATTATCTGAGCCAGTGTAGGTTGAGTCTCTATGGGTACGTTTGGATGCCGATGAGCCTGGTGCTCATGCTGTCGTCATCGCTTCCTGCCAACCTATGGTGGATGAAACCTTGCTGGGCAAGGATTTATTTTGAGGTGAGATGAGTGAGGACCAGCGGTCCTCCTATTCTTACTTCCTATTCTCTCTACCTGTGTTGGGCGAGTATTATTATTTAGGTAGAGGGGTAGCTGCTTTATCTCCGTATCTGTACCCGTTACTAAAATGGATAATGGAACAGTTACCTATGCATTTTTCTTTTCATAGGCCCATTAGCTAGAATTTATAGAATTTAATAAGTCGTGCTGGGAGGACAATAACCCCAGTAGTTATCTTATATTTTCTGTATTTTTATTTCCATGTCTATCTTATTTTAAGTATTACTTTGTATTTTGTATATTTTCTTTTGTTTTTGCGAAGCTCACCCCTCCAGGTATTCATGATAACTTCGTATTGGCGGGGTTGTGATTTTTCATTTGGGGGTCCTGCTTGTGTTTTTCATGCGTATTCTGGTATGCTCACTGGCTGAGCATTGGGTAACCTCTTCCCTCATCTCTATCTGAATTTAATTTCTATATCGTATGCTGTGGAGCTTAGTTTAAGTCTAGTGGAGAGCCAGTATTTGTTACCTTTTGCACGCGCACATTTCATTTGCATACTATAAGCTTTTATAGTTTTATTTTAATTAGTTCATCGCATCGCACACCACTGTACCCACATGAGCGCGTGCTGCGAGTTAAACTCGTTTCTTTTTTTATGATTTGGGAAAATAATTGTGTTGGCATAGGATTGTGAGACGGAGTAAAATGTTGACTCCTACTGTGCTTCTAGTCGAGTGCTCTCGTCTCATGTAAAAATTAGAGTAGATTTAATTTTTCTGTATACTTATAGTTTTATATTTTTCTAATTGTGTAAAGACTTTTCTATTCTACTCAAAAGTTGGTGAATCCGGTGTGAATCGAACGGTAGTGTAGGGATGTGTGTAGCCGTCACTAGACTTTTTTTGCCCGAGTCGGGAGGAAGGATAATCTTTCTCGTTGGCTAAGAACTTTCCCCAAGCTACTCTCGAAGCATTGGTGCATGGTTAGTCAAGCGTGAGTGTGATGTAGGCCATCATTTTGGCCCAGTTGAGCTTTGTACTGTTCCTAACATCATATCCTCGCTAAGCCCCGTTGTGCCTACCCCTTCTTTTGCTTAAGCTCTACTATTATTACACCAAAGCCTCATCGCCAATCCTAGTCGCACACACAAATCGAGCTTTGGTGTTTTACATTTTCATTTTGAGGTGTTGATGTGGTGATATTCATTGTGAATATGTGGATGTGCTCCAGAGTTTATATTTACTGAAATTGTGGAAATAAAAAGATGATTTTAAAAAAAAATTGTGTGAGAAAAAAATGTGAAAAGAAAAAGTTTGATTAAAAATCCTATTGGAGATGTGATTGTATTTGGAGTAGGCGGTGCACGCACCCATATTTTAAAAATTAAGTCTGGGCGTGTGGTGTACCAGCATATATTGTGGTTAGCGGATGGATTCCTTTTTATGCTATCTCATTTGGGTTAGGTGCATAGCATTCTTGTTTATCTTTGTTTACCTCACCGAAACCCATGCCCCATATCTTACCCTAAAGTCCTACGGATTCTCGCTTGATTCGAACTAGTACCGTGGAGAGAGTGTGAACGGGAAAGCTTATTGTCCCCGACATTGGTGGATTCTTTTGGAGGTGATCCTGAGCCCCGATCTTTGGCAAAGCTCACCTTAGTGGCCTGCCTAATTTCTTCCTACACGTGACCGGAAGATTCACCGTGATTCCATTTTTGAGTAATAATAAAATGTTGATACACATGATGAAAAGTGTAAACTATTTTGCATACTTAGAAATTTCCTCTATTAATATTTTTACGCGTTCGAGCATGCAATTTCGCATGGTACTCCATATCACAATTTCTATGTTAGCTAAGTCATTTTTTCTGTCTACATAGATTTAGTTTGCTCAGGACGCACAAACAGGTAAGTCTGGGGGTGTGATGAGTCCGATATTTATAGGGTTTTTCGGACTCATCTGGGCTTGTTTTCTCACTCGTGCACTGCATTTCAACCAGATTTCAGTTATATTTTCATTGCTAGGTCATTGACCACTTTGTGCACCATTTTAGGCCATGGGTTTACAATTGCACATTCTTTTGTTGGGGGTATGCACATGGTGCTCCCCATGACTCTTTTTGTGGTTGCGTTTTGCATTTTGGTGCTGGGAGCTTGTGCTCCAGCTTTGTTTTTGCTATGCAGGTGGTGTGTTTTCCCCAAGGCAGGAATTTTGATTTGTGGAAAACACACGGTCATGCATTTTTGCCTCGCACGCTTGCTTGTCAATCTTGCATTTTACATGGCAATTTTGGGGACTTCTGTGGCTACCCGTGCGCTTTGTTCCCGCACGGTTTCTTCCAAACCGTGTGAGAAGGAATCGCACGGTCTGCAAATTTTTCTCTGTGTTTCTGCTTTCTGTGGTTAATCGCGCATTTTCCTTCATGCACGGGCAGAAGCGCCTGTGCACGAGTAAAACGCACGGTTCTCCTATTTCATCATTGAATTCCTGCGCTCTGTGTTTACCCATGTGATTTCCTTCACGCACGGGCCGAAGCGCCCGTGGGCGAGTAAAATGCATGGGTCAACGCATCTTTATCCGCAAGCTTGGCCTGGAAGTTAATAATGCACGGTTAACGTAAGGTCGTGCGCCAAACTATCGTGCCTATTTTTCTGACCTGCTTCTATTTAAAGCATAGATTTTCCTACCTTTGGAAGGAGCTTCATCTTGAGCCATTCCAACCGCAATTTTAGGGCAAAGCTCCTCCCTTCCACCTTCGCCCTTCATCTTCCACCAAGGAGAGAAGCTCCGACCATGCTCGCGAAGCCTATAACTTGTCGGTGCTTGCTCTTGGCCTTCTCCATCATATCATAAGCTCAATTTCTGGTTTTGATGCTGTATCCATCAAGCAAAGGGAAGCAACAACTTTCTTCTGCATCGTGACACGAAGAAGATGGGTCCATTGGAAGTTAGTGACAACCCTTATCTACCCCGAACGTTATAACGGTCCAGGCCCGCCAACCCTGCGGGACCCAGCTTGCACCGCAGGCCTACCAGAAATCCAGACCCAGGCCCACTACTGGTAGTCAGCCTATCACATCAAGCCTGCAGGGCATGCACTCCAACCCCTCTCCGCGCTTGTTTTTCAGCAGCGGTCGGTTGCAACTCAGTTGGTGATTAGATCTATGGTAAAGAGTCTCTTATCAAGGTCCTGGGTTCGATCCCTAGTGGCAACAACCTACCGCTGCTGAAAAACAGGCGCGGAGAGGGGTTGGGGTGCATGGCTTGCAGGCTTGATGTGATAGGCTGACTACCAGTAGTTGGCCCAAGCCTGGAATTCTGGTAGGCCGGCGGTGCCAGCTGGGTCCAGCAGGGTTGGCGGGCCTGGACCGTTATAAAAAGTGCACTTTTATTGTAACGACCCTAGCCGATCCAACGTGACGATGTCACGGCTCCGCTCTAGGCGACGCTCGGGAAGGAGTAGTACTGGGATGGGTGACCTCCTGGGAAGTCCCCGTGATGCGCGCTTGACTATCGAGTTTTCCTCATTAAAGGGAGTCTGTGGACACCAACAACCCGCCTGTGGTGGGAGAGGGGTTGGGGTGCTTAGGCTGCAGCCTGGTAGCATTGCTTAGAGCGGAGCCGTGACATCGTCACGTTGGAACGGCTAGGGTCGTTACAATAAAAGTGCACTTTTTATAACGGTCCAGGCCCGCCAACCCTGCGGGACCCAGATGGCACCGTCGGCCTACCAGAAGTCCAGACCCGGGACCACTACTCGTAGTCAGCCTATCAAATCAAGCCGGCAGGCCATGCAACCAAACCCCTCTCCGCGCCTGTTTTTCAGTAGCGGTAGATTGTTGCCACTAGGGATCGAACCCAGGACCTTGATAAGAGACTCTTTACCACGGCTCTCATCACCAACTGAGCTCAGTTGGTGATGAGAGCCGTGGTAAAGAGTCTCTTATCAAGGTCCTGGGTTCGATCCCTAGTGGCAACAATCTACCGCTACTGAAAAACAGGCGCGGAGAGGGGTTTGGTTGCATGGCCTGCCGGCTTGATGTGATAGGCTGACTACGAGTAGTGGTCCCGGGTCTGGACTTCTGGTAGGCCGACGGTGCCATCTGGGTCCCGCAGGGTTGGCGAGCCTTGACCGTTATAAAAAGTGCACTTTTATTTATTCTGTGGACACTCCCTTCGTGGAGATTTTTATTATATGTGATATGGATGTGGACTGCATTTTCTTACTATTCTACAGCTACTTTTGTGATCAATAAGGCCGGCAGAATCGATGTTTTATAGTGACGACCCTCCCGGGCGCGGAGGTGTCACCGCAAAGCGGCGGTTCTGGGCATAAGACCCCGGGGTTTGATCGAGAAAAAAGGGGGTCTTACAAACTGGTATCAGAGGGTAACATCGATCGGAAAAAGTAGCAGTCCACTAACCCTGGGTCACCCGCGCTCGAGTTTAGTTTGGGGAAAAACTAAGTAGCGGAAGTAGTGGTGTGCCCATATGGGGATCTCATATATAATTGTCCATTTTAGTTAAGGTTGAAAAATTTCTGACGGTAAATTTTGTGGCGCAGCCTCCAGCACTGCCTACACCACCGGGTGGAACCCCGCAGATTCCGGAAGTTGCACCACCGCCGCCGGTTCCCACTCAGTTCCTACAGTCTGACATGGTGCAGACTCTGACAGCTATCTTGGAAGCCTTCGGGAACCAACAGGCCCCGACTCCGCAGCCTATTCCAGGAGCCAACTGGCTCAGCAACTTTCGAGGACTCTCTCCCCCGTCCTATTTGGGGACAGAGGCGGTAGTTTGGACCGAGGAGTGGCTAGACATCATGGAGGAGATGCTGGCAGGTATACGGAGCCCTTGGGAGGAAAGGGTGCCACTGGTTGTTTCTTGCTTGGAGTCCCATGCCAAGCGGTGGTGGAAGACAGTTCTGGAGACTACCTTTGCTGGTAGGGAGGCTGCCGAGGTGACGTGGGAGGAGTTCAGGCCCATGTTGTTTGAGCACTTTGTTCCGCAGTTGGCCCGAGACGAGCTGGAGGACCGCTTCTTGTAGTTGAATCAAGGTACCAGGACGGTTGCAGAGTACCGTCGAGAGTTCAACCATCTGGCTCATTTTGCAGACTCTTACCAGCTAGACGAGGCAGCGTACATCAAGAGGTTCTACAAAGGTTTACGGGAAGACATGAGGGATGCCCTTCTTTTCGTTTCAGACGGGCCTATCACTCGTATTCTGGAGATGGCAAAAAGGTTAGAGGCAGATTGGCTCACCACCAGAGGCCGGAAGCGGCCAATGGAGGATCAGAGCCGGGGAGCCCGGAACGATCAGCGGTGAGGTCGTGCGCCAGAGGTACGAAAGGTGGAGGATGTAACATCCCATTTCCGGCTAGACCCCTAGGAGTCGGTTGGTCGTGACAGAACCCGAGGAAGCCCGGAAATTGAAATAAATCGACCGAGATTTCGGGTCACGGGTTGGTCACGCCCATGACCGACCCGTCACGCCCGTGACCTGGGCGTGACTTCTTCGACGATCGTCGATCTCCGTGAGACGATCGTCGAACATGCTGTCTGGGCATGCCACGCACGTGACCAAGGTATCACGCCCGTAACTAAGGGCGTGACCCCATCGACGATCGTCGATCGCCGTGAGACGATCGTCGACCTTGCGGCCAGGGCATGTCACGCCCGTGACATGAGTGGCACGCCCGTGACCTAGGGCGTGACCAGCCTTCGACGATCGTCGATCTCAATTCGATGATCGTCGACCTCGAAATTTGCGGTTCGGGCCTGTCACGCCCGTGACCTAGAGGTCACGCCTGTGACCTAGGGCGTGACCAGCCTTCGACGATCGTCGATCTCAATTCGACGATCGTCGACCCCAAAATCTGCTGTTCGGGCCTGTCACGCCCGTGACCCAAGTGTCACGCCCGTGACCATCCTTCGACGATCGTCGATCTCAGTTCGACGATCGTCGAACCCAGAATTGGCTATCCGGGCCTGTCACGGCCGTGACCTATGTGTCATGCCCGTGACATTGGCCGAAACGACGGTTCAGGGCCGAAATTATTCTAACACGCGTGGAAATAATTGCGGGTATGGGAAGTTACACCAGGAGTATTTATGGGCCGTTTCCTTCCTTAATTATTTAAATAAATAGGAAGATATGGTCCAATAGGAAGCCGCCAGCTGGACACACCTGTTCAGTTTCCACCGTTTCTTATCCCTTCACTGTAACCGAAACGTTAAGGGGAGAACCTTCATGGCCATAAAGGCTTTACCCATTCACCTTCCCACTTTCTGAATTATAAAAGCCCACCTGGAACCAGAGGAGAAGGTTACACGCTCAAGCAAACGGATCAGACCTTTGTTCTTGCTGAAGGAGAAGTTCAGCAACGCCACCACCGCGCCATGGCACCCCGCCGTTCTTCTCGCCTTCAAACCGCGAACAAGGTCCTCCTCTGCTCCTTCTCTTTCATGGGTAGATCTTAGGATTCTTAGAAAGGAGGTTCGCGCTCAACGGATCTGGACCCGTCTCTCGTTTTCATGAGAAAACCATGTAAAAGGTATTTTTGAGTTCGCCGGAAACCGCCACCTCCGGCGGCCAAACCACCGCCGACCGATAGCCATCGCCTCAACAGAGGTGGTGGTGGTGGTGGTGGCTGGCCAGGGAAGTGACCGAACGGCCGGCGACGGATCACGGAACGCTTACAGGAAAATTAGTTTTCCGTATCTGTTTTCGGTTTCATGAAGAAGATGAACAGTAGAATAAACTTTATAATATACAGATTATTATAAATTACAAAATGGGAAAATGTATTATTTGAACATATTTTTGGGGCTGTAAAATGAGGCACATAGAGGCTGTTTTAGGAAAAATGACCAGACACAAAAGTCGTAGCCCTTCAAGTCTAGACAAATCTAAAATTGGTTTCAACTCGTTTGGGTAAGCGGTTCGGCCGCAGCACCCGATTTAGTGGGGGCTGTACCTAGAGTTGGGCAGAAATTAAAACGGATGCCCACTCTTCGTTCCTTGTCCAAATGACCTGAAATTTAAGCAGGGGGTTAATCTTGGTTATACCTAAAGGCAGACCAAAAATGGGAATTTTTGGAGATACTTTGCCTAAAGTTTTTGTTTTAATTTAATAAACTTAGAGGAATTTATTTAGATGGTCAAATGACCTCCAAACCCTCCCAAATTTTGGTGAGTGGTCCCTGGCTATAAAACCTAGGTCTGTGTAAAATTCCAATTGATTTGGAGGAGTTTTGGGTGACAAATCTTCTACCCTTATCTAGGCGTTAGTGAGACACCTTTTAATAAAAAGTGCACTGAGAATTTGGAAAGGTCAAATCGCCTCAACAGAGGCTGATTTTCTGATCTCTGACTTAGAATGGTGTTATAACCTGCGTGGAGATAAATGGAGTGGTTTAGGGTTGGTTTACCCTAGGATCCAAACTCAAATCTTAAATGAAGGGTTTTGAGGTTTGTGAAGGACATAGGAGCAAAAGCTCTTGTATGCCCTTGAAATTTGGAGGAGAGTGACATGATATGCTGAAAACCCTCTGGTTGAAATAGTAAAGGAATTGGAGGTAATTAGGTACCTCGGAAGTTGAGATTTTGGTTTAGGATTAATATGTATTTTAGTTATTTTAAGCACTAAATCTAATCCAAAAATTATGAAACTCGGGAGGAGGGAGTTTTAGGATGTTTTAGACTTATGATAATTTTCCTGGAATTTTATGATTGATAAATATTATACTTCATGTGTTAAAGGGTTATTTGCCCGATTGGTTGATTCAATTATTTGGAGGCTTTAAATTAATTATAATCAGTTAAAATTCTGGATTTAGATCTTAACTAGTAGAACTTTGATCCCTGAATTTTCATAGAATTTTATGTTGAGTAAATCTAGTACTTTATTCACAGATGATAGGAAGGGCTTTTATGTTTAAAAATTAATTATGGATAAAATACTTGCTGGAAAATTATGAGACTTGGCCAGTGCTAATTTTAGGCATTTATCTGCATGGCATAAATTATTTATAATTTTTGGAAGAATATTTTCTGTACTTGATTCATAAACAACAGAAGTTAGAGATTATTTCTAAAATAGTTTTCATGCCCTTCTAATGATAGAAAAATTATGATACTTAGGATTTAACCTATTGAGATAACCTAGTATTTATCATAAATTTGCTGGACATCTTGCATGAGAACTTAGGGTAGTTCATGTTCAAACCGGTAGTCCTTGGGATTTTCGAGGAATTTAATTAAATGCCAAATAAATTAGGAAAATTTCCATTTTCTGGACTTAGGTCATTTATATCATGGTAAGTCTCCAGTAAATAATTTAAGGCATTTGGATGAGTAATGGATCATTGCATAACCGGTTCGACATGTAGCCTAGGTCGGTCTGCATATAGCAATTTGTGAAATGCAATAGGACATGATCAGAGGAAGGCACTGGAGCTAATCATAATGTCTGGGTGGGCAATGGTGGAGGAAATCACTATAGGAAGATATAAAGAATGGCGAGAAGTGGTGATAGCTAGAGTTAAGAGGTGCTCGGGTTGGGCGAAAGATCGCTTTTCCCGAAGAGAGGAAGGTTAAAAATCACCCTAGGATAGTCTATCGTAATGTAAGAAGTGAATGGGTTAAGGGGGATCAACCAATAACAATAAGTGCCTTGCGAAAGGGAACTTCGGGCCGTAATGCCGCCGTCTTGGTTCCTAGTTCCCCTTGAGAGCCCTTCACGGGGTATACCGGGGGCAGTCCTGGGCTAACGTAAACTGTAATAACAAATCGACAAGAGTAACTAGGTAACTAGGGCTGCACTTTTCACAAACACTGTTGGCACAGGAAGATTGATGAGAGCTTCGGCTCGGGTGATTTGGAAACGGACGTTTGAGTCCGGGGAGCTTCGGCTCGGTTGGTTAAGAGACGGACGGGATGGTCCGGGGAGCTTCGGCTCGGTTGGTTTAGAGACGGACGGGATGGTCCGGGGAGCTTCGGCTCGGTTGGTTTGGAGATGGACGTTTTGGTCCGGGGAGCTTCGGCTCGGTTTTTGTGTGTTTACGATTAAACTTGCATGTGCATAAAATAGGAAAAGTTAAGGTGGTGGGTCTTTCGATATCGGGGAGTTCGATTGCACCGACACCGATATCGTTGACTCGGCGAGGTGGTTAGCACTTAGCCAGCAGAAGTCCGGTGCGCCAGCCGGCAAGAGTACGCAGGCGTCCGCTTAGAGCACCAAGCGTTGAGGCGTACGATAGGTCAGACCAGTGGTGCTTTTACTAGTTTTGAGGTGGGCGAGGCCCAACCCACCGCTTCCGTCTGCCACTACGGAGGTATCCTGGGAGGTAACGGCTCCGAAAGGGGGAACTAAAGGTCTGTGTGCACAGAGTCGGGTGTGTGAGTTGCACTTGCATGTTTCATCAAACCCACTAGCATATCATAGCATAATCGATTCATTTAACCCTGACACCTAAAGTATAAGTGGTATGGGACGCTTATACATTAGGACCTGCAAAACGACCCCTTGGTCTATAAGCTTGTGTGGGCAAGTTTATAAATCAAAGGTTAATTTCAATATATAACAACCATTGCTGTTTGATAACCGACACCCCAACGTATAAGTGGTATGGGACACTCTATATGATGGGAGCCTTGCAAAAGATCCCTTTTGCTTATGTGTTCTCGCATAAGCGAAGGTTTAAATTCATATAATTGCTTTTCTTACTGCTAGACCTATTATAACAATCATATTAACTGCTCACCGAATACATCTTGCTAGATTAAGTCCATAGTCACCTGTTTCTTGATTTATCTCTACCATCATGTCCTTCCCTTTCTTCCTCCCCGCTCGGTACCTAGGAGCCATGGGGGAAGGGGTAGAGGATGATAGGGCTTAGTCTTTATGACTAACGGTTTTCGAACCGCATCATTTAGGGGATCGTGGAGCCCAGCATGGAGGAGCAGCCCCAGAGATCGGTGCGCCTAGAGATGGGGCAGTCTAGCTCCGGAGTTCATACAGCCGGGACCGTGAGTCTCGACCTTGAGTAGTTTCTGTTTTCGCTTCCGCATGAGAGACTTGTAGTGAGGACATTTTGTACCGGGCATAAGCCCGTATTTATAGTACTCTGATGATTTCTGTGGACACTCCCTTCGTGGAGATTTTATCTTATTTACATGTGATTTATTATTGTGGACTGCATTGTTCTTACTTCAATTATTGTGCTACTTTTCTGTGATCGAATTGGCCGGCAGAATCGGCGCCTTGTGGTGATGACCCTTCAGGACGTGAAGGTGTCACCGCAAAGCGGCGGTTCTGGGCCTAAGACCCCGGTGGTTGAAAAAGAAAAAAAAAGGGGGGGGGGTCTTACAAGTGGTATCAGAGGAAACATCGATCAGAAGGAAGTAGCAGTCCACAAACCCTAGGTCACCCCCCGCTCGAGTTTAGTTGGGGGACAAACTAAGCAGCGGAAGCAGTGGTGTGCCCATATGGGGATCACATATAAATTGTCCACCTTTATGTAATATTTGAACGTTTTCTCAGCGTGTGTTTTTGTTACGCAGCCTCCAGCACGGACTACGCCACAAGGTGGAGTTCAACAGGATCAAGATGTTGCACCACCCCCACCGGCCCCCACTCCTTTCCTTCAATCAGACATGGGACAGACCCTGACTGCCATCCTGGAGGCCTTCAGGGCCCAGCAGGTTCCGGCCCCGCAGCCAAATCCGGGGGCCAACTGGCTAAGCATCTTCCGAGGACTGGCTCCCCCGTCCTACTTGGGGACAGAGTCGGCTGTTCGGACGGAAGAGTGGCTAGATATCATGTACGAGATGCTGATCGGGATACGGTGTCCCTGGGAGGAGAGGGTGGCTCTGGTCGTCTCTTGCCTGGAGTCCCATGCAAAGAGGTGGTGGAAGACGCTGTTGGACACGACATTTGCCGACAGGGAGGTTGCGGAGGTTACTTGGGAGGAGTTCAGGGCCGCACTGCTGGAGCATTTCGTTCCGCAGTCGGCTAGGGATGATTTGGAGGAGCGGTTCTTGCAGCTGAAGCAGGGTACCCGGACCGTGGTGGAGTACCATCGAGAGTTTGACCATCTGGCTCGATACGCAGATTCCTACCAGCTGGACGAGGCAGGGTATATCAGGAGGTTCTATAAGGGCCTGCGGGAGGACTTGAGGGAGGCTCTGTTGTTTGTATCTGACGGGCCAATCTCCCGGATTTTGGAGATGGCCAAAAGGATTGAGGCAGATTGGCACACCACCCGGGGCCGGAAATGGCCAGCAGAGGATCAGGGACGGAGAGGTAGAAATGACCAGCGGCGAGGTGCTGTACCAGAGAGGAGGAGGACGGAGGACCAGCCTCGTCAGGACGTGAGGCAGGAGCCGAGGGAACAGGTGGTATTAGCCCCTCCCCCTCTTCGGATGCAGGAGATGCCGAGACCCGGGGGAATGACGTATCCCCCACCAGAGTGTTTTCTTTGTCATCAGATTGGGCACATTCGGAGGAACTGCCCCATGAGGGGGGCACCACCTCCAGCACATCAGGGCGGCCCACCAGCTCAGTATTACGGAGGCCGAGGACGCGGCCGCGGTCGAGGATACCAGGGGGAAGATCGTAGACAAGGAAGAGAGCAGGTATATGCTTTGGACCTTGCGCAGCCTCGAAATCCGGAGCAGGTCATAGCAGGTACGCAGCAATGCTTCTTTATTTTCATAGAATTTCCCTTTTAGTTGTTAAAACTCAGAACCGCACTAGATAGGTTAACAAGGAAAGAAAATTCTTTATAGAACCCTAAGATGTTTAATCACCCCAGGTATAATCTTCATCAGCGGCAAGCCGGCCCGCACGCTGTTCGATACTGGAGCTACTCACTCCTTTGTGTCGGAGACGTTCGTAGAAGGACTGGAGGGTGTGGAGCGGTTCACGGGCTCGAGGATGAGGGTGCGAATACCAGATGGATCTGAGCTCCTTACCACGGATCACTGCAATATGGAGGCAGAAATTGGTGGAAAAGCGTTCGAGGCTCCAGCGATGATTTTGAAGCTGACGGACTACGACCTGATCCTAGGCATGGTATGGCTGCACTGGAACTATGCCCAGATTGACTGCCAGGCAAAGAGGATCACCGTGAGACACGGGGACTCTTTCATTACCATCGAATGTATAAGACCTGTCTCTCGTATACTCTTATCTTCGGTACAGGCCGTTAAGGCCCATCTGCAGGGAGAGGAGGTCTATCAGATTCTTTTTGAGATGGAGGAAGTTAAGGAGTCGGTGACAGACATCCCGGTGGTGCGAGATTTCGCTGACATCTTTCCAGAGAAACTACCAGGACTACCTCCACACCGAGAGCAGGATTTTCAGATACAGCTTGTGCCGGGAGCCAAGCCGGCGTCTAGGGCCCCTTATCGGATGGCCCCAAAGGAGTTGGCAGAGTTTCGGACTCAGTTGCAGGAATTAGTTGAGGCAGGTTTTGTTAGACCGAGTTCCTCGCCATGGGGAGCACCGGTCCTATTCGTGAAGAAGAAGGATGGGACACTCCGCCTGTGCATCGATTATCAAGCACTAAACAGGCTGACCGTCCGGAATACCTATCCGCTCCCACGGATAGACGAATTATTCGACCAGCTGGAGGGGGCCCATTATTTCTCGAAGCTGGACTTGAGATCAGGATACTACCAGCTGCGGATCCAGGAGGAGGATATCCCGAAGACGGCCTTTAGTAGCAGATATGGCCTGTATGAGTTCACCGTGATGCCCTTTGGGCTCACGAATGCTCCGTCGGCGTTCATGAGTCTCATGAACCGGGTTTTCGAGGCCTACTTGGATGTGTTCATCATAGTATTCATAGACGACATCCTGATCTACTCTAGGATGGAGGAGGAGCACACTCGGCATCTGGCACTGACCTTGGAGAGGTTGCGGGAGCATCGCCTTTATACAAAATTCAGCATGTGTCAGTTCTAGTTGAAGGAGGTGGCCTTCCTAGGCCACATCATCAGCGGAGCCGGGTTAGCAGTAGATCCAGCAAAGATTCAGGCAGTTCGCGATTGGCCGCAGCTGAGGACAGCCACCGATGTGCGCAATTTCTTGGGACTTGCCGGTTACTACCGGAAGTTCGTGGAGGGGTTCTCTCGGATTGCCCTCCCCTCACATCTTTGACAAAGAAGGAGGCACCTTTTGTTTGGACCCCGCAGTGCCAGGCGGCTTTCCAGGAGCTGAAGGACCGACTCATCTCGGCCCCTATTCTGGCCCTTCCAACCGGAAAGGAAGGATTCCAGGTGTATACCGACGCATCATACCAAGGGATGGGAGCGGTGCTGATGCAGAACGGACATGTCATAGCATATGCCTCCCGCCAGCTGAAGACCCATGAGAGGAACTAGCCGGTGCACGACCTCGAGATGGGAGCGGTCGTTTTTGCTCTGAAGGTCTGGCGCCATTATCTTTATGGAGTCCACTGCGATATCTTCTCCGATCACAAGAACCTGAAATACGTGGACACGCAGAAGGAGCTGAATATCAGGCAGAGGCGTTGGGTGGAGTTCTTAGCAGATTATCAGTATGAGATGCACTACCATCCAGGGAAGGCAAACGTGGTGGCCGACGCGTTGAGCCGGAGAGCTGCCACTTCCGAAGCTAGGCCCCAGGTTATGTCCATGGAGCTAGTCCAGTCATTCAGAGATATGCAGATATCCCTAGTGTCCGAGGATGACCCAGTTCTGTATAGGGAGTATCTGGCATCGATGGTGGCCATAGACGATATTCGGGATCGCATTCAGGACGGACAGAGGACAGATGCGTGGGCGGAGCCGATGTTCCGAGCTTTGGAGGAAGGTTCGACAGGAGATTATTCCCTGAGAGATGGTTTGCTCCACTTCAGAGACAGAGTATATATACCCGCAGGAGGCCAGATCCGAGAGGATATTATGATGGAGGCGCATTGCAGCCGGTACTCGGTGCACCCGGGGATCACAAAGATGACCGCTGATTTGAAGAGGACGATGTTTTGGCCGGGCATGAAGAAGGACATTACGTACTTCGTGACCCATTGCGAGGCATGTCAGTTGGTGAAGGCGGAGTGCAGGAACCCCGCAGGATTGTTACAGCCACTCCCGGTGCCGGAGTGGAAGTTTGACGATATAGCGATGGATTTTATACATGGTCTTCCCCGGTCTCGGACAGGGAACGACTTGATTTGGGTGATTGTCGATCGGCTGACAAAGGTGGCCCGCTTTATACCGATCAGGAAGGACGATCCGGTGGGAGTGCTGGTACGGAAGTTTGTGGAGCAGTATGTCCGATATCATGGCGTGCCCCGGACGATAGTGTCGGACCGCGATGGACGGTTTACATCCAGGGAGTGGCGGTCAGTGCAGGCATACCTAGGCACCCGTTTGACTTTTAGCACGACCTTCCACCCTCAGACGGACGGGCAGACAGAGCGCACCAACAGGACGTTGGAGGATCTACTACGACTATGTATACTGGACCGAGGGGAGCCGTGGGAGAAGATGTTACCGTTGGTCGAGTTCTCCTACAATAATAGCTACCAGTCCAGCATCAGGATGATGCCTTATGAAGCCTTGTATGGACGAAAATGTAGGACCCCGCTTTCTTGGGTTCAGGACGAGGATCCGAAGCTGCTGGGATCGGATTTCGTTGAGGACACCGAGGCTCAGGTGAGACTGATCAAAGATAGGATGTTGGAGGCGTAGAGCAGACAGGCTAAATACTATGACGCCAGACATCGTCAGGTGGAGTTTCGGGTTGGGGATCGAGTGTTCTTGAAGATCCGGCCCATGCACGGAGTCTCACGGGTGCGCGGTCGGAGGAAGAAACTCAGCCCTAGGTATATGGGCCCTTACCAGATCCTGGAGTGGATCGGACCCCTAGCCTACAGGCTAGAGTTGCCACCAGAGCTGGCAGCTCTACACGACGTCTTCCACATCTCTTCGCTGAGAAGGGCTCTACTACGCCCGGAGCAGCGGATTTTGACCACCGAAGGGCCGATAGCTTCAGACCGATCTGTTCACTTGGAGCCAGTTCGGATCGACGACAAAGGAGTGTGGATCTTGCGCCGCAAGAAGATCCCCTTAGTCAAGGTTCTGTGGAGAAACCACGGTCAGGAGGAGCACACCTGGGAACCGCAGGATCTGATGAGGCAAAGATACCCGGAGTTGTTCAGTCAGGTACATCTCACCACCTCTCGGTATACTATAGACTGCCTTCTTGTTTTGGAATGTTAAGACTAGATAAGGAAAATCCAGGACCTAGGCATGCGCACTTAATCAGAAAGGTAGGGGCTAATCTTTTGTTTATTGGGGAGATTGTCTTCGCTATCAAACGAACAGTCGCCTGAACCCAATAGAAAGATCGTATGGGATGTTACAAGTTTAATTTATTACGATAGAAATCCCCATAGGCTCAACCTCAATTTCGGGGACGAAATTTTTGTTTTGTTTATTGGGATTTGTAACATCCCATTTCCGGCTAGACTCCTAGGAGTCGGTTGGTCGTGACAAAACCCGAGGAAGCCCGGAAATTGAAATAAATCGACCGAGATTTCGGGTCACGGGTTGGTCACGCCCGTGACCGACCCGTCACGCCCGTGACCTGGGCGTGACTTCTTCGACGATCGTCGATCTCCGTGAGACGATCGTCGAACGTGTTGTCTGGGCATGTCACGCCCGTGACCAAGGTGTCACACCCGTGACTAAGGGCGTGACCCCATCGACGATCGTCGATCGCCGTGAGACGATCGTCGACCTTGCGGCCCGGGCATGTCACGCCCGTGACATGAGTGGCACGCCCGTGACCTAGGGCGTGACCAGCCTTCGACGATCGTCGATCTCAATTCGACGATCGTAGACCTCGAAATTTGCCGTTCGGGCCTGTCACGCCCGTGACCTAGAGGTCACGCCTGTGACCTAGGGCGTGACCAGCCTTCGACGATCGTCGATCTCAATTCGACGATCGTCGATCTCAATTCGACGATCGTCGACCCCAAAATCTGCCGTTCGGGCCTGTCACGCCCGTGACCCAAGTGTCACGCCCGTGACCATCCTTCGACGATCGTCGATCTCAGTTTGACGATCGTCGAACCCAGAATTGGCTATCCGGGCCTGTCACACCCGTGACCTATGTGTCACGCCCGTGACATTGGCCGAAATGACGGTTCAGGGCCGAAATTATTCTAACACGCGTGGAAATAAATGCGGGTGTGGGAAGTTACACCAGGAGTATTTATGGGCCGTTTCCTTCCTTAATTATTTAAATAAATAGGAAGATATGGTCCAATAGGAAGCCGCCAGCTGGACACACCTGTTCAGTTTCCACCGTTTCTTATCCCTTCACTGTAACCGAAACGTTAAGGGGAGAACCTTCATGGCCATAAAGGCTTTACCCATTCACCTTCCCACTTTCTGAATTATAAAAGCCCACCTGGAACCAGAGGAGAAGGTTACACGCTCAAGCAAACGGATCAGACCATTGTTCTTGCTGAAGGAGAAGTTCAGCAACGCCACCACCGCGCCATGGCACCCCGTCGTTCTTCTCGCCTTCAAACCGCGAACAAGGTCCTCCTCTGCTCCTTCTCTTTCATGGGTAGATCTTAGGATTCTTAGAAAGGAGGTTCGCGCTCAACGGAGCCGGACCCGTCTCTCGTTTTCATGAGAAAACCATGTAAAAGGTATTTTTGAGTTCGCCGGAAACCGCCACCTCCGGCGGCCAAACCACCGCCGACCGATAGCCATCGCCTCAACGGAGGTGGTGGTGGTGGTGGCTGGCCAGGGAAGTGACCGAACGGCCGGAGACGGATCACGGAACGCTTACAGGAAAATTGGTTTTCCGTATCTGTTTTCGGTTTCATGAAGAAGATGAACAGTAGGATAAACTTTATAATATACAGATTATTATAAATTACAAAATGGGAAAATGTATTATTTGAACATATTTTTGGGGCTGTAAAATGAGGCAGTTAGAGGCCATTTTAGGAAAAATGACCAGACACAAAAGTCGTAGCCCTTCGAGTCTAGACAAATCTAAAATTGGTTTCAACTCGTTTGGGTAAGCGGTTCGGCCGCAGCACCCGATTTAGTGGGGGCTGTACCTAGAGTTGGGCAGAAATTAAAATGGATGCCCACTCTTCGTTCCTTGTCCAAATGACCTGAAATTTGGGTAGGGGGTTAATCTTGGTTATACCTAAAGGCAGACCAAAAATGGGAATTTTTGGAGATACTTTGCCTAAAGTTTTTGTTTTAATTTAATAAACTTAGAGGAATTTATTTAGATGGTCAAATGACCTCCAAACCATCCCAAATTTTGGTGAGTGGTCCGTGGCTATAAAACCTATGTCTGTGTAAAATTCCAATTGATTTGGAGGAGTTTTGGGTGAGAAATCTTCTGTAAGACCCCCCTTTTTTTTTCTTTTTGAACCACCGGGGTCTTAGCCCAGAATTGCCGCTTTGCGGTGGCACCGACATCTCGGGAAGGCAACCACTACAAAACGCCAATTCTGCCGGCCCTTTTCGATCACAAGAGAGAGAAGTATTTATACAAAAATGTAAACAAGTCCACAGAAACATGTAAATAAAAGTGAATCATATCCAGTCCATCAATACATATAATAGGAAAATAGATAAATGGGCTCGAGCCCAGTACATCAGAGTCCTCACTACAAGTCACTCATCGCGGAAGCTAAGAAAATACTAATCACTCACGGAGCTGGTCGCAGGTGCACCGGTGCTAGACTGTCCCACCTCCATGCGCACCGTACTCCGCTGGTGCTGGTCCCTGTCTCCCATCCGGAGCTCCTGTAATGTTTGGTTCGAAAACCATTAGTCATAAAGACTAAGCCCTATCATCCCCTACCCCTCCCACCACGGCTCCTAAGCACCGGACGGAGAGGAGGAAAGGGAAGCTACAAAAGTGGAGAATAGTCAAGCAGGTGACGGTAGACCTAACTAGCAAGTTATAACAGGTGACAGTATAAATGTTGTAATAGGTAGAACAATTAATAAATAGCAAATTGTATAAAAGGCAGCTAGAGAATAGTAAGTAAGCAACAAGTAAGTAAGTATGTAACCTTAACTTATATGAATGCCCATACAAACTTATAAGTTAAGGGATCTTCTGCAAAGCTCCCATCGTATAAAAAGTCCCATACCAATTTATACGTTGGGGTGTCAGTTGTATGCAAATATGAGTGTAGTGATATGCTATGCCATGATTCATGCAAGTGCAACTCACGCACACGACTCTATGCGCACAGACCTTTAGTTCCCCCTGTTCGGGCAGCTAGCTTCACTCCCAGGAACCTCCGTAGTGGCAAACGGAGACAGTGGGTCGGGCCCCCCACTCCTAGGCGGGCATCCACACTACCAGGCCTAGCCCTCCCGTACGCCCCTAGAAGAACACAACCTAGAGTATCCGCGTACTGCTGCTGGATGTACCCTCCAGACTTTCTTTGGCTAAGTGTCCCACACCGCCGAGTCAGCGTACCGATGTCGGTGTGAACGACGATCAGGTACCGAAGACCCACCACCTTTATTCTGTACTCCAACCCTCGAGCCCTCGGCCCCCCGGACAGTCCTGTCCGTGCATCTACCTTCAGAGCTACTGTCTGAATGGCAACCAGTCCTATCATCCTACCTTCCTAGCTATCGGGGAGTGAGTGTGTGCAACCCTAGTTATACTAGTTGCTCTTTTAATTTATTATCCCTATGGTTTACGTTAGCCCAGGACTGCCCCCCGTATACCCCGTGAAGGGCTCTCAAGGGGCACTAGGAACCAAGACGGCGGCATTACGGCCTGAAGTTCCCTTTCGCAAGGCACTTATTATTATTGGTTGATCTCCCTTAGCCCGATCCCCTTTTAGTTACTTTAGTTCTAACCCTAGAGTATTAAGACTCTTCCTCTTCTTCCCGGGATGGACGATCTTTCGTCGTTCCCGTACTCCCTTATTCCAACAAGTCTCCCAATGATGAACTCGATCCTAGTTTGCCCTACCAACCATCAACTATCAAAATTCCGTGGCTTTACTATATGCAGACCATCCTAAACTATATGAGGTACCCAAGGGGAGGTACACCAAATTATCTTCCAAATCTCCTATAATATTTACTGGAGGTCTACCATATCATACTTTGTCTAAATCCAGAAACTTATAATTTTCCTAATTAATCTGATATTTATTTAATTTTCCCAAAGGACGTGCCACGGGTCATTTTAAACATGAACTACATGATCTTCCTAAGTAATGGCTACTCAAAAATCATGATCATTAAATAACAGCAAAATAACCTCAAATACAAATTCTCAGAATTTTATAGAAAGTATTTAACCTCTAAATAATTTATTCAGTATAATCATGTTAATTCTACGCAGTGAAGGAAGTACTGAAATTATTCATCTAAAAATTATAGAAAAATCACTAGTCAGTAGTATGATATATAAAAGATCTTTGTGCAGAGAATCATAATTTTACTAGCTTGCTAACCACCACTAAAGATTTAATCAAATAATCAAGGTAAAGCATACTCAATGAAGCGAGCCTTAGAATTAATCTTTCAAAAATCCCATAAAAATTCACAGAGATTTAAAATCATAATAAACGTTCTCTGCTTAAATTTCATCACTTTCCAAAGAGTGTGTATTCCCTAATAAATTTTCTAAGCAAATCATACAACTAATAAATCATTAAAGGAAGTATCCAAAATAATGATCATAAAATTCATAGAAAAATATCCAGAACTTGTACCATCCCTATAATTCACTCTACCCAAATCTCACCACTTTTCAATGTGAATTAGTGTCATTTCCTATCTCTACAAGTTTTACGCCCTAAACTAGGGTTAGATTTTCAGGTATCCCAACGGTCTCCAAATTTACTAAAATTTCATCCAGAGAACTATATTGGCCCTATGGTTCGCTTCACCCAATTACGGGTCAATCCAAGGTCATTTGACCACATGACCTTCACAAACCACCAAGATCCATCCTTAGGGTTTGGCCTTGGTCCTTAGGGTAAACTTACCCCGATCCACCTCAAACTCCATGAGGGGGGTGCTAGAGAATATTACTAGCCAGTGGTAAAAATCTCAGCCTCTGTTGAGGTGATCTCACCACTCAAACTTCAAAAGTGCACTTTTAACCTAAGACCCCTTATTAGGGCAAAACTTAGGGTTGATCATTTCTAGTCCAAACCATCTACAAATGAGATGGAAAATTATACAGAACCTTATGGTGACCCCAGGGACCTCTCACCAGAATTTGGGAGGGTTTGGAAATTATTTAACTTTCTAATTAAATTCGGCTAGGATTATTGAATTTTCCTAAAAACTATAGGAAAATATTCTCCAAAAATTCTCATTTTTGGATAGCACCTAGATATATGTAAGATTAGACCACACCCCAAATTTTAAGTCATTTGGATGACTGGATTGGAGTGGGGAATTTTTCTAAGGTCAAGATAGCCCTCAAGATAGACCTCACCAAAAAGGGTGCTGTGGTCTAACTAGGATTTCAAATTGAGTGAAATTAATTTTTAATAAAACTAGACTTCAAGGGCTACAGTTTCTATGTTGACCACTTTTCCTGCAGGAGCCTCCGGGTATTTTTCCCAAATTATTAAACATGACAGATAAATTCATTCAGAAGTTGTTTTAAAAATAGAATCCAATTTTATGGCACTGTTCATCTTCTTCAACAGCCCGAACCAGAGGCCTAAAAACCTAATTTCCTGTAGCTTTTCCAAGCTATTTCCCGGCCATCCAGCCATCTCCCTGGCCGGCCACCACCACCACCACCTCCGTTGAGGCGAGGGCTATCGTCGGGCGGCGGCACGGCCGCCGGAGAGGCGGTTTCCGGCGAACCCGCCACCATGAAATTTTCGGAAAACCACAAATACGCTCACCCGATCTAGCTCTTTTGAGCCCGATATCTCTCCTAACGATTCCTAAGATCTATCCGCAGAAGAAGAGGGAGGGGAGGACCTTGTTCGCGGGCTGAAGGCGTGCAGAGCGTCGGGAAGCCATTGGCGTGGTGGTGGCGTCGCTGGAAATTCTTCAACAGCAGGGGGAAAGTCTGAAACAGTTTGAGGGAGTGTAACCTTTTCCTCTTGCTCTTAGGTGTCTTTTATAGATCAGCAAAGGGGAAGGGGAAAGGATGAAATGTTGGAGATGAAACGTTCGCGGCCATTACTAATCCCCTTAATGACGCTTTGGTTATGACGAATGGCAGTTGAAAAGTTGGAGATGAAGAGGTGTTTGCCAGGTGGCAATTTCCTATTGGACCCACTTGCCTTAATTATTAACATAATTAAAGTAGGGAACGACCCATAAATACTCTTGATTTTCATTCCCATGGTCAGAATTTATTATGGCGTCGGTTACCGAAATTTCCAACCTGGCTGTCGTTTCGGCCTTGGTCACGGGCGTGACACATAGGTCACGGGCGTGACAGGCCCGGTTAGCCAATTCTGGGTTCGACGATCGTCGAACTGAGATCGACGATCGTCGAAGGGTGGTCACGGGCGTGACACCTGGGTCACGGGCGTGACAGGCTTGTGCGGCCAATTCTGGTTCGACGACGTCGAACTGGAGTCGACGATCGTCGAGCGTGTCACGCCCTATGTCACGGGCGTGACACTGTGGGTCACGGGCGTGACATGCCTGGTGACTAACTCTGGTTCGACGACGTCGAACTGAAATCGACGATCGTCGAGCGTGTCACGCCCTATGTCACGGGCGTGACATGGCGAGTCACGGGCGTGACATGCCCGCGGGGCCAATTTTGGGTCGACGACCGTCGACCTGGAATCGACGATCATGGTCACGCCCTATGTCACGGGCGTGACGGGTCGGTCACGGGCGTGACCAACCCGTGACCCGATTTCTTGGTCGATTTATTTCAAGTTTTGGGCTCCCTAGGGTTCTACCACAACCAACTGACTCCTAGGGGTCTAGCCGGAAATGGGATGTTACAAATCCCAATAAACAAAACAAAGATTTCATCCCCGAAATCAAGGTTAAGCCTACGAGACTCTAATCGGGAAAAATAAGCTTGTAACATCCCATGAGAACTGAGAGATTATCTCTCTACGTTATGTTTGTTTGTGCGGTTTCGAATCTAAGATTAATTCGTCCACTTAACTAGGTATATACACCCCAATAAACAAAAGATTAGCCCCTATTCTTGAAATTTCAGTTCCATTGGTTTAAAACAGGAAGGCAAATTGATTGTCTAGAGGGGTTGTGAGGTATACCTGACGAAAAAGTTTCGGGTATTTTTGCCGCGTCAAGTCCTGTGGCTCCCATGTATGCTCCTCCTGCCCATGATTGTTCCACAGAACCTTGACTAACGGGACCTTCCGTCGCAAGACCCGCACTGCTGTATCGTCAATCCTGATAGGCTCCAAATCGACTGATCGATCCGAGGCCACTGGGCCATCTGCCGAGGAAATCAGCTGCTCAAGGCGTAGCAGAGCCCTCCGAAGTGAGGAGACGTGGAAGACGTCATGCAATCCCGCTAACTCCGGCGGTAGCTCCAGTCTATAGGCTAAGGGGCCGATCCGCTCCAGGATCCTATAGGGCCCCATATATCTCGGACTGAGCTTCTTCCGCCCGCGAACCCGCGAGACTCCGTGCATCGGCCGTATCTTCAAGAAAACCCGGTCTCCTACTTGGAACTCTACTTGGCGATGCATCGCATCGTAGTATTTCGCCTGTCTGCTCTGGGCTTCCAACATCCTGTCTCGGATCAATCTAAACTGAGCATCTGTATCTCCCACAAACTCAGAGCCCAGTGCCTACGGATCCTCGTCCTGAACCCATGATAGTGGGGTTCTGCACCTCCTTCCGTACAATGCTTCGTATGGAGCCATGCCTATGCTGGACTGATGAGCGTTGTTGTATAAAAACTCGACCAGTGGTAACAATCTCTCCCAAGGCTCGCCATGGTCCAAAATACATAGTCGCAACAGATCCTCCAGTTTACGGTTAGTGCGCTCTGTCTGTCCGTCGGTCTGAGGGTGAAAGGCGGTGCTGAATGTCAACCGAGAACCCAGATGGGCCTGGACTGACCTCCATTCCCTGGATGTAAACCGCCCATCCCGATCCGAAACGATAGTCTTGGGCACCCCATGATAACGCACGAACTGCTCAATGAACCTCCGTACTAATACACTGACCGGTGTGTCCTTTGCCACTGGGATGAATCTGGCCACCTTTGTCAGCCTGTCCACTATCACCCAGATCGAGTCGTTCCCCGCACGGGATCTAGGTAGCCCATGTATGAAGTCCATGGCTATATCTTCAAACTTCCACTCCGGCACTGGAAGCGGCTGCAGCAAGCCTGCCGGGTTCCTACACTCCGCCTTCATGAGCTGGCAGGCCTCGCAATGCGTCACAAAATACGTAATATCTTTCTTCATACCCGGTCAGTACATCGTCCTCTTTAAATCCTTTGCCATCTTGGTGATCCCCGGGTGTACCGAATATCGGCTGCAATGAACTTCCGTCAAAATATCCTCCCGGATCCGTCCTCCTGCTGGTATGTAGACTCTGCCCCGGAAACACAGGAGCCCATCCCTCAAAGAGTAATCCCCTGTCGTGCCTTCCTCCAAGGCTCGGAATATCGGCTCAGCTCTCTCGTCCCGCATCTGCCCATCTCTGATGTGGTCTCGAATGTCATCAGTAGTAGCCATCGACCCCAGGTACTCCATGTACAGCTCCGGGTCATCCTCAGACACTAGCGAAATCTGCATCTCCTCGAATGATCTAATCAACTCCAAAGCCATCAGCTGCGGGCCTACTCCAGTCGTACTCGCTCTCCGGCTCAGAGCATCCGCAACCACGTTCGCCTTCCCCGGATGGTAGTGCATGGTATACTGGTAGTCCGAAAGAAACTCCACCCAACGTCTCTGCCTGATGTTTAACTCCTTCTGGGTGTCGACGTACTTCAGATTCTTGTGGTAGGAGAAGATATCACAATGTACCCCGTAGAGATAGTGCCGCCAGATCTTAAGAGCAAAAATGACTGCCCCCATCTCCAAGTCGTGCACGGGGTAGTTCTGCTCGTGCTGCTTCAACTGACGGGAGGCATAGGCTATTACGTGCCCATTCTGCATAAGGAAGGCACCCATCCCCTGATAGGAAGCATCTGCATACACCTGGAATCCCTCCTTCCCTGATGGAAGAGCAAGGATGGGAGCCGAGGTGAGACGATCCTTCAGCTCCTGGAAGGCAGATTCGCATCGCGGCATCCAAATAAAAGGGGACTCCTTCTTTGTCAGAGACGTAAGAGGGAGGGCAATCTGAGAGAACCCCTTTACAAACTTCCGGTAGTAACCGGCAAGTCCCAAGAAACTTCGAACATCCGTGGCCGACTTTAGTGGTGGCCAATCCCGTACTGCCTGGATCTTTGCCGGATCCACTGCCAGACCTGCTCCACTGATGACATGGCCCAGAAAGGCCACATCCTTTAGCCAGAACTGGCACTTGCTGTACTTGGCATACATCTCGTGCTCACGCAGCTTCTCCAAGGTCAAGGCTAGATGTCTCGCGTGCTCCTCCTCCGTCCTTGAATAGATGAGAATGTCATCGATGAATACAATGACAAAGACGTCCAGATACTCCTCGAACACCCGATTCATCAAAGTCATGAATGCGGAGGGTGCATTCGTGAGACCGAACGGCATCACGGTAAACTCGTACAAGCCGTATCTGCTGCTGAAGGCCGTCTTCGGGATGTCCTCCTCCCGAATACGGAGCTGGTAGTATCCTGACCTCAGATCCAGCTTTGAGAACCAATGAGCTCCCTCCAGCTGATCAAAAAGCTCGTCTATCCGTGGTAAAGGATAAGTATTCCGGACTGTCAACCTGTTCAGAGCCCGGTAATCGATGCACAGTCGAAGGGTCCCGTCCTTCTTCTTAACGAACAGCACCGGAGCTCCCCACGGTGATGAGCTAGGCCGAACGAACCCGGCCTCCACTAACTCCTGAAGCTGACTTCGGAATTCCACCAACTCCTTTGGGGCCATTCGATAGGGAGCTCTGGATACCGGCTTAGCCCCCAGTACGAGCTGAATCTGAAAGTCCTTCTCTCGGTGCGGAGGTAACCCTGGTAGCTACTCTGGAAACACGTCGGCGAAGTCCCGTACTACCGGAATATCTGCAATGGAATCCTTGGCTACGACCGCCTCAAAGAGGACCTGATAAACCTCTTCCCCCTACAGGTGGGCCTTAATGGCCTGCACAGACGATAGTAAAGTACGTGGTGCTGATATAATACCTTCGATAACAATGAAGGAGTCGCCGTGCCTCACGGTGATCCTCTTCTCCACGCAATCGATCTGGGCATGGTTCCAGTACAGCCAGGTCATGCCCAGAATCAGATCGTAATCTGGCATCCTCAAAACCGTCGCTGGTGCCTCAAACGCCTTTCCGCCGATCCTCGCTTCCATATCACAATGAGTAGAGGTCAATATCTCTGATCCATCGGGTAGGCGCACCCTCAGCATCTTCCTGGTGCTTAGCTCCACTCCTGCCAGACCTTTCACGAAATCCTCCGACACGAATGATTGCGACGCACCAGTGTCGAAGAGGGTGTGAGCGGGCTTTCCGCTAACGAAGACTATGCCTGGGGTGATTAAGTGTCTTAGTATTCTTGTTGCAGTTTATCTTCTCTTAATTTCTAACCAGGTTACGTCTAAAATAGAAGTTTACATGAAGAAAATTTAAAAATGCTGCCATACCTGTGATAACCTGCTCCGGGTTCCGAGGCTGTGTCAGGTCTAGAGCATACACCTGCTCTCTCTCTGGCCTACGACCTTGATCCTGAAATCCTCGTCCTCGGTCCTGTCCTCGTCCGCCAAACTGTCGGGGAGGTGGGGCGCCCTGGTGTGCCGGTGGGGGTGCTCGCCCCACAGGGCAATTCCGCTTGATATGCCCCGGCTGGTTGCACTGATAGCATACCGGTGGCTGCCCTGCCGTCCTTGGCATTTCCAGCATCTGTATAGGCTGGGGAGCCAATACCCCCTGACTCCTCTGCTCCTGCCCAAACTCTTGACGAGGCTGATCCCCGTTCCTTCTCTCTCCAATAACCTGGCCTCGAGGACGGTCTCTACGCCCTCCAATCACTGTATCATCAGCCGGTCTCTTCCGGCTCTTCACTGTAAGCTGATCCGCCTCTCTCTTCTTAGCCATCTCCAGAATCCTGGCCAGACTCCCCTCTGAAACGAAAAGGAGGGCCTGCCTCATGTCGTCCTGCAGCCCCTTATAAAACCTCCGGGCGTAGCCAGCATCGTCTAACTGGTAAGCGTCCGCATAACGGGCCAGGTGAGTGAACTCCTGATAGTACTCCACCACAGTCCTGTTCCCCTGCCTCAACCGCAGGAACCTATCCTCCAGGTCATCTCTCGCCGACTGAGGTACAAAATGTCCCAAGAGCGCTGCTCTGAACTCCTCCCAAGTAATATCAGCACAGTCCATCCCCGCAAAGGTGGTGTCCAGCTGAGATTTCCACCATCTCTTTCCGTGTGGCTCTAAGCAGGAGACTGTCAAAGTGACTGCCTCCTCCGTGGGGCATCGAATCCCTGCCAGCATCTCGTAAATGGTGTCCAACCACTCCTCCGTACGTACTGCAGACTCCGTCCCCTGGTAGGATGGAGGGGAAAGTCCTCGGAAGACCGTCATCCAATTGGCCCCGGGGTTTGGGTGTGGGGCCGGGGCTTGCTGAGCTCTGAAGGCCTCCAGGATGGCCGTCAGTGTTTGCCCCATCTCCGTCTGCTGGAACGGAACGGGTGCTGGCGGAGTCGGGACCACATTCGGAGCCTGAGGTGTCCCCTGCTACGATGTAGGGTTCGTCGCAGGCTACAAGCAAAAATTCCATTTGTTAGAGAGCGAATGAATGGAATTTAAGAAGAGTTATGATGGACTTGCACATGTGATTTCCCTTATGGGCACACCACTGCTTCCGCTGCTAGTTTGTCCGCAAACTAAGCTCGCGCGGGGGTGACCCAAGATTTTGTGGACTACTTCTCTTCGATCGAGGTTTCCCTCTGATACCACTTGTAAGACCCCCCTTTTTTTTTCTTTTTGAACCACCGGGGTCTTAGCCCAGAATTGCCGCTTTGCGGTGGCACCGACATCTCGGGAAGGCAACCACTACAAAACGCCAATTCTGCCGGCCCTTTTCGATCACAAGAGAGAGAAGTATTTATACAAAAATGTAAACAAGTCCACAGAAACATGTAAATAAAAGTGAATCATATCCAGTCCATCAATACATATAATAGGAAAATAGATAAATGGGCTCGAGCCCAGTACATCAGAGTCCTCACTACAAGTCACTCATCGCGGAAGCTAAGAAAATACTAATCACTCACGGAGCTGGTCGCAGGTGCACCGGTGATAGACTGTCCCACCTCCATGCGCACCGTACTCCGCTGGTGCTGGTCCCTGTCTCCCATCCGGAGCTCCTGTAATGTTTGGTTCGAAAACCATTAGTCATAAAGACTAAGCCCTATCATCCCCTACCCCTCCCACCACGGCTCCTAAGCACCGGGCGGAGAGGAGGAAAGGGAAGCTACAAAAGTGGAGAATAGTCAAGCAGGTGACGGTAGACCTAACTAGCAAGTTATAACAGGTGACAGTATAAATGTTGTAATAGGTAGAACAATTAATAAATAGCAAATTGTATAAAAGGCAGCTAGAGAATAGTAAGTAAGCAACAAGTAAGTAAGTATGTAACCTTAACTTATATGAATGCCCATACAAACTTATAAGTTAAGGGATCTTCTGCAAAGCTCCCATCGTATAAAAAGTCCCATACCAATTTATACGTTGGGGTGTCGGTTGTATGCAAATATGAGTGTAGTGATATGCTATGCCATGATTCATGCAAGTGCAACTCACGCACACGACTCTATGCGCACAGACCTTTAGTTCCCCCTGTTCGGGCAGCTAGCTTCACTCCTAGGAACCTCCGTAGTGGCAAACGGAGACAGTGGGTCGGGCCCCCCACTCCTAGGCGGGCATCCACACTACCAGGCCTAGCCCTCCCGTACGCCCCTAGAAGAACACAACCTAGAGTATCCGCGTACTGCTGCTGGATGTACCCTCCAGACTTTCTTTGGCTAAGTGTCCCACACCGCCGAGTCAGCGTACCGATGTCGGTGTGAACGACGATCAGGTACCGAAGACCCACCACCTTTATTCTGTACTCCAACCCTCGAGCCCTCGGCCCCCCGGACAGTCCTGTCCGTGCATCTACCTTCAGAGCTACTGTCTGAATGGCAACCAGTCCTATTATCCTACCTTCCTAGCTATCGGGGAGTGAGTGTGTGCAACCCTAGTTATACTAGTTGCTCTTTTAATTTATCATCCCTATGGTTTACGTTAGCCCAGGACTGCCCCCGGTATACCCCATGAAGGGCTCTCAAGGGGCACTAGGAACCAAGACGGCGGCATTACGGCCCGAAGTTCCCTTTCGCAAGGCACTTATTATTATTGGTTGATCTCCCTTAGCCCGATCCCCTTTTAGTTACTTTAGTTCTAACCCTAGAGTATTAAGACTCTTCCTCTTCTTCCCGGGATGGACGATCTTTCGTCGTTCCCGTACTCCCTTATTCCAACAAGTCTCCCAATGATGAACTTAATCCTAGTTTGCCCTACCAACCATCAACTATCAAAATTCTGTGGCTTTACTATATGCAGATCATCCTAAACTATATGAGGTACCCAAGGGGAGGTACACCAAATTATCTTCCAAATCTCCTATAATATTTACTGGAGGTCTACCATATCATACTTTGTCTAAATCCAGAAACTTATAATTTTCCTAATTAATCTGATATTTATTTAATTTTCCCAAAGGACGTGCCACGGGTCATTTTAAACATGAACTACATGATCTTCCTAAGTAATGGCTACTCAAAAATCATGATCATTAAATAACAGCAAAATAACCTCAAATACAAATTCTCAGAATTTTATAGAAAGTATTTAACCTCTAAATAATTTATTCAGTATAATCATGTTAATTCTACGCAGTGAAGGAAGTACTGAAATCATTCATCTAAAAATTATAGAAAAATCACTAGTCAGTAGTATGATATATAAAAGATCTTTGTGCAGAGAATCATAATTTTACTAGCTTGCTAACCACCACTAAAGATTTAATCAAATAATCAAGGTAAAGCATACTTAATGAAGCGAGCCTTAGAATTAATCTTTCAAAAATCCCATAAAAATTCACAGAGATTTAAAATCATAATAAACGTTCTCTGCTTAAATTTCATCACTTTCCAGAGAGTGTGTATTCCCTAATAAATTTTCTAAGCAAATCATACAACTACTAAATCATTAAAGGAAGTATCCAAAATAATGATCATAAAATTCATAGAAAAATATCCAGAACTTGTACCATCCCTATAATTCACTCTACCCAAATCTCACCACTTTTCAATGTGAATTACTGTCATTTCCTATCTCTATAAGTTTTACACCCTAAACTAGGGTTAGATTTTCAGGTATCCCAACGGTCTCCAAATTTACTAAAATTTCATCCAGAGAGCTATATTGGCCCTATGGTTCCCTTCACCCAATTACGGGTCAATCCAAGGTCATTTGACCACATGACCTTCACAAACCACCAAGATCCATCCTTAGGGTTTGGCCTTGGTCCTTAGGGTAAACTTACCCCGATCCACCTCAAACTCCATGAGGGGGGTGCTAGAGAATATTACTAGCCAGTGGTAAAAATCTCAGCCTCTGTTGAGGTGTTCTCACCACTCAAACTTCAAAAGTGCACTTTTAACCTAAGACCCCTTATTAGGGCAAAACTTAGGGTTGATCATTTCTAGTCCAAACCATCTACAAATGAGATGGAAAATTATACAGAACCTTATGGTGACCCCAGGGACCTCTCACCAGAATTTGGGAGGGTTTGGAAATTATTTAACTTTCTAATTAAATTCGGCTAGGATTATTGAATTTTCCTAAAAACTATAGGAACATATTCTCCAAAAATTCTCATTTTTGGATAGCTCCTAGATATATGTAAGATTAGACCACACCCCAAATTTCAAGTCATTTGGATTACTGGATTGGAGTGGGGAATTTTTCTAAGGTCAAGATAGCCCTCTGGATAGACCTCACCAAAAAGGGTGCTGTGGTCTAACTAGGATTTCAAATTGAGTGAAATTAATTTTGAATAAAACTAGACTTCAAGGGCTACAGTTTCTATGTTGACCACTTTTCCTGCAGGAGCCTCCGGGTATTTTTCCCAAATTATTTAACATGACAGATAAATTCATTCAGAAGTTGTTTTAAAAATAGAATCCAATTTTTATGGCACTGTTCATCTTCTTCAACAGCCCGAACCAGAGGCCTAAAAACCTAATTTCCTGTAGCTTTTCCAAGCTATTTCCCGGCCATCCAGCCATCTCCCTGGCCGGCCACCACCACCACCACCTCCGTTGAGGCGAGGGCTATCGTCGGGCGGCGGCACGGCCGCCGGAGAGGCGGTTTCCGGCGAACCCGCCACCATGAAATTTTCGGAAAACCACAAATACGCTCACCCGATCTGGCTATTTTGAGCCCGATATCTCTCCTAACGATTCCTAAGATCTATCCGCAGAAGAAGAGGGAGGGGAGGACCTTGTTCGCGGGCTGAAGGCGTGCAGAGCGTCGGGAAGCCATTGGCGCGGTGGTGGCGTCGCTGGAAATTCTTCAACAACAGGGGGAAAGTCTGAAACAGTTTGAGGGAGTGTAACCTTTTCCTCTTGCTCTTAGGTGTCTTTTATAGATCAGCAAAGGGGAAGGGGAAAGGATGAAACGTTGGAGATGAAACGTTCGCGGCCATTACTAATCCCCTTAATGACGTTTCGGTTATGACGAATGGCAGTTGAAAAGTTGGAGATGAAGAGGTGTTTGCCAGGTGGCAATTTCCTATTGGACCCACTTTCCTTAATTATTAACATAATTAAAGTAGGGAACGACCCATAAATACTCTTGATTTTCATTCCCATGGTGAGAATTTATTATGGCATCGGTTACCGAAATTTCCAACCTGGCTGTCGTTTCGGCCTTGTTCACGGGCGTGACACATAGGTCACGGGCGTGACAGGCCCGGTTAGCCAATTCTGGGTTCGATGATCGTCGAACTGAGATCGACGATCGTCGAAAGGTGGTCACGGGCGTGACACCTGGGTCACGGGCGTGACAGGCCTGTGCGGCCAATTCTGGTTCGACGACGTCGAACTGAAGTCGACGATCGTCGAGCGTGTCACGCCCTATGTCACGGGCGTGACACTGTGGGTCACGGGCGTGACATGCCTGGTGACTAACTCTGGTTCGACGACGTCGAACTGAAATCGACGATCGTCGAGCGTGTCACACCCTCTGTCACGGGCGTGACATGGCGAGTCACGGGCGTGACATGCCCGCGGGGCCAATTTTGGGTCGACGACCGTCGACCTGGAATCGACGATCATGGTCACGCCCTATGTCACGGGCGTGATGGGTCGGTCACGGGCGTGACCAACCCGTGACCCAATTTCTTGGTCGATTTATTTCAAGTTTTGGGCTCCCTAGGGTTCTACCACAACCAACTTACTCCTAGGGGTCTAGCCGGAAATGTGATGTTACATCTTCTACCCTTATCTAGGTGTTAGTGAGACACCTTTTAATAAAAAGTGCACTGAGAATTTGGAAAGGTCAAATCGCCTCAACAGAGGCTGATTTTCTGATCTCTGACTTAGAATGGTGTTATAACCTGCGTGGAGAAAAATGGAGTGGTTTAGGGTTGGTTTACCCTAGGATCCAAACTCAAATCTTAAATGATGGGTTTTGAGGTTTGTGAAGGACATAGGAGCAAAAGCTCTTGTATGCCCTTGAAATTTGGAGGAGAGTGGCATGATATGCTGAAAACCCTCTGGTTGAAATAGTGAAGGAATTGGAGGTAATTAGGTACCTCGGAAGTTGAGATTTTGGTTTAGGATTAATATGTATTTTAGTTATTTTAAGCACTAAATCTAATCCAAAAATTATGAAACTCGGGAGGAGGGAGTTTTAGGATGTTATAGACTTATGATAATTTTCCTGGAATTTTATGATTGATAAATATTATACTTCATGTGTTAAAGGTTTATTTGCCCGATTAGTTGATTCAATTATTTGGAGGCTTTAAATTAATTATAATCAGTTAAAATTCTGGATTTAGATCTTAACTAGTAGAACTTTGATCCCTGAATTTTCATAGAATTTTATGTTGAGTAAATCTAGTACTTTATTCACAGATGATAGGAAGGGCTTTTATGTTTAAAAATTAATTATGGATAAAATACTTGCTGGAAAATTATGAGACTTGACCAGTTCTAATTTTAGGCATTTATCTGCATGGAATAAATTATTTATAATTTTTGGAAGAATATTTTCTGTACTTGATTCATAAACAACAGAAGTTAGAGATTATTTCTAAAATAGTTTTCATGCCCTTCTTATAATAGAAAAATTATGATACTTAGGATTTAACCTATTGAGATAACCTAGTATTTATCATAAATTTGCTGGACATCTTGCATGAGAACTTAGGGTAGTTCATGTTCAAACCGGTAGTCCTTGGGATTTTCGAGGAATTTAATTAAATGCCAAATAAATTAGGAAAATTTCCATTTTCTGGACTTAGGTCATTTATATCATGGTAAGTCTCCAGTAAATAATTTAAGGCATTTGGATGAGTAATGGATCATTGCATAACCGGTTCGACATGTAGCCTAGGTCGGTCTGCATATAGCAATTTGTGAAATGCAATAGGACATGATCTGAGGAAGGCACTGGAGCTAATCATAATGTCTGGGTGGGCAATGGTGGAGGAAATCACTATAGGAAGATACAAAGAATGGCGAGAAGTGGTGATAGCTAGAGTTAAGAGTGCTCGGGTTGGGCGAAAGATCGCTTTTCCCGAAGAGAGGAAGGTTAAAAATCACCCTAGGATAGTCTATCGTAATGTAAGAAGGGAATGGGTTAAGGGAGATCAACCAATAACAATAAGTGCCTTGCGAAAGGGAACATCGGGCCGTAATGCCGCCGTCTTGGTTCCTAGTGCCCCTTGAGAGCCCTTCACGGGGTATACCGGGGGCAGTCCTGGGCTAACGTAAACTGTAATAACAAATCGACAAGAGTAACTAGGTAACTAGGGCTACACTTTTCACAAACACTGTTGGCACAAGAAGATTGATGAGAGCTTCGGCTCGGGTGATTTGGAAACGGACGTTTGAGTCCGGGGAGCTTCGGCTCGGTTGGTTAAGAGACGGACGGGATGGTCCGGGGAGCTTCGACTCGGTTGGTTTAGAGACGGGCGGGATGGTCCGGGGAGCTTCGGCTCGGTTGGTTTGGAGACGGACGTTTTGGTCCGGGGAGCTTCGGCTCGGTTTTTGTGTGTTTACGATTAAACTTGCATGTGCATAAAATAGGAAAAGTTAAGGTGGTGGGTCTTTCGATATCGGGGAGTTCGATTGCACCGACACCGATATCGTTGACTCGGCGAGGTGGTTAGCACTTAGCCAGCAGAAGTCCGGTGCGCCAGCCGGCAAGAGTACGCAGGCGTCCGCTTAGTGCACCAAGCGTTGAGGCGTACGATAGGTCAGACAAGTGGTGCTTTTACTGGTTTTGAGGTGGGCGAGGCCCAACCCACCGCTTCCGTCTGCCACTACAGAGGTATCCTGGGAGGTAACGGCTCCGAAAGGGGGAACTAAAGGTCTGTGTGCACAGAGTCGGGTGTGTGAGTTGCACTTGCATGTTTCATCAAACCCACTAGCATGTCATAGCATAATCGATTCATTTAACCCTGACACCTAAAGTATAAGTGGTATGGGACGCTTATACATTAGGACCTGCAAAACGACCCCTTGGTCTATAAGCTTGTGTGGGCAAGTTTATAAATCAAAGGTTAATTTCAATATATATCAACCATTGCTGTTTGATAACCGACACCCCAACGTATAAGTGGTATGGGACACTCTATACGATGGGAGCCTTGTAAAAGATCCCTTTTGCTTATGTGTTCTCGCATAAGCGAAGGTTTAAATTCATATAATTGCTTTTCTTACTGCTAGACCTATTATAACAATCATATTAACTGCTCACCGAATACATCTTGCTAGATTAAGTCCATAGTCACCTGTTTCTTGATTTATCTCTACCATCATGTCCTTCCCTTTCTTCCTCCCCGCTCGGTACCTAGGAGCCATGGGGGAAGGGGTAGGGGATGATAGGGCTTAGTCTTTATGACTAACGGTTTTCGAACCGCATCATTTAGGGGATCGTGGAGCCCAGCATGGAGGAGCAGCCCCAGAGATCGGTGCGCCTAGAGATGGGGCAGTCTAGCTCCGGAGTTCATACAGCCGGGATCGTGAGTCTCGACCTTGAGTAGTTTCTGTTTTCGCTTCCGCATGAGAGACTTGTAGTGAGGACATTTTGTACCGGGCATAAGCCCGTATTTATAGTACTCTGATGATTTCTGTGGACACTCCCTTCGTGGAGATTTTATCTTATTTACATGTGATTTATTATTGTGGACTGTATTGTTCTTACTTCAATTATTGTGCTACTTTTCTGTGATCGAATTGGCCGGAAGAATCGGCGCCTTGTGGTGATGACCCTTCAGGACGTGAAGGTGTCACCGCAAAGCGGCGGTTCTGGGCCTAAGACCCCGGTGGTTGAAAAAGAAAAAAAAAAGGGGGTCTTACAGAGGATCAGCCTCGACAGGAGGTGAGGCAGGAGCCGGGGGAGCAGGTGACACTGGCCCATCAGCCTATTCAGATGCGAGATGTACAGAGACTAGGAGGCGGGGCTTACACTCTGCCGGAATGTTACCATTGTCATCAGGTGGGGCACATCAAGATAAACTGTCCAATGAGAGGGATGCCTCCACCAACACTGCAGATTGCCCCACCGACTCAGCATTATAGAGGCTGAGGACATGGCCAAGGACGCAGATATCAGGGTAGAGACCGCAGGCCGGAAGAATAACAGATTTATGCACTAGACCTGGCTCAACCTAGGAACCCGGAGTAAGTAATCACAGGTACGACCGAAAAGTTTTCTTTTTACTTAAATTCCTTTCTTTCATAGAGAGTAGTTTCATGAACTTGAATTATTAAGACTAGGCAGGAAAACCAGAAATAGAACTCTAAATAAATTTACAATCTCAGGCATCATCTTCATTTGCGGCAAGCCCGCACACACTCTCTTCGACACGGGTGCTTCACACTCGTTTGTGTCGGAGACCTTTATCCAAGGGTTAGGAGGCATGGAGAGGATCCCAGGCAAGACGTTTCAGATACGGCTACCCGACGGGTCATAGCTGTTTGCATCATCCCATTGCGATCTGGAGGCATGGATAGGCGGAAAACCCTTCGCAGCATCAGCAAAAATTATGTTGCTGCCTGATTATGATCTGATTCTGGGTATAGCATGGCTCCATTGGAACCATGCCCAGATTGACTGCTTGGCCAAGAGGATTACCCTGAGATATGGGGACTCGTTCATCGTGATGGAAGGTATTAGATCCGCCTCCCATATATTCTTATAATCTATTCAGGCCGTCAAGGCCCACATGCAGGGCGACATGATTTATCAGATTATCTTCGAGATGGAGAAGGTCAATGGATCTGTATCTGACGTTCCCGTGGTGCGAGATTTTGCGGACGTTTTCCATGAGAAACTACCAGGGCTACCCCCGCACAGAGAGCAGGACTTCATAATATTGCTTATGCTAGGGGCTAAGCAGGCATCCAGAGCTCCCTACCGCATGGCCCCAAGGGAGCTGACAGAGTTCCGGAGTCAGCTGCAGGAGTTGGTGGAAGCCGGGTTTGTCTGGCCGAGCTCTTCGCCATGGGGAGCCCAAGTGTTGTTCATCAAGAAGAAAGACGGAACACTCAGGTTGTGTATCGATTACCGGGCATTGAATCGGCTAACAGTTAGGAATACCTATCCTCTGCCAAGGATAGACGAGTTGTTCGACCAGCTGGAAGGAGCCCACTTCTTCTCGAAGTTGGACTTGAGATCAGGCTATTATCAGTTGCAGATCCGAGAGGAGGATATACAGAAGACTGCTTTTAGTAGCAGGTATGGACTCTAACAGTTTACCGTGATGCCCTTCGGTCTCATGAATACGCCGTCAACGTTCATGACTCTCATGAACCGGGTCTTCGAGGCATATCTAGATGTGTTTGTCATCGTTTTCATAGATGACATCCTCATTTACTCGAGGACCGAGGAGGAGCACAAGAGGCATCTGACACTGACCTTGGAGAAGCTACGGGAACATCAATTATATGCCAAATTCAGCAAATGCCAGTTTTGGCTGAAGGAGGTGGCCGTCCTAAGACACGTTATTAGTGGAGCAGGGTTGGCAGTAGATCCGGCCAAGATTCAGGCAGTCCGAGATTGGCCACAGTTCAAGACAGTTACGGACGTACAGAGCTTCCTAGGACTTGCTGGCTACTACCGGAAGTTCGTAGAGGGTTTGTCTAGACTTGCCCTCCCACTTACCTCTCTAACGAGGAAGGAGACACCATTTTTCTTGACACCACAGTGCGAGGCGGCATTCTAAGAGCTGAAAAGTCGACTCACTTTGGCACCGATACTTGCCCTCCCCTCAGGTAAAGAAGGATTTCATGTATATGTGGATGCCTCCTACCAGGGCATGGGAGCCGTTTTGATGCAGAAGGGATATGTGATCGCTTATGACTCCCGTCAGCTAAAGAAACATGAGCAGAACAACCCAGTTCACGATCTGGAGATGGGAGCGGTAATATTTGCATTAAAGGTCTGGCGGCACTACCTCTATGGTGTCCACTGCGACATATTTTTAGATCATAAAAATCTTAAATATGTGGATACGCAGAAGGAACTGAATATCCGGCAATGCATATGGGTGGAGTTTCTAGCGGACTATCAGTACGAGATGCACTACCATCCGGGTAAGGCAAACGTGGTGGCCGATGTACTGAGCCAGAGAGCTTCCACTTCTAGAGCAGGGCCCCAGCTTATGTCCATGGAGCTACTACGGAGTTTTGAAGAGATGCATATCACTCTGGTATCATCTGATGACCCTGAGCTGTACGAGGAATACCTGGCCGCTACAAGCACCACCTATGATATACATGACAGAGTCTGAGACTGCCAGAGGCGAAATTCCAAGCTAGAACAAATTTTCTGGGCCTTGGAGGCAGGCTTAGCTGGGGACTACACGATACGAGATGGTCTAATATGTTTCAGAGGTCGGACTTATACACCGGATGGAGGCCAGATTCGGGAGGACATCATGGCCGAGGCTCATCATAGTAGATATTCTATACATCCCGGGATCACTAGGATGACGGCAGATTTGAAGAAGACTCTATACTGGCCGGGCATGAATAAGGACATCACCTACTTCGTGACCAACTGCGAGGCGTGCCAGTCAGTGAAGACAGAGTGCAGACATCTTGCTAGTTTATTGTAGCCACTCCCAGTGCCGGAGTGGAAATTTGAGGATATCGCGATGGACTTCATCCATGGCCTCCCACGATCACGGGCGGGAAACGATTCTATCTGGGTAATCGTTGACCAACTGACAAAGGTGGCTAGGTTTATCCCGATTAGGAAGAAGGATGCTGTCGGAGTACTGGCGCAGAGATTCATAGAGCAGTTTGTGCGATATCATTGGGTGCCCAAGATGATCGTATTAGATCGAGATGGACGATTCACGTCCAGGGAGTGGAGGTCTGTACAGACATACTTGGGTACTTGACTGGCTTTCAGTACGGCCTTCCACCCCCAGTCAGATGGGCAGACCGAGCGCACTAACCGGACACTAGAGGACCTGCTAAGACTGTGTATTGTGGACCGTGGAGAGCCCTGGGAGAGGATGTTGCCCCTAGTGGAGTTTTCATACAATAACAGTTATCAGTCTAGTATGCGGATGGCTCCGTATGAGGCATTGTATTGGAGGAAGTGTAGGACTCCGTTGTCCTGGATATAATACGAGGATCCGAAGAATGTGGGCACGGAATTTATTGAGGATACCGAGGCACAGGTACGGCTGATACGAGATAGAATGCTGGAGGCGCAGAGAGGGTAGGCGAAATATTATGATGCTTGGCATCGTCTGGTGGAGTTTCAGGTAGAGGATCGGGTGTTCTTGAAGATCCGACCGATGCAAGGGGTTTCACGAGTACGTGGTCGGCGTAAGAAGCTTAGCCCGAGGTACATGGGGCTGTTCAGAATCTTGGATCGGATCGGTCCCCTAGCTTACCAGTTGGGGCTGTCCCCGGAGCTGGCCGGCTTGCACGACGTCTTCCACGTGTCTTCACTCAGGAGGGCTCTGCTACGCCCTGAGTTGCAGATTACAGCCACTGATGGGACGGTAGCTTCAAATCGATCTGTACATTTGGAGCCGATACGGATCGACGACCAGGGGGTACGAGTCTTGCGCCGCAAGAAGATCCCGCTAGTCAAGGTCTTGTGGAGGAACCACGGACGAGAGGATCATACTTGAGAGCCATAGGACCTGATGCAGGAAATATATCCGGAGCTATTTAGTCAGGTATACCTCGCAACTCCTCAAGTGGTTTAAGCGTTCCTCCTAATTACTTTTACTAGTAGAGTCATCTAAAAGGATAAGGGCTAATCCATGTTGTTTATTGGGGCTAACACTTGTCATATTAAGCAAGTAGGCATGCAAACTGACTTATGTGATGTACACTTTAGTTTTGCCGGTAGAAAAACCCCGTAGACTTAACTTTAATTTCGGGGATGAAATTTTTATTTTGTTTATTGGGATTTGTAACATCCCATTTTCCCAACTAGACCCCTAGGGATGATTTTGTCCTGACTAGGTCAGGACAAACCCTTAGAGAACCACGAAGGACCAAGTGAACCTAGGGCTTCAGTTGAGTGTCACTTGGTCTGCAAATAGTAAAACCAAGACACCCTAGAATTGGAGGGCCAAGTAAGTCCAACCTAAGTGGACCCTAGGGTAGGTCATAGGGTCAACCATAGGACCCATGTTGACCCTAGTCAACACTTTGACCTAATTAGCCAGAAATGACCCTAAACCCTATTCCTTGAGTTGGGTCCACCCAAACTAACCCAATGCCACCCAATGGGCCAAAGACAACTCAAACCCCATAGGGAGGAGAAAAATGGGTTTCATGCATGGATATTTTGAAAATTAACTTAGGAGAGAGAATTTGAATAAAATAGGAGAGAGAAAGGACATTTTGGGGTGATATTGAGTTTGGGCCCACTTGTGTCCATGCAACCAGCCCACACATGGGTTGGCCGACCCCTTTAACAATTTAGGAGGAATGGGAGCAAGTGGGGCCAACATTGCATGCTTGGAGGAAAGCCCAAGCCCAAAACCAACCCTACCTAGCCATGTGGCTTCATACCCTCCTCCCCACTCATTCCCTCAGCCCACACATGGGCTGGCCGACCCATTTAATCCAATTTGGAGGAGCTTGAACTAGTGGGGCCAACCCATACATGCTTGGTGACAAGAACAATGAATCCCGCCCCCTCCCCTTGGTGATATTGCTTCCCCCTTGATATCATCGCCCCCCATATATCCTCTACTCATCTCCCCCTCTCATCCCCATTTCATTTGTTTTCCCGAGAGAGAGGAGCCTGAACCCGAGCTGGGCAGTGAACCCGAGATAAAAGCAGCCGCCGTCGCCGCAATGGCTCCCCGCCGCTCCTCACGTTGCATGACCGCCGGGAAGGTCCTCCCTCACCTCTCTCTTCATGCTTTAGATCTTAGGACTGTTTAGGGTAGGGTTCGGGCTCGAATGAGCTCGAACCCAGCTTTGTTTTTCTTCATTAATGGAGTTTCTAGAGCTTTCGGGTTGGGTGGTGCCGCCGTCTCCCACCGCCCTAGTCACCGGCAATGCTTGCCCCCACCACCGTGAGGGTGGAGGTGAAGATCTCCGGGGGTTGCGCCGCCTGTAGCCGCCGGGAAACCCCCCGTGAAGCCCCCCTGGTTATTGGGCTGGTATCCTGCTCGGGTTGGGGAAGAAACACAATAGCCGCCCAATTTGCTTTAGGATTAGTGCCATGCAAATATAATATAAATCCTGTATTATTTAATTAAATGAATAGTGCTAAAACCTGCCTTATAAAACAGACCTTTTGCAGGTAAAATTTAGGGAACCTTTGGCCCTTGTCATAAAAAGTGTTTAACATGACAATTATAGGTCCTTGAGTTACCTTTAATTTGATATATTGAACATTTATTTTGGTTAAGTAGACTTCCCTATAGAGCCATTTTCCTAGGACTGGTTCTCGGGTAGGTCAAAAATTAAAATGAGTGCCCTTCCCAAACCCTAAGTCCAAATGGGTTGAAATTTTGGGCATGTGGCTTAATTAGGCATATCGAGATCCTCCAGAAAAATGGGAATTTTGGGGGAAAATAATTCTATAGTTTTAGTCAAAATATGATAAATCAAATTATGTTGATTATTGGGGCATACCAACCCCAATTGGCCCCAAATTTTGGTCGCCTGCCATTAAGGGTATGTTAGACTTATGGTAGAAATATTAGTCAATTTAGTCCTCTGCATGTTGAGATATCTCACTTGCAAGATCTGAATTGGTGAATGACTTGGGCTGCAAATAACAAAAATGCAGAAATTGGAAGAGATGCCCAAGCCCATACAGAGGCCCAAATGACCTGGTATTTTGGGAAGTAACTGGTTTAGGGCATAATTAGGCCCTGCCCAAAAATGGGATTAATTGGAATAAAAATTAGGGGAAATTACTAAAATACCCCTAGGCTTGTTTAGGTGATTCTTGGAGTAGTTCAACTCCAAAAGGCCACAATTTTTGGTGGCATGTCCATAGGGACATTGTTAGGGCATTGTTAAATTTTCATCCCATATGGACCACAACAAGTTGGGTGAATCTCCTTGCATGTGTTGACTATATATAGCCTTGGGGTTGCAAATAGCAAGAAGTGAAATGTGGTGTATTCAGCCCAATTAAGGCACCCCAAAAAAATCATGGAATGGAATCCAGAGGCCCATTAGGGTTAAGTTCACCCCTAAAATTAATTAAGGGATTTTTGGGGCCGAAAATCCCATTATTTGGAATTTTTGAAATATTAGGCCTTTTGATAAATAAATTGAGAAAATGGTTTGGCATGGAAATAAATCCCCAAATTTTGTCATGATCACATAGAGGGCATATTTAAACCCTAAAAATTTTACTTCTCTGTTTTATGAATTTTGTAGCTGGAATTATGTGGATTTACCATTTTGCCCTTATTTACTTTTAATTGGCAATTGATAGAATTATGTGGTAGAAATATTGTGGAAAATTTCTAGAGATGTATTATTGTATAAATAACCTTGTATAATTATTTCACTATTTTTGGATGTCTCAGTAATGTTCAAAACCCCATAATGGCATTTTGGTAAATTACTTGAAAATGGAATTGATGGGCCATTGTACTTTAGAAGTTTGTGAAACTCTGTATTTAGCCTTATCTTATCCATACATACAATCTGTAATTTTCTCAGAATTTTTATTTATGAATTCTTTATACTTCTTTTGGAAAATGATAAATATGTATATTTTGTGATAATTAAGGAATAAATATAAATACTTAAAGAAAAATTATGACTCTTGGAAGATAGTTATATTTCACCATATTATAGGTCAGGAAAATTTCTTATATCAGTAGAATTATGATATATTATACTTCTTGTGTAAAATGACCTGAAGAATTAATGGATGAAATTAATTTAAGGAGTAATTAAGTTGGAAAATTATGAAAATTATCATGGTCATTATATAGGTCCATAACACCCCAGGATAAATAATTTGAGACATATGACCCAAGGAATTAGAAGTTCGACTTCGGGGTGGTTTTAGGTCATGGGTTGCGCTTAGTAAAAAGGGTCATAGCATAAGGCCCACCGGGGGATAGAACGACTATTGAGTTGAAGATTATGATCGTAAGTATAACCCTGGAGAGTTGTTTTAGTGACGAGTGTGGAGTGCAAGCTGATATAGAAACAATGATGGGGTACAGCGGAAGACCGCCGCACTTCTAATAACATATTAAGTCGTTAGGATAACTCTAAAGTAACAAGAGAGTTGGGCAGTCCTGGGCTAAAGTAAACCTTAAGATAAACTAAAAGAGTAAGGTAGAAAATAGTGCTTCATGCTGCACACACTAGTTGGATAGAAGGTTGGAAATAGGATAAGTCGTCCTGAGGTGTTCAAAGGGGCACCATCCCGCGGTGTTCAAAGGGATGAGGTTTGGAAATTGAGCCGGACAGTTTAGTCCAGGTAGCTTAGTCTCGGTTTGACGTTTATTCGAACAGTTAGTCCGGGGAGCTTAGTCTCGGTTTGAGGTTGATTCGGACAGTTTGTCCGGGAGCTTGACTTGTTGGTTTCTTTTAAGAATATTACATGTGCATAAAAAGGAATATCTAAGGTGGTGGGTCTTCAGTACTAGGTTGTCGTAGCATCGACACCAGTACAATGACTCGGCAAGTGTGGTTTTACACTTCGCCAAAGCTAAGTCCGGCGGTCCAGTCGGCAAGAGTACGTAGGAGTCCGCTTTGTGCACCAAGCGTTGAGGCATACGATAGGTCAGACCGGTAGTGCTATACTTGTTTTGAGGTGGGCGAGGCCCAACCCACCGCTTCTGTCTGCCACTATGGAGGTATCCTGGGAGGTAACAGCTCTGAAAGGGGGAACTAAAGGTTTGTGTATGCAAAGTCGGGTCTGTGAGTTGCACTGCTTGATCATAACATACCCACCATATAGATGTATATCATAATCATTCATAGTAACCTGTGACACCTAATGTATAAGTGGTATGGGACGCTTATACGTTAGGACCTGCTAAACGACCCCTTAGTCTATAAGCTTGTGTGGGCAAGTTTCTAAATTAAGGTTATTTCAATTTATATATATGCTGCTTGTGACAACTGACACCCCAACTTATAAAATGGTATGGGATATTTTATACGATGGGAGCCTTGTAGAAGATCCCTTGGCTTACGTATACTCGCATAAGTGAAGGTTAATTTCTTTTCTTACTTTACTTATTACCACATGATTATAAATTGCTAGCTAGGTCCCCTGTCACCTGTTTGTTTTACTCTCCACTTTCACGTCCTTCCCTTTTTTCCTCCCCGCTCGGTGCCTAGGAGCATGGGGGAAGGGGCGGGGGACCATAGGGCTTAGTCTTATAGACTAACGGTTTTCGAAACACATCATATTAGTGGATCGCGGAGCCCAGCAGGGACGAGCAACTCAGGAGATCGGTGCGATTAGAGACAGGGCAGTCTAGCTAAGGAGTACAGCCAACTGGGAACTTGAGTACCGACTTCTAGTGAGGTTTCATTTTGCTTCCGCATGAGAGATCTGTAGTGAGCATATTGATGTACCGGGCTTAATCCCTTCATTTCCTGTACTCTTTTACTATTTATTCTGTGGAGACTCCCTTCGTGGAGATTTTTATTATTTGTGATCTGGATGTGGACTACATTTTCTTACTATTCTACAACTACTTTTGTGATCAATAAGGGCGGCAGAATCGGCGTTTTGTAGTGACGACCTTCCCGGGCACGGAGGTGTCACCGCAAAGTGGCGGTTCTGGGCATAATACCCCGGGGTTTGATAAAAAAAGGGGGTCTTACAAACTGGTATACCCAATTAGGAGGAGCTTGAACCAGTGGGGCCCACCCATGCATGCTTGGTGACAAGAACAATGCAATGTGGGACCCACTTGCTCCCATTCCTCCTAAATGGTTAAAGGGGTCGGCCAACCCATGTGTGGGCTGGTGGCATGGACACAAGTGGTCCCAAACTCAATATCACCCAAAAATTTCCTTTCTCTCTCCTATTTTTATTCAAATTCTCTCTCCTAGGTTAATTTTCAAAATATCCATGCATGAAACCCATTTTCTCCTCCCTATAGGGTATGAGTTGTCTTTGGCCCATTGGGTGGCATTGGGTTAGTTTGGGTGGACCCAACTAAGGGAATAGGGTTTAGGGTCATTTCTGGCTAATTAGGTCAATGTGTTGACTGGGGTCAGCATGGGTCCTATGGTTGAACCTATGACCTACCCTAGGGTCACTTAGGTTGGACTTACTTGGCCCTCCAATTCTAGGGTTTCTAGGTTTTACAATTTGCAGACCAAGTGACACTCAACTGAAGCCCTAGGTTCACTTGGTCCTTCATGGTTCTCTAAGGGTTTGTCCTGACCTAGTCAGGACAAAATCATCCCTAGGGGTCTAGTTGGGAAAATGGGATGTTACAGACGTAGTTGAGGACCGAGCTTGGATGCGGATTGACAACCCGACGATTACTTCCGCGACTCCTCGATGAGCCTTCAGATTCGGTCGATCTCTTGACTTGTTCTTGCTTTCTTGTTGAATATGAGTGTTTAAAATTGTTTATGTTGATGATGTGCACTATAGTTATAAACTTTTTATGTTTCATGTCTATGTGATCTTGTAATGTTTTACTGCTTTAGTTGCTTGTGTTGCGCCCTCATTTTCATCCGCCACCACATCCAGTTTTGACGCTCTAGCAATTGCTAGAGGCGTTCGTAGCAAAGAGGTGCTCTCGACCCTCATTCCGTCGTTCTCACCACCTCATCCGAAAGCCTAATCATCCATCCACCCAGCGATTCCGTGCATAGCGGCCAATATAGTCTTCCATCCCGCCTGGCGAAGCATTGCATAGCGACGTTGCATATGAGTAGTTTATAGTATATTACTTTCTTTATCTAAAGCCAACAAACCCCCCTTTCGTAGGTTAGACCCTTGGAATTCATTCTCAATTCCTCCTCAAAATTAACTCCACCTTGCTGTGTTCCCTCGAGATCGATACTTGAGAAAATTCGCCCATTTTTTATTACTTGTGCGACAGGTACACTTGCCGTTCAACGCATCACTCTACCCCCTCCAGCTGATATTATCCCTGATGATACCCTCTTGGGAAAAATAGAATCTATGCTTTCAAAGCAAAGAGAGTACTTTGATAAGTCTCTCAAAGAAGTTACTAATAAATTATCTGCTCTTGAAAAAGAGATGAGGAGAGTCTTTGCTGAAATTCAATGTAATACAGATGAACTGAAATGACTATTCAAGGTTGGTGGCAAGGCTTTGGACCATACTATCACTAGTATTGGTGATGTCATTAATCAATCAGTCACTCTTACAAACAATCAGTTCCAATTGGAAAAGAAAGCTCAAGAACATAACTTCAAGTCTTGTGAAGAAGTTGGTAAGTTCAAGGACGATGCCATATACACTTTAACTATAGAAGTCAAAAGGGGGGAGGAAAAAGTAAAAGAATATCTAACAAAATCTGTTGCAGAGATGAAGGCACAATGGGATGCTAAACTGAAAGAGATCAGTATAGATGTACAGGCACAGATTCATGATGTAAAGTTTCACACTTATGATACTGCTGTATGGATGCATAATCAGATCTTCCCAGACTTTCAAGTCAATCGAAATAAGGCTCCACCTCCTCATCTCAATCCAATTGTCCAGAAGCCCGCATTCTTTCCTAGACCAGAACTTTATGAAGCTCCTCTTGTAGACTACTCTCATGTCTGGACCTCTGATCAACAAGAGTATCCTCAAGAACTTCCTCCTGAAGGGCAAGTGCCAAAAAGAAGGAAGTATGGTGAGGGTGCCTTTGCCAGCCGATCCATTCCAAATAAAGATGTTAAGAAAATAAAGGAACAGGAATTTGCTGAGGTGTGGAGCCCAACCTCCAAGTCTCTCATTCTAGACACTCTAAAGTTGGTTGTGGATTTCAATTAAAATAGAAATGATCATTACAGTCACCAAGAGTGGGAGCTTTATGAAAAATCCTTGACAAAAAGAATACTTTATGATCGTGAATATGGACGAAATAATCCCAGTGCCCCTCCTAAACCTTCAAAGTACTATCCTAAGCCATACTATTATCAGAAGAGACAACAAGAGAAGAAAGAAAGATTGCACCAAAAATAATTCAAATGATTCTATGTTCATCAGTCTTATAGAATTTTATGGGCTAAGATATCTCCGTGGACAAACTCTCTCTATATATAAAATTTTGAATTTTGTTGAACTTGTTATTTCTTATCTGTCTTTACATACATTATCTTGCTTACTTGTTATTTATTTATTTATCTTGAAGTAATTCAACTTAGTGTAGAGCTTTCTGACTTTTACAAATAGGGAGAGATTGTTGAGTATTGTATCCACAATAACCCAGATTACTATGAAGTCACCCTTGAACTAAGATGAATTACGGTTGTATATGATGCCTTCTATTAGTTGAGTGCTTGCCGGTTATTATTGCTAAGTGTAGACATATGTCAGCTTACAATGAGTCACCAAACACAGGACCATGCAATGAAATCCTTCATTGTGTGATCCATGGTGTTGACTCATGTGTAACCTTTCTATTGGGATGCACTTCTTTTTCAAGTACTAAAGAAATGGAAGAAAGGAAGGGTTGCTGGTTTCAACTTAGAAGAAAAGAAAAATTTCTATGAAAATTTCCGATGTTTTTTATCGAGAAACTGAAGAATATTTCTCCAGAAGTCCAAGTCTATTTCTCGAGAAAGCATTATTGTACTCAAGAAACCACTAGACTTCTCGAGAATCTGTCAGAATTTATACCAAGTCCTTTTCTTGAGAAATGACCTTAAGATTTCTCGAGATGCCAAGAAATTTCTCGAGAAAGCCAAGTCTTTTTCTCGAGAAATAAACTCCATCTCGAGAAATCAGCATTCTACTTCACAGAATTTGTGTTAAGTCAATTTCTCGAGAAGCCATATTATTTCTCGAGAAAGAAATTCTTTTCTCGAGAAATTATGTTTTTCTCGAGAAACATGTTCTTCACTTCATGAATTTTGCGCCAAGTAAATTTCTCGAGATGAAATATTGTTTCTCGAGAAATCAAATTGTTTCTCGAGAAATACTGTCCTTCTCAAGAAATCAGTTGTTTACTTCACAAATTTTTTTCTTCAAGTCTTTTCTCGAGAAGCCAAGTCTTTTCCTCAAGAAAGCTATTCATTTCTCGAGAAACCAACTTCTTGTCGAGAAATGGACTTGCAGAATTTTCGTTTCAAATTTTCTGACAGGAATTCAAATTAGCCTAAGTTTAGTATGATTGATATTTCCTTAATCACGTGGATCATTCCTTAATGACGTTTGACCATTGTACGATGATATATATAAAGTCATTTCAAGGATTCAACAAACCCTAATTAATAACAAGAAGAATAATTTTCTACAGAATTAGAATCGCTTTAACACTTTCCATTTTCGGGAGAAAAGCCGCGAATTTTAATCGCCAATCGTCTTTGTCGCTCTCTCCAGATCCAGCGATTAAATTCAAGACAAGATTTGATAGATCCAAGATCAACAGGTTCTCCAACATCTATTCGATCGGGTCGAATCCTAGCTTTTAGATCAGCCTTCTCGATTTTCTTCCCCAACCTTCTTCATCAAGTTGTTCAAGTTTCAAGAAGGAAGATTCCTGAAGAATTCAGATCTAGAAGTGTAGAACATTTTCATTATTGTTGTAAATTGTCTTTTATTTGTAGGAGCTTTGTCTTCGAGTTTGTAGAAGTTTTATCTCTGAGTTTATAGATTCGTGTGCGGATCGAGATTATAGATCAGGTTGAGGATCAAGGTGTAAGAGATCTTGTTCTTCGAGGTGTAGGAGCGTTGCTCCGAGGTGTAAGATTGTGATAATTTGAGAAAGGTGAAGTAGCCAAATCATACCCTTTGTGGTAGATAGGCGAGGCGAGATAGTAGACGTACCCAATACAGGGAACCATTATAAAAATCTCTGTGTTTGTCTGCTTGTCTTTTAGATAATTTTTATTCCGCAAAAAGATGCAAACATCACTTATTCACCCCCTCTAGGTGATTTAGGTAGACACTAGATACTTTCACATTATATTGCACCGCATAAGATCCTTATCATATAAGTTTGTTTGGGCACTCTTATATGATGAGTTACTTTACTATTAAGCTGATCCTTAACATATAAATCTGTTTGGGCATTTTTATAAGTTAAATTACTTTCCTATTGTAGAATTATATGTGATGGATTGTTATGATTTGAGTAGAACTGCTAGAATTATAATGTTGTTAATAATGCTATACATTCCTACTATTACTACTCATAATATATAGATTCTCCACCTGCTTGTACTACTGCTTACATATATATATATATATATTGTACCCTTATTTATTTTCTTCGCCTAGTGCCTAAGAGTCGCCTGGAGAGATAATGTGATAACCATAGTCTTTATGACTAACAGTTGTTACGTCTTCCTTTTTAGGAGAAAACTCTGCAGATAGAGCAATAATAGGTTATGCAGGAGGGCAGCTAGGCTAGGGTGACAGGGCCTGATATGACGTTACCATTGCTGCCGTCAGATACGGATGTGAATTTTTGATTGACTCATATTGTAGCCCTTGGGGCTATTTTTGTGTACTTTAATATTGTAGAAGGCGTCGTTGCTTCTCATTATTATTACTGTACTTGTTGGACTTATATACTTGTGTGGATTTTGACTTCAGTACTTCTCTTTATGTTGGGTTGGCATGGATGATATTGGTTTTTGCCTGCAGGATAAGCGTCTTATAGTATCGGTCAACCCATGTGTTGGCGTTACCATAAGACGACTATTCTAGGCATAAGACTCCCCTCGACCGTGTCTTGTGTTTCGGGAGGGGGGGGGGGGTCTTACAGTCAAGTTATCTGAGGTACTGGAGTGGATCTGAGGTAGGAGAATATATGGATCTTTGAGTTGTAGGAGTTGGTTAACTCTGAGCTATAGGGCTATTGTGCCTGAGGTAGGATACTGGGGTTAGTCTCTAAGATAGGACTAGAATACATCTGAGTGGTAGGAGTTGTTGAACTCTGAGTTGTAAGATCCTGTGGGATCTGAGGTGTAAGTTATAGGAGCAGAGTATAAAGGGGGATTTAGATGAATCTAGCATTCTCCTAGATAGGTGAAGGGGGAAAGTGGATGTACCCTAGATAGGAGAACCACTATAAATCTTGTGTGTTGTTGTGTGATCTTGAAAGCTAACTACATTCTTAAACACACACCAAGATCTAAGTTTAGAAGACTTAAACGATTTAATAAAAATCTATTCACCCCCTCTAGGTGTTTAAGTACCCTTAGAAAATAATTTCAAGTGGTCTATGAGGGAGGTTGATCAAAAGGGATTAATAGTTTGAACAATATCTCCAAGGTAGCAAGAAGCATATTATCATGGCTTCAGGTGAGAACCACAAGGAGTTGGGTTATATGAAACTTCTTATTTATAGGAATGATAACTTTGGGATCTGGAAGGAGAGGTTAAGACAATTCATGGAAGTCTTAGACCCTAGGATATTCATTATAGTTCAAGAGGGACCTTTCATTTCTATGAAGGTCTCTGCCACAGATGCCAATATCTAGACTCCTAAGAAATATACAGACATGTCTAAAGATGAATTGATTCTAGCTACTATGGACAAGATGACCCAGAATATTATTGTGAGTGTTGTAGATTATTCTACATTCAAGAACATGGTCCACTACAGAACTGCCAAGGAAATGCGGGATTCACTGGTTGTCTATATGGAAGGGACAAAGGAAGTGAGGGATGATAAAAAATCCCTCCTTAACCAGCAATATGAGGCTTTCAAGCAGAGCAAGAAGGATTCCATTGCTGAGTGCTTTGAGAAGTTCTTCAAGATTGTGAATAGTCTGATCACTTATGGAAGACAGTTCACAAACTATGAACTGAATGACAAGTTCTTGAGATCTCTCAACAAAGAATGAGATATCAAGATCTGTTCCTTCAGGCAAGTTTGCAACTTGGCCAATACTCTGACCAAAAATATCTTTGGGAAGCTTCTGTGACATGAGCTGTAGCTAAACACTAGAAGAGCTGAGGAATATGCTACCAAGTATCTCAATAGAGAGAAGACAGTAGCCTTCAAAGATGAAGCCACAAGAAGAAACAAGGAGAAGATTCTTTCTCCTCAAAAAAGGGATTCTGAGTCAGAAAGCTTAGTTCCTAGCACTTCTGGAGATGAGCTGTCAGATGGAGAACTTACCTTATTCTCCAAACAGTTTAAGAAGATGCTAAGCAGAAGGAGGCAGTGAAAGAACAAGGGCTCTTTTAGCTCTATCTCCAGTAAGCCATATGCTAACCTTGAGAAGTGTAGAAAAGACCCCTCTGGGGAATGATATGATTATAAATAGAACAAATACTTTAAGACTAATGTGGTTTACTATTGTTGTAATCGGTGTGGACATGTCATTACTGACTGTCCAATCAAGATGAAGGAGAACAAAAAGTCTGATGACAAAAAACATCATAAGGATAAAAGGCTGACAAGAGCTTGTTAGTTAAGAAGAAATCTTGCTTGTCAGACAGTGATTCTAAGTCTTAATAATCATAAGAAAAAAAGACCTATATTGGTCTTATTTCTATTGAAGAGAAGGATGATTTACTTGCTTCCATAATCAGCATTAGAGCGCTACTATCGTTTGTTGACAGTGACTGTGATGATGATGAAGAAGTTCAACCTAATTGACTAAACTGAAGATATTCAGGATAATTTTATTCCTGATGAGGCACTCTCTCTTCCCTACTCTCCTTTTATTTATGAGACAGGCTTAGACTCTGAGGAATACACTTCATCCATTGAGGATGGTATATCAGAATCTGATGAGGATGTCAATCAATTGATTGACAAGTATATCGATATCCTAAAATCTTTGAAAAAGATCAAGAAGCTTGTCAAGTGATAAGCTGAAGAGATTGCCTCTTTACAATAAGTGAAAGATCTTATTTTCAAGATAGCTAGCAACCTAGGGGGTGAATAGATCTGCTTAGGTATTTTGAGAGTCTTTTTAAATCACTTGATTGTTTCTTTAAGATTTCAGCTTATAGTGAACTAGAGCATGTCCTTAGCACCTACAATTAAGAAGAAAAAGCAAACTCAGAAAAGCACACAAGTATTTTATATTGGTTCCCCAAAATTATGGGTACATCCACTCTTCTCCCACCTTGCTAACTTCTTGTTAGTCAAGGCACTTCTCCAAACCAATGCTCTAAGGAGCTTACACCTCAGATCCCTCAGGATCTCTCAGTTTTCTCTGAGGCTTAGATCTTATCCAGAAAGGCCTATACTCAGTGATACAAGTATCACCTACCTCAGGCACTTAAACCCTACCACTCAGGCTATGGAGGATGGCCCTACCTCAGAGCAAGATTGCTCCTAAAACTAAGAGAGATACACTCTCGTACAGTTCAGGAAAAACTGCCCTACTTCCATGTGAGTAAAACTCACCTACCTCAGAGAGATACACTCTCTAATAGCTAAGGCAAATTTGCCCTACCTCAGACCCAGAGGTCCTACAGCTCAGATCCAGAAGGATCCTACAAAGAGAAATAAATTAATTAACTTTGACACAGAGAAATTTCTCTGTGTCAACCATTTGAGCAGAAAACATTCTGCTCCAACTCTCATCAAAGCAGGGAAAGGATTTGCTGGAGGTACTCAGAAGATAACTTCTGAACTTGCTGCTGAAGGCTAAAGATCTTTTGACCTTGAGTCTTCAAACAATCCACTGAACATGCCAAAATATGAAGGTTCTTCTTTCTTCAGAACAGTTTCTGAATCTGCTGTGGCAGATGGAGACTTGCACAGGTAACTTAACTTTTCTTGCTAGAGAGCATCAAGCTTTTCACATGTAGCAATGATGAAGAAGATAAAGATGGCTGCTCTTCTTTTTGAATAATGTATGCCCTAAAAGTTATTTTTTGTCTTGGCCCTATCTCTTCCTTTGTAGTTCGCCGATCAACGGCTCTTAGAGATCGGTGGGCCCCACCTGCAGCTTCTAGCTGTGCCTTGCTTTAATGGAACAAGACATACAGTAGGTTCACAACAAGTTTTGTCGGTAGAGTAGCTTCCCCGTTTCTAATTTGACCCTAGTTGACTTTGTCGATTTTGCTGATGTCAGCACCTGTGGACTTAGCAACAATCGAGCATTAGAGAATAGGCGTTGAGTGAGTAAGCATCACTCAATGCCAAAACACTTAGACAGATTCACCATCTCTTGGCATTGAGTTAGTCACCTTCTTTCAACGACAAACTACTTTAAATATTAAGTTTGATTCTAGGTGTTGAGTTATTCAGCTCCACTCAATGCCAATCTTGCTTTATAAGCTTTTAGCTCCTTGGCATTGAGTGTGTGAGTATCACTCATCGCCAAACACCTTAGACAAAATTTTGTATTCACTAAGCGATGACAGCGTTGAGTGAGAAACCTCCACTCAACGCTTGAAAGACTTTATTTCATGAGCCTAAACACATAGAGGGGGGGGGGGGGGTGAATAGGTTCTAATCTTTTTTAAATTCTTTTTAGGCAAACAGTTAGATGAATCTTTAGCACAGATTATTCAATACACAGAATATAAAACACGTCAAAGCATACACCAGATCTATAGTGGTTCCCCAAGATATGGGTACATCCACTTTCCCCCTTCGCCTATCCAGTAGATAATTGGATTCAGCCTAACTTCCTTCCACTGTCTCGGATCCGTAGATCTTACAATCTCAAAACCAAAATGATTCCTACAGCTCAGACTTAACCAAGTCCTACCTCAGATTCTTCCCCAGAATCCTACCTCAGGCCTTAGCCCTACCTCAGCCTTTATAACTAGGCTTATAACTCAGACTTATCACAAGTCCTACACCTCAGGCTATCAGCCCTACCTCAGCCTTTATAATTTCAGACTTACAACTCAGATCTATAATAGATCTTACAAGAAATTGAATGTATTAAGAAATAGAAACATTCACCAGCTAGATTTCTTTGTTGGTGTACGCTTTCTTGATAAGTTCTTGAATGAACTGACCCTTCTGATCCAACCTGACTTAGCTTTTCAAATCTTCTTGATAGAACCAAAATAAGGTGGATCTTCTCTTGTTGTTGAAGTTGATCTGCAGTCAGCTTCTTCCTTAAATTCAGATTGAAATCTGAATCTTACTTGCAGACAACTCTGGATCTGCCTTCGTAAGGGTTTCCCCTGTTCTTATTGAAGAAATTATCTCATTTTTTTCTTGATTGATCATCATTTGGTTGTTATAGATCTGACTCTTATATAGAGATTTCTCCACGGTTACCGGCTGATCCGGTTAATAACAAACTTATGATAGTTCTAACAAAGGTGTCAGACCGGTTAGATATGATAGCTGTCAAGTCACCAGACATGTCAGTAGATTCTTCAAAGTTATTCCAACTCAGCACAAATCACTCAGCAGACTGCTTCATATGTGTCGACATATATAGGCTAAGTGTCGACACAAGTCTTCATGGTGTCGACACAATACTCCAAGTGTTGACATAGTCATACTTCTGATACTCAACACTTCTTCTGTTGTATGTATCGACACAAGTCCAGTGTTTCGACACAATAACTGCTTGTCTCGACATATCTGTTGCAGATAGATGGCATTGAGTGTTTGTCAAAGGTCATTGAGTGTGTGTTGACACAATTCCTGTGTGTCGACACAACTGCTTCAAGTGTCGACATAGCTCCTATGTGTCGACACAACTTCAGCTTTAAATATCGACACAACTTCTGCTTCAGGTGTCAACACAATTCTGGGTTTCGACACAGGTCATTCTTTAGGTGTCGACTTAGCTTTGAGTGTCGACACAACTTATTCATTAGTGTCGATACAACTTATGGGTGTCGACACAACTTCATCATAAGTGTCGACACAATTTCTAGGTGTCAACACATCTTCTTCACAAGTGTCGACTTATCTTTAAGTGTCGACACAACTTCTTCATTAGTGTCGACACAACTTCTGGGTGTCAACACAACTTCTTCAAAAGTGTCGACAAAAGTTCTGGGTATCGACAAATCTTCTTCACAAGTGTCGACACTTGTACTTAGAAAATTTCTTCAAATTCTTAAACCTGCACAATGTAACTCAAACATCTATCAAATACAAAATGATGCATATCATTGACTAAGATGAGACTTCTTCAAATCTGGTACACATTTTCTAATGTATCCAACAATCTCCCCCTATTTGGAGAAGTCATAACCCTTAGTCAAAGATATACATCTCTCATAGCAAAAATTGAAATAGATGTACAATCATTTCAGAGCAGGTTAACACATAATCATTATAAACAACAAAAATTAATACTGAATTGATTTTATTTAATTCAGAATAGAAAATGATAATTTTACAAGATTTTCTTATAGAACAAACAAACAAAATATTACATTGTTCTTTTTCATAACCCTAGCTTTTCTTTCACTGGCTAGGTTCCTTAATTACAATTCCTTTGCCTGACTTGATCTTTGCCTGCACAGAAGGTTAGGTATCCTCAGCAGGCTTCTTCCCTTTCAGAGCTTTCTTCTTTTGTTCTTCAGCCTTAAATTTCTACCTTTCAAAATAGTGGAATGGCTTTGGAAAGTACTTGCTTGGCTCCTGAGCATTAGCAGGTAGCTTGCCAGCCTTAGCACTTCTTCTATGTTGAAGAATGGCTTCTTGTCCAGCTTGGTACTTTTTCCATTCCTTCTCTGAATACCACTTACTCCTATCATGGGTCTTATCCTTTATAGCCTTCCATGCAGTCAATATGATATTCCTGGATGTAGGGTTCCATTGCTCAATGTCTGGCTTTAACTCAGCTTGCTCTCTGAACCTCTTCTTAGATAGCTGATCTTCCTTTTGAGCTTCCTTTTGAGCTTCCAAGGCAGCTTCAGACATTTATACACTTTCCATAATCACATTTTGTGCCTCTTGTGGAGGACTATACATTTTCTGCACTTCCTCTTGAATCATTTCATTGTCTGCTGGGGGGTAGATCACCTGAGCAACTTTAGGCGGATCTCCTTCAAGATAGGCAGGTTGTATACCAGATTCTGCAACATTATCATCATCACATAAAGGAGGATATCCAAGAGTGGCTCTGATGTTATTTGAAATCCATTTAGAATGGTCAGAGCTAGCTTTGACTATTAATCTCTTCCCCTATATGACTTCTCTGGCAATATAATCTCTCAAATCATCTTTTTGAAACCTGACTTGATTAACCACATCGTCAGTTCCTTCCTTAAAGTAATCTCTGAATTTTGTCAAGAAATCAGATATATTCTTTTGAGAGTCTTGAAAAGTGGCCTGAACAACAGCTATATCTTCCTTGATTTGCTTTGAAACATCATCTTTCACAGCAGTTGTTTAAATCATTAATCTTTGTCAATATAGCAAAGTGTGACTCTTGAAGACTGTCATTCATTCTTATCTGGTTTTTAAGTACATATCCTTGCTTTACTTCAATTTCATCCACTTTAATTTTGATAACTTGTTGTTGATTGTCCAGGAATACCACAACATTACCTCCTTTATGGAAGCAATCTGTCATATCCTTCTTATTTTGATTAACTTCAAATCTAATTGACTTGATGTCCTGGGCCAATTGAAATTGTAACTCTTTATGAGTTTCATCAACATACTTTTCTAAAGCTTGCCTTTTCTCATCCAGTTTCACTTGCATTTGGACCATTAGTGAGCTAAAGTCCATTCTTGGAACGGATGGTTCTGTGCCTATTTACAATTGCTTTTTGTATCCAGAACTCTTTTTTCTCAAGGCAACCAGTTTTCTTTTCTTAGCCATTGAGGCTTCTTCTTCAGAAGAATAATCAGTTGTACTTTGAATATTAACTGTATCCTTACCAGTTGGGGCATCCATAGACAACTCCCCCTCAGTCCTTGGAATATCTTTTTCTACTACAATCTGCTCCCCCTTAGTCCATGTTGGAGGAAGACCAGGGAATAGTTCTTCCATGGTGAATTCCTATTGTATCTATTCAGAAGGAACACGATTAGATTTTAAAATAAAACTTTCTCCCTAAACATTGCTGAGGAGAATACTACCAGATACCACTAGACTATTGAGGAGATACTTACTGGCTCATGTTGAGCTTCTGTCTCAATAGTTTCTTGAGCTGCATTGTTGATTTCAGATACTATATTCATTACAGTATCTGTAGCCAAGTCACTTTTTAAGGCAACATCAGTAATTGCTCCGTGTTGGGAAGGCAAATCAGTTATGTCAATGTTTTCTCACCCTGGAGTGGAGTCCATCTGTTGTTCTTGGGTCTCACTGCCCTTCACTTGTTCTTGAGCTTCTTTTGGTTGCTGGTCTTCATCAGTGCTGAAGACCACTTCCTCCTCTAAATCACTGGAGGATTCATCTTGTTGAACTACTTTCTTCTTCTTTTTATCTTTCTTAATTTTCTCCTGAGGAGCAGTTACTTCCTTGGTCAAAATCCTATCCCACCTTGACAGAATTCTTACATCCATTCTCCTCATATGATTTATTTTAGATCCAGCTACTTGTTTCAAAACATCTGGTATTACAGAAGATAAAAATAAACTCAGAATCCTTCCCAGGTTTGGTTTCTTAATTCCTTCTTGAATTTTGTCAAACACTACTACTGCCCAGTCAGTTTTCACTTTGAAAATAATCCTTATCATCAGGTTAAACATATGGACTGAAATTCGATCATGTCCACCTGTCTTACATAATATGACATTCCCAACTATTTCTGATAAGAATTTTCCTTGGGAATTCATCCCTTTCCTAGTTATGGATGATCCAAACTTGAAATGGGGGCTCAGTCCACACTAGCTTAATGCTTCTGTAGTTATGGATGGAGTTATTTCATCATTATCCTTCTCCAAGGGAAGCTGAAGAGATTTCCTGATTGTCTTCAATGTATGCTTCACTCGAGATTCTTGAACTATAGCTTTGATTGTCTTTCCTTCAGAATCCATGGTAGCTGACGAGTAGAACTCCAAAACCTCCTTTTTCCAAATCTTGGTTGGTTGTAAGACCAAGTACTCCAAACCATTTTCTAAAATTAGGGCAATAACACCCTGAATTTCATCCGAAGCCGTCGTGAACCCTTCACGAACCAGTTCATATCCTTCATTGACTTTGTCATCTTGATGAGGCGCCATTGACGTAAGAGTTGGAAGAGAAGAGAAGAGAAGATCTTTGTCGACATAAGGTGTAGAGACAAGAATTCTGAAAGCGTAGTCGACCAGTTTTTGGCTTCACCTATTTATTGTATAAGTGTAAGGGCAGGTCAAAAGACATGCCAAAGTCGACAAGTTTTCATACGTATCGACAGAAATGACCTAGGTCTCGACAGAACTTAGGTTTAGTCGACACAGCTATGTGTCGACATTCTAATGCCTGAGTCTACCATACTTATTTTAAGTCGACATATTTATGTATCGACATACTTGTGTCAGTGTCGACACACTTGTGTCTGTGTCGACACAGGCTACTAAAGTCTTAACAGAATTGTGTCGATACCAATTCTTATGTGTCGACATAAAAATTCTCTATGCATAAGGTCTCGACAAGGTTGTGTCGATACCAATTCTCATGTCGACACATATACCGTTTCTATGTCGACACATCCTTTTACTGAGTGGACACAACATACTGATTGTGTCGACACAACTTGCTTGTGTCGACACAAACTTTGTACTTAGACAAATTTCCAGAGAAATTTGGTGCTTACATATTCTCCTTAGGTAAGCTTGTGCTAACCTATTCTAGGTTCATCATACCTAATTCAATTTTAAAATAATTGAATTTAGTTTCATCCAGAGGTTTTGTAAAAATATCAGCTATTTGATTATCTGTTTTCACAAATTCTAGGCTAATATTTTCCTTCTCTACATGTTCTCTAATGAAATGAAATTTAATTTCTATATGCTTGGTCCTACTGTGTGATACAAGATTTTTAGCAATAGAAATAGCACTTGTAGAATCACAAAATAGTGGAATTCTAGTTACCTGGATGTCATAGTCTTCAAGTTGATTCTTTATCCACATCAATTGTGCACAACAGCTACCTACAACTATATACTCATGATTCAGTTGTTGATATAACTACACTGGTTTGCTTCTTACTGCTCCATGACACCAACCTCCCACCAAGGAATTGACAAGTTCCTGTGGTACTCTTCCTATCTTCTTTGCATCCAGCAAAGTTTGCATCTGAGAAACAAGTTAGTAGGAAATCTCTATTCTTAGGGTACCAAAGGCCTAGATTAGGTGTGCCCTTCAGATATCTCAATATTCTCTTAACTGCAGTGTAATGAGATTCCTTTGGGCAAGCTTGGTACCTAGCACATGCATATGTTGAATACATGATGTCATGTCTACTAGCAGCCAAATAGAGTAGTGAGCCAATTATCCCTCTATACAAAGACTCATCAACAGGTTTCCCCGCCTCATCTTTTCCTATAGGCATACTTATTCCCATTGGAGTTTTCATGGTAGAAGATGAGTCCATACCATACTTCTTAATCAACTCCTTGGTGAACTTAGATTGAGATATGGACAATCCACTATCAGTCTATCTAACTTAAAGTCCTAAGAAGAACTTCAGCTCACCCATACTGCTCATCTCAAACTTCCCTTGCATGAGTTTTGCAAACTTTCTACAATGGTTGTTTTCAATAGAACCAAAGATAATGTCATCCACATATATCTGGACTAGTATTATCTTTCCTTTAGATTCCCTATAGAATAGAGTTTTATCTGTTTTTTCCTCTAGAGAATTTATTCTCTATACGGAAGACAAACAAGGTCTCATACCAAGCCCTTGGAGATTGTTTCAAACCATATAGAGCTTTCCTAAGCCTATATACATAATCAGGAAAATAAGAATCTACAAAACATGAGGGTTATTCAACATAGACTTCCTCTTTTAGATCCCCATTCAGAAATACTGATTTCACATCCATCTTGTATACCTTGAACCCTTGATAGGCAACATAGGCCAAGAACATCTTTATAGCCTCCAGCCTTGCCACTGGAGAAAAGGTTTGATCAAAGTCAAACCTTCCTCTTGCATGTAGCCTTTTGCAACCAGTCTTGCCTTATTCTTGACTATAGTGTCATTCTCATCAAGCTTATTCCTATAGATCCACTTAGTTCTTATTATGTTGTGATCCTTAGGTTTAGGCACCAGTTCCCAGACATTACACCTTTTGAATTGACTGAGCTCTTCTTGCAATGCATCAATCTAGTTGGAGAATTGCATTGCTTCTTCAATCTTTCTGGGTTCTATCTGAGACAGGAAGCTTGAACAAAGAACTGTGTTCATGCTCCTGCTCCTTATCAGAACACCTTGACTTGCATCACAAAAGATTTGGTGAACTGGATGATCCTTCAGGTGTCTCCATGCTGGAGGAAATCTGTCAGCATTTTGGCTTTCTTTAGTTTCCTTAACTTGATGCTCCACACTGTCTTCTTCATCCAGTGGGACTTGTTCTCCCCCTGGATAGCTGGTATCTTTATCTTCATCTAGTCTAGCAGGAACATCTTCATTGATGGTCAGCTTGTCCAGCATATCTGATAGACCTGTAGAACTAACTGAAGAACTAGACAATTCACTGTTAATAAATTTTGACTCATCAAATACAACATGTACAGATTTTTCTAAAACTTGGGTAGTCAAGTTGTAGATTCTATATGCTCTACTTTGGTTTCTGTACCCAATAAATATTCCTTCTAGGGATTTGGCAGCAAACTTTGTTTGGTAGTGCTTACCATTGACTAGTACAAAACACTTGCTACCAAAGATTCTTAAGTAAGATATGTTTGGTTTTCTTCCTTTCAAAATCTGGTAGGGAGTCATCTTGTGTTCCTTGTTGATGGAGACTCTATTGAGCACATGACATGCATTATTAACTGCCTCAGACCAGAAGTATTCAGGGAGAGTAGTGTCATTTAGTAGTGTTCTACTAGCCTCAATTAGAGTCCTATTCTTTCTTTCAGCAACACCATTTTGCTGAGGAGTTCTAGGTGAAGAGAATTCCTGATGAATCCCAAGTTCTTCACAGAATTTTATAATACATTCACACTGAAATTCAGTTCCATGGTCACTTCTGATTTTGACCACTGAACTGTAGTATTCATTCTGTATTTGTATAGCAAAAATCTGAAAAATAGTTGGGGTTTCAGATTTCTGCTTCAAGAAGAAAACCCATGTATATCTAGAATAGTCATCCACAACAACTAGTGTGTATACTTTCCTACCAAGACTGTGAACTAGCATAGGACCAAACAAATCCATATGCATGAGATACAAACATCTTATTGAATCTTTGATGTTAAGTGCTTGGAAAGAGGACTTAGTCTGCTTGCCCTTTTGACAAGCTGAACACACACCCTCTTTGAAGCACTTAACTTGAGGACCATTCCTCACAAATCCTATGCTGAACAGCAGTTCTATAGAATTATAGTTCAGATGTGCTAGCCTCTTGTGCCATTTGGCACATAGAGAAGCTTTCTCTCCTGCAACCAGACATATAGGTGAGTTGTTAAACTTACAATCTAGGTAAAGGCAATACATATTTCCTTTCCTAGTGCGAGTCAAAATGATCTTTTGATCACTTGACCTTCTTATTTGGCACTCCCCTTTGAGAAAAGAGATGTCATAACCTAGATCACTAAGTTGACTTATGCTAATCAGGTTATGTTTTAGACCCTTCACATAAGCCACTTTAGTGATTGTAATTGAATCATTAGAGATGTTACAAAATCCTTTGATGATTCTTTATTCTGATCCACCAAAGATTACTTTGGATCCATTCTTTATGGGTACATAGTCCTTCAACATTCTTCTTTTTCCAGTCATGTGTCTGGAACAGCCACTATCCAAGTACCATATAGGGGTTTGGTTACTTGGATTCACCTGCAATAAATAAAGAATTACTTACCCTTAGAACCCAACTTGCTAGTGGGTCCTAGGTCCTTGTTAGTTTTAAATCCTCCAGCTATTCTAACAGGAAAACTACTCCTGGTTTTAACACTTGTGTTAAACTAGCATTCCATGGCAAAGTGGCCTACCTTGCCACAACACCAACACTCAAACCTATTATACCTTTTCTTATGTACAGGAATTACTACTTTGTTGCTAGTAGTCTTGTTAGGTGTTGGTGCTGGAGCAGCAAACTTCAAGAATTCGTCTTGAATATGATGGGCATGCCTATAGAGTGGCCTATTGGCATTTGCACCCTTGCCCATGTGATTTTCATGCTCACAGTGACCATGTTTAGTGTCATGATCATAGCTGTTAGTAGGATTCACCACATTCTTAAAGAAAATAGGAGGCTTAGCAGCTAGAGGCTGAACTGGGGCCTTACCTTTTCTATGAGAATTGTTAGCCCTAGTTCTTCCCTTAAAGCCTAGACCAGTCTTCCTTTATATGGAATAAAATTATCTATCAAGGGTAAGACAGATTTTGGCTTGGAGAATTTAGCCACTAGCTCTCTCTCTTGCAGAAGTTTTGTCTCAAGTTTCTTGATATGATTCTCTTTGAAAGAGATTGTGCCCATCTAAATAACTTAATGTTCTTCAGTTTGCTTCAGTTTTAGATCCAACAGCTTTTATGAATCTGCTGCAGCCAGCTTAAGGGACTCAATTTCCTTGGCCTGCTCTTTAACAAGAAACTTGCTCTTCTTCAGAGCATACAACAACCCACCATACTCATCAATGAGTTGGTTTACATCCCCCTCAGACTCAGATCCATCCACCTCTCTTGAAGCAGATACTTCTGATTCTGATCCAGTAATGTAATCTGAATCTAAAGAAGAATTGTATACCTTACTTGGTACAGGCTAATCCTGGCAATGATCATCTTCAGATTGAGCCATCAGCCCTTTATAGTAGTGTTCTTCAACTCCATTTATGGAGTCCAGTATCTGTAAGAATTCTAGTTCCCTAGAATCCTCTTCTATTAAGAATAGCCCAACATATGCTTCTGCTTCTTCTTCTCCAGATTCTAAAGATGAAGAGTATGTCCAACTCTTCTCCTTCTAAGAAACTAGAGACTTCTCCTTCTTTCCTTTGACTTGTTGTTTCTTCTTGTCCTTTGACTCCTTTCTTTTGTCAGGACAGTCAACTATGACATGTCCAGGTCTATTGCAGCAATAACACACAATCTTAGTATTAGATTGTTTACTAGGTTTAGAGGCATACCTGTCCTCCTTGGGAGTCTTTATCTTCCTGTAATATTCATCCTTGGAGTAGGATGTTGATGATGGTCTAGTTTTCCACTTCTTTTTCTTCATGAACCTTTGGAATTGTCTTGTAAAGGCAGCAAAGTCCTCATAAGAAGTATGACTATCTGATGTGTTGTTGTCAGAAATTCCTTCTTCTTCCTCAACACTCCTTCTGGGTGGAGAAGGAGATTTTCTCCTACCCTTTCTAGAGCCTTCAACATTGAAGGCTACTGACTTTTCTTTAAACTCAGATCTGCTTCCCTTCTCCTCTTCTTTCCTGGCAATAAGCTGCATTTCATATTATTGCAGCTTTCCACACAGTGTGGGTGGAGGTGTATCAGCCAGCCTGGCCACTTTTCTGATTGCACATATCTTAGTGTCCCAATACTTCGTTAGGGACCTAAGAAACTTATCATTCAGTTTATAAGTGCTGAGGACCCTCCCATAGGTCATCAGCTCATTCATTATTCTAAAGAACTTCTTATATCATTCAATTATGCTGTCAAATTTAGCTTGTCTAAAGCTCTCATACTCCTGATTCATCATAGAATTCCTATCCTCTCTGATTTCTTTAGTGCCCTCCATGTAGACAATCAATGTGTCCCACATTTCTTTGGAGGTTTTACAGTGGACTAGATTCTTAAATATGGCATCATCTATGGCACTTACAATAATGTTCTGTGCTCTTTTGTCTAGTGTTGCCAGGATGATTTCATCCTTGGACATTTCAGAATAACTCTTTGGAGTTTGAATGTTTGCATCAAGAACTGATACCTTTATTGGAATGAAGGGGCCTTCCTATACTGTGATATAAATTCTTGGATCAGATGCTTCCATAAACAACCTGACCCTTTCCTTCCAAACGCCAAAGGATTCTTTCCTGTAGATGGGTAATTTTATAGATCCAAATTCCTTTTGATTCTCATTTGAACCCATTCTTGATATCTGTTATTTGCCTTGGAGAATAACTCTGACTGTTAAGTCAATCTTTGAGTAACCTTCCTCTGATACCACTTGAAAGACTTTATTTAAGGAGCCTAAACACCTAGAGGGGGGGTGAATAGGTTCTAATCTTTTTTAAATTCTTTTTAGCCAAACAGTTAGATGAATCTTTAGCACAGATTATTCAATACACAGAATAAAAAATACATCACATCATACACCAGATCTATAGTGGTTGATGACTAGTTTTAGTCATCATTTTTGGGGTAATTTAGTAGCCTAAATTCCTAGGTTTATTTATAATTTTGTTTATTTTATGTCTATTTTGTTTTATTTCTCGTTTAATGTCTTTTATGTTATGATATTATAATTTCTAACTTTATTATGTGTTTTGTTCTTATAATTTTATGTTTTGTTATGTTATGTTTAGTTTAGTTTTAATGTTTAATATGTTTGTTGTTTATTTTTATGTTTTGTTAATTGTCTTATTTAATGTCTTATTATTGTTATGTTTAGTCTTATTAAATTATATTATATTATGTGATGTTTAGTTTTATTTGTTATATTTATTATGTTCAATGTTAATAAATAATATTATGTGCCTAATGTTTGTTTTGTCTTGTTATTTGTTGGTTCAAGTCCTCTTGACAAATGCAGCCCTTGATGTGTTGGTGCAGCCCCTACCCGAGCTCAAGTCCAATATGCATGCAGCCCTCATAATCAAGCCAATATGGAGTAGCCCGACCACTTTCATCCCACATCATGATGCAGCCCACCTAGCCTACCCGAGCCCAACAAGAGCAACAGGTGCAGCCCTCCAATATGTCCAACCCGAGCCCATGATGGAGCAGCACCTACATGCAATCCTAGCCCTACCCGAGCCCACCAAGCAGCCCATTTGCATTTGATGAAGCCCAAGAAGTCCCCCAAACATCAAACCCGACCACATGCATGCAATTCTTCATGCATGTGGCCGCCCCCCCCTCTCTCCTCCATTATTATTTTCTCCTTTTTATTTCACATTCACCCCTTCTTTCCCTCTCCCTCATGCTCTCTCCTCATTAATTAAATGACATGCATGCATTTCCAATCCACATGGCTGGCCCCTCTCTTTCCCCCTTTCTACACACTTCCATTCATCCCCCTTTCTACTAAATATTTCCTATTTCCATAAATTACATGCATTGAATCCTCCCATTCTATCTCCCCTCATTAAAACTAATGCATGAATCCTGTCCACCATGCATGGTCGGCCACCCCCTTGTCCCCTCATTTTCTCTTCATTCTAGAATCTTCCCTCCTCATCTTTATAAGTAACCCATGACACATGCTTTGGAAGGGTGGATTGGAGAGAGAGCAAGAGAGGTATAGTGCAAGTTTCCATCTTTTATTACTATGTATGATTTTTCTTCCTTGTTTTAATTTCCTTGTTATTGTAATAGTCTTTTTATTAGTAGAATAATATTGCCTTTTATTTCCTTATTGTGTACTCTTTTTTTATAAATCAATGCAAATGAATTTTCTTCATCTTATTGTGGTTTTCCTTTCAATCATGCGTAGCTAATTTCTCTTAGCCTTCGATCATGAGGATCCATAAAATGAGATGAGGGTTTCTTTTATTTCATAGTCTTATTTTTGCTTAATTTTACTCGATCCTTCTTTGATCATTATTTTATCGACTCCCTATTTCCGATATACGGTAGTAGGCTTTGGATCTCATATTTAAGTAGCCAAGAGGCTCGTGAATGTGAAAGATCACTCAAAGAAGGAAGGAGTTGAACGCAACCATAGAGATAGGATGACATAAATCTTCCGGATTGGAGTCAAATCCAATAGTGCGGGTCACCTCGATAATGCGACTTTAGGCCTTTTTGACTTGAAAGAGATTTCAGTCAAAATGTCTATAAGTCAGGGGATTTAATGCTCTAGCGAGATTATTTCCTAATATCGGATCCGTCACGTTCGAGTATGATTTGCAAATTTAAAACTATGCCTTTTCATCCCTCTCATTTCGTTTTATGGTGAATCTTCGATCGAATGCTATCTTTTTATTATAAGTTTTTTTTTCGTCTAAAAATTATCTTTTATTTTACTTTTAAAAATTCTCAAATCCCAACAGTTTTCTGGTAGGATAATAGTTCAAGCGTGAGTAGCAGTACTTGACAACCCTGAGTTTAAATACGATCTTGATACTACAATTCGACAAGTACACTTGCTTGTTCGGGTTTTAGCCCATCTAGTTTTTGGCGCCGTTGCCGGGAACTTTCTTCGTCAATATTTTGAAAACGCTTTCGCTATTACTTCTGCAAAAATCAAAAAAAAATTCATTATCTTTCTCGTATCCAAGTTTTTATTTCCTTTCTTTTCTTCCCTTCATTCTCTTTCGTTTTTTTAATGCATGACCCACACGAATCTGTCGCTACTTGTTGATTTGGACCCAGAAATCGAACGCTCCTTTCGGAGACAACTACGATTTGGGGCTTCCACTTCTCAAACAGCGGTTTAGGATTCCTACGGTGATTGTAATTTTTATTCTGAAATGGGAGATCCAAACCCAGGAATGGCTCAGCAAAGGACCATGTCCGATTATGCTCGACCCAACCTGGAGGGAACAGAAACAAGTATTTTTCGACCTGCAATTCCGAACAATAACTTTGAGCTTAATCCTAGCATCATACAAATGGTGCAGCAATATGTACAGTTCGACGGATTACAAGATGAAGATCCGAACTTACATATTGCTAGTTTTCTAGAAATCTGTGACACCTTTATAATTAATGGTGTTTCAGACGATGCGATTAGGCTAAGACTTTTCCCTTTCTCCTTAAGGAACAAAGCCAAACAGTGGTTGAGTTCTCTTCCAAGAGGATCAATCACTACTTGGAACATTCTAGTTTATAAATTTCTTGCAAGATATTTTCCCCCCGCCAAAACTGCTAAATTAAGAAATGATATAACTTCTTATTCTCAAATTGCTTCTGAGATCGTCTATGACACTTGGGAGAGGTTCAAAGAAAATTTGAGAAGATGCCCACATCATGCTCTGCCTGTATGGTTACAGGTTCAGACATTTTATAATGGGCTAAATCAAGAAACTAAGCAAATGATAGATGCCGCTTCCGCTGGTTCTTTGGACCGCAAAACTCCGGAAGCCGCTCTTGAGCTTATTAAGGACATGGAGATGAACACCTATTAGTGGAATTCGTCTAGGAATCGCCCATCTAAACCTGCAAGTTTCTATAAAGTGGATTCAGTGTCGCAACTTGTGCTGCAAGTGGAGATGCTGAACAAGAAGATTTCGGAGATGACTGCTTCCTCCGCCGCTACGGTATTTGAAAATGTGAATGCTTTTGCTGTTGCCGAGCAGGTGGATTATCTTGGGAACATACCCAGGCCTACTCAAAATAATTCTTCCAATAATTTTTCTGCTTTTTCTAATTTTTCTGCACCTCCTGGTTTTAATTCTTCTTCGAACTCTTATCACCCTGGATGGCGTAACCATCCTAATTTTTCTTGGAGTAATAATGCTAATGTCGTACGCCCACCGCACGATTTTACATCACCACCACCACAACAACGAAACCAAAACTTTCAAAAACCTTCCCCTTTTGAAGAGATCATTTCTAAATATATAAGCTCGAACGAAGCTAATATTAGAAGTCTAACTGGGTCCGTGAAAAGTTTAGAAAACCAGGTCGGGCAACTTGCCAAGGCTTTTTCCGAGAGACCACCTGGAACTCTTCCCTCGAACACTGAACCTAACCCAAGGGAGCACGCAAATGAGATTTCCAATCGGAGCGGTAAGGTTATTAACGAGTCAACCACAAGGGAAGAGACAAAGGTGATTGTCCCTCCTGCTGCGAAAACAATTATCCCGACGGAAATTGATAAATCAACTTTTAGAAATGAAAAATCTACTTTTGATAAAGAAAAAGATATTTTTGTTTTTTCTGATTTTGGAAAAGAAAATGATGACGTTCAAAATGATGCTCCGGTTGTTATAATGGAATTTCCGCCACCTCCTTATCCGGCTCGACTTAGGAAAGAAAAACTAGACGATTAGTACCAACGCTTCCTTGAAATGTTCAAACAAATTCATATTAATTTGCCATTTCATGAAGCGATTAGTCAAATGTCTAAGTATGCAAAATATCTTAAGGATTTATTAACGAACAAGAAGAAATTAGAAAATTTGTCGCATGTAACCTTAAATGAAGAATGCTCGGCGGTCATGAAAAACTCTAATCTTCCTAAAAAGATAAATGATCCAGGTAGTTTTTCCATTCCTTGCATTTTTGGTGATATGTTTGTGAAGCACGCGTTAGCGGATTTAGGTGCGAGCATCAATTTGATGCCCTTTTCTCTATTCAAAAAGCTAGGATTGGGCACTCTTAGCCCTACAAGAATGAGAATTCAATTAGCTGATAGGTCAATTAAGTATCCTTTAAGTATCATTGAGGACGTGCTAGTAAAGGTCTACAAATTCATCTTCCCGGTGGATTTTGTCATTCTCGATATTGAAGAGGACGTCGAGGTCCCTCTTATCCTTGGTCGACCCTTCCTAGCCACCTGTCGAGCGGTCATCGATGTTAGTAACGGAAAGTTGTTTTTGCGTGTGGGAGATGATGAGGTCACATTTTCTATCAATCAATCAATGAAAAACTCTTTAAAAAATGATGATTCATGCTTCTTTCTTGATGTTTTAAATAAAGACTCTTCACTTTCTCTTTCTAACATCTCTTCAAATGAATTTTCCTCTTCTTTTTCTGAAATTTCTTTATATGATTTTGAAAACACGGTTATGTCATTACAAGCAAATTTTGTAAATGATTCTGTCTTTGGTAGAAAAAAGTATGAAAATCTTATTTTTGAAAAAGAAAAGAATTTGAAAAACTCTTATGATGAACCGCCCCATCTTGATTTAAAACCACTCCCTGACCATCTAAAATATGCCTTTCTTTAAAAAAATTCTAAATTGCCCGTTATAATCTCGGCCTATCTTTCTCAATCCGAAAACGATCAGTTGATCGAAGTACTACAAAAGCATCGCCGAGCTATAGCATGGCAAATTTCTGACATTTCTGGCATAAGCCCTTCTTTTTGTACTCATAAAATATTTTTTGAAAATAATCCTAAGGGTGTAGTCCAACCACAACGTCGTCTTAATCCGAATATGAAAGAGGTTTTGAAGGAAGAGGTGCTTAAGTTATTAGATGCGTGGATAATTTATCCTTTTTCCGATAGTCAGTGGGTATGTCCGGTCCAGGTTGTTCCTAAGAAGGGTGGGATCATGGTAGTAACAAATGAAAATAACGATTTAATTCCAATTAGGACGGTAACGGGATGGAGGATGTGTATCGATTACCGTAAATTAAATGATGCAACTCGTAAATATCACTTCCCCCTTCTCTTTATCGATCAAATTTTAGAACGTTTATCCGGGCACAGTTTTTATTACTTCCTCGACTGTCTCTCGGGGTATTTTCAAATCCATATCGCACCCGAGGACCAAGAGAAGACAACATTCACTTGCCCCTTCGGAACTTTTGCTTATCGTAGAATGCCTTTCGGGTTATGAAACGCACCCGCTACCTTTCAGCAGTGTATGCTTGCTATTTTTGATAAATACGTAGAAAATATTATGGAAGTATTTATGGACGATTTTTCTATTTTTGGCGACTCCTTTGACTAATGTTTAGAAAATTTGGAAAAAGTTTTACAATGATGTGAAGAAACCAACTTAGTTTTAAATTGGGAGAAGTGCCACATTATGGTACGTGAAGGCTTAGTCCTTGGCCACAAAATTTCCGCTAAGGGAATTGAAGTGGACAAGTGATGGGGACGACGACGACCCACATCTTGATGACGATGCAGTTGATGACGATCCACCGCCACTACCCAAGGATCTGCGACGCCGCAACATTCGTGACGGACAACGTTACAACCTTCGCCCTCGGCACATGAAGAACCTTATTTAATTTGAGTTTGTCTTATGTTATGTTATTTTTGGGACATTTAATCTGGCTTGCGTTTAGCCAGCCTTTGCTACAATTTTATTTTTTTATTTTGGTCTGCGTTTAGCCGGCCATTATTGTTTTATTTTGTATGGGCTGCTTATAGCCTTTGGTGTGTGCTTGGCTATATATAAAGCCATGAACTAGTGTAAAAGGCAACTTTTTGAAGAAATAATTGAAACCCTAAAAACTCTTGCTCCTCTCCCCCTCATCTTGTGGCCGCCCCCCTCTCTTTCTCTCTTTCCCCTCACCTAGTTCGGCCAAGCCTAGGCCGACCACCCTCCTCCTCCTCCTCCCTCTAGCCGCCGGCCAACCACTCTCTCCCTCCCCTTTCCTCTTCTCCCACTCCACCTCTCTCCTCCTCTCATATTGCTCTCCTAATTTTCGGCCAACTCCAAGGAGGATTACCTCGGCTCGACTACGGATTGGGAAGGCTTTACCGGGCGTGACACGACGAAGGCGGACGTGTGAAACTTCTTGGTTCATCTCCGGTTGGCTATTGGAGGGAACGATCATTTGTTGTGGACCCACGATCTCGGATCTACAAACTCCGAGTGGGTAACGAAACCTCCTACCAAGAGTGCTCTTTTTCTAGATTTTTCTTGTTGGTGGTTGAGTTTTGGCGTGACTTTGGAAGCATCGAAATTTTCGTGGTTATTTTCTTGCGGATTTGCGTTTTCTAGAATATTTCTTGAAGAGTACGAAAAAGGATTGGCGATCCTTGCTTTGTTCTTGTTGGGGAAACATCCACCCTTTTCGAATCGGTTTGTTTTGGTGGATCTTTCTTTGGTACAACTTCGCGCTCGTCCGGAATCAATATTATTCCTTTTAGCTTGTGTGGGTATAGGCCTATAGCCTATAGTCATACTCTAACGGTTGCTAACCGTGCGCTGCGTTAGTAAAAGGGTACGCATATTCGGGGCTGCGTTAATTGTGTGTTTGGATAGAGTGGAGCGGCGTAGGTTATTGTACGGAGACGTGTGCGGCCACCGCGACCCGGTGGCCTACATCAACAAGGCAAAAATTAAAGTAATTGAAAAGTTACCGCCGCCTACAAATATTAAAGCGATTAGTAGTTTTTTAGGGCACGCAGGTTTTTATCGACGATTCATTAAAGACTTTCAAAAATTACTAAGCCTCTCACCCAGCTTCTCGAAAAAGAAACTCCTTTTGTTTTTGATGAATCTTGTCTCGCTGTGTTTGAATTAATTAAATCCAAACTTATAAATGCTCCTATTATGGTCGCCCTAGTTTGGGATTTACCATTCGAAATAATGTGTGATGCGAGTAATCATGCGGTAGGTGCGGTTCTAGGACAACGAATTGCTAAGAACTTTCATCCGATTTTCTATGCTAGTAAAACTCTAACTTCTGCTAAAGAAAATTACACCACGACGGAGAAAGAACTCTTAGCTGTTATTTTTGCTTTTGATAAATTCCGACCGCACGTTACTCTTGTTAAAGTTATTATTTTTACGGATCATTCCTCTTTGAAGTACCTCCTTTCTAAACCGGATGCCAAGTCACGTCTTATTCGCTGGATCCTCTTACTTCAAGAATTCTACTATGAGATTCGGGATAAGAAAGGAGTAGAAAACCTAGCGGCTGATCTTCTTTCTCGTCTTGAAGATCCCAAACTTGATATTTTAAATGAAAATTTTATTAATGACTCTTTTCCAGATGAACGAATTTTAAAAATTTCTTCTTCTACCCCCTGGTTTGCCGATCTGGCCAATTATCTTGTGGCCCGGGCCCTTCCAAAAGAATACTCTTCTCACCAAAAGAAGAAATTCTTTTCGGAGTTGAAGTATTATTTTTGGTAGAACCCCTTTCTATTTCGCGTTTGTGCAGATCAGGTGGTTAGAAGATGTGTTTCCCGGGAAGAAGGACAACAAATTTTAAAGCATGTTCATGAAGGTCCGACTGGCGGGCATTTTCAAGCAAACCGCACCGCCTACAAAGTGCTTAGTGTTGGATTTTACTGGCCAAGAATATTTAAAGATGCGCAACTCTTTGTGAGAGGGTGTGATCGGTGCCAACGGTCTGAAAACTTATCTAATCAAAATGAAATGGAACAAAATTATTTTCTGGAATGCGAAGTTTTTGATTTATGGGGCATTGACTTTGTAGGCCCGTTTCCCTCAAGTTTAGGAAATAAATATATTCTAGTCGTAGTAGATTATGTTTCCAGGTGGGCGGAGGCCCAAGCTTTACAAAGTAATGATGCTCGCGTCATAGTTGCCTTTCTTAAAAAATTATTCTCTCATTTTGGTTTTCCTCGAGCGATCGTTAGTGATAGGGGAAGTCATTTTTGCAACGCTCAACTCGCTAAAGCTTTAACTAAATATGGCGTTACGCATAAACTATCAACTGCTTATCACCCCCAAACTAACGGTCAGGTCGAGGTAGTCAATCGAGAGCTTAAAATAATTTTGGAAAAAACCATTTATACTTCCCGTAAGGATTGTTCTTTAAAGTTAGACGATGCTCTTTGGGCCTACCGGACAGCGTACAAGACCACTATTGGTTTTGCTCCTTTCCGACTAGTCTACGGAAAATCATGTCATCTCCCGGTAGAAGTAGAGCATCGTGCGTATTTGGCGTTAAAGTTTTTTTAATTTCGATCCGCACTCGGTCGGTGAGCATAGAAAAACCCAACTAAATGAGCTTGACGAGTGGAGAGCATACGCTTATGAAAATAATAAAATTTATAAAGAACGCATGCAACTTTATCACGATAAGAACTTGCACCATCCTAAAATGTTTAAACCTGGCGATCATGTTCTTCTTTTCAATTCTCGCCTACGTCTTTTTCCTGGCAAACTTAAATCTAGATGGTCTGGGCCGTTTACGGTCAAGGATGTTTATTCTTCTGGAACCGTGTTGCTTTCGCACCCCGATAAGGGTGATTTTAAAGTGAATGGGCATAAACATAAACTTTATTTTTCAAATGATTATGTGTCTCCTGCAATGGAGGATCTTGTCTTGGACTCTTAAATATTTATCTTGTTGTGGAACATTTTTATTTTATTTTTGGAATTATTCTTATTAGTATCATGAAACTTTTAATTAGTATTCAGACTTTTTATTGTAAAAAAAGAACATTCTTGGGAGCCAGCCCAAGTATTTTCTGCTTTTTTATTTTGCTCTTCCTCCCGGTGGCTCAAGTACAAGTTCGTGATTGCCACTCCAACATTGCTGATATCAAGATGGATCAAATCAAACTTACTGATGATCAAGTATGTTAAAAAGCAAGCATGGGGGAGCGACATCCGCCTTTATCTCACACACCTAGGGAAGTCCTGTTTCTTTTTATTTACTTTACTACATTTTATTTTTCTCTCCTTCTCAATCTCCTTCTCTTTCTCATTTTTTGTTTCTTTAATTGAGGACAATGAAGAATCTTAGCATGGGGGATGGTTTAGTTAGTTTCTTTTTTCTTCCTAAAAAAGAATGTTTTACAAAAAAAATTTTAAATTCCCAAAAAAATTAGTATAGTTATTCTTATGTTTTTTTAATAGTATTGCTTTTTATTTTAACTTCTTCAAAAATTCAAAAGAAAAATATAAAATACAAAACCCAAAAAAAATAGAAAATCAAAAATCCAAAAAAAAATGCTAATATCTATATGAAAATCAAAATCAAAAATTATTTTTTATCTTTATTTTTATGTTTCTTCTAGTGATGTGTAGGCCCGTGCGGTTCCTTAGTTCTATTTAGATTTCTTTGAAACAGTTTTTTAAATTTATCAGTTTAACATAGCTTAGTTTTACTAGTTTCTTGTTCTTAAATATAGACATCCGTTTTTTACGTTATAAGTTAGCAATTTGTTGTTATGTTTGTTTATTCGGTTAATTGCTTATGAATGGTTGCTAGGTAATGTTATCTCTTTTTCATTTGTGGGGTAATACTTTCTTGGTGCCTAGAACTTGTCCCTAGCTACTCTCGAAACATTTGCGTCGTTTTTACGAACTTTAGAAATGATTTAGGCCACCATTTGACTAGTTTGAGTTTTTCTTGCCCACCAAAAAAATTACCATTGCAAAACAATTTTGGGCCTTTTCCATGTTTCTTTGTTTTAGCTCCACCTTTCATTTCATTATTTCACCAAAGCTAATATGCCCTTCCTATTTTTCACACTAAAACTTTGAGCTTAAAAATCATTTTTGTGAAGGGGTTTTATCTTGAAATGAAAAGGAAATTTTGAAGCCTATTTTTGGAGCTCTCTCTTATGAAAAATGTTAGTATCAAAATGTTATTAAATCAAAAAAAAAAAGAAAAAAAACGGAAAAAAAGGAAAAATGAAGTTTATATGTGGCCAAATTTTGAAAAGAGAAAATTTTCATGGCCTTATTTTGTAGTTTGAATTGGAGAAATGAATTGCTTGTCATTTCTCATATTTTTTATCATGTTTTTATGTTTATTTTTGAGCTCAACCTTGGTTTAGTGTTTAAGCCCTCATGTTTATCCTTGTTTTCATTTCTTAATCATTTACCAAAGCCAAGTCTTAACGCCTATTTTAAGTCCTACTAATCTTTAGAACGTAAATTCGCGTAGTGGAGAAAGTGTGAACGGACAATCCTATGGCCACCATCATTAATGGATTTGTTTGAAGGTTACCTTGAGGTGTTTTGGGGTTAATTTTTATCTAGTAACCTAGTAGTTCGTTAATGCGCCATTTATTTAGAACCTCTACTTTTGTTTTCCTTATTTTCATCTATTTTGGATGCCTTGTTTTAGGGATTTAGAAATTTGTAATTCTTCTTTATGTTTTAATGAAATTTTTAGGTCTCCACTTTCAAGTTTTATATTGTGCACTTCTCACCCCACAAGTTGTAGCATAAAAATTAGGATAGTTTAATTTTTCATATTTTGGTTTTCTTAATCTATGAAACCTAAATTTGCTTTGTTTTCTTTTATTTCATCTTCCCTAGTTTTTAAATTCATTTGCTTGAGGGCAAGCAAATACTCTAACATGGGGGAATTTGATGACTTATTTTAGTCATCGTTTTTAGGGTAATTTAGTAGCCTATATTCCTAAGTTTATTTATAATTTTGTTTATTTTATGTCTGTTTTTTTTATTTCTCGTTTAATGTCTTTTATGTTATGATATTATAATTTCTAACTTTATTATATGTTTTGTTCTTATTATTTTATGTTTTGTTATGTTATGATTAGTTTAGTTTTAATGTTTTATATATTTGTTGTTTATTTTTATGTTTTGTTAATTGTCTTATTTAATGTCTTATTATTGTTATGTTTAGTCTTATTAAATTATATTATATTATGTTATGTTTAGTTTTATTTGTTATAATTATTATGTTCAATGTTAATAAATAATATTATGTGTCTAATGTTTGTTTTGTCTTGTTATTTGTAGGTTCAAGTCCTCTTGACAAATGCAGCCCTTGATGTGTTGGTGCAGCCCCTACCGGAGCTCAAGTCCAATATGCATGCAGCCCTCATAATCAAGCCAATAAGGAGAAGCCTGGCCACTTATGGTGCAACCCACATCATGATGCAACCCACCTAGCCTACCCGAGCCCAACAAGAGGAACAGATGCAGCCCTCTAACATGTCCAACCCGAGCCTATGATGGAGCAGCCCCTACATGCAATCCTAGCCCTACCTGAGCCCACCAAGCAGCCCATTTGCATTTGATGAAGCCCAAGAAGTCCCCCAAACATCAAACCCGACCACATGCATGCAATTCTTCATGCATGTGGTCGGCCCCCCTCTCTCTCTCCTCCTTTATTATTTTCTCCTTTTTATTTCACATTCACCCCTTCTTTCCCTCTCCCTCATGCTCTCTCCTCATTAATTAAATGACATGCATGCTTTTCCAATCCATATGGCCGGCCCCTTTCTTTCCCCTTTCTACACACTTCCATTCATCCCCCTTTATACTAAATATTTCCTATTTCCATAAATTACATGCATTGAATCCTCCCATTCTCTCTCCCCTCATTAAAACTAATGCATGAATCCTCTCCACCATGCATGGTCGGCAACCCTCTTGTCCCCTCATTTTCCCTTCATTCTAGAATCTTCCCTCCTCATCTATATAAGGAACCCAAGACACATGCTTTGGAAGGGTGGATTGGAGAGAGAGCAAGAGAGTTCTAGTGCAAGTTTCCATCTTTTATTGCAATGTATGCTTTTTCTTCCTTGTTGTAATTTTCTTGTTATTATAATTGTCTTTTTATTAGTAGAATAATATTGCCTTTTATTTCCTTATTGTGTACTCTTTTTTATAAATCATTGCAAATGAATTTTCTTCATCTTATTGTGGTTTCCCTTTCAATCATGCGTAGCTAATTTCTCTTAGCCTTCGATCGTGAGGATCCATAAAATGAGATTAGGGTTTCTTTTATTTCATAGTTTTATTTTTGCTTAATTTTACTCTATCCTTCTTTGATCTTAATTTTTTCGACTCCATATTTTCTGTATACGGTAGTAGGCTTTGGATCTCATATTTAGGTAGCCGAGAGGCTCGTGAATGTGAAAGATCACTCAAAGAAGGAATGAGTTAAACGCAACCCTAAAGATAGGATGACGTAAATCTTTCGGATTTGAGTCAAATCCAATAGTGCGGGTCACCTCGATTATGCGGCTTTAGGCCTTTTTGACTTGAAAGAGATTTCGGTCAAAACGTCTATAAGTCAGGGGATTTAATGCTCTAGCGAGATTATTTCCTAATATCGGATCCGTCACGGTCGAGTATGATTTGCAAATTTAAAACTATGCCTTTTCACCCCTCTCATTTCGTTTTATAGTGAATCTTCGATCGAATGCTATCTTTTTATTATAAGTTTTTTTCGTCTAAAAATTATCTTTTATTTTACTTTTAAAAATTCTCAAATCCAAACAGTTTTTCGGTAGGATAACAGTTCAAGTGTGACTAGCAGTACTTGACAACCCCGAGTTTAAATACGACCTTGATACTACGATTCGATAGGTACACTTGCATGTTCGGGTTTTAGCCCATCAGTGGTTCCCCAAGATATGGGTACATCCACTTTCCCCCTTTGCCTATCCAGTAGATAACTAAATTTAGCCTAACTTCCTTCCACTGGCTCGGATCCGCAGATCTTACAATCTCAAAACCGAAATGATTCCTACAGCTCAGACTTAACCAAGTCCTACCTCAGATTCTTCCCCAGAATCCTACCTAAGGCCTTAGCCCTACCTCAGCCTTTATAATTAGGCTTACAACTAAGACTTATCATAAGTCCTACACCTTAGGCTATCAGCCCTACCTCAGCCTTTATAATTTTAGGCTTACAACTAGAATCTAATAATAGATCTTACAAGAAATTGAATGTATTAATAAATAGAAACATTCACCAGCTAGATTTCTCTATTATTGTACCCTTCATGATTAGTTCTTGAATGAAATGACCCTTCTGATCCAACCTGACTTAGCTTTTCAAAGCTTCTTGATAGAACCAAAATAAGGTGGATCTTCTCTTGTTGTTGAAGTTGATCTGCAGTCAGCTTCTTCCTTAAATTTAGATTGAAATCTGAATCTTACTTCCAGACAACTCTGGATCTGCCTTCGTAAGGGTTCCCCTATTCTTGTTGAAGAAATTATCTCGTTTTTTCTTTTTTTCTTGATTGATCATCATTTGGTTGTTACAGATCTGACTCTTATATAGAGATTTCTCCACGGTTACCGGCTGATCCGGTTTATAACAAACTTCTGACAGTTCTGACAAAGGTCTTAGACCGGTTGGATATGACAGATGTCAAGTCACCAGACATGTCAGTAGATTCTTCAAAGTTATTCCAACTCAACACAAATCACTCAGCCGACTGCTTTATATGTGTCGACACATAAAGGCTAAGTGTTGACACAAGTCTTCATGGTGACAACACAATAATCCAAGTGTCGACACAGTAATACTTCTGATACTCGACACTTCTTCTGTTGTATGCGTCGACACAAGTCCCGTGTGTCGACACAATAACTGCTTCTCTCGACATATCTGTTGCAGACAAATGACGTTGAGTGTTTGTCAAACGGCGTTGAGTGTGTGTCGACAAAAGTCCTGTGTGTCACCACAACTGCTTCAAATGTCGATATAGCTCCTAAGTGTCGACACAACTTCAGCTTTAAATGTCGACACAACTTCGTATTCAGGTGTCGACACAATTCTGGGTGTCGACACAGGTCCTTATTTAGAGTTCGACTTAGCTTTGAGTGTTGACACAACTTCTTTATTAGTGTCGACACAACTTCTGGGTGTCGACATAACTTCTTCATAAGTGTCGACACAAGTTCTGGGTGTTGACACATCTTCTTCACAAGTGTTGACTTAGCATTGAGTGTTGACACAACTTCTTCATTAGTGTCAACACAGCTTCCGGGTGTCGACACAACTTCTTCATAAGTGTCGACACAAGTTCTGGGTGTCGACACATCTTCTTCACAAGTGTCGACACTTGTACTTAGAAAATTTCTTCAAATTCTTAAACCTTCACAATGTAACTCAAACATCTATCAAATAAAAAATGATGCATATCAATGACTAAGATGAGACTTCTTCAAATCTTGTACATATTTTCCAATGTACCCAACAACACTTTTTGCCTTAACCATGTTTCTGCCTCTGTAGTATCTTAGGCGTTGAGAGCATTCAGTAAGCACGCCTCACTCAACGCTTTCTGCCTTAGCCAAAATTCTGTGTTTAAACCACTGACTTAGACTGTCTAACTTTAAATCGAGTTCGACGAATGGTGAACTGAGGTCGACAAACTCTAAACTTAGCTCGATGAACTCTAAACTCATTTAAACTCACACTTTTTTACTGTATGTCGTTGAGTGAGTGGACTTCACTCAATCCCTGTGGACTTAGCCATTTTCAAAGCTTGCCACTGCCTTGGCTTTGACTGTATAGGCTTCATCAGCACTATAAGCCATCTGGCGTTGAGTGACTGATCTTCACTCAATGCCTGTGGACTTAGATAGTTTTCTGTCATCCCACACCATAGGTAAGTGTTTACCTGACTTAGCCACTTAGGCTATATGACCAATCATATTCATCTACATACATTTGTATATCATTGATAATATTGACTTCACTCAAATCCAGGAAATTGTGGGAAATGGACCCAAAAATCTCCTCCTATTTAAGGAAGTCAAAAACTCTTAAGCAAAGACAATGACATACACAAAACCATGCAGTACCAGGCATAATAAAAGAAAACTAAATAATTGAGAAGTGATCTATAGTTACCCCACTTCCCTGGTTGCAGAATACATTACTACATCTGCAATCTGCTTCCCCTAAATTATTGCTTCCTTGGTTATACCTTGCTTACCTGATCATCTGAATTTCTTATCCTCTCCCCCATTTTGACTACAGCAAATAGCAGGTAGGATGCACCTAATAAACTGGTCATCTTATCACCTACTCCCAATCAATTAGGCAGCATTGCTTGACTTGCTCGCCCTCAATTTGAGAATCTTCATATCTTTAAAGGACCATCCTATCTGCATAAAGACAAATAGTTTACAACTAGAGGTGATGAGAAACTGAATTTATACTAAGTTTAACATACCCAACTAAAATTTGAAGGTGTTAAACTTGGCATCATCTAGTGGCTTAGTGAAGATGTCAGACACTTGCTTGTCTGTTGAGACAAACTCAAGGGTGATGTCTTCATATTCCACATGCTCCCTAATTAAATAATATCTAATATCTATGTGCTTAGTCCTGCTATGGGAGACCGGATTCCTAGAAATAAGGATTGCACTAGTAGAATCACAAAATAAAGGAGTTCTACTTATCTAGAGGTTGTAGTCTTGAAGCTGGTGTTAGATCCACAGTAACTGAGCACAACATCTTCCTGTGGAGATGTACTCTGACTCTGTAGTTAATATTTCCACACTGGTTTGTATCTTGCTGCTCCAAGATACTAGTCTCCCTCCCAAGAACTGAAAGGTGCTAGATCTGCTCTTCCTATACTCTTTGCAGCCTGCAAAATCTTCATCTAAATAGCCAGTTAGTTCAAACTCCCCATTCCTAGGGTACCAAAGGCCAAGATCAGGAGTGCCCTTAAGAAACCTCAATATTCTCTTAGCTGCAGAGTAGTGAGATTCTTTAGGGCAAGCCTGATACCTAACACAAACACATGTTGCATACATGATGTCTGGCCTACTTGCAGTCAGATATAGAAGGGAGCCAATTATCCTTCTATATAAAGTTTCATCAACAGGTATACCTGCTTCATATTTGCCTATAGGCAAACTTGACCCCATGAGAGTTCTCATAGTGGAGGAATTCTCCATGCCAAATCTTAATTAACTCCCTTGTGAACTTAGACTGGGATATGGACAAGCCATCATCAGTCTGTCTTACTTGGAGGCCCAAGAAGAACTTGAGTTCACCCATACTACTCATCACAAACTTCCACTACACGTGTTTAGCAAACTTTTTGCAGAGGTTGTCATCAGTAGATCCAAAGATGATGTCCTCTACATTAATCTGGACTAGGATGATCTTACCTTTAGATTCCCTTAGGAATAGGGTCTTCTCTATTTCCTCCTTGAGAATTTCTTCTCAATAAGGAAACTAGACAATGTCTCATACCATGCTCTAGGGGCTTGCTTCAGCCCATATAGAGCTTTCCTAAGTCAATAAACAATATCAGGTGAGTTAGGAACTACAAAACCTGTAGGCTGCTCAATATAGACTTCTTCTTTTAAGTCACCATTTAGGAAGGTTGACTTCACATCCATTTGGTATACCTTGAATCCCTTATGTGCTACATATGCAAGGAATAACCTGATGGCCTCCAATCTTGCTACAGGGGCAATGGTTTGATCAAAATCAATCCCTTTTCTTTCCTGTACCCCTTAGCTACTTGTCTGGACTTGTTCTTAATTATAACGCCATATTCATCAAGCTTGTTTCTGTAGATCCACTTGACTCTAATGAAATTATGACCTTGAGGTTTAGGAACCAACTTCCAGACCCTGCACTTCTTGAACTGGTTCAATTCCTCCTGCATAGATCCAATCCAATGCTGGTATATGTTGGCCTCTTAAAACTTTTTGGGCTCCACTTGGGATAGAAAGCTTGAATACATGGCTGTGTTCTGACTTCTACTCCTTATCATTACTCCATGACTTGCCTCACCAATGATCTGGTGTGCTGGATGATCTCTCATATGTCTAGCTGCAGGTGGCAATCTTCTTTCAGCAATAGGGGCATCTTTTTGTTGATCTTCATCCACTCCCAGTGTGCCAAGTAGATCTTCTTGAGTATCCATATCTTCTTGGATGACTGGTGATGCTTCCTTGATGGTCAGCTTGTCCATTATCTATTCTGTACTTGCAGTACTATAAGAGGAACTAGGCAGTCCATTGTTAATCATGGTAGACTCATCAAAGACTACATGAACTAATTCTTCTACAACTTGGCTTTTCAAGTTGTAGATCCTATAGGCTTTGCTATGATTATTGTACCTAAAAAATATTCCATCATAGGATTTGGCAGCAAACTTACTCACATAGGACTTGCCATTGTGAAGCACAAAGCATTTACTACCAAAGATTCTGAGATAGCCCAAATTTGGTTTTTTGCCCTTCGAGATCTCATAGGGAGTCTTCTTGTGGCCTTTGGTGATAGAGGCTCTATCGAGGACATGACATGCAGTATTTACTGCCTCAGCCCAGAAATATTCTGGGAGAGATGTGTCTCTCAACAATGTTCTACCAGCCTCTATAAGAGTCCTATTTTTCCTCTCAACTATCCCATTTTGCTGGGGTGTTCTAGGAGAAGAGAATTCTTGATGAATCTCATGCTCTTCACAAAACTTTGTCATACTATCAGACTGGAATTTTGTCCCATGGTCACTTCTTATTTTGACCACAGAACATCCAAGCTCATTCTGAATTTGCTTGACAAATCTCATGAAAACAAATAAGGGTTTCATCCTTCTTCTTAAGAAAGAACACCCAAGTAAACTTGGAATAGTCATCAACTACCATAAGGGTGTAGAATTTCCTACCAAGACTGTGAATTGGCTTTGGACCAAATAGGTCCAAGTGCAAGAGGTATAAGCACTTCACAGAGTCTTTGGTCCCAGTACCCTTAAAGGAGACTTTTGTCTGCTTACCCTTTTGGCAAGTAGAGCAAATGCCCTCCTTAAAACACTTCACATTGGGACCATTCCTAACTATCTCTTTACTGAAGAGCTTGCCAATAGTCTTGTAATTCAAATGGGCTATTCTCTTGTGCCACTTGATACAGTAGGAGACTTTCTCATTTGCCACCAAACAGATAGGACAATCTGTGTCTAGACATAGAAAGTTCAAGCAATAAACATTTCCACTCCTAGTGCCTTTCAAGATGACCTCTTGGTTACTTGACCTCCTAATTATGCACTCATCCTTATGGAAGACAATTACATAGCCAAGATCAGAAAGCTGGCTTATGCATACAAGGTTGTGCTATAACCCTTCAACATAAGCCACCATTGTGATGGTGACTATGCCATTGGTGATATTACCATACCCTCTGGTTACACCTCTATCTGAACCTCCAAAGATGACTTTGGGTCCTTCTTTTATTAGAGTAAATGCCTTCAAGTTGCTCCTAGTTCCAATCATGTGCCTGGAACAGCCACTGTCCAAGTACCATATAGGGGTATGGAACCTTGAACTATCCTGCAATATACAAATTACTTAACCTTAGGACCCCAATATCTATTGGGTCCTAGGTGCATGTTAGCATGAAACTAAACATGTCCACCAACAGAATTTCTGACTGGTGGACTGACCCTAGCTCTGGCCACATTTGGATTGTGCCAGCAGTCAATGGAAAAGTGCCCTATCTTACCACAACACCAACACTCATGTATATTATATCTTCTTTTCTGTGAAGGCCCTACAGCTTAATGAGCTGCAACCTTAACAGGAGGAAGATGTACTGCAACATTTATCTGATTTCTTTCAGCCAGAATTTGACTAAAGGTAAGTCTTATAGCTGGCTGATTTTGTCTGCCCTAAGTGCCAGCAGCAGCTAGCTTCTTTTCAGAAAGCATGATTCTGATGGCTTTAGATATGCCTAGATCAGCCTGATTCTTAGACTTGCCCTTATTCAAAACCTTTGCTGTCAGATTCTGAGCCTTGGCTGTAGCAACATTCTTGAGAGTTGGTGTAAAAGCACCAAAGACAAATGGTCTAGATTGGGCCATTTGAAGTTTCTCATTGGCACCCTTGACTGCACACACCATGCCAAAACTTTCATCGTGACATTGAAAATCTTTGTTCACTCCAGATGAGCAACCCCTCTCCCAGTGACCATAAGAACTTTCTTGGTCATACCTGTTAGAAGGTATCAAAACTTTTCTGAAAAGAATGGGAGGCTTAGAAGCAATAGGCTACGGTGGGACTGGAGCTTTGCCCTTCCTTTTGGAAGGAGTAACTCTTGTGCTTCAGTCTATTAAGGGGAGGACAGTACTTGGCTTAGAATAGCTAGCCACTATTCTTTTCTCCTACTCAAGCTTATCTTCAAGCTCCCTGATAAGTAAATTCTTGTGCTTGATGGAGGCAACCTGAATGTCCAAGAGGGACTTCAGTTGGCTAATTTCTCTAGTTTTTTGGTCCAGCATATTTGTTGTTACAGTCTGCTGGGCAACTGCAAGCTTAAGAGATGAGATCTCTTTAGTTTTCTTCTTAGATAACTTCTTGACCTTCTTGAAGGCATTCAGAAGTTCTCCATACTTGTCAATCAGTTAATTGACATCTCCTTCAGATCCAAAATCTTCTTCACCAAAGGGTGAAGAGGATTTTGAGCAAGGACTAGTCTCAAAATCAGATAGATAAGCAGAGTCGGGTGATAGATGTACCTTGCTCTGACCAGGATGATCCTTGTTGCTTTCCTCATTAGTCATTGCCATCAGCCCTATATTGCTGTGGACAACTTCATCCACCTCTGACTCACTGTCTGACAGTGTCAGAGGGGATCTGATTCCTATCCTCCTTGGAGGATTAACTTCTCTTGTTGCAATAGCTTCATCTTTAGTATTAGCAGCAACTAGCCCAATATAGGCTTCCTCTTCTTCAAAACTAGAAGATGATGAGTCTGTCCAACTCTTTTCCTTCTTGGCAATGAAGGACTTTTCCTTCTTTCCTTTGTGTTGGTGGTGCTTCTTCTCCTCAGTCTCCTTTATCTTCTCTGGGCGTCAACTATCATATGCCCAGGCTTGCTGCAATAGTAGCAAATAACTTTAGAGGAGTTATATTTATTATGTTTAGAACCAAACTTATCAGTCTTGGACTGGTTCTGTTTGTGATGAGTGGAATTGGAAGGCCTTTTCTTCCAATACTTCTTCTTCACTAACCTCTGGAGTTGTCTGTAAAAGGCTGCAAAATCTTCATCAGACATGCTGCGGTCTGATGCCTCTGAGTCAGAGCTATTTGACTCAACTGGTCTCCTTAGTGGAGAAGGAATCATTTCCTTGCCTTTCCTTGTGCTTTCAGCTTTGAAGGCCAAGGAATTTACTTTGCCCAGTGATTTGTTGGAGGACCCCTCCTCCTTCCTAGCAGCCAGCTATATCTCATAGGAGAGCAGCTTCCCAAACAATATTTGGGGAGGGGTGTCAGTAAGCTTGGCCATCTCTCTTATGGCACAAATCTTAGTATACCAATCTCTAGTAAGAGATATAAGAAACTTGTCATTAATTTCATAATTATTGAAGACCCTTCCATAGGTCTTCTACTCATTTATGATCCCGAAGAATCTTTCATAACAAGTATTTATGTTCTCCTTCAGGATTTTCCTGAAAGCCTAATACTCTTGGTTGAGTAGAGACTTCCTATCATCTCTTACCTCATTAGTAACCTCCATGTAGACCACAAGGGTGTTCCACATTTTCTTGGAGGTCTGGCAGTGAACCAAGTTCATGAAGGTTGAGTCATCTACGACACTAGCTATGATGTTCTATGCTCTCTTGTCCAGGCCAGCTAGTATGACCTAATCTTTGGTCATTTTAGAGAGTGTCTTTGGTGTCTGGAAGTTGGGATCTAGAACAGAGATCTTCATGGGAATGATAGGTCCCTCCCTAACAGTTGAAAAAAATTCTTGGATCATAGGCTTCCATGAATAGCCTCACCCTCTCCTTCCATATTCCAAACTGCTCCTTTCTGCAGATGGGGAGTTTCATTGAACTCAGCTCTCTCTGGCTCTCTCCTAAGCCCATGACCACTTAGCAGCAACTAACTTAGAGGATCAGTCAGCTTTTTAAATCCTTTTTGAGCAACCTCCCTCTGATACCACTTGAAAGATTTTATTTTAAAGGTAGCTTGCAACCTAGGGAGGTGAATAGGCCTGCTTAGGTCTTTTGAGAGTCTTTTTAAATCACTTGATTGTTTCTTTAAGCTTTCAGCATATAGTGAACTAGAGCTTGTCCTTAGCACCTATAATTAAGAAAATAAAAGCAAACACAGAAAAGCATACAAGTATTTTATAGTAGTTCCCCAAAATTATGGCTACATCCACTCTCCTCCCACCTTGCAAACTTCCTGTTAGTCAAGGCACTTATCCAAACTAATGCTCCAAGGAGCTTACACCTCAGATCCCTCAGGATCTCTCAGTCTCCTCTAAGACTTACACCTAAGAAACAAAGGCCTACACTCAGTGATACATGTATCACATACCTCAGGCACGTAAGCCCTATCACTCAGACTATGGAGGATAGCACTACCTCAGAGCAAGCTTGCTCCTATAACTCAGAGAGATACAATGTCCAAAAGTTCAGGAAAAACTGCCCTACTTCTTTGTGAGTAAAACTCATCTACCTTAGAGAGATACACTCTGCTATAGCTCAGGAAAATTTGCCCTATCTCAGACCCAAAGGTCCTACAGCTCAGATCCAGAAGGATCCTACAAAGAGAAATAAATTTAACTTTGACATTGAAATTTCTCTGTGTCAACCACTTGAGCAGAAAACTTTCTGCTCAACCTCTCCTCACATCAGGGAAAGGATTTGCTGGAGGAACTCAGAAGATTACTCTGAACTTGCTATTGAAGGCTAAAGATCTTTTAATCTTGAGTCTTCAAACAGCGCACTGAACCTGCCAAAAGATGAAGGTTATTCTTTCTTCAGAATAATTTCTGAATATGCTATGACAGATGGAGACTTGCACAACTAACTGAACTTTTCTTGCTGGAGAGCTTAAGATCTTCACATGCAGCAATGGCGAAGAAGATGAAGATGGCTGCTCTCCATTTTGAATAATGTATGCCCTAAAAGTTTTTTTTGTCTTGGCCCTATCTCTTCCTTTTGTAGTTCGCCGATCAAAAACTCTTAGAGATCGGTGGGCCCCACCTGCAGCTTCCAGCTGCTCCTTGTGAAAGGAGGGGTTAGATCTTATTACTCTAGAGGGGGGGGGGGGAATAAAGTATTAAAACTTTGGTTCTTTTTAATTTTTATATCCGAGTAAAATAGTGATACCATATAATAGTTAAGAACAAGAAACTAGGCTAACTATTCCAGCAATCACAAACACAACAAAAAGCAAAATAAATAGAAAAGGAGCAACCAGATGACACAAGAAGTTTATAGTGGTTCCCCTAAACTTGGGTACATCCACTCTTCTACCACCCTTCATAGGAATCCACTAGCAGGTTTTGATCAGGTGACTGCCACCACAATATTTAATTCAGGTAGATCAGGAAACCCTTTAGGCTTTTGATCAGGTGCCCAAAAACAACTTCAAGTCTTTTGGAGGGAGACTTGGCAAGCAGACGAACTTTTGAAGGGAGTTAAAACCCTATATAATGGGGTGGAAAGAGTTTGATGGAAGTCTTCTCTTTTCTCAATACAACTTGAGAAGACTATGTGGATTCTTGTGTTGTCAAAGCTCCTTTTGAGAAGTTGAATGCTTCAGGGAGAATGGGCTTTGCTTAAAGGTGAGTAAGTCTACAGCTTGATCTGCCAAGGTCCAGGAAATCCAATGACTGATGTTGAAAAATATTTCTATAGATTTCTGGAACAGAAGTTGAAGACGTCTCTTGATTTTGATGTTTTGTTCTTCTTCAGTCTTGAGTATTGGCAGAGTAAGAAAGGCATTGAGAGAGAATGAAAGAGTCGATTGCTTGATGAAAGTTCTCTGTCAGTGCTTCTGATTTCTTCTCTCTCTCTTTGTAACTCTATGTCTCGAAAAAGAGAGGATCTCTTTTATTCTACTGCCAATTCAAAATTCTCTTTGAATTTTGAATTCTTTCCATAAATGCTGGTTGACCTGGAGAATTGAAAAAGGCTAGAATAAAAGCATTAAGGAGTTTCCCCAACTTTCCTTGATAGAATAAGTAAATAATTATTCTGATGAATGCCATATTTAATACAGCCAATAACGACTATATTCAGAAGAATATTTGCATTAAATACTCAGAATAATACTGCTAATAAATAGAGAAAATAAAGAACAGAAGAAGGGAAAACTCATTCTGAAACATAACAAAAAATGTCGAACGCTGAACGGAATTCATCGACCTGAGATCCAAGATCATCGACCAAAGGATTCCAGTTCGTCGACCTGAGCTCTACGAACTGCTAACTGATAAATACTTTCCAATTCTGCACTCTGAGTTCGTCGAGCTGAGAATCTATCTGAAGAAAACTAAACGTCGACATAAGCTCGAATATCATCAAGCTCAGTACAGAGAATTAACTCTGAGTTCGTCGATCTGAGATCGACGATCGTAGAGCTGAGTTCGAAGAATTTCGAACTGATCACTGTCTTCTGAAAACTTATAAGTCTGAGTCTCTGAGGTCCTTTGCTGGCTGGTCCAAGATGGTACAGCTAAAGGGACTTAGCCTACAATACTATGACTACTAGATATGACCCTGGCTATACAATGTGGTTCAGACTCAGCCTAACTTAGTGAACCTAGCCCAAATATAACTAGGGATCCAACAATCTCCCTCTATTTGGGTGAGGTCACTAATATAAAACAAAAACAAACATCATAAAGCAGAAGGAAAATACATCTGACATAACATAATATTCAACAGATATTTACAAGATTGTGCTTCATGACATAAACAAAAATTAGAGTTCAAAAGTCAATAAGAAAATAATAGAAAATAAACTCATTTTCTCTGCTTGGCTTTATCTTTATCTGATCCTTCAGCAAGTTGTTTGAATTTAATTTCCCTGTTAGGATTGGCAACTTATTTCTTTGACATGTACATATCAGATGCTCCAATCAGAGTTTGGGATGAAGTTCTGGGTACAACAGCTTCTAGGTGCAGTTTCATATAATCATCAACATTGAAAAACTTGTTAGCCTTAGTATACCTTTTTAATTCTTCTTTTATGTAAGCTGACGTAGTTGAATATTGAGATATGTCTTTGCCTTCAGATTTAGCTTTGTTGATTTGAGAAAGTCCTATAAGTTCATGGAATCTGGCCATCTTGGCAGAAGTCTCCTGTTCAGGATCAATAAAAGGAATAGGTGGAGACTCTAGCCTTTTTGGACTAGAACCCTGCATTAGTTCTTCAGTAGGCACTTTCTTAGAAGAATCTGGAGGTGGATTGCTTGTAGAAGACTGTTGTTGACTGCTTTGCCTGGGTTGTCTTTGATAGGTCCTTGTAACAGAAGCAGAATTCTAAGAAATGTTTCCTGAGGGGCCTGAAGATGGAGGAGGAGGAGGGTCTTTCCTGAAATGTCGAGGAGGAGACATGTACCTTCTCCTCTTCTTTATTTCTTTCTTCTCATTCTTTGACATCCATATCCATTGTGGCATTCCAGGATAGGGAGTGATTTTCTGCAAAATGTAATATGGAGTGTCATTATGAGGATTAGACTTTGTAATAGCCTTGGTGGGGCTTTCCTTTTCTTAGACACTTTCTTTTTATTGTCATCAGAATCTGAGTCATCATCTTGAACACCATCAGAAGATTCTTGAGGATTATCATACATAGCATCATTCTCAGCAATAACATCTTTTGGAATTTCCTTTTCAGCTAGAAGAGGGATAACTGGAGGAAGAATATCTTCAGTAGGATCTTCTATTTCCTGATCCATGTCCTCAGCAAGGATTTCATCAAAGTTAGGAAAAGGTGATGTAGAGAAGACAAAAGTGGGAGGAGAAAGAGCCTTGGGCTCAGAGAGATCATCCTCAGCCACTTGGATAAGCTCAGCCTCTGGAACTAAATTGAGTTCAGGCTCAGGAGCTTCCGAACTCTTTTTAATCTACTGCAAGGTCTCTGAAGTGATGGGGGCCAAATAACAAACAATATCTGCACATAATTGAAAAGAAACAAAAGGAAGACAGTCTCTGAATAAAAGATCAAAATGATTTAGAACTGGTTTCAGGTCAAAGTTTGGAGCAATGAAGCAATCTCCATAAAAAATTTCCAAGGGTTCTTTAGGAGTTTCAATATCAGTTTCCAAGAATTCAACAAGATCTGCATCTGTAATTTCTGTATCAAGAATATCAATATCGACATCTGAAACTACTATTGCAAAATCTTCAACTACTGCTATTGCTGGAGCTTCTGCTGCTGGAGATGCTGGGGAAACATCTTCACTGAGTATCTCCCCCTGCCTGGTTTCAGTGGCTACTGGAGCCAGGCTCCTGACAGAATAAGATGGGATAGGGAAGAGAGCAAGTTGAGCAGCAAGGGTTGAGATAGAGGAAGCAAGATGTGAGATGGCCTCTGCTATCATTTATTTCAAAAGAGGTGTGATGGATTCCAAGATGGAAGAGATGGAGGGTGAAGGGAATTCTAAGAATTCTGGTGGGGTTTGGGTAGAGACAGGTGGATTGATGATGGAAGATGATGAGGGATGACAATCTATCATTGGTGAATCTGAAGGTGATACAGAATTTCTTGGAGAGGAAATAAGATTGAAAGAAGGTAGTGAAGTTAGATTTTGGAGTGGAGTTATGTCTGCAAGATGAGATGGAAGGGGGGAAAGAGGTGGAGTAGCATAATCTGGAGATTGAGGTTGTTCTAGAAGTTGTTGTTGATGTTGTTGATGTTGTTGATGTTGTTGTTGAACTGGGGATGAAATGGGGGACCGAGGAGGTGTAGGATGATGTATTGGTTAAGAATGGTGGATGGGGATAGCAGGAGGTATAGGTGTAGGTGTGGGTTGATGTTCTGGAGCTGTAAAAGGTTGTTAGATGGGTGTGGAAGGAGTTGGAATGAGGGGAGGAGAAGGAGGAATTGAGCTGTCCTCTGTAGGGCGGGGGGTGGCTGTAACTGCCCTAGTACTCTCGGAAGTTTTTTAGGAGGAAACCCTCGAAGGCTTTGGGATGCTCCTCTCCCACCTGCCAAACAAGGCGCAGGTCAGCCTCTTAGAGGCGTTTATGAATACATTCGGGGCGACCGGTGATTCAGCTGCCTTGGCATGAAGGAAGATTCCAAGAATCCTTCCAAAACAAACTTCCTTCTTGTTGTTCTTCTTCCTAATCAGATTGAACAAAATCTTAGCCCAATTAACGACTTTCTTATTCACCACATCACACATCACTAAAAATTGATGTTTTGCAATGTGATCATGGGTTGTATGCTTGCCCAACAACACCTTACTGACTACATCTGCGAGAAACATATACTTGGCAGATAGGTGCTTCTTCAGCAATTTATTTGGGTTGTCTCCACAATAACCCATCAACGTCAACATTTCATCATATTCAGAAGATTCAAGTTCAATATCTTCTTCCCCATTTACTAGTCCAAAAATTTCAGTAAGAATGGCTGGGGTTAAAAGAACAGTGTTACCCGATATAGTTCCAACCATAGAGTCAGCATCTGGAGTAGATGAAGTATAAACCCATTCTCTTATTTCAGTTGCAGCAATCCTCATTCTGGTAGTCATTAGGTTCTTCAAATTGAGGTCTTCAAATAGCTGTTGAGTATCTATGAAGATCTGGTCTGATTTTTGAAATGAATCGAAATCGATGTCAAATCCCGTACCGAATTTCATTGTAGAAAGAGCGCCTGCTGGAATTGCCATTAGTCGCCTGCAATAAGAAAGCAGAAAGATCAAGTGCAGGGGAAAAAAGCACGAGATGGAGGTCAAAGAAAACTTAGATATAAGGTTTTGTCTGAATATGAAATGACAAACTCCATCCTACGAAATAAGAGAAATCTTCGATCTTAGGTCGACGAAATATTTTATTATCAAAAGAGTTCGTTGATCTCAGTCAAAAGAAGGGGAAAACTTTTTGTCGTTCTCAGGTAACCGAAAATTTATCTAAAGCCAGATCGTCGATCTCAGGTCGAAAAATGACTTCCATAGAGAGATCATCGATCTCAGGTCGACGAAAAATCTCAAGAACTTCCCTTAGTCCGTCGAGCTCCGTTCGACGAAATTTGGCAAATTATTCGACCACTGATAGAGAATTAAATTAAGGCATCACCATTCATCATGCCTAGATGATTCATAAAGGATAGATGTTTCTTATCATCCAAGGGTTTGGTGAAGATATCTGCCCTTTGCAAATAATTGGGGATGAAGGTAATATTAATTTTCTTCTTGTTCGCACACTCTCTAATGAAATGGTGTCTAACATCTATATGCTTGGTCCTAGAATGATGTACTAGATTCTGTGTTATAGATATAGCACTGGTACTATCACAAAAAAGAGTTGAATTATTTAAGTTATAACCATAATCCTGGAGTTGATTTTGTATCCATAACATCTGTGAACAACAACTTCCAGTTGCTATATATTGAGCTTCTGTTGTTTATGTAGACATAGATGTCTGCTTTTTACAAAACCAGGAGACAAGTCTAGCACCAAGGAACTGGCATGTTCCTGATGTGCTTTTCCTGTCCACTCTACATCCAGCAAAATCAGCATCTGAGTATCCAGTTAACTCAAATTCTGACTCAGTTGGATACCAGAGTCCTAGATTTGGGCGACTCTTTATATATCTTAAAATTCTTTTTAATAAAACTAGATGAGATTCTTTAGGGTTCAATTGAAACCTAACACAAAGACAAGTAGCAAACATTATATCAGACCTACTTGCAATGAGATATAGAAGGAACCCAACAATGGCCATATATAATTTCTGATCAACAAGTTTCCCTTGTTCATCAGAATCAACCATAACATTTGTATCCATAGGTGTTTTCTTAGTTGAGGCATCAACCATCCCAAACCTTTTAATCAGCTCTTTAGCATATTTGGATTGGGATAAGAAAATTCCATCAGGTGTCTGCTTCACTTGGAGACAAAGGAAGTAGGAGAGCTCACCTATGCTACTCATCTCAAACTTGGAATGCAAAAGGTTGGAGAACCTTTTGCATAGTTTGGGATCTGTAGAGCCAAATATAATGTCATCTACATATATTTATACTAAAAGAATTTTATCATTATGATGCTTGAAAAATAAAGTCCTATCTACCATGCCTCTAGAAAACTAATGCTCTAAAAGAAAGCTTGCTAAGGATTCATACCAAGCTCTTGGAGCTTATTTTAGACCATAGAGAGCTTTATGCAATCTAAAAACATAAGAGGGATGAGATGAAGAGATAAAACCTGGAGGTTATTCAACATAAACCTCTTCTTTTAGTTCTCCATTCAGAAAAGCACTCTTAACATCCATCTGGTAGACTTTGAATTTCTTGAAAGCAGCATAAGCAAGGAAGATTCTGATTGCTTCTAGCCTTGCAACAGGAGCAAATGTTTGATCATAATCAATGCCTTCCTCTTGCCTATAGCCTTGAGCAACAAGCTTTACTTTATTCCTTATGATTGATCCATGGGCATCAAGCTTATTCCTGAAAACCCACTTAGTTCCAATGACTGGGTAGTCTTTGGGTCTTGGAACTAAGTCCCAAACTCTACATCTCTAAAACTTATTGAGCTCCTCTTGCATGACAATAATCCAATGTGGATCTTGCTCTACATCTTTGATGGATTGGGGCTCAATTTGAGATATGAAGCATGCATGCATCATATCCTGGTGGAGTTAATGCCTTGTCTGCACACCAGCTGATATGTCTCCAATCACTTGAGATGAGGGGTGATCTCTACGTGTGATAAGTTCAATTGGTGGAGTTGGTTGAGCAACAGCCTGGGGAGTTAATTCCTTTGGTGGAATTGGATTAGCTGTGTTGGTTCAACATTAATATAAGCTTCTTCATCATCACTTTCTTCAATATCATGTGGAGGAGAGTGAGTAACTGCCTTATCTGTGAGGGTCAACTCATTCAGCTTTTCACATATGTTAGGTACCTGAAAAGAATTACTGGTAGAAGCTTGCTTCTCCATATTTAACATGTTAGTCTCATCAAACGAAACATGAATGGATTCTTCTATTTTTAAGGTTAATTTATTAAAAACCCTATAGGCCTTGCTTAATTTATAGTATCTAAGAAAAATTCTCATTTCAGACTTAGTTTCAAATTTTCTAATGTATTTCTTATTGTTGTTGTGAATGTAACATAAGCAACAAAAATTTTTAAAGTAATCTACTTTAGGTTTCTTCCCTTTAATTAGCTCATAAGGAGTCTTATTCTTAAGCTTGTGTATAAAACTTCTATTCTGTACATAATTTATTGTGCTTACAGCCTCTGCCCAAAAGGATGGGGGAAAATTAGCATATGCAAGTAATGTGCCTGCTAATTCAATCAGTGTTCTATTCTTATTTTCAGCAACCCCATTTTGTTGAGGTGTTCTAGGAGCTAAGAAGCAATGACTGATGCCTTCCTTCCTACAGAACTCTTGCATAAGAAGAGACTCAAACTTAGTACCATGATCACTTCTGATCAATGCAACTTGAGTAGAGTACTCAATCTGTATGATCTTGAGAAAGTCTGTAAGAATCTTAAAATTATCAGACTTTAATCTCAGAAAGAAAACCCAGGTGAATCTAGAGAAGTCATCTACAATTACGAAAGTATAAGATTTCCCTCCTAGACTTTGTACTGCTATAGGGCCAAAAAGGTCCTTATGTAGTAAGTACAGAATTCTAGGTGAGTCACTTATAGGTAATGATTTAAAGCTACTTTTAGTTTGCTTGCCTAACTGACAAGCCCTGCAAAGGCTTTCCTTCTTATAGGGGTAAGAAGGCAATCGTCAAACAAGGTTGTCTTTGGATAACCTAGCAATATTTTTTAGGCTTACATGCCCTAATCTCCTATGCCAAGGGTCATTATTATTACTAGTTAAGTTAAATAGACAGATTTCTGATTTAGCTAATTTGAAATTAACTAGGTAAATGTTTCCTACCCTAGTTCCAGTCAATACTACACTATTGTCTAAAGAAGTGATAAAATAGGAGGTTTTAGTAAATGATACCTTAAACCTTTCATCACATAACTGACTTATGGAGATGAGGTTGTGCTTTAGTCCACTTACATAAGTTACATTCCTGAAGGTGACAGCTCCAACTTTAACTTCTCCATAACCCTTAGTCTTTCCACAATTGGAGTCACCAAATATCACTTTTGGTCCTAGCTTTGCCTTGAAGTGAGTTAGGTTGGCCTTATTTCCTATCATATGCTTAAAACTTCCACTATCCAAATACCACTGTTGCTCTGTGGTAGAACAAACTTTTTCCTGCAAAACAAATTAGTCATTTTAGACCCAGGTTACCTTGGGTCCTTCTCTCTTCACATAATTAAAAATTGAAATGAAAGAGTATTCTTGTTGACTATTATAACCTAAAGGATGATACTTCCTAGGTGGAATAATCCATTGATTAAAGTTATTAAAATTTCTTGGTGGATTAAAGGTTTGAAAGGAATTAAAAGATCTGTTCAACTGATCTGTGTTCGACGAATTCAAATGAGTTTGTCGAGCTAAGTTTGATGATCGGGGTTGAGTTTGTTGAGATCCATTTAGAGAATGAAAGTATTCATTTTCTGGGCCCCAAAAACATCGATCTATGGTCGACGAACCATACTGGTTTCGTCGATCATAGTTCAGAGAATAGTTATAATACATGTTTGCGTTCAGAGTTCGTCGACTTGAGTTCGATGAACTGTACACATTTCGTCGATCTGAGTTTTGCAAAATCTGCTGAACATAGTTACTATTATTATTCTTATTACTTCTTTTCTTTCTCTTAGTTTTGTGTTTTAGGTCAGTTTGTTTAGGACTATTATTTTCTACTTTCTCTTTTCCCTTTTCAGAAACAAATTTAACTGGTGTGGTTAATATATTTTTATGAATTAGGGGGGTAGGATTGATGAAGCACCCAAGCCTAGCTTGCCATTCAATATGGCATTCACTGTGCTTGTAATGTCCATCAGCTTAAGGCTTCTCCCATTGAGAGATTCCTCAAGTTTCCTGGACTCACATAATTCAGTCTTTAGTTTTATGATTTGTTCATTAGCTAGTGTTAATTCATTCTTTAACTTATCATTTTCTGGCATTAAGTTATTCTGTTCAGTTAATTTTCTCTAAGTTATTTAATAACCTTTTCAGAGTTAATTAAATCTAAGCGCATTGTTTTAAATTCAGTTTTGAAATTATTAGAACTATAATCAAAAGATTAAAATACCTGATAAGCTTTTGATTCTGATACTTCTTCGTTTTCAGATTCATTTTCAGCATCTGAAGGGATGCAAGAGGCATTGATAGCCATGAGGCATATTTCCTTTGCCTTTGCCTCTTCATCTTCTTCACTGGAGGTTGAAGATGTGGATTCATCTTCTGTGTCAGTCCATGTTTCAGCCACAAATCCCTTTTCCTTCTTTTTGTGCTTGCTGGAAGAGGGCTTGTAGTAATGCTTGCTTCTGGATTCTTTTTCTCTTCTCCTCTCCTTCTTTTGATTCTCAGGACATTCAGACATGAAGTTTCCTAGTTTTTTGCATCCAAAACACACTACTTCTTTAGTGGGAGTTTTGTCATACCTGGGCTTGCTGTCATTTCTGGATGACTTTCTCCTGAAGTCCTTCCTTGCCATTTATAGAATCTCATTGCAAGGAGACTCATTAGCTCTTCATTGAATATTGGAGCTTCAGTCTCTTCAGCAGCTTTGCATGCAATGTTTTGTTCTTTTCTTGTTGGAGGAGAAGTTCTTTGCTCAACAGCTTCTCTGGATTTTATCAACTGCTCATAAGATTTGAGCTTTCCCAGGAGAGATTCAGTTAAAATCTCATTCAAGCTTTTGGCCTCTTTGATTGGCTAGATCCTGGTGTCCCATGAGCTTGGGAAGCACATTAGGATCTTGTCATTCACCTCTATGAGAGAGATGTCTTTGTCTAGTGTCTTCAGCTCACTGACGATAGAACTTAGTCTGTTGTACATATCACTAATAGATTCAACTTCATCTTTCTTGAAGTTCTCATACTATGAGATGAGAGTTAATCTTCAGTCCTTTCTCTCATCTACTGAGCCAGCAACCATCTGGTTGAGAGAATCCCAGATTGCTTTTATAGAGGTACATTCAACCACCTTTTAAAAAATGTCATCTGATATAGTTTGAGCCAATATATTCATGGATTTAGCATCTGCAATCTTGGCTTTCTTCCGGGCATCTGTCCACTCAGGTGGTGCAACATCATGAGTGTTTGAGGTTGAAGTTGAAGCAGTTGCTGTAGTTGGAGGTCCTGTCAAGATAGAATTAAATATATCCTCATCAATAGAGTTCATATACAACTTAATTCTTGCCTTCTAGATGGCAAACCTATTTAGGTTGCATACTGGAGGTCTGGTGCTTGCATAATACTTGTTTTGTGCCATTGTGATTGAGAATAGTTGGGAAGATAAAAATCTGATCTAACTGGATCTTGGTTCAAGTGTTAACTTGTACAACCAAACAAAAACACCCCTCTGATACTAATTGAAAGGAGGGGTTAGATCTGATTACTCTAGAGGGGGGATAGAGTATTAAAAACTTTGGTTCTTTTTAATGTTTATATCAGAGTAAAATAGTGATACCATATAATAGTTAAGAACAAGAAACTAGACTAACTATTCCAGCAATCACAAATACAACAAAAAGCAAAACAAATAGAAAAAGAGCAACCAGACGACAGAAGAAGTTTAAAGTGGTTCCCTTAAACTTGGGTACGTACACTCTTCTACCACCCTTGGTAGGAATCCACTAGCAGGTTCTGATCAGGTGACTGCCACTACAAGATCTGATTTAGGTCGATCAGTAAACCCTTTAGGCTTTTATCAGGTGCCCAAAAACCAACCTCAAGTCTTTTGGAGGGAGACTTGTCAACCAGACTAACTTTTGAAGGGAGTTAAAACCCTGAACAATTGGTTAGAAAGAGTTTGATGGAAGTCTTCTCTTTTCTCAATACACCTTAGAAGACTATGCGGAGTCTTGTGTTGTCAAAGATCCTTCTGAGAAGTTGAATGCTTATGGGAGAATGAGCTTTACTTAAGGGTGAGTAGGTCTTCAGCTTGATCTGCCAAGGTCCAATAAATCCAATGACTGATGTTGAAAAAGATGTCTATACATTTTTGGAACAGAAGTTGAAGAAGACTCTTGATTTTTGATGTTTTGTTCTTCTTCAGTCTTGATTATTGGCAGAGTAAGAAAGGCATTGAGAGAGAATGAAAGAGTCGACTGCTTGATGAAAGTTCTCTGTTAGTGCTTCTGATTTCTTCTCTCTCTCTTTGTAACTCTATGTCTCGAAAAAGAGAGGATCTCTTTTATTTTACTGCCAATTAAAAATTATCTTTGAATTTTGTATTCTTTCCATAAATGCTGGCTGACCTGGAGAATTGAAAACGGCTGGAATAAAAGCATTAAGGAGTTTCCCCAACTGTCCTCGATAGAATAAGCAAATAATTTTTCTAATGAATGTCATATTTAATGCAGCAAATAACGGCTATATTCAGAAGAATATTTACATTAAATACTCAGAATAATACTGCTAATAAATAGAGAAAATAAAGAACAGAAGAAGGAAAAGCTCATTCTGGAACAGAACAGAAAATGTCGAACGCTGAACGGAATTCGTCGACCTGAGATCCAAGATCATCGACCAAAGAATTCCAGTTCGTCGACCTGAGCTCTGCGAACTGCTAACTGAGAAATACTTTCCAATTCTGCACTTTTAGTTCGTCGAGCAGAGAATCTGTCTGAAGAAAACTAAATGACAACCTGAGCTCAAATATCGTCGAGCTCAGCAAAGAGAATTAACTCTGTGTTCGTTGATCTGAGATCGACGATCGTCGAGCTGAGTTCGAAGAATTTCGAACTGATCACTGTCTTCTGAAAACTGGTAAGTCTGAGTCTCTAAGGTCCTTTGCTGGCTGGTCCAAGATGGTAGAGCTAAAGGGACTTAGCCTACAACACTAGGACTACTAGACATGACCCTGGCTATACAATGTGGTTCAGACTCAGCCTAACTTAGTGAACCTTGCCCAAATCCAACTAGGGATCCAACACCTTGCTTTAATGAAAGAAGATATACAGTAGCTTCACGGCATGTTTTGCCATGTAGAGTAGCTTCCCCGTTTCTATTTTGACCTTAGTTGACTTTGTTGATTTTGCTGACGTCAACACCTGTGGACTAACCCAAAATCGAGAATCTGAGAATAGGCGTTGAGTGAGTAAGCATCACTCAATGCCAAAACACTTAGACAGATTCACTGTCTCTTGGCGTTGAGTGAGTCACCTTCTCTCAATGCCAAACTACTTAGAATATCAAGTCTGATTCTAGGTGTTGAGTGATTCAGCTCCACTCAATGCCAATCTTGCTTTATCAGCTTTTAGTTACTTTGCGTTGAGTGTGTGAGCACCACTCATCGCCAAATACCATAGACAAAATTTTGTCTTCACTAGGAGATGACAGCGTTGAGTGAGCAACCTCCACTCAACGCTTTTGCCTTAACCATTTTCTTGCCTTGCAGTATCTTAGGAATTGTGAGCGTTGAGTGAGTACGCCTCACTCAACGCTTTCTGCCTTAGCCAAAATTTTGCGTTTAAAACCACTGGCTTAGACTGTCTTACTTTGAACTAAGTTCGACGAATGGTGAACTGAGCTCGACAAACTCTGAACTAAGCTCAACGAACTCTAAACTCAGTTCAACTCACAGCTTTTTTTTGTATGGCATTGAGTGAGTTGACTTCACTCAACGCCTTTGGACTTGGCCATTTTCTCAGCTTGCCACTACCTTATCTTTGACTGCATAGGATTCACTCAGCACTATAAGCCATCTAGCTTTGAGTGACTGATCTTCACTCAATGCAAGTGGACTTAGACAGTTTTTTGTCATCCCACACCTTAGGTAAGTGTTTACCTGACTTAGCCACTTAGGCTACCTGACCTATCATAGTCATCTATAGACATGTGTGTATTAATGATAATATTGACTTCACTAAAATCCAAGACATTGTGGGCAATTGACCCAATAATAAGCTACTTCATTGTAGTATGACTCAACTTCTATGATAGCCCAGATGAGGAGGGAATTCAATCAGCTGAAGACAATCTCTATCAACCAAATAGGAACCATCAACTAGAAGAACAAGATCATCAAGGATCTTAAAGAGAAAGTCCTCAAAGAGAGGATGCTGATAGCTGAATTTTCCAAGCCCAAGACAGTGCTACCACAGATTGACTCCTTCACCTCTTAAAATAATAAGAGGGGATTTGAATTCAAGTGGAATACTATAGCTGACCATTCTAAAAGGAAAGGCAAGGCTCCAGTTGTGCCTCAGACCACCTTTCAGAAGGTTATTCTCCCTTCTAATAGATATGAACATGATAGTATGTATAGTCACTGGAATAATGGAAGTTCTTCTTGTAAGAGTACAAGTGTACCTTATAATGGAAGAAGAAGGGGCATGAGGTTGAGTGCACTAAATGCTCACATGAATAAATTCAATTGGTCCATCATAGAACATTTGTGTTTGGTGCTGCAACACCCACTTTGAAGGGTTAGGTTGTGGCCACCCCAATTTCCTTCTACAAAGAGTCAGGCTATGAGCAGGACTATAGGTAAGCCTCACTTGGCTATTTTTGATGCATCAGCACCATGTCTGCTATAAAGAAGGAAATTTTTACTGTACATCAGGATAAACCAAGTGTATCAACTGGCAGGATAACTTTCAGTCAGATTTTTACTGAAAGGAACAAGAAGAGGGCTGCTACACTTTCTTATGAATAGAATAGCGTTTATGGTTTACATACATCTATGTCTGTTCAAAAGAGGAGATATAATATTTATGAGTGTTGTTGTTGTGGCAAGGTGGGACACTTTGTCATAGACTGTTAAAACAACCCAAGTGTGCCAAGTGCAAAGTTGAGACTTCATGTTAAGGATGTTGTAGGAAGAAGTGTTCAATTTTATGCAAACATGGACCAAGGACCCAAATCCTTTTGGGTACCTAAGGTAAACTAAATATGTGATTTCAGTGTAGTCCAAGTACCCATCAAATGCCAATATGGTACTTGGACAGTGGAAGTTCCAAACACATGACTGGGACAAGAAGACATCAAATTGCTATACACTAGTGAGGAATGGACCCAAAGTAATTTTTGGTGGTTGAGGAGTCACCAAAGGCTATGGTATGATCACCAATGACATAGTTTTCATTACAAAAGTGGCTTATGTGGAAGGATTGCAACACAATCTAATCAACATAAGCCAACTCTATGATATTGGCTATATTATTGTATTCCATAAGGATAAGTGTTTGGTTAAGAGATCAAGTGGCTAATAGATCATTCTAGCGGGCACTAGCAATGGAAATATCTATTATTAAATTTCCTATGCTTAAATTCAAATTCTCCTATTTTCTTAGATGCAAATGAGAAAGACTCTTATTGTGTATAATGATACAAGAGGCTTGCTCATTTGAATTATAAGGCAATCAACAAGCTCTTCAATGAAGTGTTGGTCAGAAATGGACCCAATTTGAAATGTACTAAAGAAGGCATTTGCTCTGCATGGCAAAAGGACAAACATATAAAGAATTCCTTTAAAAGTATGGGATCCAAGGATTCTGAAAAGTGTTTATACCTCCTATATATGGACTTATTTTGTCCTATGTCAGTTCATAGTCTAGGTAGGAAAGTCTACACACTTGTGATAGTTGATGACTTTTCAAGATTTGCATGGGTATTCTTTATTAAGAAAAAACCTGAAACCTTTGATAGTTTTGTGACCTTTATCAAGCAAGTACAGAATGAAAAGGGCTATACTGTGGTCAAAATCAGAAGTGAGCATGGCATAGAGTTTCAATCTAAAAGAATGACTGTAAAGAACAAGGTATTTTTCATGATTTTTCTTCTCCAAGAACACCCTAGAAAAATGGAAATGTTGAGAGGAAAAATTGGACTCTCATAGAGGCTAGGAGGACTTTGCTTATTGACACTTCTCTCCCAAAATACTTCTGGGCTAAGGCAGTGAACACTGCTTGTCATGTCCTAAATAGAGCCACTATCAACAAGTATCACAAGAAGACTCCCTATGAGATTATGAAAGTCAGAAAACCAAATCTTGCTTATTTCAAGATCTTCGGAAGCCAATGCTTTATGCTAAATAATGGGAAGTCCTACATGACAAAATTTACTACAAAATACTATGAGGGTATTTTTGTTGGTATAATAACCATATTAAAGCCTGTAGGGTCTACAACTTGAAACATCAAGTTGTAAAAGAGTCAATTAATGTAGTATTTGATGAGTCCTCTATGATTCATAGTGAGCTGTCAAGCTCCCCTAGAATTGTTGGGGTAGAGTTGAGGATGGACGAGTTGAGCATGTAAATTCTCCCCAGAACGAATTACATGACCGATGGAAGGTTTTATGCCCAGAACAATTGCCTTGCAGTAGCATAAGCACACAGGCTAATTTGTACATCAATTCGCTTATTCTGGCGGCTAATCTTTGATATCAAAAATGCCAACCCAAACAAAAGATTATAGAAGTCATAAATCACAATAAGTATATGTCTAAAACAGTACATTAACAATAAGAAACTACATCAGTTCCTTTAATATCAGAGTACAAAAAAATTGCCCGAGGCTACATCATAATACTCACAACACACATCAGTCACCAGAGGACGAGAGGGTATCATCATCTTAGTCCATGTCCCCCTAGCCTGGCTGTCCTCCGGCACAAGGAGCTGCTGCTGCTTCAACTGCGTGGTATCCTCCTAAAAGGGTAGATGTAGTAACTATTAGTCATAAAGACTAAATGGTTATAACGTCCGCTCACCCTAGTGACTCTTAGGCACCGGGCGAAGGAAGAGAAGGTGGAGCTCAATATAACAGTAGTATATAATCAAACAAGTGGCAAAGAGCGTTATTAATCAACAGTTTATGTATATATCAGCATATATATACTAATCAAGTATCAACAGTAAACATCACTATATAAGGAGGCAATTTATACTATCAGTTTATTTATCATAAGAGCAGTAATTAACTTGGCTTATAAAAATGCCCATACAAATTTATAAGTTAAGGATCAGGTGCATCAAAGTAACTCATTATATAAATATGCCCGCACAAATTTATATGATGGAGATCTCATGCGGTGCAATGCAATATGATGACTCACCCATGCACACACTCTCACACACTTACTATGTCGATATAAACATTTAGTTCTCACTTTTCGAGCATGTAACTAACCTCTCACGCATTAACTGTTGTGATCAAACAGTGACAATAGAGCGGGCGTATCCACTACTAGACGGGAATCCACACTACTAGGCCAAGGCCTCCATACGCCTCAACACTAAGAAGACAATAGTGGTGCTCATAGGTACTACGACTCAGAAGGGGTCTCGGGTTGATGTGCACCAAGAACCCAACCCAACTGAACTATAACTGGTACGGAAGGAGTCTTCGTGAGCGTATCACCGAAGAACCAAATGCAACTACCCAATGGCATGGAGGGAGCCTTTGGGAGTGAACACCAAAGGACCAAGCCCAATCGCCGGAGGTCTATCTGCCAGCTCCCGTCCGTGTGACAACTGGCGAGCCCGTAGACCTGCCACCAAATCCTGAACGCAGGATAGTATAACATGTGTCAACACCCACCCAACCCATGTAATTCACATTTACCATGCCATCATGTATTCAAGGGGTCCAAATGGGCCCTTCATATCTCAACTAACACCATGCTCCAAGGCACTCAATGATACACCTAATACATAGGTGACTGTTCACCTTAATTACTACTTCAGTCCCTCACGACTACCCGTATAGAGTTAATATAACTCTAAGAAGTGGACTACACCATTCATCTCTTCAATACTTGAGATCAAGGTTCAACTCATCATATGGCCAAGGGGGGGGGTATACCTCATCCAACCCCTTTTTTTATAATTTATCATATACATATACATTATATCATTTCAATCCTCTCCACTGAACTTTGTTTCACAAACCTCTGCGTACTTGCAATAAGTATTGTTTCCAAAATTCATTAATCATGCAAGGGGTGATCACATTATCATCAACTATTTATCATCCATTCTCCTGAGTAATCAAATCATCAAATATTAATACATCATGTCTATATGCTATAGATTAAAAAAAACTGGCATTCAGAAAGCTGCAGTCCCCCAAATATTACGAACAACCCCAAAATCGGAAAGATATTTCAACTTTCATGCTGAGCCTGGGGTCCAACTCCAAATCCATCACACCTCAAATTTGGTTTCAATATGGCTGTGTACACCTAGACAAAACAAAACGTGTACCTTTATTATTACATCACAATAACTTTGGCTGAACATTCACGGAGCTACAAAACTCCCCTGAAAACATGTAACCATATGTTGGAAATGTCTTTCTGAGGGCTACAACTTTCATGTTGTTGAAACTTGAGGAAACTGGATGGTCTGTATTTTTATTCGCAATGGTTTACTGGTCTCTATTCTTTGGAGGTTTGGCATAGAGAACAGAGTATTGAAGCTTGAGGAGATCGGGCAATCTGTTATCTAGTCGCCAGTGATCTGCTAGTTTCTATGTCTTGGTAGTTTGTCTTTAGCAAACAGTTGTTGCGGTCTTGTGGCTACCCACGATTGTGGTCATGTTCTTCCCACAACAACGATGCGTAGGTTATCCTCAGCAGTGGTCTGGAGGTTAGCCACAGCAGCGGTCTAGTGGTTAGCCGCAGTAACAGTCTCGAGGTTAGCCACATCAGCGGTCTAGAGGTTAGCCGCATGAATGGTCTGGTGGTTATCTATAACAGTGGTCTGGAGGTTACCCATAGCAGTGGTATAGAGGTTAGCCACAATAGTGGTATGGAGGTTAGCCACAATAGGAGATTAGCAGCTTACCAGGAAATGTATTCTCGATTGTATAGTCTTTCATTTTTACAGTGTCAAACCGCATAGCCCGCACTGTTTGTTTTTAGTCCCACATCACTTGTTGTATTCTCTCATCTCCCTCATTTTCTATAAATAAGGGGCATACATTTGTATTATTTACCTTTTTGGAGCAATAAAATTTGTCTTTTATTTAGCTCTTTTTACATGGTATCAAAGTGAATCGATCTTGTGCTCCTCTTTGCTCGCGGTTTCTTTTTTTAACCGCGTACGGTCTCTTTCCTATGCACCCTCCCTTGCTAGTCGCTCTTCTTTGCGACCTATTCCGTTCGCGCAGCCTTTGAGGTCTCTTTCCCGCATGTCATTCCTTTCTAGTCACTCTTCTTTGCGACTTGTTTTGTTCGCGCGGCTTTTTTCTCTGATTGTGTTCGCACGAGTTATGTTTGTCTACCTGTGCAGTTTCATGTTACTTTCTATGGACACTCCTACTCTCTCTTTTTCTTCTAATCTATTTGTTGCTCCTTATCTTTCTAATTCATCTTTTTTTGCTTCTCGTATTTTGGGTAATACTTTGAAGCTTACTGGTCCCAATTACCCCAGGAGTTTGTCCTTTGTTTTCCTCTTATGCTATCAGTGTAAGAGCCACCATTTAATTGATGATCCCCCTGCTTATAGCTCTACATCTTTCGATGTTTGGGATGCTAGTGATGTCTTGGTGTGAACATGGTAAGCCAATATTTGTATGATGTGTGTCTTCATGTCATTCGACATGATATGATAGTCAAGGCTTCCTGGATTCATCTTACTACCTTATATTCCAAGGGTGCAAAGACTTCACGCATCTATACTTTATATGCAGATCTTTTAGCCCAACCTATCATGACTCCGACTGAGGCCTATCAAGAAGTTCAAACTCTTGGTGCTGAACTTCTTCAACATCGACCAGTTTCTGTAGACTCGCTGAGCAACACAAACACTTTCAAGAATTTCTTGTTGTTTGCAACATGCTTCGTCTTCCAGAATCTTATGATATGACTCGACAACAGATTATTGGAGAGAATGACACTCTGACTCTAGATGCTACTACTGCTCGCATCTCTGCCGTTACACGCTTCTTCAACGTCCTTTACTTACCACTCCTGATATTGTTGCTCATTTTGTTCATCATGATATCTCTGGTGGTCGAGGGGTTACTCTAAGTATCTCTGCTCTCATTGTGGCATGGTTGGTCACCTATTTGATCGTTGTTGTACCAAAAATCCTCATCTTTGCCCTGCTTTGGCTGACTCCCCCTCCAAGGAGTCTGCTTCTTCTCTTGCTACATCTTCGGGTGCTGCTTAGTTGGCCACTACGGGTAGGTGGCTTATTGATTCTTATGTAACTAGTCGTATGATAGGGATTTCTCGTGTTTTTTCTTGATTAGACAAACATAACAGGTCCCCTCCAGTTCTTATTGTGGATGGTTCACCGTCTCCTATTTGTGGATATGGCATTGTGCATGTCACTCCTTCTCTCCAGCTTGAGAACACCACTTAAGTCCTGAACTTTCCTTGCAACCTTCTTTATGTTCCTTCTCTTTGCAAAAAGTTGAATTATGTGGCTATTTTTGTTGCATCTACTTGTACTTTTCAGAATCCTCACTCCAAGGAGACGATTGCTACTAGGACTAAAAGCGGCGGCTTGTTCTACCTTGATAACATTTCGGCCTTTTCTACCTCTTCTTATCTTCTTTAGTGACATCTTCACCATAGGCATCCTCGTCGGATTGTTCATCAGCTTTTGCCTGATCTACCTCGGGGGGACTCTTCTCTTCACTGTGAGGCTTGCTAGTTTGGCAAACATTATCATTCTACTTTTCCAGCTAAGCACGGACGTAGTTCTTCTCGTCCTTTTGATCATGTTAATTCGGATGTTTGGGGTCCTGCTCTTATCCGAACTATTAGTATAGGTAGTTTCTATTTTGTTACTTTTATTGATGACTATTCTAGATGTACATGGTTGTATTTGTTATAAGAATGCTTTAAACTTTTTTCATTTTCACCGCGTTCTATAATGAGATCCGTACAAAGTTTGATATCCCTATTATGATACTTCACACTGATAATGCTAAAGAGTTTCTAAGTTATCAGTTTACATTGTTTTGCAAGCATTATGGCATTGTACATTTAACTAATTATTCACACACCTCTCAACGGAATGGCGTTGCTGAACGCAAAAATCGACATCTCCTGGATGTCACTCGTAGCCTACTCACACATATGCTTATTCCCTAGTCCAATTTGGGTCATGCTATTTTTATTTCCTATTTCCTCATCAATCGAGTTTCGTCTTCGATTCTCAATGACAAAACACTATTCTCTATTCTGTATCCTGAAGTAAATATGTTTCATTTACCTCCTCATGTCTTTGGATGCACTGCGTTTGTCCACTCTCCTTCTTCTGGTCACAACAAACTCTCTCCTCATACTATAAAGTGCATATTTCTGGGCTATTGTCCGACACAGAAAGGTTACAAGTGTTATGATCCTATACTCCGAAAATTATATGTTTTCACAGACGCCACCTTCTTTGAGGATGCTCCATTCTTTTCTACTACATCTCCTCTTTCACAATCTGATGATTCTTATTTTACTATTGTATCTGCACCTCATCCTGAGCCCGCCCTTCCATCTTCTCCACCTGTCTCTAGTTCTTCGGATGAGCTGCTGTCGACAGCCCCTGGGTTAGCATTCTTTTCTTTGGATGGATCTAATACAGTAGACAGGTCCAATCTTGATATTTAGATTTCTCATCGGAAGGTGATCTAACTTGCACTCAACATCCCATTCGGGATATGGTTTCTTATGTGTGACTATCTCCTTCTCGCAAAAGCTTTTCTCTCGCTCTCTTGATCAATGCTATTCCAACCACCTATCAAGAAGCTCTTTCTATTCCGTATTAAAAAGCCACTATGGATAAGGAGATGAAAACTCTAAATGAACGTTGTAATTGGACTCTTGTTCCTACCCGTCTAGGTCCTGATATGGTTGTTTGTCACTGGGTCTTTGTGATCAAATTTCTTCCTGATGGTACTAGTGACTGTTACACGGCTCAACTTGTTTTCATGGGTTTTACACAGACATATGGTGTGGATTTCCTTGATACCTTCTTTCCTGTTGCTCGGATTACTATAATCTATGTTCTCTTTTCTATGGCTGTCAACAACGACTGCGATATGTCTCAGTTGGATGTGAAGAATGCATTTATTTATGGTGATTTGCTGGAAACAGTCTATATGGAGCAAATTCTGGGGTATATTGCTTAGGGGGAGTCTCAGGTATGTAAACTGTGGAAGGCTATCTATGGTCTTAAGAAAAGTCTAAGGGTTTGGTTTGAAAGGTTCAACGAAGTTATTTCTGTTATTGGGTTTGCTCGGAGTACTACAGATCACTCTTTGTTAATTCGCAAAACCTCGGGTGGTCTTGTTCTTCTTACGATTTATGTGGATAACATTATTCTTGCAGGAGATGATAGAAAGTGTGTTGATATGACAAAGAAGTATCTTCTTCAGTAATTTGTTACCAAAAATATGGGGTTTCCAAAATATTTTTTGGGGATTGAGATATCCAGGAAGCCCGGTTCCATAGTTTTTTCACAGCGAAAGTACGCATTTGATCTCTTAAAAGAGACCAGTCTCCTTTGGGCTAAACTTTCTTGATCTCCAATATCTATTGGAGATTACAAGTGTTAGAGTGAGGACGCACCTCTTCTTGAAGATGTCACTAGATACAGACATCTTGTGGGGAAACTCATTTATCTAAAAGTTACAAGACCGGATATTTGTTATGCAGTGGGAAGAGTGAGCCAATTTATGCAAGCTCCCAAGGAGTGTCATCTACAGTCAGCTATAAAGATCCTATATTCTGTGAAAGGTGCTCTAGGAAAAGGACTTTTGTTTTAAAAAAGGGGATATTTGAAAACTGAGGCCTACTCTGATTCTAGCTATGCGGATAATGAGGAAGATAGGATGTTTACGTCTTGGTTCTATACCTTTATTGGAGGGAATCTGGCCAGCTGGAAGAGCAAGAAACTGATTATAGTTTCCAGGTCAAGTGCGGAAGTAAAACATGGCTCTAACAACTTGTGAGCTGAAGAAGTTATGAACACTTATGTTCGATTTTGCAGAGGTTTATGATCATCCCCTACCAATATTCTGTGATAATAAGACAGCCATATATATTTCGAGGAATCTAGTGTTTCATGAGAGGATAAAGTATATTGAAGTCGATTGCCACTTTATCAGAGAGGAGATATTGAAGAATCAAATCTGCACACCATTTGTTACCTCAGAGAGAGAGCTAGTTGATTTCTTCACCAAAACAGTTACTCCTTTTGGGGAAGTTTGTAGCAAGCTGGGCATGGTTTGACAAATATGCTCCAACTTGAGGGGGAGTGTTGAAACTTGAGGAAACTAAACAATCTGTATTTCTAGTCACAGCAGTTTACAGGTCCTTGTGCTCTGGCGGTTTGGCATAGAGAATAGAGTGTTGAAGATTGAGGAGACCGGGCGGTCTATTATCTAGTCATAGCGGTCTGCTAGTTTCTATATTCTGGAAGTTTGGCTCAATAAATAGTTGTTGCGGTCTTATGGCTACCCGTTGTTGTGGTCATGTTCTTCCTACAACAGCGGTTTGGAGGTTAGTCACAATAGCGATTTGTAGGTTAGCAACAACAACATTCTGGTTGTTAGCCTCAACAACCTTCTGGAGGTTATCCACAACATGTTTTGGAGGTTTTCCACATCAGCGGTCTGGTGGTTAGCCGCAACAACGGTCTGGAGGTTAGGCACAATAGTGATCCAAAGATTAGTCGCAACAAGAGATCAGCAGCTTACAAGGATATGTATTCTCCATTGTATAGTCTTGTGATTTGGCAGTGTCAAACCGCATAGCCCGCACGACCTGTATTTATTCCCATATCGCTTATTATATTCTCTCATCTCCCCCATTTTTTATAAATAGGGGTCATACATTTGTATTATTTACCTTTTTGGAGCAATAAAATTTGTCTTTTATTTAGCTCTTTTTACACATGTTGAGCTCAAGGACTGAATCAGACAGGATCATACCTAAAATCGAGCTTGAAGTCTGTTGTGCACAGAAAAATAGATTTTTGTACAGCACTTTTGCATGCATCATAAAGATGGAAGAACATCATTGGTTCATCTCCTTCCTCCAGCCATCATGCAAGACACAACCAACGTATCTCTTCCCTTTCTCCCTCATTAGACCACAGTTCTTCACGAGATCAAGTCCACCATCTTCATAATAAAGAAAGGAGATGATTGAAGACATTCATGTAGCGATCGGTGCCCTAAAATTAAAGTTCTAGCGTGGTTCCTTCCTAGGAAATCTCCATTAAACTCCCAAATCAAGACCTTTTGAGATGATGTCTCTCCTACACTTTGGATCTAAAGATCTAGCACCAGGGGAGAGGGTAGGAAGTTCACCTAGTTTTTAGGTATGGATCGCATCCTTCTCCTTGGCGGCATATTCAGTTTCCTCGCCGGTATGTTCTTCAGGAAGATGGTTCAACCTGTTGAAAGGAATGATGTTTGGGGCTAGGTTTCGGTTGATCCTTTATAAAGGAAAGACTTATGGTTAAATATCGCCTTGCCACGTGTTGGAACACCCTATTACTAATTTGGGTAAGGATCATTATGTGCTTAGGAATTTTTTTTGACCTTGCTGTATAGTTTGATAGGTCAATTAGAATGAGTCTTAGGGTTAGTGCTTAGGTTTGAAAGATTCCCTCAAAACCTTCTAAAGATCAGGATTCAGTGCTGAGGACCAAGAAAATTTTAATCGAGCTCAGGTCGACGAAACGTCGAACTCAGGTCGACTATCTCTAAGCTCAGTTCAACGAGTCGTCAAACTCGGTTCGACGATCTTCGAGCACAGGTCGAAAGTTCTGTCTCTAGCAGTAATCCAATCTCTGAGCTCAGGTCGACGATAGTTAAGCTCAGGTCGACGATTTCTGTCTCAAGTCTAGATCCAGTCTCTGAGCTCAGGTCGACGTTAGTCGAGCTCAGATCGACGCTTTTCTGAAGAGATTGACGATTTTAGGATTCAAATTCAGGACAGATATGGAATTCATTCAGACTTATTTTCATCATTTATGGCAAATGATTTTGTAGTCGTTTCAATCAATCTGGAGTAAGTTTCAAAGAAGACTAATTGGAATGTTTCTTAAGGACTTTCCTCCAGAGGCAGATATTAGTTAAGGTAGTCATTTATGACTGATTAACGGCTATCAAGAAGTCTGAATTTGATATACTCCCTAGAGAATCATTCTGAAAAAAGAGCACAGACAAGATTTGAAAAAGAATACAGAAGAGAGAATAAGAAAATTATTCATCAAGAATTCATCTTCTGGGAATAGACTCAGTAGACAAAAGTTTACAGAATTACTGAGTCAGAATTCTTCAAGAACACAAGGAACATTACTGTGAAGGAGATCATCTGCTATTCTACTCCTTCAAGCATCAAGTGTTCAAAAGCTTCTTCATCAAGGACTCAAGACATCACACATTTCAGCATCTGCTAAAATCATCTATTGCTGAAGATCTGAAGCAACTGAAGGCATATCACCCTAAGAAAAGCTCATCTTCTTGACCCTTACAGATCTCAGGGGGAGCTTTGAAAACATCTTCCACTTGTCTTCTCTCAGATTATTGACAGAGAAGAACAAATCAACCTTTTTGTTTTTCTTTATTCCTTTGTAAAAGGGTTTCTCAAAACTCCCTTCAAAAGTTTTGTGGCTGGTTTCTGAGACCTTGTCAAAACTCAGTGGTGGAAAGACACCTTATCAAAAAATCTAGGTTTGGTTTTTGAGCACCTTATCAAAAGCTCATTGGTGCCCAGGACACCTAATCAACTATTCCTGTAGTGGATTCCTACCTAGGGTGGTAGAAGAGTGGATGTACCCAGGTTGTTGGGGAACCACTATAGCTCCTTGTGTCATCTGGCTTGCTGTGTTTTGTTTTTGTTGTGTGCTGTGATTTCTTATTTCATGCTTACTTAGTTTTTCTTTTTGCAAGCACCTTACACATATACATAAATCAAGACTTCTACTACTTTGCAGTTTTAAATTGTAAATTATTTTAAAATACTTTATTCACCCCTCCCCTCTAGAGTAAAGGTAAATCTTACACTCACTTTCAATTAGTATCAAAGGGAGGTTGGTTACTCAACAACCGAATCTTCAACAGATTGGTTGAACAGGCTAACACCTGAACCAAAAGATCCTTGATAAGATAAAACTTCTATAAAGGGTTATTATTTGTATTATACTTATTTTCATAACAAAAACATGGCACAAAACAAAGATTATGCTAGCACCAGACCTCCAGTGTGCAATCTTTCTAATTTTGCACTTTGGAAGGCATGGATAAAATTATATATGAATTCTATTGATGAGGACATCTAAAACTCTGTTTTGACAGTGTGTCCAAGACCCCCAGTAATTACAAGTACAAGTGTTGTTCCACCTCCTTCAGGAACAGATGCAGAAATAAAGAAATGGAAAGTTGCAGATGCAAAGGCTATGAATATCCTTGCTCAGACTATGTCTGATGAGATATTCCAAAAGGTGGCGGAATGCAGTTCAACAAAAGATATATGGGATAAGCTTTCTGAGATTGTATCTGGATCTGCTGATGAAAGGAAGGACAGAAGATCCCATCTCATATACCAGTATGAGAACTTCAAGAAAGGAGAAACTGAGTCAATTGCTGATATGTACAACAGGCTCAGCCTAATAGTCAGTGAGTTAAAACATTGGACAAGGAGATCTCACTGACTGAACTCAATGACAAAATCCTAATGTGCTTCCCCAGCACTTGGGACTCAAGGATATGGCCAATCAAGGATGCCAGAAGCCTAACTGAGATTACTACTAAAGCTTTGTTGGGCAAGCTCAAGTCTTATGAGCTGCTCATCAAGAATAGAGAGGAAGAATAAAAGGTTGCTTCTCCAACAATCAGGAAGGAGAAGACAATTTCCTTCAAAGCTACAGAAGATCAGCCTGAAGATAAGGTCACATGCAATGAAGAATTTATGAGCTTACTGGCCAAAAGATTCTATAAGATGGCCAGGAAAGATTTCAGAAAGAGGTCATCCAGAGGGCATGATAAGCCAAGGTATGACAAATCCAATAATAAAGAAATTATTTGTTTTGGATGCAGGAAACCAGGCCACATTGTGCCTGATTGTCCAGAAAATCAGAATAAGGACAAGAAGGACAGGAAAGATAGGAGAAAAGACAAGGACTCAAGGAGAAACAATAATGACAAATCCTCCTCTAGCAAGAACAAACACACCAGGAAGGGATTTGTAGCTGAAACCTGGAGTGAAACTGAAGAAGAATAAGAGGCTTCATCAAGCTCAAGTGATGATGAAGATGATGCTGAAGAAAAGGAGTTCTGCATGATGACTATCAATGCCTCCCAACATAATTCTGATGCAGAACATGAATCAGAATCTGAACCTGAACATGAAGATGAAGAAGACCAGGTAATAGATTCTTTTGATTTTAATTCAGAGGACTTTAGATCTGAATTTAAGGCACTTTGTTTAGACCTGCTAAAGTCTGAGAAAGAGATTATCTCTCTCAGAAATCAATTGTCTGAACATAGCACTCTAAAATCAGACAACATCAACTCTCTGAGGAGTTAGAGTGCTGTAGGGAGGAGATAGTTCACTGAAAAGTGAACTATCCCAGGCAAAGAAGTTTGAAGAATTCCTTAATGGGAGAAGCATCAGACTGATGGACATCACAAGTACAGTGAACTCAAGACTCAACAGTACACTGGTCTTGGGTGCTTCATCCAGCCAACCTATAGTATTAACAACCCCAATTAAATTTATCTCAGATAAAGGAAAGGGTGTTGTAGAGGTAGCTAGGAAGAATCCTGATTTACCTAAGAAAAACAAAGTTCAACAGAAAATGTCGAACAGAGCTCGACGATCGTCGAACAGAGCTCGGCGATCTCAGGCTGAATCGTCGAACTCAGGTCGATGACTTCTGAACTCTGGCATAGTCGATCTTCCAACGGAGCTCGACGATCTGAACCAAGATCGTCGAAATCAGCTCGACGATCGTCGAACGGAGCTCAGAGCTTTGAACAATCTTTCAGAGGTAAATCTAAAATCAATCCTAGACGTCCTTCATCCCAAAGCTTCAACCCTTATACTGAATGGATAGTACCTCCTAGGAGATACCATCCTGAAGGATATAAGATTCAGCCAGGGATGTCTTTTATTTCTGAGTTTAAAGGTTATCAACCTAGACCCAAGGTAAACTGGGTCAAAAAACATATAAATTGTTTATGTGCAGGTGAAGACCTATCCAGCAATGAACCAACAATGGTATCTGGATAGTGGGTACTCAAAGCACATGACAGGGAACAAGGAGAATATAACATCCTTCAAAACCAAACTTGGACCCAAAGTGATATTTGGTGATTCAAACTTTTGTCAAACAAAAGGATATGGTTCTGTTCAGATTGGCTCAGTCACATTCAAGAAGGTGGCTTATGTGGAAGGACTGAAGCACAATCTAATCAGCATCATTCAACTGTGTGATGAAGGCTACCAAGTGACATTCAACAAATCCTCATGCAAAATCAAATCAGAGAATAACACAACAGTGTTAACAGGTAAAAGGAAAGGTAACATTTATCTTGTAGATTTTCTTTCCACTAAGATAGATATTTGTTTATTCAATTCTGTTTGCAAACCAAATGATTTATGACATAAGAGACTAGGGCATTTAAATCTTAAAACCATTGCTAGGCTATCCAAATAAAACCTTGTTAGAGGACTATCTTCGGGCCCCTACAAGAAGGAAGGACTCTGTAGGGCTTGTCAATTAGGCAAGCAAACTAAAAATAGTTTTAAGTCACTTAATAAGAGTGATTCACCTAGGATCTTGTATCTGTTACACATGGATCTTTTTGGACCCATTACAGTACAAAGCTTAGGAGGGAAATCTTACACTTTGGTGATTGTAGATGACTTCTCTAGATTCACATGGGTGTTCTTTCTAAGGAAGAAGTCTGATAACTTTAAGTGTTTGACAGAGTTTCTCAAATGCATATAGATTGAGTTCAATTCTCACATTGCCCTGATCAGAAGTGATCATGGGGCAGAGTTTGATTCTCTTATTATGCAAGAGTTCTGTCAGAGTGAAGGGATCAGGCACACTTTCTCAGCTCCTAGAACTCCTCAACAAAATGGGGTAGTTGAAAGGAAAAATAGAACCCTTATTGAATCTGCCACCATATTGTTTACAGATGCTCACCTTTCTCTATCTTTTTGGGCAGAGGCAGTGAACACCTCCAACTATGTGTTGAGCAGAAGTTTGATACATAAACTGAAGGGCAAGACTCCCTATGAATTGCTCAAAGGGAAGAAACCTAAAGTAGACTATTTCAAGATTTTTGGTTGCATTTGTTATATTCACAATAATGACAAGAAATACATAGCAAAATTCCAAGCTAAAGCTTATGAAGGAGTGTTTCTGGGATACTCCATGATCAGTAAAGCTTATATGGTTTATAATAAAACTTCTCTTAAAATTGAAGAATCTGTTCATGTACCTTTTGATGAGACTAACATGTTTTACAAGGAGAAGAATACTTCTACAATAGAACCCTCGCAGGTAAACTCTCTTTAAGAAAATTTGGACAGGTTTCATATTACAGAGAAGGATTCAGTACATTCACCTATCCAACATAAGGATGAGAGCAGTGAAGATGAAGAAGATGTTCAACATCTTGGAGAGAACCATCTTGAAGAGCCAGTTGTTATTCCACTAGAGGAAACAACAACACAGGTTGGTGAACAATCAACACCACCTGTTGATTTAGTAACAACAAGAGATCATCCAATCTCCCAAGTGATTGGAGACATCTCAGCTGGTGTGCAAACCATAAATCAGGTCAACAAAAACCTGATGCACACTTGCTTTCTATCTCAAATTGAACCTCAATCCATACAAGATGCAGAACAAGATCCACACTGGATCATTGCAATGCAAGAGGAATTAGATCAATTTGAGAGAAACAAAGTTTGGGAGCTAGTGCCAAGGCCTAAGGATCACTCCATTGTTGGAACAAAGTAGGTGTTCAGAAACAAGTTGGATGATCAAGGGATCATTGTAAGGATCAAGGCATGGCTAGTTGCTCAAGGATATTCTCAAGAAGAAGGAATAGACTATGACCAGACCTTTGCACCAGTTGCAAGGTTAGAGGCCATAAGAATATTCCTAGCTTATGCAGCCCACAAAGGATTAAGGGTCTACAAAATGGATGTGAAGAGTGCATTTCTCAATGGAGACATCAAAGAAGAAGTCTTTGTTAGACAACCCCCAGGTTTTATCTCTTCAATATATCCTGACCATGTTTTCAAATTGCATAAAGCATTATATGGTCTCAAGCAAGCTTCTAGAGCATGGTATGAGACCTTAGCATGCTTTCTGTTGGAAAATAATTTTATAAGGGGTAGAGTAGACAAAACTCTTTTCATTAGAACCCATAAGTCCCATACCCTACTAGTATAAATATATGTAGATGATATTGTATTTGGATCTACTGATTCAAATTTGTGTAGAAGGTTCTCTAACCTAATGCATTCTAAATTTTAAATGAGTAGCATGGGTGAGCTTTCCTTCTTTCTAGGATTGCAAGTCAAACAACATACTGAAGGCATATTTATTTCTCAAACCAAGTATGCAAAAGAATTGATTAAGAAATTTAGTATGTCTAAGGCATCATGTATGAAAATACCAATGCCTACTAATGCTGTATTAAATGCTGATGAACATGGGAAACATGTTGATCAGACAACATATAGAGCAATGATTGGCTCTTTATTATTCCTTATAGCTAGTAGACCTGACATAATGTTTGCTACATGCATATGTGCTAGATTCCAAGTAAGCCCTAGAGAGTCACACCAAACATTAGTTAAAAGGATTCTTAGGTATGTGAAAAGTTGTCAAAAATCTAGGTCTCTGGTATCCAAAAGACTTAGGATTTTAATTAACTGGATTTTCAGATGCTGATTATGCTAGATGTAAAGTAAACAGGAAAAGACCCAGTGGAACTTGCCAGTTCCTTGGTGACAGACTTGTCTCCTAGTTCTGTAAGAAACAAACATCTGTGTCCACTTCAACTACTGAAGCTGAATAAATGGCAGCAGGTAGTTGTTGCTCACAGATTTTGTGGATTCAAAACCAGCTCCTAGTCTATGGTTACAACTTAGAAAGGTCAAAAATCTTTTGTGATAACACCAGTGCGATTTCTATAGCACAAAATCCAGTCCTCTATAGTAGGACAAAACATATAGAGATTAGGCATCACTTCTTAAGAGACAATGTTGAGAAAAATAAAATTGAAATTCATTATATCCCAACTGATTTGCAAAGGGGAGATATTTTCACCAAACCTTTGGATGAAAAGAAACATACCTTCTTCCTAAATCAGTTAGGAATGTTAGATGGAGGAAGCTTAAATTAAGATCCAAGATTTTTAAAACCCTAAAATTGACCAAGACAAGGTTAAAAACATGATTTTTCTAGTGTCTATAGGGTGTTTCTGATCTCTTAACTGCGCTCGACGTTTTTCCCCAAGATCTTCGAATCGAGATCGACATTTTACGAAAACGTCGACCGGAGTTCAACACTTTTAGATAGCGCTAGGCAATCTTCTTCTTGTCAGAGATCGTCGAGCGGAGATCGACGCTCTCAAATATCATCGAACAGAGATCGACGTTATTGAAGACTCTTCAGATTCCTTTAGAAGCCCAGATCGTCAAACGGAGTTCAACGATCTTTCCTTTCTGGCATCGAACCCTAATATAAAATTCATTCTTCACCCATCATTCTCTTTTCCGCTTTCATACTCTCTGCAGAAGTTTTCTTTCCCTCCAAACCTCTCTCCACTTGGTCGTGTTTGTTCATTCTTGCAGGTATATAATGACAGTGTCTGTTGCTGCCCTCGCCAAAATGAAATTCGACACAGGTTTTGATATAGCCATGGATCCCTTTGAAGGCAGCGAACAAATTTTCAAGGATATACTGGAACTTTTCAAGGAACAGCAGTTGGCTCTGATTATGTCTACAAGAATAAAGCTGGCAGCCGATGAGATAAAAAAGTGGGTATATACTGCACAGAACATGGATTCACCACAGTGGTCGGTACAATAGATGGAACACAGGTACCTCTAACACCTGCTCTGCTTACAGAGGTTTTTCAGTTAAGTTCAGGACAAGATTCTATTGATTGGTCTAGATAGGAATTTGAGATGATGTTAGATAGAATGGGGCATTCTGTAGCAAACCCTAATAAGCTGCTGAAAAAGAATCTGTCTGTTGAGTACAGATTCCTTGCAGATGCTGTGGGCAAGGTCCTGCTAGCCAAACATTCTGCCCATGAAACCATTTCCAGGTATCAATTCTACTTGAGGGGTGCACTGGTTGATAAGAAGCACTTAAACTGGGGAGAAATTTTTTTTGAGATGATTAAGAAGAAGGTAAACAAAAACCTTGTTAATTTTAGGATGATCTTAGGACTGTTCTTGAACAACAGGTGCCCTTAGCTGCTGGTGTCCTCTGGCATGCATATTAATGCCTCTAAGAGGCTTACCAGTACCCTTTTTGGCAAATGGGACAGACATATTGTTAAGCCAACCAGGACTACTGCTTCTTCAGGCACAAGGACTGTTGCAGTCTCTTCCCCTCAGGCAACGGCCCTCATGGAAGATTTGCCTTCCTCCTCCTCTTCTTCACCTTCTCCAATTGTTCCTTCAACTATCCCCTCATCCACCATCACCATCTCTATCTCTTCCCCCATAACCATTTCATCTCCACCTCCAACCACAGAAGACCAATTCCATCCCCTACACTTCTCTCCACCTCTTGACCTAGATACCACCATACCATCCTTCAATCTCATGGAAGATTCCTTTATGGATGATCCCCCCTCCTCACCTACTGAGCTTCCATCATCCACCACATCCTATCAACAACTCCTTCATGATATTCTTTCCCAACCATCATTCCTCCATCCACTTCTACTACCATAACCTCTATCTCCACCATTCCAATATCTCAACCAACCATCCTACCACCCTCAACCATACCTCCTGCAGCCCATCAATCACCATCCCCAGTCACTCCATCTTCTACCTCTTCTCAAGTATCACTTGAGCAAGTGGATTTCCTTGCCCTGGCAGATAAGCTTTATCAGATGCTGGCTCCCAGGCTAGTAGCCTTGTTGGAGACCTCCATGGCTCCACTCCTGAAGTCTATAAAGGAGTTATCTAATAGGCTTTCCTCCATTTCTCCTCATCAGGCAATCCCTTCTATGGGGTGCCTTGATCTAGTTTACACTGAATCTAGGCAGGGGGAGATGCCATATGAAGAAGAGTTAATGCCTGCTTCAGAGACTCCAGAAGTGCAAGCTCTAGCTCCAGCTCCAGCTCCAGCTCCAACACCATTAATAGCAGTTGACCTAACGTCACTGTTATCAAGTTATCTCATTCTTCACTTCAACTATTTTCCAGTACAGGAAGTGGAAGATCTATCTAAGGGCATTGTGCCTTTTGATTGCTGTTATCCCAGCCTGATTGCTTCTTATATCAATTCTCTTAAGGCTGAGGAAATTATTGGTTCTTATTGTGCTGCTGCTGCTGCTGATATAGTTGCTGATGAAATTGTTGAGTCTGCTGAAATTGATGTGTTGCCTGCTGTTAGTGATGTTCCTGCTGCTGCTGATACAATTGCTGATAAAGTTTCTGATGAGATAGTTTTTGATGCTCCTATTGAGCTTGCTGTTGCTGATAGTGTTTCTGCTCCTACTAAGCCTGCTGCTGCTACGTTTATAACTAAGAGTGTTGCTTCCATCACTGTTGCTGAACAAACCAAACAACAGGAGAAATATATTCAAAGGATTGATGAGCTTTATGATAATCCTCCAAGTTCAGAGAGTGACCAACTCCATACTGATTCTGATGACTCCTCTGCAACTATTGCAAGGAAGATGAAAGCAAGAAGCAAGGCATTGAAAAGAGTTCCTCCAGAAAAAGTAAAAGATGACAATGATATACCTTATTACATTCTTCATGACTGTCCAATTTCTGAGCCTTGGATGCAATATTCCAGAAATCAACTTAAGGCCATGAAGAAAAGGAGAAAACTTGATAAGTATGAAAAGGGATCCTCCCAATTCCATCCTCCTCCTCCACCTCCAGATTCAGGATCTGGTGGAGGTTCAGCTTTTAAGTCTTCTTCTGCTGTTAGGCCAAGCTCTTACCAGTCTCAAGATAGATATCAACCAAGAGGCCAACAACAAAGAGGATATCAGTCAAGGATAGATCAGTCAAGAGGCAGATAGAGAGATTACAGGACTCACTCCAGAAATCAAGCTAGACAAAACCATATCAAAGGGAAGGACAAGCCCCTACTGATTCTACATCTGGTTTTTTCCCTTACAAGCTGAAAGATATAGTTGTCACTAGAGCTCCTCCTATTGACTCAGTGGAATTAAACAGATATGAACCTCCAGTTCCATTTGAAGACCCTTAGAACAATCCACTATCAGGGATAGCCAGAATGAAAGAACTTGCAGCATTAGATCAGATCAAGAAAGGAAGAGATCAAGGCAGATATACCTCAAATATAACAACACTATCAGAGAAGAGAAAGAAAGAATGAGAAAGATATGCTTCCAGAAAATTCTTTGATCCAGAGAGCTACATGAAGCTGCATCCTGAGGCTATTGTTCCTAGGTCAAAATCTCAAACCTCCTTAGGTGCAGATGATGATAGAATATCCAAAAAGGAAGCCCTCAATCCCAACAGAGAAATTCTTTTCAAAAAGGGCAATGAGTAATTTGTGTAAGCTGACAATACATCTATTTCTGACTGTCTGCTGAATTCTGTCTATGCTTCGGCATTGCTGCAATCTCTTTTCTCTGCATTGTTGTTTTAACTTTTGAATGCTGGATATTTGCTTGTTATTTCATATTCTGTCATGTAAATAGTAATCCTAACCCAAATAGGGGGAGATTGTTGGAACACCCTATTAATTACTAATTTGGGTAAGGATCACTATGTGATTAGGAATTTGTTTTGACCTTGTTGTATAGTCTGATAGGTCAATTAGAATGAGTCTTAGGGTTAGTACTTAGATTTGAAAGCTGCCCTCAAGACCTTCTAAAGATAAGGATTCAGTGCTGAGGAGCAAGACAATTTTCGTTGAGCTCAGGTCGACGAAACGTCGAACTCAGGTCGACTATCTCTGAGCTCAGTTCAACGAGTTGTCGAAATCGGTTCGACGATCTTAGAGCTCAGGTCGACGTTTCTGTCTCTAGCAGTAATCCAATCTCTTAGCTCAGGTCGACGATTTCTGTCTCAAGTCTAGATCCAGTCTTTGAGCTCAGGTCAACGTTAGTCGAGCTCAGATCGACGCTTTTCTGAAGAGATCGACGATTTCAGGATTCAAATTCAGGACAATTATTGAATTCATTCAGACTTATTTTCAGCATTTATGGCAAAGGATTTTGTAGGCATTTCAATCAATCTGGAGCAAGTTTCAAGGAAGACTAATTGGAAAGTTTCTTAAGGACTTTCCTCCAGAGGCAGATATAAGTTAAGGTAGTCATTTATGACTGATTAACGGCTATCAAGAAGTCTTAATCTTATATACTCCCTAGAGAATCATTCTGAAAAAAGAGCACAGACAAAATTTGAAAAATAATACAGAAAAGAGAACAAGAAAATTATTCATCAAGAATTTATCTTCTGGGAATAGACTCAGTAGACAAAAGTTTACAGAATTACTGGGTCAGAATTCTTCAAGAACACAAGGAACATTACTGTGAAGGAGATCATCTACTATTCTACTCCTTCAAGCATCAAGTGTTCAAAAGCTTCTTCATCAAGTACTCTAGACATCACACATTTCAGCATCTGCTAAAATCATCTATTGCTGGAGATCTGAAGCAACTGAAGGCCTATCACCCTAAGCAATGCTCATTTTCCTGAACCCTTACAAGTCTCAGGGGGAGCTTTGACAACATCTTCCACTTGTCTTCTCTCAGAATATTGACAGAGAAGAACAACTCAACCTTTTTGTTTTTCTTTATTCCTCTTGTAAAAGGGTTTCCCAAACTCCCTTCAAAAGTTTTTTGGCTGGTTTCTGAGACCTTGTCAAAACTCAGTGGTGGCAAGACACCTTATCAAAAAATATATGTTTGGTTTTTGAGCACCTTATCAAAAGCTCATTGGTGCCCAAGACACCTGATAAACTATTCCTGCAGTGGATTCCTACCTAGGGTGGTAGAAGAGTGGCTGTACCCAGGTTGTTGGGGAACAACTATAGCTCCTTGTGTCATCTGGCTTGCTGTGTTTTATTTTTGTTGTGTGCTGTGATTTCTTATTTCTTGCTTACTTAGTTTTTCTTTTTTCAAGCACCTTACACATAAACATAAATCGAGACTTCCACTGCTTTATAGTTTTAAATTGTAAATTATTTTAAAATACTCTATTCACCCCCCCCCTCTAGAGTAAAGGTAAATATTACACTCACTTTCACCATGTGTCACTTCCCCATTGGGCCGCACTACATAAGATAAAATAATCGTTATGTACAAATCCAGAAATCCAAGCTGAAACTAGACAGGATGCACAAAAATGCTAAGTCCATTCGTCGAGTATACTTGATGAATTATCGTAATCAATCGACGAATCGTCGAGTGCATTAAGTTCGTTACACGAGTCATTTCGATGAATACACGAGTCCACTCGATGAACATTTCGACTGATTTCACAAGTCCACTCGACTTCACTCGAAGAATTCATCTAGTCCACTTGACGAATTAACATGTCTTCTTGATTCCTTTTGACGAATCATCATGACGTATTTCACAAGTCCACTTGACTATACTCGAAGAATTCGTCGAGTCCACTCGACGAATTCACGTATCTTCTCGAGTCCTTTTGATGAATTTTCCAGACAGATTTCACATGTACTTTCGAGCTCTCTCCACAAATTTGTCGAGTCTTCTTAAGTCCACTCGACGAATTTGTCGAGTTCTCTCGAGTCACCTCGACAAACACACGAGTGATAGTTTTACTTTCAAGACAACCTAAACACTTAGAGGGGGGGGTGAATAGGTTCTAATTGCTTGTTTATACTTTTAGGCAGAATTCAATCACAAAATTAAAACAACCAGCACAGCAATCACAGAAATTTAATCATCACTGATTGCACAATGTTTTATAGTGGTTCCCCAAGGTTTGGGTACATCCACTTTCCCCCTTCACCTATCTAGCAGTATGCTAGATTCGGCCAAACTTCCACTATTCTCAGATCCTCAGATCCTACAGCTCAGAACCTGGATAGGTTCCTACAACTCAGGCACAACAGCCCTACCTCAGCCTAGCCACAAGGCCTACAACTCAGAGAAGAACCTTCTCCTACACTCAGGCAAACAGCCCTACCACTCAGAGATCAACTCTCCTACACTCAGCCTTTATATCACAGGCTTACAACTCAGATCTGTGTAAAACAGATCCTACAGAAATTTAGAAAAGAAGTTTTAATGTCTTGCCTTTGTTGAGAGAGAAGAGGACAAGACAATTCTTGATCAGCTGATGAAATCAACTGAATCTGAGCTTTCTTCAAAGCTTCTTGAATCTGAACTTAGCTGAGTTGATTTCCAAACAGCTTCTTGAGAAACCACTGATGGCTTCCTTCTTCTTCTTCAAAATGGGTGGATCCCTCTCTATCCAACACCTTTGATGATACTTCTGAATTCTTGTTAGAACTCTTCTTAGATCGATCCTGAGATCGTCTTCTTAGATCTTCTGATGAAGATCTTCTTTAGTGTATTACTCCTTCTTGATTTGATTTCTCAATTTGATTGCCAAAGTTCAATCTGTCTTCTTCTCTCTGAGTCTGTCTATTTATAGACCTTCTTAATGGTAACCGGCTGATCCGGTTTATAACTGTCTTCTGACAAGTCTGACAACATCAGTTAACTGGCTGCAACCCACAGCTGTCAAGTCTTCAAACAGATCCTGTGCCTTAGTCTTGGTCAGCAAAGTGTTGAGACAGACTGTCAGGAAGTGTCGAGACCAACTGTCTATATGTGTCGACACAAGTAACTTTGGTGTCGACACAGCCTTTGATGATGTCGACAAGTTTGCCTTTAAGTCGACACAGCTTCTTCAGAACTTTATTTTGAGAATGAGTCGACACAGAGAATTTATGTTGACTCAACACTTCATCCTTCTTCAGAAAATAACTTCGTCTTGACTTTGCAGTGTGTCGACACAAGTCCTGTGTGTAGACATAGTTGTTGTAGATTCAGAACTCAGTATGTGTCGACACTGCCTTCAGGTGTCGACACATCAATTTTTGACTCTGCCAAAATGTGTCGACTTAGTCTTCTGGTGTCGACACAAGTATTGTCAACTTCTGCCAAAATGTGTGTCGACTCTGTCTCATTGTGTCGACACAGCCTCCCAGTGTCGACACAAATGTGGTCGACTATCTTTCTCTGTGTCGACACAGCTTCCTTCAAGTGTCGACACAAATATTCTGAAGTGTCAACACTGTTTCTTCAGGTGTCGACACATGGACTTAGAATATTTTTCTACATTTTTTAACACTTCTTCATATGCACATGTCAACTCAAAACAGCATCAAATATACCTTGATGTATATCATTGAGCTAAGTTGGACTTCTTCAAATCAGGTACACATTTTCCAATGTACCCAACAATCTCCCCCTATTTGGAGAAGTCATAACCCTTAGAGCCAATGATATACACCATTTATAAAAAAAATATGATGATGTATGACATTACAGGAATACTTCATAAACAAAACATTAACAATTCAACATAGAGTGAACATGAATATGTGATTCCAAACAAAATTTTGTTTATAACTTGGTAATGTTTGATTACAGTTGTTTACATTGAAAGATTAAACACAACATTACAAAACACATTTGAAAGAACTTAAAACTAAGACTGATCAGGCTCTTTTATGACAATTCCTTTGCCAGATTGGATTTGAGCCTTCACAGGAGCTTCAGCAACTTCAGCTGGCTTCTTGCCTTTTAGCTCAGCTTTCTTCTGTGCTTCTTCCTTGAGCTTTTGCCTTTCAAAGTAATGAAAGGGCTTTGGAAAGTACTTGCTTGGCTCTTGAGCATCTGGTGGCAGCCTTCCCATCTTGGCTTTTCTCCTGAACTGTACTATGGATTCCTGCCTAGCTTCAAATTTTTGCCATTCTATTTCATTATACCACTTTCCTCTTTCATGTTCTTTGTCCTTTACAGCCTTCCATGCAGTTAGTATAATATTTCTTGAAGTAGGGCTCCACTGCTCAAAATCTGGCTTAAGTTCAGCCTGCTCTCTAAATCTCTTCTTGGATAGTAGAGCATCTTGCTGTTCTTTCAAATTGGCCTCAGGCTTATCCACTTTCTCAATAACAATTCTGTTAACCTCCTTTGGAGGGCTATACATATCTTGAACTTGTTGATCAATCATATCAAAATCTGGAGGAGGGTAAATGACTTGGGCAACCTCAGGTTGATTGCCTTCAAGTAGACCTGTTTGTATTCCTAACTCAGCCACCATAGCATCATCACACAAAGGTGGATATCCCAATGTGGCTCGAATACTATTTGTCACCCATTTGGTGTGCTCTGAGCCAGCATGAACTAACAACCTCTCCCCCTTTATGGCTTCTCTGGTAATATGATCTCTTAGATCTTCCTTCTGAAATCTGATCTGGCCATCCAGATAATTCACACTCTCTTTAAAAAATGGTTTTAACTTTTGAAGCTTGTCAGATATGTCCTTTTGAGAGGTAGTGATAGCAGTTTTAACTGATTCAATAGCATCTTGAAGTTTCTTATCAAATTCTTCCATCTCCTTTGCTCTAGCTTCAGTCAGCCCTGGAGTAGTCTTTTTCAATTCATCAATAATTTCTTGATGAGATTCAGTTAAATTGTCATTCATCCTCAGCTGATTCTCCAAAACATAACTTTGCTTTAAAACAATATCATCCACTTTAGGGATGATGGACTGCTGTTGTTTAGCCAAATACACCACAGCATTACCTCCCTTATGGAAGCAATCTGTCATCTCCTTCTTATGCATATTGATTTCAAATCGAATTGACTTTATATCCTGAGCCAAGTCAAATTGAAGGGACTTATTGCTCTCATCAACATATTTTTCAACTGCCAATCAATATTCATCTAGCTTAACTTGCAAATCAACCATAAACTTGTTATAATTAAATTCAGAATGGGATTGTTGAGTTGTAGTCTGTAGAGCCTGCTTATAACCTTTGCTCCTTCTCTTGAAGACAACAAGTTTTCTCTTCTTAGCCATTCTGGCTTCTTCAGTCTCAGATTCAGATGAACTATCAATTTGAACTCTTTATTGAGGAGGTGGATGAATATCTATCTCAGTGCCATGTTGTTCAGCCTCAACATGCACAGACTCCTCCTCAACCACTTGCTCCTTCTAAATTTCTATCTCCATGTCAAGGGCCTTCTCAATATCTTGCCCCTCTTCTACTCTATCAGTAGCAATATCAACATTAGGAAATAACTCATCTAGAGTATATTCCTTCTGAGCTTGAACATAAGATGTATCAATTGGATCTTCTATATTCAGATCTTTGGAGATATCAATTTGTACTTCCTATTGCACTGGGTCTGACATCTTCTCCCCCTGTACTTGTTCAGTATTGGTAATGTCCTGGGCAGGTGAGTACACTTGCTCCCCCTGCACCTGTGCAGAAATTGAAATATTAGAAATGTCTTTTATAAGAAAATACACCAGCTCCCCCTGCAACTGTACCTAGTTAGGAGTAGATTCATTCTGGGCAGGAGAATGAGCTTGCTCCCCCTGCATCTGTGCAGGTATAGTGTCTTGCTGGGCAGGAGTAGACGCAGGGTGATCTTCATCCTGCTTCCTCTCTTGTTCTTCTTGAAGCTGCTCAGTATCTTGAGCATGAGAAGAGGATTTCACTGGGGTGTCCTGCCTGCTCTCATCAGGCACATCCTTAGACAGCACCCTATCCCACCTAGAAAACAATCTCATGTCCATCTTTCTCATGTGATTGATCTTTGTTCCTGGCAGGTGTTGCATTACCTCAGGGATTACTCCATTCAGATATAAACTCATAATTCTAGCAAGATTTGGCTTCTTTATTCCTTCCTTGATCTTTTCAAAGATTACAGCTGACCAATCAGTTGGAATTGTAAACACAATTCTGGTCATTAGGCAGAACATATAGGCTGAAATCCTATCATGTCCCCCTGGTTTGCACAGAATCACCTTGCCAACTACTTCAGACAAAAACTTCCCTTGCTGATTCATCCCTTTCCTGTTGAACGCAGCTCCAATTTTCAGGGTGAGATCCAATCCACACCATTGGATAGCCTCCCTTGACTTAGAAGCAAGGACTTCTTCTTCATTCTCAATTATTGGTAAATGTAGAATCTTCCTTAGACTTCTTGGGGTAATCTTTACTGGCGACCCATGAACAGTGGACTTGATCTTGAGAATATCTGAACCTATTGATGCAGAGTTAAAGAATTCATGCACCTCCTTCTTCCATATCTTAGAAGGTTCAGATACTAAAAACTCTAATCCGGATTCGGAAATAAGAGTGATAACTCGTTGAACATCTGTCGGGGCTTCGGCAAAGGCATTCCTTACCAACTCATAACCTTCATTGACGTTGTCTTTAATCTTCGGCGCCATTGTTCAGGTGAGAAAGCTTGAGAGAAGAGAGAGAGAGAGAGAAAGTTGACACAGGGTTTCAGTCTCGAAAACCTTGTAAGCGTGTCGACTGAATAAGTTCTTGACCTATTTATACCTTCTATTGAAAGAAGATCAAAAGGCGGGCAAAAACAGTCTATATGTGTCGACACAGATGGAATGTGTCGACACAAACTTCTATTGTCTCAACAACAAATCTGTCTACTATGTGTCGACACCAATTGTGGATATGTCGACACCTGAGAGATATAGTAGAGTATCAGAAAATCTGTGTCGACTCTTAGGATAAGTGTCGATACAAAATTTGTAAGTGTCGACATCACTATTCTGGTGAAGTCGACACTACATTCCTGGATAAGTCGACAATTTAATTCTTAAGTGTCGACACATATTCTCTGTGTCGACACAATATTTCTGACTTGTCGACATTACTTCACTGAGTCGACACATTATCACTGAATGTGTCGACACTATTTTACTTAGCCAATTTCTGTTTCTGTCAACACCACTTGAGACCATTTGATAATCTAATATATTACTTGTAAGTTTGTTGATAATCTAATCAATGGTCAGCATGCCTAATTCAATTTTAAATTTATTGAATTTTGTTTCATCCAGAGGCTTAGTGAATACATCAGCTATTTGATAATCTGTTTTAACAAATTCCAATGTGATGTCTTCTCTTTCTACATGATCTCTAAGAAAATGGTATTTAATTTCTATATGCTTAGTTCTACTATGAGAAACAGGATTATTAGCAATAGAAATTGCACTCTTAGAATCACACAAAAGAGGTGTTCTACTTACTTGAATACCATAATCTTTAAGCTGATGCTGTATCCACAGTAGTTGTGTACAGCAGCTGCCAGCAGCAACATATTCTGACTCAGCTGTAGATATAGCCACACTGGTCTGCTTCTTACTACTCCAAGATATCAATCTTCCTCCCAAGAATTGACAAGTACCTGTTGTACTCTTCCTATCCTTTCTACAGCCTGCAAAGTCTGCATCTGAATAACCTGTTAGTAGAAAATCTCTATTCCTAGGGTACCAAAGGCCTAGATTAGGTGTGCCCTTAAGATATCTCAGAATACTTTTGACTGCAGTATAATGAGACTCTTTAGGATAGGCTTGGTACCTAGCACAGACACATGTAGCATACATAATATCTGGTCTACTAGCTGTGAGATATAGTAGAGAACCAACTATTCCTCTATACAAAGTCTCATCAACAGGTTTACCTGCATCATCTTTGCATATAGGCATACTTGTTCCTATAGGAGTTCTCATGATGGAGGATGACTCCATACCATACTTCTTAATTAATTCTTTGGTAAACTTTGACTGGTATATGGACAAGCCATCATCAGTCTGTCTTACTTGGAGTTCCAAGAAGAACTTCAGTTCCCCCATACTGCTCATCTCAAACTTTCCTTGCATAAGTTTGGCAAACTTTTTATAAAGGTTGTTTTCAGTAGATCCAAAGATTATGTCATCAACATAGATCTGAACTAAGATGATCTTGCCTTTGGATTCCCTAAGGAATAGAGTTTTGTCTATTTTTTTTCCTCTTGAGAATGTATTCTCAATAAGGAAAGTAAATATGGTTTCATACCAAGCCCTTGGGGCTTGCTTTAACCCATACAAAGCTTTTTCTAAGCTTATAAACATAATCAGGTTTAAGAGGATCTACAAAACCTGATGGCTGCTCTACATATACTTCTTCTTTAAGATCACCATTCAGAAATGCTGACTTCACATCAATCTGGTATACCTTGAAGTCTTGATAGGCTGCATAGGCAAGAAACATTCTTATTGCCTCCAGCCTTGCTACTGGGGCAAAGGTTTGATCAAAGTCAATCCCTTCTTCCTGCCTGTATCCTTTAGCAACCAATCTTGCTTTATTTTTCACTATTACTCCACTCACATCCAACTTGTTCCTATAGATCCATTTTGTCCCAATTATATTGTGGCCACTTGGTTTAGGAACAAGCTCCCAGACATTGCACCTTCTGAATTGATTCAGCTCCTCTTGCATAGCATCAGTCCAGTGCTGGTCTTGGATGGCTTCTTCAAACTTCTTAGGCTCCATTTGTGACAGGAAACTTGAATGCAGAACTGTGCTTTGACTTCTGCTTCTAGTATGCACTCCCTGTCTTAGATCACCTATTATCTGATCTGCTGGATGGTCTCTTAAATGTCTTGTAGCTGGAGGAAGATTCCCTTCTGGTTGAACATCTCCAGCTCCTTCATTATGCTGAACCTCTTGGTTTTCTTCATCTTCTATAGAATCTTATACTCCCCCTGGACAATAGCCTTCATTTTCCAATACTCCATCTTCCCTTGAAGCTTCAGCAATGGAGAGCTTGTCCATTCTTTTGGTTATACCTGTTGAGTCATTAGATCTACAAGACAACTCACAGTTGATTAATCTTGTTTCATCAAACACAACATGCACAGATTCTTCAACAACTTGAGTAGTCAAGTTGAAGATTCTATAGGCCTTACTATTTGTGTTGTACCCAACAAATATCCCATCCTGTGATTTGGCAGCAAACTTAGTCAAATATGACTTACCATTGTTAAGTATATAGCATTTGCAACCAAAGATTCTGAAGTAGGATAGATTTGGTTTTCTACCTTTCATAATCTCATAGGGAGTCTTTTTGTGGCTCTTGGTGATAGAAGCCCTATTGATCACATGACAAGCAGTGTTTACTGCCTCAGCCCAAAAATATTCTGGTAGAGAGGTGTCACTCAATAGAGTTCTACCAGCTTCAATTAATGTTCTATTCTTTCTTTCAGTAATTCCATTTTGCTGAGGTGTTCTTGGTGAGGAGAACTCTTGGAAAATCCCAAAGTCTTCACATAACTTTGTCATGCTTTCAGATTGAAACTCAGTACCATGGTCACTTCTGATTTTGACCACTATACTATTCAGTTCATTCTGAATTTGCTTAACAAAATTAAGTAAGACACTTGGGGTTTCAGATTTCTGTCTCAGAAAGAACACCCATGTAAATTTAGAATAGTCATCTACAACCACAAAAGTGTAGACCTTCCTACCTAGACTATGAACTGGCATAGGACCAAAAAGATCCACATGCAAGAGGTATAAGCACCTCACAGAATCCTTGTTTTCAAGGCTTTGAAAGGAGAATTTTGTCTGCTTGCCCTTTTGACAAGTTGAACATATCCTTCCTTCATACACTTAACTTGAGGACCATTCCTCACTAACTCTTTGATAAAGAGTTGGCCAATTGTCTTGTAGTTAAGATGAGCCAATCTCTTGTGCCACTTAACACAATGAGAAGCATTGTCATCAGCTACAAGACAGATGGGAGAAGCCTTATTCTCACATACAAAATTAAGACAATATACATTTCTCTTCCTATACCCGGTCAAAATGATCTCTTGATCACTTGACCTTTTGATATGACATCCATCCTTAACAAATGAAATGTCATATCCTAAATCACTCAGCTGGCTTATGCTTATTAGATTATGTTTCAAACCTTTTACATAAGCCACTTGGGTGATAGTAATTAGGTTAGAAGAAATGTTACCAAACCCTTTGATGACTCCTTTTTCAGATCCACCAAAGATCACTTTAGGTCCATCTTTGACAGATGAATACTCCTTCAACAGCCCCTTTGTTCCAGTCATGTGCCTGGAACAACCACTATCCAAGTACCATATAGGGGCATGGCTACTTGGATACACCTGCAACACAGATTTACTTTCCCTTAGAACCCAAGCAAGTCTTGGGTCCTTGGTTCAAGTTAGCATAAACAAAGCTACCATTATCTCTTCTAACAGGTAGACTATTGTTCTTTCTAATACTTGTGTTATACCAGCAGTCTAGTGCAAAATGGCCTCTCTTGCCACAGCACCAACATTCAAACCTATTGTATCTAGTTCTAGATACATCCTTGACAAAAGAATTTCTGTCCATTGCTGGTGCTGCAGTAGCTTCACCCACTGATTTTTTATAACCATTGGGTTTATGAACATGGGTAGGCCTGTTGACATTTACACCTTTGTTTTTCAGAACATTAGCCTTAATATGACCATGAATATTTTCATGATCATATTGATTAGAAGGCACTTGCACCTTTCTAAACTTAATAGGGACTGAAAAGTTCAGTGGCTTGACAGGAGCTTTGCCTTTCCTCTTGAATTGGCCAGCCCTGGAGTTACCTTTGAATCCTAATCCTGCCTTACCCTTTTTATTAACAAATTCATCTATCAAGGGTAAGACAGACTTTGGCTTAGAGTAACTAGCCACTAAATCTTTTTCAATTCTTAGTCTGGCCTCCAGACTCTTCACTTGATCATTGGTATAATTAATTGTGCCCATCTGAATAATAGTTATATTCTTTAGCTTGGAAATTTCATTTAACTTCTGATCAATTACTTTCTCTAACTCAGTTGCAGCTACCCTTAGTTTAGCAATTTCATGAGCCTAAAGTTTAACCAGGTTCTTGCTTTTCTTAAGGGCCTGCAACAAGTCCCCATACTTATCTATCAATTGATAGACATCTCCTTCAGATTCAGATGCATCTACATCACTTGATGCAGATGTAGCTGATTCTGTACTTGTACTACAAACAGATTTCATAGAAGGACATTGTACCTTATTAGGACCAGACTGATTCTGGCATATGTCCTCTTCTGATCCTGCCTTCAGTCCCATGCACTGATGATCCTCTTGTTCATTGATGGAGTCTAGCAACTGCAGAAACTCCTCTTCTTCAGATACAGCATATAGTCCAATATATGCTTCTGCTTCAGATTCTGACTCTGAAGTTGACTGATCTATTAGGCTCTTATCCTTCTTTACAACAAAGGATTTCTCCTTCTTGCCCTTTTTATGAGTCTTATTCTTGTCTGAAGACTCCTTTCTCTTATCAGGACAGTCAGCCACTACATGTCCAGGTCTATTACAACAATATCAGACAATCTTTGAAGTAGTAGCCTTGCTGGGCTTTGATCTGCTCTTTTCTTTCCTTGATGACCTTTTCTTCTGATAATAGTCATCAACTTGCTGTGAAGTGGAGGGCTTAGACTTCCACTGCTTCTTCTTCAAGAACCTCTGGAATTGCCTTGTGAATGCAGCAAAGTCTGCATCTGAATCACAGCTTTCTGAACCCTGATTATCTGAATATTCTGAACTGACTTCTGCAATTGCCTTAGGAGGGAATGGTGATATCCTCCTATTCTTTCTGATGGATTCTGCATTGAATGCCGTAGTCTTTTCTATATGCTCTCCTCTTGAATTCTTTTCCTCCTCCTTCCTCACCATAAGTTGCATTTCATAGGACAGCAGCTTTCTAAACAAGGTGGGAGGAGAGATCTCTGCCAATTTAGCCACTTCTCTTATGGCACAGATCTTTGTGTCCCAATCCTTTGTCAAGGATCTTAAGATTTTGTCATTCAGTTCATAGGTACTGAAGACTCTTCTATAGGACATTAACTCATTCACAATTCTATAGAATTTCTTATAGCATTCAGTTATGCTATCAGTTTTTCCTTGTCTAAAACTTTCATATTCCTGGTTGAGCATAGACTTCCTATCCTGTCTTACTTCTTCAAATCCCTCCATGTAGACAATCAAGGTGTCCCACATTTCTTTGGAGGTCTTGCAGTGAATCAGATTCTGAAATGTAGAATCATCTATGGCACTCACAATAATATTCTGAGCTCTCTTGTCCATGGTTGCCAAAATGACTTCATCCTTGGTCATTTCAGAATAACTCTTTGGAGTTTGAATATTAGCATCAAGAACTGATACCTTCATTGGAATGAAGGGTCCTTCCTGAACTGTGATGTATATTCTTGGGTCAGATGCTTCCATGAATAATCTGACTCTTTCTTTCCAAATTCCAAAGATTTCCTTCCTGCAGATGGGTAATTTCATTGACCCTAACTCCTTGTGATTTTCTCCAGAACCCATCTTCTTGAATCTTGATTCTGCCTTTCAGATCTACCTCAGACTGTTAAGTCCTTTTTGAGTAACCTCCCTCTGATACCACTTGATAGTTTTACTTTCAAGACAACCTAAACACCTAGCGGGGGGGGGGGTGAATAGGTTCTAATTGCTTGTTTATACTTTTAGGCAGAATTCAATCACAAAATTAAAACAACCAGCACAGCAATCACAGAAATTTAATCATCACAGATTGCACAATGTTTTATAGTGGTTCCCCAAGGTTTGGGTACATCCACTTTCCCCCTTCACCTATCTAGCAGTATGCTAGATTCGGCCAAACTTCCACTATTCTCAGATCCTCAGATCCTATAGCTCAGAACCTGGATAGGTTCCTACAACTCAGGCACAACAGCCCTACCTCAGCCTAGCCACAAGGCCTACAACTCAGAGAAAAACCTTCTCCTACACACAGGCAAACAGCCCTACCACTCAGAGATCAACTCTCCTACACTCAGCCTTTATATCACAGGCTTACAACTCAGATCTGTGTAAAACAGATCCTACAGAAATTTAGAAAAGAAGTTTTAATGTCTTGCCTTTGTTGAGAGAGAAGAGGACAAGACAATTCTTGATCAGCTGATGAAATCAACTGAATCTGAGCTTTCTTCAAAGCTTCTTGAATCTGAACTTAGCTGAGTTGATTTCCAAACAGCTTCTTGAGAAACCACTGATGGCTTCCTTCTTCTTCTTCAAAATGGGTGGATCCCTCTCTATCCAACACCTTTGATGATACTTCTGAATTCTTGTTAGAACTCTTCTTAGATCGATCTTGAGATCGTCTTCTTAGATCTTCTGATGAAGATCTTCTTTAGTGTATTACTCCTTCTTGATTTGATTTCTCAATTTGATTGCCAAAGTTCAATCTCTCTTCTTCTCTCTGAGTCTGTCTATTTATAGACCTTCTTAATGGTAACCGGCTGATCCAGTTTATAACTGTCTTCTGACAAGTCTGACAACATCAGTTAACTGGCTGCAACCCACAGCTGTCAAGTCTTCAAACAGATCCTGTGCCTTAGTCTTGGTCAGCAAAGTGTTGAGACAGACTGTCAGGAAGTGTCGAGACCAACTGTCTATATGTGTCGACATAAGTAACTTTGGTGTCGACACAGCCTTTGATGATGTCGACAAGTTTGCCTTTAAGTCGACACAACTTCTTCAGAACTTTATTTTGAGAATGAGTTGACACAGAGAATTTATGTCGACTCAACACTTCATCTTTCTTCAGAAAATAACTTGGTCTTGGCTTTGCAATGTGTCGACACAAGTCCTGTGTGTAGACACAGTTGTTGTAGATTCAGAACTCAGTATGTGTCGACACTGCCTTCAGGTGTCGACACATCAATTTTTGACTCTGCCAAAATGTGTCGACTTAGTCTTCTGGTGTCGACACAAGTATTGTCAACTTCTGCCAAAATGTGTGTCGACTCTGTCTCATTGTGTCGACACAGCCTCCCAGTGTCGACACAAATGTGGTCGACTATCTTTCTCTGTGTCGACACAGCTTCCTTCAAGTGTCGACACAAATATTCTGAAGTGTCAACACTGTTTCTTCAGGTGTCGACACATGGACTTGAATATTTTTCTGCATTCTTTAACACTTCTTCACCTGCACATGTCAACTCAAAACAACATCAAATACACCTTGATGTATATCATTGAGCTAAGTTGGACTTCTTCAAATCAGGTACACATTTTCCAATGTACCCAACAACGAGTCTTCTCGACTATTACTCGAGTCATCTCGACTAATTCCCTCCAGGCCTATTCTAATTGTCATCTCAAGTCACAATATTAACACTACAACACACACGAGGGGTTTAGCTCGAAATGGGATGTTACAAATCTTATAAACAAACAAAAGATTTTTTCCCCGAAGTCGAGCTAGGTCTACCGGAAAATAAAGTATGAAGAATACAAGATATGTGTTTAAATTTACCTTGGGGGAACAACTCCGGGTAGCGTTGCCCCATATGGTCCATAGACTCCCATGTGTACTCCTCTTTTGCATGGTTGGACCTCAGGACCTTCACTAGTGGAACACTTTTTCTCCTCAGCCTTCGTACTTATGAATCTACTATCCGCACAGGTTCTAGTACAACAGATCTATCAGATTCTACGGGGTTGTATATAGCGGTGACAAACTTCTCTTGCCAAAGTAGTGCTTTCCTATGGGAAGACACATGAAAGACATCATGTAAGTTCTCCAACTCCTGGGGAAGCTCTAGCCTATAAGCTAAGGGATTAATCTTCTCTAAAACGGTGTATGGCCCCATGTACCGCGGGCTGAGCTTTTTCCATCCACGAGCACATCATACCTCATGCATCGGTCTAAACTTTAAAAATACCTTGTCACCTACTTGAAATTCCACCAACCTGTGCTTCACATCATAATACTTCGCCTGTCGGCTCTGAGCCTCTAGCATATGGTTTCGAATCAATCTAATCATAGCATCGGTGTCTACTCCACTCCCATGGCCTTGGTATTCTCATCCTGAACCCATGATAAAGGGGTTATGCACCTCTTACCATAGAGTGCTTCATACGGTGTCATTCTGATGCTTGCTTGGTTCCTATTATTATATGAAAACTCCACCAATGGTAAAAGTCTTTCCCACGACTCTCCCCTATCCAAGACGTATAACCGCAATAATTCTTCCATTGTCCTGATTGGTCTTTCATACTGACCATCGGTTTGAGGGTGAAAAGTCGTGCTAAAGGTAATGCGAGAACCCATATATGCTTGAACTGTCTTTCATTCCTTAGACGTGAAGCAAACCATCATGATATGAGACTATTGTCTTGGGCACCCTATGGTACCGAATGAATTGTTTCACAAAGATACACACCAATACATCAACATGTGCCTCCTTCCTCATCGAAATAAACCTAGTAACCTTGGTCAAGCGATCCACAATCAACCAAACCGATTCATTCCCGGATCGTGATCGGGGAAGACCGCGAACAAAAACCATGGAGATATCCTCAAACTTTCATTCTGGGATGGGCAAAGACTATAATAATCCACCATGTCTCTTACTTTACACCTTTACCTTCTAACAAGCCTCGTAGTGTGTAACATATTATGTGACGTCTCTTTTCATTCCCGGCCAAAAAATGGTCCTCCGCAAGTCTGTGTACATTTTGGAAATTCCGGGATGCACCGAATACTTGGTGTAATGAGCCTATCTCAAGATATCTTCCTGAATCCCACCACTTGCAGGAATATAAAGTCTGCTATGGAAATCGAGGTCATCATTTATTATATATCCTTCCGCTGATTATACCACAATTGCTTGGAACACCGGGGCCAAAGCAGCATCCTTCCCTTACTATGTCCAAATCCGGTGCTGAATGTCACAAACTATACTCACGGTGGCCAGATATTTCCGTATTGGCCTCAGGATAAGCCTTAGTCACCAGCATAATCTCCATCTCTTCCAGCACTCTTGCCAACTACATAGCCATTAATTGTGATTCAGGGATGTCTCGGGTGCCTTCCTACTTAGAGCATTTGCCATTGAGTATGCCTTCCCGACAATTCAATGTAAATTCATAGTCGTATAAAAATTCCATCCACCACCGCTGCCTCAAGTTTAGATCTTCTTGGGTGTGGATATACTTCAAGTTTTTATGATCAAAAAAAATCTCGTAGTGGACTCCGTATAGGTAAAGCATCCAAATTTATAAGGCGTAGAATAATGTTCCCAACTCCAAATGATGCACTAGATAGTTCACTTCATGCTTCTTAAGCTGTCTAGAAGCATATGCAATAGCATGTCCGTGTTGCATCAACACCACCCCCATGCCCTGATAGGATGCATAAGTATATATCTGGAATCTTTCCTTCCCAGATGGAAGGGAAAGGATTGGAGTGGAGGTAAGACGGTCATTTAACTCTTGAAATGCTGCTTTACACTTAGGTGTACACACAAAAGGTACACCCTTCTTTTTCAGAGCAGTGAGGGGAAGTGCGATCTTCAAAAATCATTCAACAAACTTTCGATAGTATCCTGCAAGTCCAAGAAAACTTCACACATCGGTCGCTGACCTCAAAGATGATCACTCCTTCACAGCGCGCACCTTGACAAGAACTAATCCAACACCACTTATAATATGGATCAAAAAGGTAACTTCTCGGATCCAAAACTCATACTTACTGAAATTAGCAAACAAGTTGTGCTCCTTTAGTTTGTTCAAAACTAAAGTTAAGTGCTTGACATGTTCCTCCTCCGTCCATGAGTAGACCAAAACATCATCAATAAATATGATGACAAGCATGTCCAAATACGATTCAAACACCCTTTCATCAAACTCATTAATGCAGAAGGGGTGTTTTTGAGCCCAAACGACATCACAGTGAATTTGTATAAGTCGTATCTCGAGCTAAACACTATTTTCTGGAAATCTTCTTCTTGTATCCTTAGCTGATAATACTCCAATGCAAATTAAGTTTGGAAAACCAATGCGCTCCCACTAGCTAATAAAGAACTCGTCGATCAGGGGCAAAGGGTAGGTGTTCTGCACTATCAACCGGTTGAGCTCTCGGTAGTCTATGCATAACTATAAGGATCCATCCTTCTTCCTAACAAACAAAACAAAGGCTCTCCATTGTGATGAACTGGGATGAACAACCCTGATACAAAAAACTCCTGCAACTAATCCCTAGACTCAGCTAGTTCCTTAGGAACCATTATATAAGGTGTACGAGAGATGGGCTTAGCACCCGCACTAGCCTAATTTGGAAGCCCACTTCCCTAGGCGGGGGAAATCTAGGTAGTGTTTTGGGAAAAACCTCAGGAAAATCCCACGCCACTGATACATCCTTCATTCTATTCTCTATCTCTTTAAGCTCAAAACAAATCATGTACACCTCATCCCCTTATTTATGGGTCTTAATGGCTTTAATTGAAGACAACATAATTTGGGGTGCGAATCTAATACCTTGAAAAATTATCTCAGAATCTCCAAGTGTAAGACCCCCCTCCCAGAACACAAGACACGACCGAGGGGAGTCTTATTCCCAGAACAACAACCTTGTGGTAGCGCCAACACACAGGTCGGCTTGTATAACAAGATGCCTATCCTGCCGTCCAAAACCAATATCATCATTGCCAACCCAACATAAGAACATGAGCAGAAGTCAAAATCCACATAAGCATAAAGTCCAAAACAAATACATCAAATAAAAATAAGCAATCAATTCTTCTATAATATCAGAGTACAACATGCCATGAAGGCTATAAAACTAGTCTCTCAAAAACTCACATCAGTCACTGATGGAAGCGATGGTATCGTCACTCCAGGAATTATCGTCCTGGCCTGACTATCCTCTTGCATAACCTTCTATTGCGGGGTTTCCTCCTAAAAAGGAATATGTTGCAACTGTTAGTCAAAAAGACTAAGTGACTAACACATCCGCTCCCCCAGCGACTTTTAGGCACCAGGAGGAGAAAAGAAGAGGGTACAATATATATATAAGCAGTAGTACAAGTAAGAGGTATAAGGCTAATCAATATTAGAGTATCTATCAGAATATCAAAACTAACTACAATAATTTATACTAGCAGTTCTACCATTAATAGTAGTGAACAAGTATGAATAATCAACAAGAAGTAACTTAACTTATATGAATGCTCATACAGACATATAAGTTAAGGATCGGCTTAACAGTAAAGTAACTCATCATATAAGAGTGTCCATACAAACTTATATGATGAGGATCTTCTGTATATAATGCAATGCAATGTTATGTACGTAATGCGATGACTCACCCATACTCACACACATGCAAATGCTATATCGATACAAACTTGTAGTTCTCACTTTTCGAGCAGGTAGCTAACCTCTCAGGAGTCATCCATTGTGGCTAGATGGTGATAGTAGAGCAATCATCTCCACTATTCAGTTGGGATCCACACTACCTGGCCTAGGCCTCGGTATGCCTCAACGCTAAGAACACAACAGAGAAGATCACCGCGTACTACAGCTCAGAGGGGTCTTAGGTAGATGTGCACCAAGAACACAGCCCAAACTGGCCTACTGGTGTGGCACAGAAAGATCCTATAGGAGGGTATCACCAAAGGACAAAGCCCAACCATCCACTTGGTACGGAAGGAGCCCCGGGAATGAGCATCGAGGACCAAGACCAATCGTCAAAAGTTTATCTGTCAACTCCCGTCGGTGTGACGACTGGGGAGCCCGTAGACCTGCCACACTATCCTTAACCGAGGATTATGACACCGCATATAAACTCACACTGCATGTAATTTCCACCTTTATGGACTCTACACCGAGCCCCTTTTCAACACAACGTTCCAGTGCAACAAACAAACGCACCTCCAACCCATCCACATTTCCATACCACACAAGGGTTTATTGTTTACACAGGTAGCAAGCCACTTGACACAACACACCAATCACACACCATAACCCGAAGGGAGATACCACTCTAAGCAATGGATTGTTATATACATTCATCTAATCGTCATATCACATGGCCATGCATTAAGCTCATCCAATTTGTTCTTAAAGTCAAGCATTCACAATCAATTAAGATTCCACAGGAATTTCATTTGTTCAATCAACGTATCAATTTTTTTTCGCTAGCTTACCCAAACATTTGTTTGTCGACCTCCTTCAAAACGTTATTACAATCGTGTTCCACCAAACCATTTGTTCACTTAAGGATCTATCAACTAAATCCCATCAATCATTTGTTTAGAACAATCACCAATAGTTTAATTTCAGCAAACCACAGGCAAACCTCAACATTAATCTACTATGACTTCTCTACCAAATTCAAACCCAGATCTACACTAACCCGAGAACAATATGTACACAAGATTTGACTGTACAGAAACTTTGACTGGAAATTCCCGAGTCTACAGGACATGTATGAAAATGAGTAACCACTCGTTGGAAAGGTCTTTCCAAGGGCTACAACTTTCGTGTTTGGTCGAAAGCCCAGATCTGCCGTATCATACCCGAAAACGTCCATGAAGTTTGTTGCGCATAGAAAACAAGTTTTTGCACGCATCTTAAAGCAAGATGAACGACATCGGTTCATCTTCTCCCTTTAGTAATTTATTCAAAGTTATATACAGAACTTCCTGCTCCCTTATTCAACCTCATTAGACCATTTCTCTTCACGAAACCAAGTCCACAATCTTCACAAGAAGAGAGGAGAGGTTGAAGACATCAAATCTCTAGGGCACAAGCCCTAGCATGGTCTCTACCTAGGAGATCTTCATCTGACAAGTAAAACTTTTTTGAGTCGACATCTCTCCTAGAAAATAACAACAGATCTAGCACCAAGGGAGAGGGTAGGAAGCACACCTTGTTTTCGGCGGTTCCGGCCATGGATCTCGTCACTCTCCTTGGTGGCATCTTTTCCCGTTGGCATTGTTCTTTACGGAAGGGACAGTCTCTCCTTTAGCAAATACGACTCCAGCAACCCTTTCTCTTTCGATGGTTTTGGCACAGGTAATGTCCAGGGCTCGGAAATAATGAAGTGACGACTAGGGTTTTCCCGCATCTTCCCTTTCAAAGGAGAAATTAGGGTTAAATGCTTTTCCACTTGTCACCCTACTATTGGACCGCCTATTATTACATTTAATATGTCCTTTTGAAAAGATGCATCCAATTTAAGTCATTTGGTGCTAATCCCAAAGTTCCGATTCAGACCATGTATGCGGCAAAAACCAGACTGAGCCAAAATCCCTCTAAGTCAAAATCGTTGAGTATGCTGTCTTCACTCGACAAATCATCGAGTGGCTTCGAGTGCACTCAACGCACTCAAAGCCTACATCCTCACAATGACACTAAGTAAAAAACGTTGAGTTTACTTACCTTTACTAGACGAATCATCGAGTGGAATCGAGTGCACTCAACGCAGTCGACGCCTCATTGAGTCCAAATCTTTTAAGTTAAAAATAGCTGATTATGGAACCTTCACCCGACTAATCGTCGAGTAGAGTTGAGTGCACTCAATGCACTCGATGCCTATAGTTCTCAGAATAACTCAACACCACTCAACGCCACTCGATGCTTATAGTTACAATTCGTTGAATGATATTGAGTGCACGCAAAGAACTCGACACCTTCAGTTTCTAGAATTATTCTAAGTAAAATATGCTCCGTTTGTCGAGTAAAATAGACTCACTCGACGCTTCCCATGCCTGAGTCAATTCTCTTGACACAAAACGCGTGTGAGGAGCCTAGCGCGAAATGGAATGTTAAAAATCCTATAAACAAAATAACTCCGGGTAGCGCTTTTGCATCAAGTCCACCGGCTCCCAGGGTTATTCTTATTTCCCGTGATTAGACCATTTGACCTTTACCAGTGGTACACTTTTCCACCACAAGCTCCTTGTCTCGGTGTCCACTATCCGCAGTGGCTCTAGTCGGACGGATATATCAAGTGCCACTGCTCCATTTGTAGTGGGGACATATTTGTCAGGCCGTAGTAGTGCCTTCCGAAGCGACGACACATGGAAGATGTCATGCAAATTTTCAAGCTCTGGTGGTAGCACCAGCCGGTAGGCCAGAGGGCCTATTCTCTCCAATATAGCATAGGGCCCCACATATCTCAGGCTGAGCTTCTTCATACCATGCACTCGTGACACTACATACATTGGTCTGATCTTTAAGAATACCTTATCACCCACTTGAAATTCTTCCATCTGATGCTTCGCATTATAGTACTTTTCCTGCTGAATTTGAGCCTCAAGCAAGCGATCTTGTATCAATCTAACAAGTGCATCGGTTTCATCAATGTACTCTATCCCAAAAACCTTTGGATCTTCATCCTACATCCATGATAATAGAGTTCTACACTTTCTTCCATAAAGTGTTTTGTGGGGAGCCATCCCGATGCTAGCTTGATGGCTGTTGTTGTATGAAAATTCTACCAGTGAAAAGAGCCTTTCCCACGATTCTCTTATATCCAATACACATAGTCTCAAAAGATCTTCCATTGTACTAATGGCCCTCTCAGACCTACTATCCGTCTGAGGGTGAAAAGTTGTGCTGAAGGTAAGGTGAGAGCCCATATATTCTTGTACTATTTCCCACTCCTTGGAGGTAAAGTAACCATCACGATCAGAGACTATCGTCTAAGGCATGCCATGGTACCGTACAAATTGCTCCCCAAAGAACCGCACTAAATCATCCACGTGAGCCTCCTTCTTTATAGGGATTAATCTGGCAACCTTTGTCAGACGATCTACAATCACCCAGACTGAATTGTTTCCAGAGCGCGACAGAGGAAACCCGTGAATAAAGTCCATGGAGATATCCTCGAACTTCCACTCAGGGATGGGTAATGACTGTAATAACCCTCCAGGGCTCTTGCACTCCACCTTCACCTTCTGATAAGCCTCACAGTGGGTAACAAAATACTTGACCGCACTCTTCATCCCTAGTAAGAACATGGTCTTTCGCAAGTCACTATACATCTTGGAAATCCCGGGGTGCACTGATTACTTCGAACAATGTGCCTCTCTCAATATGTCTTCCCGGATTTCCCTGCCCTTTGGAATGTAGAGTCGGCCACAGAAATGCACGAGGATATCCTTTATTGTATACTCTTCAGTAGTTCCATCTATAATTGACTTAATTACAAGGGCCAGAGCAGTATCCTTCCCCTGCTCTGCCAAAATATGATCTCTAATGTCACATACTATAATCATAGCAGATAGATACTCAGTATACTCCTCAGAATGATCATTATACACCAACATGATCTCCATATCCTCGAGCATTCGAGCTAATTCCATACTCATCAATCGAGACTTGGGGCTCGATTCCGGACTCTTTATGCTCAACGCATCAGCCACAGAGTTTGCTTTTTCGGGGTGGTAGTACAATATAAACTTGTAATCACACAAAAATTCTAGCCACCGCCATTATCTCAGATTCAATTCCTTTTGAGTATTAACATACTTTAAATTCTTATGATCCAAAAATATCTCGCAGTGGACGCCATATAGATATTGCATCCAAACCTTCAAGGTGAAAACCACTGCCCCAACCTCCAAATCATTAATTGGTTAATTGGCTTTATGTTTCTTCTGTTTCCTCAAAGCATAAGCAATCGCATGCTCATGCTGCATCAATACTGCTCCCATCCCTTGATATGGCGCATCAGTGTAGACTTGAAATCCTTCCTTCCAAGATGGAAGGGCTAGTATTTGTGTGGAGGTAAGTCTATCTTTCCGCTCTTGGAAGGAAGCTTCATATCGGGGTGTCTACTCGTATAGCGCACCTTTTTTTGTCAGTGTAGTGAGAGGAAGGGCAATCTTTGAGAATCCTTTCACGAACTTGTAATAATACGCAGCAAATCCGAGGAAACTCCATACATCGGTCGTTGCCCTCAAAGGAGGCCATTCCTTTACGGCACGCACTTTGGCCGGATCCACAGCTAGTCCAACACCACTAATCATATGGCCCAAGAAGGCAACTTATCGGAGCAAGAATTCACACTTGCTGAACTTAGCAAACAAGGCATGCTCCTTTAACTTCTTCAACACCAAGGTCAAGTGTTCCACACGCTCCTCCTTTGTCTTCGAGTAGACTTAAATGTCATCGATAAAGACGATGAAAAAGACATCTATGTATGGCTCAAACACTTTGTTCATCAGGCTTATTAATGCAGAAGGGGCATTTGTCAGCCCAAACGGCATCACAATGAACTCATATAAACCATACCTTGAGATAAATGTCATTTTCTGGATATCCTCCACTTGTATCCTCAATTGATAATACCCCGAGCACAGATACAACTTGGAAAACCAATGTGCTCCTACCAGCTGATCGAATAACTCATCGATCCGGGGTAAGGGATAGATGTTCCACACCGTTAGTCGGTTAAGTTCCCGATAGTCTATACATAATCTTAATGTTCCATCCTTCTTTCTTAACAAATAGAACAGGGGCTCCCCAAGGTGATGAAACTGGGGCGAACAAACCCTAGCTCTACCAATTTTTGTAGTTGAACTATAAATTCGGTGAGTTCCTTTGGATCCATTCTGTAAGGGGTCTGAGAGATGGGCTTGGCACCCAGTACTAACTTAATTTGAAAGTCCACCTCTCTATACGGGGGTAATCCTGACAATTTCTCAAGAAACACCTTAGGGAAATCTCGCACCACTCGTACATCTTTCATATCAACTACCATCTCTTTTAGTTCAAAACAGATCATATATACTTCATCGCCTCTCATATGGACTTTTAAGGTCTGAATTGAAGACAATAACATATGGGATGCAAATCTAATACCATAAAAGATGATTTCAGAGTCCCCATGCCTCAAGGAAATTTGCTTCTCCGCACAATCAATCCTAGCGTGGTGCCAATCTAACCACGCCATGCCTAGAATGAGGTCAAATTTTGGCATTCTCAACACTGTTGCACCGGTTTCAAAGGAATTTCCTCCAAGAAGTACCTCCAATTCACACTTTACGGATACAGTCATCTCAGAGCCATCTGAGAGGCGTACTCTCCGAGCAATGCTGGTGAAGTATTGCACTCCTTCTAGGTCTTTAATGAAATCTGCCGACACAAACGAGTGTGTGGCACCGGTATCAAATCGAGTGTAAGCTGGTTTCCCACCAACCATTACGGTGCCTAGGTACAAATTATATATGCTCAAGCAATACTCTTAGCATATCTTAGACTCTTTAAAGAGAAAAGCTTATAACATAGTAATTAAATCACAACATACCGGCAATCACATCCTGAGGATTCTGCTGCTGCGCCATGTCTAACGCAAACACCTGATCCCGAGCAGGTCCGGGATTCCTTCCTCGTGATCCTCGTCCTCGACCACGCATATGTCCCCGTCCTCGTGGAGTTGCCAGAGGAAGAGTAGGGGGATCATTTCCACCTAGCTGTGGAAAATAGTACCGGATGTGGCCCGGCTAGTTGCACTGGAAGCATACTTGCTCATATTGCTCCCTGGGCTGCAGATGCATATGTGGTGGTGGAGGTGGTGCTGGCTATGGGGCCGAATTCTCCATCCTATAATTTTGACGGAAGTGACCTTTGCCTCTGTTGTTCCCTCTTCCTCTGTTGTCTTGCATCCTTCTATAACTGAGGCATGCTTCCATTAACCCTTCGGCGAGTATTTTACCACTTCCCAGATGATCTGCCTCTAGCCTTTTTTCCATATCAATGATCTCTTCTAAGCTTGCATCCGCTATAAACAAAAGGGCTTGCCTCAGGGGATCCAACAAGCCTTTGTAGAATCGCTTAGCATATCCCCTGTCATTCAGCTCGTATGCATCAACAAACCTAGAGAGATGTTAAAACTCTCGCTAATATTCTGTAGCTGTCTTGGATCTCTGCTTTAGCTGTGGGAATCTTTCTTCAAGTTCATCTCGAGCGGCAGAAGGTATGAAGTGTTCCAAGAAGGCTTCAATAAACTCACTCCAATTAATTTCTGTGTATACCCGACCATGATAGGTGGAGCCCATGAGGGACTTCCACCACCTCTTGGCGTGGGATTCCAATTCTGACACAGATAATGTCATAGCTATGTTGGCTGGACATCAGATTCCTGCCATTAGTTCTTGCACTGAGTCAAGCCATTCCTCCATACGCACGGCCGACTCTGTCCCCTGATAGGTAGGTGGAGAGAGAGCCTAGAACATTCTTAACCAATTAGAGCTCGGGTCTTGTTGTTGCACCAGAGCTTGTTGAGTCATAAACGTGTCCAAAATAGCTATAAGCATCTGTCCTAGCTCCGATTATTGAAACTAAGTGGGTACGGAAGGGGCGGGAGTGTCCCCTACTTGCACTACATTAGCAAGGATCTACACATAAGGTACAAATCTAAGGTCAGGTTGGCTATTCGTAGGGTCAAAATTGGACATACTTAGTGTAAATTACAGATGGGAACACAACTGCTTCTGTTAAGTTAGTTTGTCCGCAAACTGACCAATCGAATGGGGGTGGCACCATTGTTCAATGAATTCTTTAATTGAGGATCGTTGCAAGCTGATACCATTTGTTTAATTAAGGATCTATCAACTAAATCACATCAATCATTTGCATAGAATAATCACGAATAGTTTAAGTTCAGCAAACCACATGCAAACCTCAACATTAATCTACTATGACTTCTCTACCAAATTCAAACCTAGTTCTACACTAACCCGAGAACAATATGTACACAAGACTTGACTATATAACAAGTTCGACTAGATATTCCTAAGTCTACAGGAGTCGTATGAAAATGGGTAACCACCCATTGGAAAGGTCTTTCCAAGGGCTACGACTTTTATTTTTAGTCGAATGCCCAGATCTGGTCGTATCTTACCCAAAAATGGCCTTAAAGTTCGTTGCGCACAGAAAATAGATTTCTGCACGCATCTTAAAGCAAGATGAACGACATCGGATCATCTTCTTTCTTTAGACATTTATTCAAAGTTATATACAGAACTTCCTCCTCCCTTATTCACCCGCATTAGACCATTTCTCTTCACGAAACCAAGTCCACCATCTTCATATGAAGAGACGAGAGGTTGAAGACATCAAATCTCTAGGGCACAAGCCCTAGCATGGTATCTACCTAGGATATCTTCATCTTATAAGTCAAACTCTTCTGAGTCGAGATCTCTCCTAGAAAATAACTACAGATCAAGCAACAAGGGAGAGGGTAGGAAGCACACCTCGTTTTTGGCAGTTCCGGCCATGGATCTCGTCACTCTCCTTGGCGGCATCTTTTCCCGTTGGCGTTGTTCTTTACAGAAGGGACAGTCTCTCCTCCAGCAAAAATGACTCCAACAACCCTTTCTCTTTCGACTGTTTTGGAACAAGTAACGGCCAGGGCTCGGCAAGAATGAAGAGACGGCTAGGGTTTTCCCGCATCTCCCCATTTATAGAAGGGATTAGGGTTAACTGCTTTGCCACATGTCACCCTACTATTGGACCGCCTATTATTACATTAAATATGTCATTTTGAAAAGACGCATCCAATTTAAGTCATTTGGCGCTAATCCCGAAGTTCCGGTTCAGACCATGCATGCGAAAACAAACAGACTGAGAAAAAATCCATCTAAGTCAAAATCGTTGAATATGCCATCTTCACTCGACGAATTGTCGAGTGGCGTCGAGTGCACTCGATTCCTACAACCTCAGAATGACATTAAGTAAAAAAGCATTGAGTTTACTTACCTTTACTCGACGAATCGTCGAGTGGAATCTAGTGCACTCGACGCCTCGTTGAGTCCAAATCTTTTAAGTCAAAAATCGCTGAGTATGGAACCTTCACTTGACCGATCGTCGAGTGGCATCGAGTCCACTCAACACACTCGACGCCTATAGTTCTCATAATAAATCAAGTCCAAAAGCATTGAGTGGCGTTGAGTCCACTCAACGCCGCTTTGAATTCACTTTTTTCCGCAACTTCCAGAAATTATTCTAAGTAAAATTCGTTGAGTGGTGTTGAGTCCACTCAATTCCTCAGCTTAATCCGTCGAATGGCATTGATTGGTGTTGAGTCCACTCAATGTCAGCTTATAGAATAACTCTAAGTCCTAATTAGTCATATGGCGTGGAGTGGTGTTGAGTCCACTCAATGCCTCAGCTTTTTCGTCGAATGGCATCGAGTGGTGTTGAGTCCACTCATCGCCTCAGCTTATTCGTCGAATGGCGTTGAGTGGTGTTGAGTCCACTCAATGCCATGAGTCCAAAAAATATTTTAAGTACAATTTCATCGAATGGTGTTGAGTCAACTAAACGCCTCAGCATTTAGAGTACTTCTAAGTTACAATTCATCGAATGGCATCGAGTGCACTCAACGCACTTGACGCCTTTAGTTTCTAGAAATATTCTAAGTAAAATCTGCTCCGTTCGTCGAGTCCAATCGACTCACTCAACGCTTCCCGAGATTGAGTCAATTCTCTTGACTCAAAATGCATGTGATGGGCCTAGCGTAAAACGGGATGTTACACCAAGTCTCGGGGTGATCTGCTTTGCTGTACAATCAATCCCGGCGTGATTCCAATCCTGCCACGACATACCCAGAATAAGATCAAATTAAGGTATCCCCAAAAATTTTGCAAGGGTATCAAAAATCTTCCCTCTTATATGCACCTCCAAGTCGTACTTGGTGGATGAGGCCATCTCGGAGCAGTCTGGGAGGCGTACTCTTCGAGTGACTCTGGTGAAATGTTGCCCACAATTTAGCTCCTTTATGAAGTCTGCCGATACAAACAAGTGGGTAACACCAGTATCAAATAGAGTGTGGGCAGGTCTCTCAGTAACGGTTACATTTCCTAAAGGTTAAGTTTTAACAATTCAAAACTAGATTTCTTGCACAAACTTAGACATAAGAAGGACGAATGCTTATAACATATCAATTAGACTACAAAATACCTGCAATAATGTCCTAAGTGTTCCTCTCTTTAGTCATATCCAGATAGTGCTGCACATAAAAACTGGTCCCAACCGGTCCGGTTGGGACCAGACAGGGACCGGTCCCGGACCAGTCCAGTTGTCCCTGGCAGTCCCCCCTTTAAGGGTAAAAACCGGTCCCGGTCCCGGTCTGGGACCGGTTTCGGGACCGGTCGGGACTGGAAAATGGGAAAAAGGGCTGTTAACGACTCTCATAATAAGAGCCGTTAACGGCTCTTTTAATGAGAGCCGTTAACGACTCTCATAATAAGAGCCGTTAAGGCTCTTATTAAAAGAGCCGTTAATGGCTCTTTTAATGAGAGCCGTTCGGCTCTCATTAAAAGAGCGGCAGGCTCATTAAAAGAGCCCGACTCTTTTTTTTATTTAAATAAATTAAAAAAAAATTTAATTATAAAATATAAATTTATAAACCCCCCTCCCTCATTTCCCTCTCTCTCTTTATCTCTCTCTATCTCTCTCTCTATCTCTCTCACTTTCTATCTCACTCATACTCGCGTTAAATGGCCTCCTCCTCCTCCATATCGCCGTCCTCCTCAGCGTCCGTCTATCATGAGATCGTTGAGCACCGGCATAAAGCGGCAGTATGGGATAACTTCGATAAAGTGCGGATCGACGGCAAAATAAAGGTGAAGTGCAAACTTTGCGCCAAGCTTATGGCCGCTAACAGTAGCAACACAACGCTCTCCCGACACAACAAATCGTGTCTTTCCAAACAAGCCTCGTCGGACGCCAACCAAGCTCAAATTTCGACGACCGGGCACATTTGGACGTATGACCAAGCTCGGCAACGGGAGCGACAAATGGAGAATGTCATCAAAAGCGAACTTTCGTTCAACCACTACGACAACGACAAAATGATGTCTTACATACACGAAGCACTACAACCAAAATATCAACAGGTAAGTCGTACTACAACTCGACGTGATGCTTTAAAAGCTTACCTGCAAGCAAAATTATATTTACAAAATTATTTTGAAACATTCGACAGTCGAGTTAGTTTAACGAGCGACGTTTGGACTAGCGGTTTAGTTGATAGAATTTCTTATATTTGCATAACCTGTCACTTGGTCGATCCCGATAGTTGTGAATTAAATAAACGTATAATTTGTTTTGAAGGTTTTGAATATCCACACACTGGTAAAGCTATTTATCAGGTGATTATTAAGTGTATTAGAGATTTTAAAATAAAATATAAAATTTTAAGTATTTTGTTTGATAACGCTTCGAATAATAATATGGCTATTAAATATTTGATTAATGATCTGGAACCTATGCTAGATGGTATTTTTTTTCATACACGTTGCGTATGTCACGTTCTCAATTTAATTGTGCAAGATAGTTTAACTTTTATAGAAAATTATGTTATTAAAATACGTACTATGTTTCGAGTTATTTATAGTTCAAAACGACGAAAACAAGATTTCAAAAAATTTGTTATAGCATAGGGTAAAAATTTTTTGAGTCCATCTTATGATATGCCGGTACGATGGAATTCCACGTACAAAATGTTAAAGCGGGCTTTGTCACAAAAATCGTTATTGATAGAATTTTATAATACTGTAGAAGAATCACACGATTTAGATGCGTCAGATTGGGCTGTAATCGAAGATTACGTAAATTTATTAGAAAGTTTTTATCGGGAAACAACTATTTTATCTGGAGTTTATTATCCTACTAGCTCACTTGTTATTGAAATTTTTTTATTAATTACTGAAACGTTTAAAAATTACAAAATTTATCCAATGTGGTGTCCGTTAATATTATTAATGGAGGCAAAATTTTTAAAATATTATACGCATATGCCACCTATGTTTGTTTGTGCTGCGGCTTTAAACCCTTAAATGGGTGTACACGGGGTTGAAAATTTTATAGAGGAAATTAATCGCAATTTAGAGTTAAACGAATCTTCTAGTGATTTTCACAACGTTAGTGTTGCAAAATTTAATTATGATTTTACTCGCCTATATAATTATTACGATCAACTATATGGATTGCGACCTCGCGATAAAACCACCGCCCCTCGAACAAACGATATTTTAAAAAATAGATTTTTAGAATTAGCTTCGAAGAAAAAACAACGAACTTCGAGTACTTTAAACGAATTAGGTTTATATAGCAAAACACAGTTTCAAGATTTTATGACCGCGTACGAAAAAGAAAATTTTGATATTTTAAAATGGTGGAAAATTAAAGCTAATAATTATCGTATTTTGGCCTTAATGGCCCGTGATTTACTAACCATCCAAGCTAGTATGGTAGCTTCAGAGTCTGCGTTTTCTTTGAGTGGCAGGATTCTGAACGAGCGAAGGAGCCGTTTGACCGAAGAATCTTTGGAGATTTGCATTTGTTACAAGGATCATTTGGATGCTTTGAGGAGGAGACAACACGTCTCAACAATTGAAGACAGTGAGTCCGAAGTTGAAGACGAGCTTAATAACTTAAATCTGAGGAGCACCGCAGAATAATGACGTTGAAGACGAGCTCAAGTTCAAAATAAAAAAACAACTCCAAATTTTGAATTTATATTTTGTATTATAATTTCAAATTTAATAAAAATGTTTGTATTTCAATTTTGTAATTTGTTTTATAGTTTGTAATTTGTATTTTGATTTTGAATTTTTATTTCAAATTTAATAAAAAAATTTATTTACTTTGCATTTTGCAATTTTGCATTTCAAATTAGTACATATTATTTAATTAAATTATTAAAAAGAAAATATAATAATATAAAATAACAATAATTAAAATAATTAATTTAATTTTAATTTCATTAAAATTAACAGCAGGAAAAACTGGTCCCGGTCTGGGACCGGTTAGGACCGGTCCTTCCGGTCCCAGGCGGTCCCGGTTTTCAAAGGAAAAACCGGTCCCGGACCGGGACCGGTTTGGGCAGGACCGGTCCCGGACCGGGATCGGTTTTGGCAGGACCGGTCCGGGACCGGTGTCCCAAAGGACCGGTCCTGCCCAGTACCTGTCCCGGACCGAGACCGGGGTCTTTACGTGCACCACTATATCGAGAGCAAACATCTGCTCTCGAGCAGGTCTAGGATTCTTACCTTGTGGTCCTTTTCCTCAACCACATACTTGCCCCATCCTCGCTGAGCTGCCCGAGGAAAAATAGGGGGAATATTCCCAACTAGTTGTCGGAAATAATGCCGGATATGGACTGACTGATGACACTGGAAACAAACTTGCCTGAATGGCCCTCTGGGTTGTTGATAAGGCTGGAACTGCAGGGGTGGTGGCAGTGTTAACTACGGGACTGAATACTCCATCCTAAAATTTCGGTGGAAACGTCCGCCGCTTCTTCCTAAGTTTCCACCACCACCTCTGGCAAGCTGCCTCCTCTGACTCGGCGTTGTATCTACTATTCCACTTATCGGTCTTTTGCCACTAGCCTGGACCCGAAAGTGGCCCGCCTCCAATCTTTTTGCCATATCAATTATCTGAGCAGGACTCGAGTCAGCTATAAATAAAAGAGCCTTCCTTAAAGGGTCTCACAAACATTTGTAGAACCATTTTGCATACTGACGGTCAACCAAATCATAGGAGTCAGCTATAAAGTCATGATTTATTCTAGAACCCTCGTGTGCATTTTTTTAAGTCAGGTGAGTTGACTCGGGCTCAGGGTGTAGTGGTGGACAGGATTGCACCCGAGCTAGGGGAAGTGCCGACACAACACTCAGTATCTAGATGCTAACGCGTGGCAGTAGAGGGATAGCGCATGGCGGTAGCAATCGTCGAGTGTATATGGCAAATGTCTAGAGGAGTCGAGTGGACTCAACGATCGTCGAGTACTACCATGCGGCGGTAGCAGGGTACCGCGTGGTGGCAGTGATCATCGAGTGTATATGGCGAATGTCAAGAGGAGTTGAGTAGACTCAATGATCATCGAGTACTACCGCACGGTGGTAGCGGGATACGCCGCGAAGGTAGCATACTGAGTTATCCGCATATCGCTTGGTAAGAAACAACCTGGCATTAGTGATACTACCGGGGGTAGCCCCACTGAATTATTTGTCATGGTGCTCGGTGAGAACCGCGTGACGGTAGAAAAATACCGCGTAGTAGTAGCAGTGTTGGTGGCGACACCTGAGAGTTCGGTTCGGACAGTGTCTTGTGGAAGAAGCTACTTTGGAGTTACTGCGTGGCAGTATCTCCCTGAACAGTAACCCTAGATCAATTTGGTCGCTTCATTTATATACTTTTTCCAAGTCTTAGCCGGTAGCCTTGTTCTTCAAGCTTTCTTTGAGAAAGCGAGGAGTGTTGAACATTTCTTGGAAGGAAAAGGAACGGGACTAGATCGCCGGAGCAGGAAACCAACCATGTCGCCAAGAAGAAGAACAAGATCTATAGCTGGAACTGAGGTGAGGTTCCTACCCTCTCCCTTGGTGCTATATCTTTAGTTATGAAATTAAAGAGATGTCGGCTCAAGAGAGCTTGACTTGGTGTGAAATGAAGATCTCCTAGGAAGAGATCATGCTAAGATCTTGTCCTAGGATTTTGTTGTCTTCAACCTCTCCTCTCTTCATTATGAAGGCATTGGACTTGGTTTTGTGAAGAATGGTGGTCTATTGAGGGTTAATAAGGGAGGAGGACGAGCTGAATTTAACTTTTTTGGAATGGCTAGAGGAAGAAGATGAACCAGTGTCGTTCATTTGATTTTAAGATGTGTGCAGGAATCTTCTTTATGTACGCAGCAGGCTTTATGCTCTATTTATGCCATGAACAGTGTACTTCCAGGTCTTGGACTAAACACAAAAGTTGTAGCTCTCGGAAAGACCTTTCCAATGGATGGTTGCACGTTATTGGCGGAGTCCTGTATCCCCGAGAATGTTCAGTCGAAGTGCCTGTCCTTTAATAAACTATGCACTATTGTGATTTCCCTAAACTAACAAAAGACCGGAATAGACTTTCTGTATAAGTAAGTTGTGTATTAGTCGTGCATCCGGATGTTTGGAGTCAATAGGAAGATCGTAGCCAAACGATATTTTGGATTGGGTGGATTTTTTATATGTCACCAGGATAAGCTAATGGTTTTGGGTGAACCTTGCTTGTACAAATAAGGTATTCATGAAATCTGGTGAAGATGCACTTGATATCAAGGCAATGAACTTTATGAGTTTTGGAGCGTTTGTGATGCATGTTATATGAACGTGTAGTCTATAACTCTGTGGTGATTCACAATTACTGGGAGAACATGTAATGTATTCCTTGCAAGGTTAGGTTGATCATGTTGATACTTAAGAGTTTAATGAAATATAATTTTGGGAAAGATGTACGATTTTATACTTTGGTGATACAGTCCCAACGGCTCCTTCCGTGCCACAATGATAGGCTAGTTAGGCTGTGTTTTTGGTGCACATCTACCCAACACCCCTCTTAGCCGTAGTACGTAGGGGCTCCGTTGTTGTGTTCTTAGCGTTGAGGAGTACAGATGCCTAGGCCTGGTAGTGTGGATACCTGCCTAGTAGTGGAGATGTCCGCTCTATTTTCACCATTTGGACACGACGGATTACGCCTGAGAGGTTAGCTACCTACTCGAAAAGTTGGAAATTAAAGGACTATGTTGTTATAGAAGTGTGTGTGTGTGTGAGTCTGGGTGAGTCATCATATTGATTCATATCATGACATTACATTGCACCGCATAAGATCCTCATCATATAAATTTGTATGGGAACTTTTATATAATAAGTTACTTTCCGTTAAGCCATTCCTTAACTTATAAATCTATATGGGCATTTTTATAAGTTAATTTATATTTCTGTTATTAATTATATGATGCAGTCGATTGCTCTTCCTTTACTCATTTGCTAGTGTAGATTTATGCTATCACTTGTTATACTCTGTTATGATTACTACTCCGACATGTAGAGATACACCACCTGCTTGTACTTACAGTTTATATATATATTGCACCTTTCCTCTTTCACCCTCCTTATGCCTAAGAGTTACTGGGGTGAGTAGATGTGATATGCACTTAGTCTTTATGACTAACGGTGGCTACGTACACCATTTTAGGAGGAAGCAATACGGATGGAGAAGCATCACCAGGTCATGCAGAAGGGCTGCCAGGCCTTGGAGAAAGGGCCTGATACGACGATACCCTCGCTACCATCGGTTACTGTGGTGTGAGACTTTTGGAGACATTTGTTGTAGTCTTCGGGCAATTTTATTGTACTCTAATATTAAAGGAACCGATGTAATTCATTTTATTAATGTACTGCGATTTGTACATTTACTTATTGTGATGCTTTGACTTCTACTTATTATATTTATGTTAGGTTGGCATGAATTATATTGAAAGAGCCGACAGAATAGGCGTCTTGTAGTATCGGTCAACCCGTGTGTTGAAACTACCACAAGACGGCTATTCTAGGCATAAGACTCCCCTTGGCCGTGTTTTATGTTACGGGGGGTGGGGGGGTGGGGGGTGTCTTACAAATGGTATCAGCTTGCACCGATCCTAAACTAAAGAACTCATTGAACAATGGTGCCACCCCCGCTCGATTGGTAAATTTGGGGTAAAACTGACATAGCGGAAGCAGTGGTGCGCCCATGTGTAACTAACACTAGGTATGCCCAGTTGTTACCTTACGATTAGCCAACCTGACATTAGGTTTGTACCTTTATTCGTAGATTCTGATACATATAGAGGAGATGACAGGAATTTCTATCCTTCTGATCCCTACTCTATTCCAACAATCGGAGTTGGGGCAGACCCTAAATACAATCTTGGATGCATTCAGGTCTCAGCCGGCTCCGGTGCAACAACAAGCCCCGGGCTCTAATTGGCCGAGTACCTTCCAAGCTCGTTCACCACTCGTTTACTATGAGACTAAATCGGTCGTTCGCATAAATGAATGGCTAGAAGCTATAAAATAACTGATGGCCGGAATCAGATGCCCAACCAGTATGGTTATTACCTTAGTTGTGTCCGTTCTCGAGTTACATGCAAAAAGGTGATGGAAGTCCCTTATGGGATCCACTTTTGAAGGACGTGTATACACTGACATCAGCTGGAATGAGTTTTATGTGGCCTTCTTAAAACATTTTGTTTCCTCCACTGCTTGAGATGAGCTCAAGGAAAGATTCCTATAGTTGAAACACGGATCAAATTCAGTCGTGGAGTATCAATAGGAGTTTCAGCACCTCACAAGGTTCGATGACACCTATGATTTGGATTATTGTGGATATGTGAAGCAGTTCTACAAAGGTTTGCGAGACCCCCTACGACAAGAACATTTATTTATAACAGACTCGAGCCTGACGGAGATAATAGACATGGCAAAGAGATTGGAAGCGGACCATTTGGGAGTCCAGGCTAGTAATAAGAGACCCGCCGAGGGCATAATGGAAGCAAGAACTAGCTTCAGAAGGAGACATAATAGTATAGGTGGAAGAGGAAATCAAAGAGGCAGTAGAAGCTTCCACTAGTACTTTTGTATGGAACATCCGGACCTGCAGCTAACACTACCTCCACCCCCGCAGTAACAACCACACCAAAAACCAGGAGGACCATTCAGAAAAGTTTATTATCAGTGTAACCAGCCAGGCCACATCCGACGTTATTGCCCGCAGCTAGGTAGAGATGTTCCCCCTATTTCTCCCCCGACAGCTCTGCAAGGAAGAGGTAAAGTTCGTGTTAAAGGATGTGGACCATGAGGAAGGAATCTTGGACCTGCTAGAGAGCAAATATTTGCTCTGGATATGACTCAAGAGTGAATCCTTAAGACGTGATTACAGGTATGTCATAATTTGTTTAATACGTTATGAGCATTTGTCTTTAGCTTGCCTGGGTTTGTGCTAGGAATCTAGCATTGAGATAGTTATGACTTGATATTTAGGCACCGTTATTGTTAGTGGAAAACCTGGCCACACACTATTTGATACTGACGCCACTCATTCATTTGTATGATTGATTTTGTGAAAGATTTAAATTGCATGAAATACTTCACTAGTTTCACTCGGAGAGTACGACTCCCAAACGGCTCGGAGATGACTTCGTCCACCAATTGCGACCTGGAAATGTATATTAGAAGGAAACTTTTTGAAACCCATGCAACGGTATTGAGGATGCTAGAATTCTATCTTATTATGGGCATGGCATGGTTGGAGTGGCATCATGCCAAAATTGATTGTGTGGTTAAGTAAATCACCTTAATGCATGGAGACTCAGAGATCATTTTCCATGGTATTAGATTTGGACCCCGAATGTTGATGTCTTCAATTCAGGCCCTTAAGACATATTTTAAAGGGGAGGAGGTGTATATGATATGTTTTGAACTAAAAGAGATGACGATGAACATGAAAGATGTGTTGGTAGTGCGGGATTTTCCTGAGATATTTCCTGAGAAGTTGACAGGATTACCCCCACATAGAGAAGTGGACTTTTAGATTAAACTAATACTGAGTGCCAAGCCCATCTCTCGGATGCCTTATAGAATGTCTCCAAAGGAACTCTCTGAGTTTAGAGTTCAGTTGAAGGTGTTAGAAGAATCAGGGTTCGTTCGCCCCAGCTCATCACCCTAGGGAGCCCCTATTTTGTTTGTTAAGAAGAAGGATGGATCCCTACGGTTGTGCATAGACTTCCGGGAACACAACAGACTGACGGTGTGGAACACTTATCCTTTACCCCAGATCAATGAGCTATTCGATCAGTTGGTGGGAGCGCAATGGTTTTCCAAAATAGATTTGCGCTCAGGGTACTATCAGTTGAGAATACAAAAGGAAGATATTCCGAAAACAGCGTTTATATCAATATATGGCTGTTGGGAATATTGCCCTCAATGTTTCCTAGATTTGAAGAGGCATCACCATTAATACTAAGAGCATAATTGTATTTGATGTATGTTCAAGTTCAATATGTGTAGGATGTTATTTAGAACAAGTTTAGACATGTTTTCTAAGTGATAGTGATAGGTGGTCATAAGGTAGAATGTTGGAGAGACAAAATTTTGTTTAAGCCACAGGCATTGAGTGAAGCCAGTTCACTCAACACCAGATGCCAAGAAATGCTGAGTAAAGAATGGGTAGTCAAAGCTTGACTATTGACAAAACAGGATTTTGACTAAGTCCACAAGTGTTGAGTGAAGGCAGTTTACTCAATGCCATATAAACAAGAGGCATCGAGTAAAGCTCAGTTTGCCAAAGCTTCATCATTGGCAAGGAAGAAATCTGACTAAGTACAGAATCGTTGAGTAAGGACGGATCACTCAACTCCTGAAGAAAGAAGCGTTAAGTCAAGCTCAAGCAGTCAAAGCATTTGAAGATCTATCAAGAATTCTTGTTAAGTCCAAAAGCGTTGAGCTAAGATAGCTCACTAAATACCCAAAGAAGAAAGGGTCGACAAACAAGTGTGATATCAAAGCTTAAGAAGATATAAACATAAAATGTATCTAAGTCCAGATGCGTTGAGTGAGGAAAGCTCACTCAACGCAAGCTCATCAAGAAAATCGGCTTAGTATAGAAGCGTTGAGTGAAAGCAGTTCACTCAACAGCTCATCAAGAAGACAGGCAAAGATAGAAGCGTTGAGTGATGAAGGTTCACTCAATGCATTCATAAAGATGGAAATTGGCTAAGAATAGAAGCGTTGAGTGAAGGTTGTTCCTTCAATGCCTCAGCAAGATGGCAGTCTACAGAGAAGCGTCTAAGTCCAAATGCGTTGAGTGATGAAGGTTCCCTCAACGCACTCAAAGCATAGCAGTGCACAATTGTTGGCCAAGTCCAAATGCGTTGAGTGATGAAGGATCAGTCAATGCACTCAATGCCAAGCAGTGTAGAAGTATTGGATAAGTCCAAATTCATTGAGTGAGGAAGTCTCACTCAATGCACTCAACACCTGGTAGTGCATATTATCTGGCTAAGTGTTTTTGCGCTAAGTGAAGGCTGTTCACTCAACGCACTCAATGCCTGGGATGAATGATGAAGATTTTCTATTGTTTTAAAATATTATCCAAACTAAAATCTCAAATAGGCAAGTGTACCTATCAAAATATAGTATAGGAAATATGGTATTCGACTCGGGGCCTGTTGAGTACTTTTACTCACGCAAATTAATATTATTTTATCCAAGTATCAAAAGGGGTAAATTAAACTAAAGAAGGAAGAAAATAAACTAACAATGAGCACTTGATCTAGACTCACTTTGAATAAAACTTTATAAAACACAAACTCTAATTTTCTCTCCTCGACCGTGGAGGTTCCTAACGTACAAAAGCGTCTCTCTCGACCTCATATTTCTGACTAACCTTAGGTTGATCGATTAAGACCTCTCGGCCAGTCGAAACCCCTAAGCTTGCTTAAGGCGGTGAACCCCTCTATTGGATTTGACTCCAATCTGGCAGATTTATGTCGTCCTCTCTCGAGGAGTGCATTCAACTCCTTTTATCCTTGAGCGATCTACTCGTATCTGCAACCTCTCAGTCATTTAGGATATGGATCTAGAATCGAAGAACATACTCGCGAAATATGAATTCAACAAAATATAATTCAAAGATAAATCGATAGTGGTAAAAAGGCTTGACAAAAAGAGTTTTATTCAAAGATAATCATGATCAAGTACTAAAGAAATTAGCTAGTTGACATAATATAAAAGTTATATAAAAAGAAGAGAAAGAAGAACATGTTTGCAAAAAAAGGAAATGCTTGAATTGAAATCTAAACTATAAAATTGAAATTACATAAAAGAAATGCATAAAGACAGTAATCTAAGCTACAACATACTCCTAAAATTTGCTCCTAATCTTCCTCCCAAGCTTCTGAACTCATCTGGAATTTATAGATTTTTCTGCTTGGGAGTCACGCCCTAGGTCACGCCCGTGACATAGGGCGTGTCAGGCTCGGAAACTGCTGTCTTGAAAGCCCGGGAACGTTGGAGAAAAACCGCAAAAAGTCGCCGTTTTTTGGGTCACACCCCTAGGTCACGCCCGTGACCTAGGGCGTGTCTAGTCTGTTACAGGAAACGGCAGGAAGGGGAAACAGCGCGAAGTAATTCTGACGTTGCTGAATTGGTCACGCCCCTAGTCACGCCCGTTACCTAGGGCATGTACTCACCGGGTCAGCAAACGGCTGGAAACGGTACAATTTGGGCTCAATTCGGCAGTTTCGGGTAGGTCACGCCCTAGGTCACGCCCGTGACAGGGGGCGTGTACTTGGGAAATGGTCCAGAATTATCCCGGGAAGATTTCTGGAGAAAATTGTTTTTTTGAACTGGACACGCCAGTGTTCATGCCCTAGACACGCCCGTGTCAGTGCGATGTGTACTTGTGAAATTCTCCATATTTGTAGAGGACGTCGTCCTCTTTCTGTTGACTGGTTTCACGTCCCGTAACTCTTCCTGTTTTGAAAGTTATGACCATTTGAAGTTCAACTATCCGTGACCAAAAATGTTCATTTTCTCCGTTTCAACTCCGGATCAGTCCTGCAAGCTCCAAATTGCTATTCGCAGCCCAGATTGACCTGAAATATGAAAATAAAGTAATTAGAAACATAATTACTAAAATATAATTATAATCTTATTATTAATTACATAAAAACTATATAAAATAACTATAATTAGTGACTTATCAAATACCCCCATACTTAATCTTTTGCTATTCCAGAGCAAAACTATGAGAAGTACTTATAAGAAATTAATATATTTTTTAATTAAATGAAAATTTTATGAAATCAAAAGAGAGTTAAAAATAAAGTTTAGGAATTCAAGATTAAGTTCTAAACTATGAAATTAAAAGGTAAAGAGAAAGATATTTAGCCAAAAAAATTTCTCATAAAAATTAATTAGAATTCAAAATGAAGTGATTTAGCCAACAAAATTAAATTAGAATTATTCACACTTTTTAACTAAAAAGAAACTTGAAGGAAAAATTTAAACTACTACTTATGCTCTCTTAATATTTTAATTTAAGTCCAAAACAATTTTATTGGCTAAAGATTTTTTGGAACAAGGACTATGAAGAGGATTTTAAATTGAGGTGATGAATTTTATCCTCTCACCCCATGACCTTTTTTATCTTCTTTTTTTGATATTTGCCTGTGTTTACCAAGAAAATGATGAATTTTATTCTCTCATTTCCCATGACATATGAACAAATACTTTTTTTTCTCTCTTCAAAAACAAAATGGGAGTATTGAATTTTATTCTCTTACTCCATCTTTTAGTTTTTTGGGTTGCATATGTGTACCAAGGAATGCTTGATTCCCATGACATATGATCTAACCAAAATAAAAAATTGCATGTGTACTAAAGGATAATGAATTTTATCCTCTTATCCCCATGATATATGGTCTAACAAGAAAGTTTAAATACAAGGGAAGGATAAACAATATTTAGATTAAATTAAAATAATTAGAGAGCAATTATAGTAAATAAAAATTTCCAAAGAATTTTTAAAGCACAAGTGATTATAATTAAAATCTAAAGATTGTTGAACTAAGCACTATAATATTGAAACTACTTATAATTACGAGAGAAAGAAGTAAATAAGACACTCTAAACAAATTTAATTCATAAGTTTATTTCTTAAAGTCAAATCACCTAAATATTAATTTAACTAACTATGATGAAATAAAAGATTAGAAAATCAAAAATTATAAAAATTCTTATAAATAAACTCAAAATTATTTTCCGAAAATCACCAAATATTAAGTAGGGGTTTCTTATATTTTTTTTAATTTCTATAAAAAAAATCCTAATTTTTTTGTTATTCTTGGACTTCCCAAGGGCTACCCAGTGACGGGTTCACAAGGTACTATGCGGTTTTGTGGGATGAAAACCCAACACGGCCCTTTCCAAGAAATTAATTTTAGATTTTCTATTTTTTTAATTTTTGATGATAAAAAGAAAACAAAGCATTTTTTTCATTTTTTTTAAATAAAATCAATAAATATGAATCCTCCCCCATACTTAAAAATAAACATTGTCCCCAATGTTTATAAGCCAAGTAGGAGGGGAAAAATGCATAAAAAAAATTTAAATTGCATTAATTTAAAGATAATCAAGGGGTGTCTCCCAAGAGCGCTTTTCTTTTTCCCGTCTTAAAGCTAGACGGTTATTGTTAAGAAAATGGAAAATAAAAATTAAAATGGACGGGCAACTCCCTTAATTCATGCTTTGGCGAAGATGCCAAAGTTGCTTGCCCGACGTCTCCTCCGCTTTCTTCTTGATGTTCCTTGTTGTTGCAATTGACTTGAAAATGTAAATTCAAATCACCTATCCATACCTGAGGTGATTTGAATATTTGTAGAGGAGCGGCAAATGGATCGTGGATGATGTTTAATTGCAACGGCTCCTCTTCTACATGAAAATCGTTAGTATAAGGAAAATCAAAAGTAAGCGTGTCAGAAAAATCTTCACAAGGAGGAGGCTCTTGCGAAGTCATAAGATTAGGCTCCGGTTGTTTATTTTCTAAAAATAATTTTCTGTACGAAAATTTATGGGAAATAAAATCATCGAATGCATCAGGATCATAAATTTTTGCTCCTAAAAAGTCATAAATTATGCATGGGAATTCATTAATAGGAGAAAAATTAGGAGTCATAGGAGAACAAACATGTTCTTCTTCTACTCCTCCTAGCGCATCCATACACCTGACAAACTCATGAAATAATAGTTTTTTTCTTCTTCGGTATAAATAACTACTGGGGTACATGAAGAGTCATGGTCCTCATTAACAATATTATTCGAAGAAGGAGAAAAATCACTAATAGAAAAAAAATTCTCATCCAAATTTTGGGGAGAAGAATCACCTGGAAATTGAGAAGAATCCCCAAAATTAGGAGAGAAGGCTTGCGGTGCAGAAGAAGAAGAACAAAAATTCGGCTCCAAATAATTATTCTCAAAACTCGGGAAAATTTCCGGGTGATCTTGTGACAAAGAGAAGTTTACATCCGAGTTGGAAGAATAATTATTTAAATCAAAATAATTATTCTCATTATAATTTGAAAAATTCGTTTCATGAACATTTGAAAAATTAGTTTCATAAAAATTTGAACTAGAATTAGAATAAAAGTGAGAAAAATTATTATCATAATTAGTATCAAAATTATTTTCATAAGATAAGTTTTTATAATAATTATAATGATAACAATACTCACTTCGATGATAACCACCACAATTATAACAAAAATTTTTGCGCTTTTGTGCTGCTTTCAAACATTCTAGTTGATTTTGAAGGTTGGCAATATCGGCGACCAATTTAGATAACATATTTTTAATAAAAGAAAATAACACAACCTTTACCTAATAGAAATGAATTTTAAAAATAAAATAAAAGAGAATTGAGGTAGAGAAGAAGGTTGATAAAATTAATAAAATCTGCGCTTTCAAAATATCAACAAAATAGTTCCCCGGCAACGGCGCAAAAAACTTGATGAAGATTTTCTATAGTTTTAAAATATTATGCAAACTAAAATCTCAAATAGGCAAGTGTACCTATCAAAATATAGTATAGGAAATGTTGTATTCGACTCGGGGCCTGTTGAGTACTTCTACTCACGCAAATTAATATTATTTTATCTAAGTATCAAAAGGGGTACATTAAACTAAAGAAGGAAGAAATTAAACTAACAACGAGCACTTGATTTAGACTCACTTTGAATAAACCTTTTATAAAACACAAACTCTAATTTACTCACCTCGACCGTGGAGATTCCTAACGTACAAAAGCGTCTCTCTCGAGCTCATGCTTCTGACTAACCTTAGGTTGATTGATTAAGACCTCTCGGCCAATCGAAACCCCTAAGCTTGCTTTAGGCGGTGAACCCCTCTATTGGATTTGACTCCAATCTGGCAGATTTATGTCATCCCCTCTCGAGGAGTGCATTCAACTCCTTTTATCCTTGAGCGATCTACTCATATCCGCAACCTCTTGGTCAATTATGATACGGATCTAGAATCGAAGAACATACTCACGAAATATGAATTCGACAAAATATAATTCAAAGATAAATCGATAATGGTAAAAAGGTTTGACAAAAAGAGTTTTATTCAAAGATAATCATGATCAAGTACTAAAGAAATTAGCTAGTTGATATAATATAAAAGTTACATAAAAAGAAGGGAAAGAAGAACATGTTTGCAAAAAAAGGAAATGCTTGAATTGAAATCTAAACTATAAAATTGAAATTACATAAAAGAAATGCATAAAGACAGTAATCTAAGCTACAACATACTCCTAAAATTGGCTCCTAATCTTCCTCCCAAGCTTCTAAACTCATCTGGAATTTATAAATTTTTCTGCTTGGGAGTCACGCCCTAGGTCACGCCCGTGACATAGGGCGTGTCTGGCTCGAAAACTGTAGTCTTGAAAGCCCGGGAATGTTGGAGAAAAACTGCCAAAAGTCGCCGTTTTATAGGTCACGCCCCTAGGTCATGCCCGTGACCTAGGGCATGTCTAGTCTGTTACAGGAAACGGCGGGAAGGGGAAACGGCGTGAAGTAAATCTGACGTTGCTGAATTGGTCACGCCCCTAGTCACGCCCGTGACCTAGGGCGTGTACTCACAGGGTCAGCAAACAGCTGGAAACGGTACAATTTTGGCTCAATTCGGAAGTTTCGTGTAGGTCACGCCCATGACAGGGGGCGTGTACTTGGGAAATGGTCCAGAATTGTCCCGGGAAGATTTCTGGAGAAAACTGTTTTTTTGAACCGGACACGCCCATGTTCACACCCTAGACACGCTGTCAGTGGGGCGTGTACTTATAAAATTCTCCAGATTTGTAGAGGACGTCGTCCTCTTTCCGTTGACTGGTTGCACGTCCCGTAACTCTTCCTTGTTTGAAAGTTATGACCATTTGAAGTTCAACTATCCGTGACCAAAAATGTTCATTTTCTCCGTTTCAACTCCGGATCAGTCCTGCAAGCTCCAAATTGCTATTCGCAGCCCAGATTGACCTAAAATATGAAAATAAAGTAATTAGAACCATAATTACTAAAATATATTTATAATCTTATTATTAATTAAATAAAAACTATATAAAAATAACTATAATTAGTGACTTATCAATGAATTATATAAATTTGGCTAAGTCCACAGATTTCGACATCAGTAAAAGTCAGCATAATTTCAAATTGTTGCGAGAAGTCTATAATACATGAAAATTGGCAATGCATGCCTACTTTATGATATTTTTTGTATAAGCAAAGTTGCATCCAACAACTTCAGCGGGCCCACAGGTCAAAGAGTCATTGGACAGCGGAAGATAAAGGGATTGAGATCGACGGAAGTAAATTAACTTTTAGGGTTTTAAATTTTTGCAAAGAGGCGAAACTTCATCTTCTTCCTCTTGCCATTATTGCAGAGCCTGAAGCAGAAGTTCAAAGAGCTGATCTAAAAGTTCAAGTCAGTTAGTTGTTGCGATTGTCACCTGCAACAACAAGTTCAGAGAAATTTTTTGAGAAAGAAGAAGAAGAAGAGCAAGTCCGATATCTGCAGACAAGGTTAGCTAAGTGAAGAATACACAGAACTGATAACTCATTTTTCTTCATCAGTAAATTCAGAAACCTGTGTTTCGAGAGTTACTTCCAGGTCAAGCAAAAGTTTCTTGAAGATCATCCATCTTATAGCCATGAAGAAGTTAGTGCTGAGATTTTCTCAGCACAGGAAGAAGAAGGCTCAGAGAACATATCTCTGGAGTCAAATCTACACCAACCTAAATCTTTCTATAAGATCCCTTGGATCTGAGTGTAGGCCTAATTATAAAGACTGAGTTGTAGGATTCAAGTTGTGAATCTGATGTAGGATCCTTTTGTGGATCAGAGGTAGGGCCTATGTTCCTGAGTTAGGGAAAATTGCCTGAGGTAGGGGAGTCATTCTCTCTGAGTTGTAGGGCCTATGTGCCTGAGTTGTTGGATCCTTCTATGGATCTGAGGTTGGGCCTTTGTGCCTGAGCTATAGGAGAGTCATTCTCTATAAGTGGTAGGGATATCCTCCTAGCCTGAGTGTAGGACTTATGCTCAAGTCTGAGGTATGTGAACTCTGGATCACTGAGCTGTAAGATACAGTCTTGGATTTTAGTAATAGGGTTATGTTCCTGAGGTAGGTCTTGGAGGAGATTAAGAGATCATGAGGGATTTGTGTTGTAAGCTCTTACGAGCCGAGTTTTAGGGAAGTTCCTTGTATTACACACTATTAGAAAGGTGGGAGGGACAATGGACGTACCCATAATCTAGGGAACTACTATAAATCTTGTGTGTGTGTGCTGTGTGGATTCTTGAAAGCAAAGATAATCTAACTCACAACACACTAAAGCAAGGAAAAGTCTTAAAAGACTGAAAACCTATTCACCCCCTTTGGGTGTTTAGCTATCCTTGAAACTAAAGAATTTCAAGTGGTATCATGTAATTCCCCCATCCGTCGTATAGCATATGATAGAAGGTCCGGTCGGGGCCCAATGTCATATACTACGCATAAGTAAGGAGGTTACTAGCTGAATTCAAAATCCATGTTCATTACGAACGTATCCTAACTCAGAGCATTCTAGCGGAAGTATTAAATTTATGAACCCAAATATAACAGGAATGTACACTATACCACAAGAATGATATATACATAACAACATGTAACACATGTTTTGGCCGTAGCCTTATTACAACTATTTTAATTAACATTAAGTGGCTTCATACTTCGACACGCAGGCCAGCCACACATGAAAACAGTAATTGTTCACTTTTGGGCCTTCAAGGGCCAACCAATCGCAGTACATGGCCTTTAGCCTGCTATTTTTCACTTGGCTCTCCAGCACCTACACAAAAAGGCCCACCAAAACATGGAAAAAAAAGAAACAGACAGCATTTTGCTGACCCGTTTATAACGATCCCACCACTTATTCGGGGTGGCATTTCTCCATCACTGCAAACAAGGCATCATACATATATCGTGGCATTTATAATATGCACTTTAAGACCATTCACCACCGACATAGGCCCAACGGCCACACGCCCCGTGCACTCAGGGCACCTTTCCAGTATACACGACTCCCCGTGTATCACCATCGTTTAGAGGTCCAAGACTTAACAGTTAACTTTGTCATTCAGAGGTCCTTAACTTAATGACCATGTCGTTCAGATGTAATTAACTTAATGATTGACTTACTTGTTCAGAGGTCCTTAACTTAACAACCACGACGTTCAGAGGTACTAAAATTGACGAGTGACTGCACATTCAGAGGTACTTAACGACCATGTCATTTAGAGGGCCTTAACATGATGGCACAATAAAGTCACATACGTCTCAACATACACATTTTCTCAAACATTAACCCCCAGGTCCAATAGAGACAGGCCAAACATTGAACCCCCAGGTCTCAAGAGATAGGTCAAACAATAATTTTCAAAATTGTTCATTCATTTGGGTAATTTCCTGGAATTGCTTCCAGTACTAACATGCAATAACCTGCACACCCTTTTTCACATTTTCCACATGCACATCTACACATTTTCACAGAGTCTTCCCCGACACGCAAAGCATAAAACAACGCCAATCCATACCAACCTGTCCGGATGGGCTTCACATAGTATGCCTATTCTATACTCTACATTTCTAGATCTAAATGCATAAATATATGGAGATTTAACCTTTCGAATCCACGCTATTCCACCTTTTGGTGAGGGGATTCATGCAAGTATGCATATTGATGACTTCACTTGTCCGGGAGAAACTCGTTACCCTTGTAGTTCTCTTTGAAGCCATGGTGTTTGAGTTTTATCTGACTGGAAATGCACATGATGATTTCCTCTTCACGAATCTCGCTCCAGCTCTCACTTTCTTTTTACCAAATATATTCCCGCAAGCTATCAAAAGCTTCAGCCCCGATTCTCTCCTTAAGAACACGCACAGGAGCAGACAAGATGAAATGAAGAGAGAGAGTAAAAAGGAAATAATACTTTCCTTATTCTACACTTCCCATGTTAGGTGGTCACAGTTTATAGCCCATCCACACGATCCTCATCAACACGAAGAAACGGCCCAGAAACAATCGCTCATTGACCGCTTTCAATCTATCAGACACGACATTCATGCCTCAACAACATCGCCGAATTTCGTCGAGCACAGATGGAAATCGTCGAACTGAACTTTTCGTTGAGCTGAATTTTCGTCGAGCTCACAAAAATTGTCGAGCTCACGGGAAATCAGCGAGCTCAGCTCACATTTCGTCGAGCTCAATACAATCGGTCGAACTGACTATTCGTCGACCTCCGTTCGACGTTCGTCGAACGCAGGTAAAATTCATCGATCTCACTGCATTTGTTCGAACTCAATCCTCAATCCAATTTCAGGTAGTCAAAAATAGGGTGTTACACCCCTCCCCTCCTTACAAAAATTTCGTCTCGAAATTAGCACACAGCTATAAGGAAAACAGCAACCATAATGTTGCAACAACTTTTTATTCCTTTAGGAAAATAGCAAGAAACTTGTTGTGACAAACAACTCATTCAGGAAAACAGTAAACAATTTTAGACAAATAATTCAGGATAGTTCTCATGCATGGTTTGCTCTCGTTCCTATGATAGCTCCTCACGACCACAGTTGTCCCACTGAACTTTGACAATCCTGATTGTCATTTTTCTCAATTGCTTGATCGTCGAGTCCTCTACCCGAATGGGCCTAAATTTCATTGTTAGCCCGCTATCGATCGGTACTAGATTATTCGCAATCACTTGCATTGGCTCTTTCATAGCTTTCCGTAGCACCGATATATGAAATACATCGTGCAAACCAATCAATTCTGCAAAGAGATTGGGCCGATAGGCAGCTTTTCCAATTCTTTCAACTACTTCAAATGGACCCAAATACCTCGGATTTAACTTTTTCAAGCGCCGAATCCTGGACACTCCCTTGAATGGTTTTTATTTTTAAGTACACCCAATCACCTACCGCAAGCTCCACGTTCCGGTGTTTGGCATTATAGTACTTTGCCTGTCTATCTTGGGCTATTAGTAGCCTATCTCGAATAATGCGTATTGTTGAATTTGCATCTTCAACTTCCTTACGTATAAACAATTTAAATTTGCCTGTTTCCACCCATGCTAATGGAGTACGACACTTTCTACCGTATAAGGCTTCAAAGGGCGCCATCTTTATACTAGCCTGATAGCTATTGTTGTAGGAATACTCTATCATATAGAGATGGTCTTCCCACCTCTTTTCGAAACCAGGGCGCACATTCGGAGCATATCCTCTATAGTTCTATTATTTCTTTCGGTCTGACCATCCGTTTGCGGATGAAAGGTCGTACAGAACTTTAACTTAGTCCCTAATAAATGATGGATTAGCCTCCAATCATTTGACATAAATCACCCATCTCGGTCACTCACGATGCTACGAGGTACACCGTGCAATCATACTATATTATCAACATATAGTTTTGCTCGCTAGATTTTCTACTGAATCCTCTTTTCTATTCGGAATAAAGTGTGACACCTTTATTAGCCGAAATACAACCACCCAAATAGAGTCATTTACTTTTTACGATCTCTTCAAACCCTGAACAAAATCCATGGAAATGTCATCAAATTTCCACTCTAGTATAGGCAAAGATATCAAGAATCCTCCTGGATTCTGCCACTCGGCTTTTACTAAGGTGCAAGTTAGACATTTCGCCACATAATGTGCAATGTGTTTCTTCATGCCTGGCCACCAAAACAACTTCTTCATATCCTTAAACATTTTAGTGCTCCCCGGGTGGATTGAGTTCTTTGTAAAATGTGCCTCGTACATCAACTCCTCCCGTAAAGTTCCATCTTTTGGTAAGCACAATCAAGCGTCTTTTTGCAAAATACCATCGTCTATAGAGAACTAGGAATTTGACCCATCCTTTATCTCTTCCATGTAACGCTTCATGCTTTCGTCTAACTCTAAAGCTTGATGAATTATGTACGTAAGGTCGTATTACACCTCTGTCCAGTTCAGGCATACCTCGTCACTTATTCCCTTGTCAACACAAGATATATCCAAACTTTCCAACTCACGAATTAGAAGCTCATCATGCATCTGTAACCAGTTTGCTCGTGTTAGAGTTTTGCGACTCAACGCATCAACGACGACATTTCCCTTTCCAGGAGTATAATGAATCTCGAAAGTATTGTCCCCAAGGAACTCCATCAGCCTTCGTTGTCGCATATTAAGATCTTTCTAATCTATGAAATACTTTAGGCTCTGATGGTCTGTAAAGATGTCAATCTTCACGCCATATAAATAGTGTCGCCACAATTTAAGAGCAAATATCACGGCTGCCAATTCAAGATCATGCACCGGATAATTCCTCTCATGCACTTTAAGCTTTCGAGAGCCATAAACAATCACATGCCTGAATTGCAAAAGAACGCAGCCTAAGCCGCTCCCAGATGCATCACTATAAATCTCAAAGCCTTCTGAAGCACATGGCGTACATAATATCGGTGTCGTGGTCAGCCGACTTTTTAACTCATCAAAAGCCTTCTCACACTCCGACGTCCTTAAAACTTTTGATTCTTTCTTATTAATGTCGTGAGAGGTAAAGCAATCTTTGAAAATCCCTCTACGAAGCGCCTATAGTAACCGGTAAGTCCTAGAAAACTCTTGACTTCTGCTACTGAAGAAAGTATAGGCCACTCTCGTATCGCAGCAACCTTTATCGGGTCTACAACAATCCCCTCTCCACTTACAACATTACCAAGAAAAGTCACTAAAGATAACCAAAACTCACACTTTGAGGATTTGGCATAGAGGCGATTCCTCCTTAGCGTGTGCAAAACAATTCTCAAATGTTTTGCATGCTCTCCCTCAGATTGATAGTATACCAATATGTCTTCGATGAAGACGATCACAAACAGGTTTAAATACTCCCTAATGGTTCTGTGCATGAGATCCATAAAGAATGATGGCGCATTCATGAGTCCAAAAGGTATGATTATAAAATCATAATTCCCATAGCGTGTTGCAAACGTAGTCTTGGGGATATCACTCTCCCTGATCCTCGACTGCCAGTAGCCGGAATTTAAATCCAACTTTGAATAAATAGTTGATCCGACCAAATGATCAAATAAATCATTGATTCGAGGAATCAGATATTTGTTCTTTTCTGTAAGCTTGTTTAGATCACGATAATCTATGCATAGACGCAAGCTCCCGTACTTATTTTTCACAAATAGCACCGGTGCACTCCACAGTGACATTCTTGGATTAATAAAGCCTTGCTATAACAACTCTTGTAACTGAAATTTTAATTATGCCAACTCCTTTGGTGCCACACGGTACGGTGAGCGAGCAACAGGTTTCGCACCTAGCACCAACTCAATAGAGAAGTCGATCTAATGCTGGGGTGGAAGCCCAGGTAGATCCTTCGAAAAGACATCTGCAAACTCCGATATTACAGGAATGTATCCAATACTGGGCTTTGACTCAACAGCCTCTAATAGCGTGAAAAATATTTCCGCGCCCTTCTAAACCGCTTTGACTACTTGAATGGCAGACATAAACATATTGCCCATTCCTCACATACCCGCGAATTTCGTCTCACATTCAGTATTTTGCCCCAGTAATACTTCCTTAGAATTACAATCGATGTTGGCACGCTGCTCCGAGAACCAGTCCATACCAAATATAACATCGAACTCTGAAATCGGTAGCACAAACGCTTCCAAACCAAAGTCTTGACTTCCTATCCGCACCTCCACTAAACAAGACCTATCTGCATGCATCAAGCATCCATTAGGTAACAACACCTTCACAGTATCAGTCGCTACATGAGTAGGCACTCCGATTCGCAATACAAAGGCCTCAAATAGTAATGAATGTGAAACACCTGTATCAAACAATGCTCTTGCCGGACATTCCCGGATAATGACAAAGCCTATTATAAATAAATCATAAACAAGCAACATACAAGGTATTCAGTATGGAAAACAGTAAAAACTTAATCTTAACTCATACTTGTAACCAAATCGCTTTGTTTTATGGCCTCATATTGGCTAAGATTAAAGACTTGGGGTTGCACGTGGTACGCAGAGGATTCCACCACTGCCTTTCCCTTTTCTGCATAAGTTACACCCGTCTTCTTTTCCGCTTTTAGAGGGCCACTCCAACAATCCCTAGCTATATGACCCACCTTACCACATGTATAACATATGTGAGGGCCTCTCTCTATAGTTACTCCTGAAGTAAACGTAGAAGGAGCTGGTGCAGAAGTTTTTGGCTCCTTGTTTCACCGTTTGTATCCAAATTTCGAAGAACTCGGAGTCTTGAACTCTGGCTTCTTTCCTGCCAAGTCATTCTTACGTTGCACACGCTTCATATCAAGTTCAAGGGAACGGGACGTATTAACCAAGGTAAGAAAACCCTGAGTCATTGGTCCTGAGAGAAGCAATCGCAATTCATCCCTCAACCATTCATAGAACCTATTTGTTTTTTGTTCCTCATCTGCAAACGTAAAGCCTGCATATCTTACCAATCGCGTAAACTCGTGCAAGTTCATCCACTGACCTCTCACCTTGAGTTAGCCTTTGAATTTGATTTTCCATCGTGATCCGATGTGCTGATGGAACATATCTTGCAAGAAAACATCTTGGTAACTCCTCCATTGAGATCTCGCTCAATGATTGACCAGCGAACTGGTGCAGTTCCAACTCATCACACCAAAGTCTTGCCTCACCATCCAACAAGAAGGTATTTACAATGACTTTTTGCCACTCTTCTGTTTCAGTTGCCGTCAGGACCCTCTTTATTCTTGAGAGCCAATCTTCGGCTTGTGTAGGGGTTCCCATACCCATAAACACAGGGGGATTGAAACTCATCACATGTTTCATTTGCTTCTCTGCTACTCGCCTTGCAGCCACTGGCTCAACAATTACTTATCTCACAGCCACACGCTCTACCACGTCAACCAGTGCCTATACCCTTACAGAAATTAGAGGTTGTCCCTGACCTCCAGGTTGCGCATTCATCATTGCGAATACGGCCTAAACAACTAATCATATAGTTTTCGCTGAAGGAGGAGGTGTCAGTGCCTCATTAGGTGCATTACTCTCAACCAAGCGCTGGGGTTCTTGCTGCCCCACACCACTTCGAGTCGCCTATAATGTGAAACACACAATTAGTCAACTATGAATATTGCCAAAAGCAATCACAGGAACATACCAGTTCCGCAAACATGTGTATTTGCATTCCTAAGTGGACATTCATGGGTTCAATTATGTTATCACGATAGCGCACATACACGTGCTCACCACCCATTAAAAGAATTTGATCACGAATTCAAATAAGAAAGACCAAGAACAAAATATTATACCAATTTTGTATTGCCGTCATCCATCGTATAACATATGACAGAAGGTCCGATCGGGGCCCGACGCCATATATTACAGAAAGGTAAGGAGGTTACTTGTTGAATTCCAAATCCATGTTCATTATGAACGTATCCTAACTCAGAGCATTCTAGCGGAAGTATTAAATTTATGAACCCAAATATTACAGGAATGTCCACTATACCACATGAATGATATATAAATAACAATATGTAACACATGTTTTGTTCGTAGCCTTATTACAACTATTTTAATTAACATTAAGTGGCTTCATACTTCAGCACCCAGGCCGACCACACATGAAAACAGTAATTGTTCACTTTTGGACCTTCAAGGGCCAACCAATCGCAGCGCATGGCCTTTAGCCTGCTATTTTCCACTTGGCTCTCTAGCACCTGCACAAAAAGGCCCACAAAAATATGGCAAACAAAGCAACGGTCAGCATTTTGGTGACCCGTTTATAACGATCCCACACCTTATTTGGGGCAACATTTCTCCATCCCTACAAACAAGGCATCATACATATATTATGGCATTTATAATGTGCACTTTAAGACCATTCACCACAAATGTAGGCCCAACGGCCACACGACCCGTGCACTCTGGGCACCTTTCTGGTATACACGACTCCCAGTGTATCACCACCGTTTAGAGGTCCAAGACTTAACAGTTAACTTTGTCATTCAGAGGTCCTTAACTTGACGACCATGTTGTTCAGAGGTAATTAACTTAACAACTCACTTACTTGTTCAGAGGTCCTTAACTTAACGACCACATCATTCAGAGGTACTTAACTTGAAGAGTGACTGCCAATTCAGAGGTACTTAACTTAACGACCATGTCGTTCAGAGGACCTTAACATGATGGCACAGTAAAGTAATATACATCTCAACATACATATTTTCTCAAACATTGACCCCCAGGTCTCATAGAGATAAGCAAGATATTGACCCCCAGGTCTCAAGAGATATGTCCAACAACAATTTTCAAAATTGTTCATTCATTTGGGCAATTTCCTGGAATTGCTTCCAGTAACAACATGCAATAACCTGCACACCCATTTTTATATTTTACACATGCACATCTACACATTTTCACGGAGTCTTCTTTGGCACGCAAAGCATAAAACATCACAAATCCAGACCAACCTGTCTGGATGGGCTTCATACAGTATGCCTATTCCATACTCTACATTTCCAGATCTAAATGGAGAAATATATGGGGATTTACCCTTTCAAATCCACCCTTTTTCACTTTTTGGTGAGGGGATTCATGCATGTATGCATATTGAGGACTTCACTTGTTTGGGAGAAACTCGTTACCCTTGTAGTTCACTTTGGAGCCATGGTGTTTAAGTTTTATCTGGCTAGAAATGCACATGATGATTTCCTCTTAACGAATATCGCTCCAGCTCTCACTTTCTCTTCACCAAATATATTCCAGCAAGCTATGAAAAGCTTTAGCCCCTATTCTCTCCTTAAGAACACGCAAATGGACAGACAAGATGAAATGAAGAGAGAGTAAAAAGGAAATAATACTTTCCTTCTTCCACACTAACTTGTTTAGGTGGTCACGGTTTACAACCCAACCACATGATCCTCATCAACACGAAGAAACGGCCCAGAAACCACCGCTCACTGACCAGTTTCCAGCTATAAGACACGAAATTCATGCCTCGGCGACATCGTCGAATTTCATCGAGCTCAGCTGGAAATCATCGAACTCAACTTTTCGTCGAGCTGACTTTTTGTCGAGCTCACGGGAAATCGTTGAGCTCATGGCAAATCGTCAAGCTCACGGGAAATCGTCGAGCTCACGGGTATCGTCAGGCTCACGGGAATTCGTCAAGCTCAGATCAAGTTTCGTCGAGCTCAACACAATCGGTCAAACTGACTATTCGTCGACCTCCGTTCGACATTCGTCGAACACAGGTAAAATTCGTCATTCTTACTTCATTTCATCGAACTCAATCCTCAGTCCAATTTCAGGCTATCAAAAACAAGGTGTTACACATCAAAGGGAGTTTACTAAAAAATGAATTAAAAGTCTGAGTTGATCTACATGGGTAGCTACAATTATTGTGCTTATGGCTTTAGGAGAGAACCATAAGGAGCTAGGTTCCATGAAGCTTCCAATATACAGGAAGGAGAGATTTGGGATCTTGAACGAGATGGTCAGGATTTTTATGGAAGCATCTGACCCAAGGATCTATATTATAGTTAAATAGGGACCTTTCATCCCCATCAAAGTCTCAGCTCTAGATGCAACATACAAGACCCCCAAGAAGTATTCAAATATGACCAAGGATGAGGTCATATTTGCTACCATGGACAAGAGAGTTCAGAACATCATAGTCAGTGCTATTGATGACTCTACTCTCAAGAATCTTTTTCATTGCAGAACTTATAAGGAAATGTGGGACACTTTAGTGGTCTACATGTAAGGGACTGAGGAGGTTAGGGATGATAGAAAATCCTTACTCAACCAAGACTATGAGGCCTTCAGGCAAAATAAGAAGGATAGCATATCTGAATATTATGAAAGATTCTTCAGAATAGTGAATGAGCTGAGGACCTATGGGAGGGTATTCAGCCATTATGAGCTAAATGACAAGTTCCTCAGATCTCTAACTTGAGACTGGGACACAAAGATCTGTGTCATCAGACACGTGGCAAAGCTAGTTGACACTCCCCCTCACACTATAAGACCCCATTTTTTTGCTACACTACCAAGTCTTATACCCAGAACTGCCATTTTGCGGTGAGACTGATGCTCGGGAGGGTCGCCACTACAAAACGTCGATTCTACCGGCATTGACGATCATCAAGAGTAGAAGTTCCAGTTAAAAGAGACTATAAAGTCAAGTCCACAAATCACATATAATCTATGAAACAAAAATCACATCAAGTCCATATAGTAATATAAGTACTGAAATAGATCAGTAAATAGAAAGATAATAATCGGGTTTATGCCCGGTACATCAAATCCTCACTACAGTCTCTCGCGAAAGTTAAGTAAAGCTAACACTCACGAAGCCAGATGCTGATGCTCGCCTACTGGACTGGCCCACCTCCATATGCACTGTACCTCATTGGTGCTGCATCTCCTGCTGCTGCTCCATGTCCCCCATCGAGAGTCCCTAAAATGTTTGGTACACCGACTGTTAGTCAAAATACTAAGCCTAATTTTCCCCACCCCTCTCAGTGGCTCCTAGGCATCGTGTGGGAGGAATGATAGGAAAGCTATGATGGTAGAGAGTAGGAATAAAGCAGATGATGGTGAACCAATTCTAGTTGGTATATTATAAATCTATAGAGCTATAAAAGGAAAAGCAAGCTAGCAGTTCTAAAATAAGGAAGCAGTAATATAGGCAAGTAGAGTTGAGCAGTAAGTGAACAAAAGGTAAACTAAGAAATAAGTAACCTTAACTTATATGAATGACCATACAAACTTATAAGTTAAGGGGTCTTTTGCAAGGCTCCCATCTTATAAAAAGTCCCATACCAATTTATATAATGAGGTGTTAGGTTATATGCAAGTATGAGTGTGGTGATATGTTATGCCATGATTTATGCAAGTGTAACACACGCACACAACTCTATGCGCACAGACCTTTAGTTCCCCCATTTGGGTAGCTAGCTTCACTCCCAGGAGCCTCCATAGTGGCCATCAGAGACAGTGGGTCGGGCCACCCACTCCTAGGCGGGTATCCATACAACCAGGCCTAGCCCTACGTATGCCTCTAAAGGACACACCAGAGTCACCACGTACTATGTTGAACCACCGCCAATCTTTTCCTTGGTTAAGTGTAAACCACACCCGTCGATTCATCGTATCGACGTCGGTGTGAACGACCGTAAAATACCAAAAACCCACCACTTTATGCATATGCAACCAAGAATTTCCCGAGCCATCAGCTCCCCGGATTAACCCGTTCGATATTGCTACCTTCTGATCCTTCGGCTCGCCGGGCTAACATGCCCCTTTTTACAACCACCGTGCCTACCGCTCGGATAACCTAACCAAGCTAACCTCCTGAGACATGGGTGCGAGTGAAGGTGAAGTCCTAGTTTATACTAGTTACTCTTTAATATTTATTCTTACGGTTTAGGTTAACCTTGGACTCCCTAGAGTATTCCCTGTGAAAGGCTCTCAGTGTCACTAGGAACTATGATGGTAGCTGAACCCCATCATTCCCTTTCTCAAGACACTAACTATTATTGATATCTACCCAGGTCCCAATCCCATTTAATTTTATACTAAATCTAACCCTAATGTATTTTGACCCTCTCTCTCTCTCCATAGGAAAGACAATCATTCGTCGATCCCGAGCACCACTTAACACTAGTCAGACCAACACCCTCCCCATCATGACTCCTAATGATGAACTAAATTTCACCTGACCAAATCAATATATCATTAACCCAACTCCCTATATCCTTCCACATATTAGAACAATTATGTAGTTTTACTATATGCAGACCAACCTAAGCTATAAGATGAGCATGAGAGGTGACACCCTTCAAATATTCATCCAAGTGGCCTTATATTATTACTGGAGGTCTATCATGGCATATGTAGACAAAATACAGAAACTTGTAATTTTCTTAATTAATTAGGAATTTATTAAATTTTCTACAAGATCAGGCCACCTATGATTTTGAACACCAAGTACACTTTTCTGACTAGGTATGACCTTAATGCTACTAGGTGCGAGCTCTTTATAACGTCCTTTGATGGACAAGTAAGAGAGTGGTTCTACGGACTTCGCCCTCTGTCTGTCTCTTCCTTTGCTGATCTGCGAAAAGATCTTCTACTCAGGTTTTCTACATCTACCAAGAGGAACAGCGGGCCAGAAGACCAATTTGAGATCAGGCAGCGAGAAAGTGAGATTTGGGCTCATTTTGTCGATTGTTTTCAAAGAGAGATTCTCGACATTTAAAATGTCGATCCAGAGATGTACCGAATCGCTCTGATAAGTGGTTTAAGAGAAGGACCACTTAAGTTCGAGACTAACGTCCGAGTGCCGAGTACATATAAGGAGATGATCAGTCTTGCCAACTTATACATACGAGGTGAAAAGAGTAATCCCAACTACATCTCCAGGCTTGTTACAGAGAAAGATACTTTTTCTTCATACGGGCAACCTCCAAAGTCTCCTCATAAGGATTCTCAACCGCTAACAAGGAAGTGAAGAAATTTTCAATGTCATCAACGCCTCTTCCCAGGCCAAGACCACTTCCATATTCAAAGATCACAATTGTCAGTTCCTCCTGCTTATACAATACTAGATCCGCTAGCAGATTCAGCTTACCAGCAGCAGGGTGGCAACTTACCAGAACTTGAACTAGACCGAGTTATGCTGGATGTAGTCCAAGTGATGAAAGGCAAGACGGGATATAAGAGATCTTACCAACCAGCTGATTAAAGAGTCAAAGACTCGGATCCCTATTGTGAATTCCATAAACATAATGAAAAATGAGAAGAAAAACGGACAAGAGGTAAAAAACCAAAAAATTTATTGCTCCAAAAAGGTAAGTAAAACATAGGTATGCCCCCTTATTTATAGAAAATGGGGGAGGTGAGAGAATATAATACACGATGTGGGACTAAATACAAGTCGCGTGGCCTGAGCGGTTTGACATGCACAAATCGCTCACTACACAAAACATATTATTACATCCTCCATATACAAGAGAAGTCCACCACTATCTGTACAAGATTGCCAGACAAGCCGCCAAGCCGCACCTGCGGATAGCCAACAGACCGCAGTACGACTAACCACTAGGATGAAACTACTGCAAGCCACCAGACCGCATATTGTGGGTTGCCACCAACCACAAAGAATATAACCATTAGACCACTGTTGCGGATTCAATCATACCGCCATGACTTCACAAGATCGCTATGGCTAACACCCAAACTGCAGCTACGAACTCCTGCTAGACTGATGCAACCCAATTCCAGACAACCAATGCGGCTTCATACAGGCAGTTGTGGCTACACCAGACCACTCCGATTTATATCTAAACAACTGTAGCACCCACTTGTCAGAACGCTGTGGCTTCCACTAGACAAACATCCCAACAGCTCGCTGAGATAAACTGCCAGAAGATCGGCAGGACAGGCCGCGACGGCTAGTTCGGCTAACTGCCTAAACTGAGTTCCAACACTCCCCCTCAAGCTAGAGCATATATGTCAACCATGCCCAGCTTACTACAAACCTCTGTGAATGAAGTAACCGGTTTCGTGAAGAAATCAGCCAGCTCCATATCCGAGGTAACGAACGGTGTACATATCTGATTCTTCAGAATATCATCTCTAATAAAATGGCAATTAACTTCTATATGCTTCGTTCTCTCATGAAAGACTAGATTCTTTGAAATGTGTATAGCTTCTACATTATCACAAAACATCGATAGGGGGTGATCATGAAACTCTCCCAGTTCCAGCAAGAGAGTCCGGAGCCACTTCAGCTAACACGCAGTCAGAGCCATGCTTCTGTATTCTGCTTCTGCATTTGATCTAGCAATAACAGCCTACTTCTTGCTCTTTTAACTGACCAGATTACCACCAACGAAGTTGCAAAAACCAGACGTTGACTTCTTGTCTCCCTTGTAGTCTATATAGCTTGCGTCAGAATACACCTCTACTTTTAAATGCCCCCTTTTTAGAAATAAAAGCCCTTTTCCTTGTGCTCCTTTCACATACTCGAGAATCTTTAAAGCTGACTGCATATGACACTCCCTGGGAGCTTGCATAAACTGACTCACTCTCCCTACTATATAGTAAATATCTGGTCTTGTAACTATCAAATAGATGAGTTTACCAACAAGGCATCTATACTTGGTGATATCTTCAAGAAGAGGAGAGGTCTTACACTAGCATTTGCCATCTCTAATAGCCATAGGAGACCAAGCAGGTTTAGCTCCAAGAAGGCCTGTTTCTTGTAAAAGATCCAAGGCATACTTCCATTATGAGAGAATAATAGATCCATGTTTTCGAGAAATCTCAATCCCCAGAAAGTACTCAGGAAACCCCATATCTTTTGTAACAAAATTTTGGAGCAAATGCCTCATTATCATGTCAATATCTTTCCTATCATCCCTAGTAAGAAGAATATCATCCACATATACTACAAGAATTACAAGACCAGCCTATGTCTTCCGAATAAACAAGGAGTGATCTACAGCGCTTCGAACAAATCCAACAACAAAAATAACCATGTTGAACTTGTCAAACAAGGTTCTCAGACTCTGCTTAAGACCATAAATTGCTTTCTTCAGCTTACACACCTGAGATTCCCCCTGAGCAACATACCCAGGAGGTTGCTCCATATAAACTATCTCATTCAGATAACCATAGAGGAAAGCATTCTTGACATCCAATTGGGACATTTCCCAGTCTCTGTTAGTAGCTACAGAAAAAAAAATAAAACGGATCATAGTAATCCGAGCAATATGAGAGAAAGTATCAAAGAAATCCACCCCATAAGTTTGCGTAAATCTTTTGGCCACAAGCCGAGCTTTATATCGATCAATAGTACCATCAGGAAGATATTTAATTACAAAGACCCAATGATAGCCAACTATATCAGCACCAGGAGGAGTAGGAACAAGAGACCAAGTACCTCCTTCAGTCATTGTTTTCATATCTTCATCCATAATAGCTTTCCAATGTGGAATAACCAGAGCATCATGATAAGACGCAGGAAGAACATTTACTGAGAGGGCAAAATCAAAACTCTGTGCCAGAGGAGACAATCGTGTATAAGATACCATACTGGCAAGAGGATGTTGAGTGCACGAACAAACACCTTTCCGGAGAGCAATTTGAAGATCAAGATCAGTCCTGTCTACTTGATTAGTTCCATCTGAATGAGAGACTAACTAACTAGGGGCTGTGGGTAGCGACTCAATAGATGAATTAGAAAGAATAGCAGTATCACAAGGAGAAGAAGAAATAGTAGTCTTGAGATAAGGTGCAGAAATAAGAGGAAAAGAAATTGAATCCTCAGAAGAAGAAAGAATGGAGGAAGGGGAAAAGAATGGAACATCCTCAAAGAAAGTGACATCGACAGAAACATACTGCCGGCGGAGAACATGATCATAACACATGTACCCTTTCTGCATTGGACAATATTCCAAAAAGGTACATTTAATCGAGTGTGGGGACAATTTGTCACGACCAGAAGAAGGGGAATGAATAAATGCAGTGCATCCAAAGACACGAGGAGGCAAGGGAAAATAGTTCGCATCAGGATGCAGAATAGAAAAGGGATTCTTTCCACCAATAACAGATGATGGAACACGATTAATAAGAAAACATGAGATAAGAACTGAATGTCCCCAAAAGGACTTGGGAACATGCATATGAGTAAGAAGACTCCGAGCCACATCCAACAGATGACGATTTTTTCGTTCAGCAACACCATTTTGTTGCGACGTATAAGGATAAGTGGTTTGATGAACAATACCATGATCCACGCAAAATGATGCAAACTGGTGACTAAGATATTCCTTAACATTATCATATCTAAGGATTTTAATAAAAGTACCAAATTGAGTATAAATCTCGTTATAAAATGCAGTGAAAATAGAAACAATTTCAAGACATTCACGCAGCAAATATAACCATGTACAACGAGAAAAATCATCAGTAAATGTCACAAAATATAAGCTACCCCTACCAACAGTTTGAGTTGGAGCATGGCCCCATATATCAGAATGTACAATATTAAAAGGACGAGAAGAACTACGTCCATTTCTAGCAGGAAAAGTAGAACGATGATGTTTGCCAAACTGACAGGCTTCACAAAGAATAGAAGAATCTCCCTAAGGTAAATCAGGCAGAAGCTGATAAAGAATCCAAGGAGGAGGATGCCTAAGCCGAAGATTCCACTGTAGCAAAGGAGAGAAGGCAGAAAAGGCAGAAGAAGTATCAAGATAGAATAAGCCGCCGCTCTCAGTCCCAGTAGATCATCTCCTTAGACTGAGGAACCTGAAAGGCACAAGTAGAAGCAATAAATACAACTTCACAGTTCAAATGCTTTCAAATAAGAGTAATAGAAAGAAGATTGCACGGAAAGGTGGGAACATAGAGAGTGTCTTGAAGTTAAAGAAATAGAGTAACATGCACTATGCCAGACCCGTGAACTGGGGATGGAGAACCATCAACAATAAGAACCGGAGGTAACCGGTTACTTTTATCAAGAGAAGAAAATAAAAGAGAATTCCCTGTCATATGATTGGTAGCACCTAAGTCAATAAGCCACCTTCCCGTGGTAGCTAACTGAGCAGAACCAGAAGCAGTAGACTTCTTGGCAGAATCAGTAGAAGCAGGATGAAGATAAGGATATTTGACCCAACAACGATCAACCATGTGGCCAACTTTACCACAATGAGAACAAAGAAATTTTGAATAACTGCGGCCGCCTGTACGCCCACCCCGACCACCAGAATTATAATGATTAGCAGGATAAGTAATAATATCAGGAGAGGGAGAGGGAAGTAATGGATGCTTAAGTAGAGTAGTGACAGCAGAAATACGGACAGTAGTAGCATTTAGAGTCGAGAGTCCAACTCTCCTATAATCTGTTGACCAATCATGTCATATGGTTTAGGAAGACGAAGCAAGTAGCAAACAACAAGAAGCTTCTTAAAACTTTTCTGTTGCTCAACAAGATCAGCAGCAAAGGATGGTGTTGAAGAAGTTCAGCCCCCAGACTTTGGACCTCCTGATAAGCAACAACAGGGCTCATAATAGGACGAGCAAAGAGATTCGCATATAGAGTATAAATGCGCGAAGTCTGAGGTCCCTTGGAATATAAAGCAGTCAGATGATGCCACACAACTTTGACCGTTTGATAATGTCAGATGACAAGAAGACACTTATCAGATAAACTATTGAACAACCAAGTGTGAACCAAAACATCAGAAGTATCTGATTCATCATAAGCAGCAGAGCCAACAGGAGGAGGGTCATTCGTCAAGTGAGAGCACTTACACTGAGAGCATAAATGGAAGACAAAAGACACACTCCAGTCAGGATAATTTGGGCCGGTAAGCTTGGACATTGTACGCAAATTACCCGAAGAAGACACAGGAGGAGAAGAAAGAGATAGAGGAACAGAGAAAGTAGTAGAAGAATACAGAATATCCATGAAGATGAAAGCATGCCACACGGCAGGAAAGCAAACCGTGCAGACAGACAACAAGAGAAGAATCCGCGCGAACAGGAAAACAAGCCGCCCAGTCACGGTGTCAATACACCAACAGCAGGAAAATGCTGCGACCCAAAGGCGAAGAAGCCGCGCGAAAAGAAAGAAGAGCAAGAGACTGCGTGGATAATGAGCCAACCGCGCGACCAGAAAGAAAGGGAGGGAAGAAGTCGGAGAAAGCTAGAAGAAGGGAGGGCAAAAATGAAATCACGCAGTTACAAAGGACAAAACGCATTCAACAGGGAGCAACAATTTTGGAGCAAAGGACCGTTTTCCCTCTAGTACCAAGTGAAAAATGAGAAGAAAAACAGAGAGGAGGTAAATAATCGAAAATTGTATTGCTCCAAAAGGTAAGTAATACATAGGTATGCCCCCTTATTTATAGAAAACGGGGTAGGTGAGAGAATACAATACATGATATGGGACTAAATATATGTTGCATGGCCTGAGCAATTTGACAAGCACAAACCGCTCACTATACAAAACATAACATTACATCCTCCGGATACAAGAGAAGGTTGTCACTATCTGTACAAGACCGCCAGACAAGCCGCCAAGCCGCACCTGCGGATAGCCAATATACCGCAGTGCGGCTAACCACTAGGCTGAAGCTGCTGCAAGCCACCAGACTGCAAACTGCGGGTTGCCACTAGACCGCAGAGAAGATAACCATTAGAACACTGTTGCGGCTTCAATCAGACCGCCATGATTTCACAAGACCGCTACGACTAACACCCAAACCGCAGCTACGAACTGCTGTCAGACTAATGCAACCAAACTCTAGACAACCAATACGGCTTCATACAGGCAGTTGAGGCTACACCAGACCGCTGCGATTTACATCTAAACCGCTGTAGAGCCCACTTGTCAGAATGCTGCAGCTTCCACTAAATAAACATCTGAAAGTTCACCTAGTGTCAACTACCTTCACCTACGGGGGGGGGGGGGGGATAGGTGACTTTTAAGGTATTTGCGGAATTAAAATTGTACCTGCATAAGAAAACAAAACAACACAGCACAAAAAATAACACAGGTAATTTATAGTGGTTCCCCGATTTGGGTACGTCCACTTTCCCCCTTCGACCTATCTCCCAATCCGGGACGACTCGGTCACTTCACCAACAGGATTGAAATCCAATCCTTGCACTATCGGAAGGAAGCCTTCCACACGTAGGAGTCAACACTCCCACAACACGGGTTGCACCCAACCCTACAACTAGGAACCAAATGTTCCTTTATAATGAAAAAGAAATTGGAGTGTATAAGAAATACAAACAACTTGAAGATCTAGGTGTCCCTTTTCGTTAGACTACTTGTTCTTGTAGGCAACGAAAAGTCCACTACCCTTGATCTTTTCTTGGAGAAAATCTCCCCGAGACCGACGGCGGCAAAGGGCGGCGGCAAGGCTCTCGGTGTTGGCGGCGGCAACTGAAAACAGCGGCGATGCACTGGAGATTCAATCTTCTTAGCGAAGTCGGCAAGGTCTTCCAACGGTCACACTAGGATCGATCGTCTCGATCGATTTGGACGGGGATGGATTTCCCTATCTCAAATCAAGAGGCAAAAGATCTCTAGTTAGACGCGTGAGACGCTGTGCAAGACTTGGCTTCTGTCACCGGGGATCTTGAAGAGATCGAGATCCGCTACGGTGACTACTGCACGAGCGGCGACGGAGACGATCGGCGGAGCAAGTTCGCGAAATTAGGGTTAGTCGGCGGCCCGGCTTTCGTATATCTTTTCGTTAACAAAACTGTACACAAATACCTATGTATTTATACAATAGGTCATGGACATGACCGTTGTGGGCCCCACCAACGCGAAGACCAAAGTCCGGTTCAAATAGCTGCAGGTACCATGGACCAGTCTAGGAATTCGGAAAAATAGCCCAAGGCAAAATCGGCGAGAATCGTAGGTGATTCTCGACGAATCGGCGAGAATCACTTACGATTCTCGCCGAATTCTACTTGGCGAATTCTGGCTGCACAGGTTATAGAGACCTGGGAGAATCGGCGGGAATCACATTTGATTCTCGCCGAATCGTCGAGAATGCAAAGTCATTCTCGACGAATCGGCGAGAATCACTTAGTGATTCTCGACGATTCTGCCTTAGAGAATTTTCTGACTGCGTCGAGACAGCCGGCCCAACCTGGCGAGAATCATCTAGTGATTCTCGACGAATTGGCGAGAAACACTAAGTGATTCTCGACGATTTATACTTAGACGATTTCTCGTCTTTCCACCCATGAGCTGGTCTTTGGCCCATCCTTGCTCCTTGTCTGCTCTTGCTTTATCATAGCCCTGTACTTGAAATTAAGTACACCCCAATAGAGAGAGTACACGTAGGCCAACACACTGATCTGCTCAACGAGGGATTACGTCGCACAGACCCATGTATATTGACCCACTGCACCCTGACATTGGTGTGTACTTAGCGTGGAATAACTGCAAGCACAACTTAAAAGATTTCATCAAACACACTGTCTATTTACCTTAGCTTGTTCAGGGACTTCTTCAAATCAGGTACATTGTGGATACAATACCCAACAATCTCCCCCTATTTGAAGAAGCCTAAACACTACAACCTAAGGTGAATAGAGTATATAGGAATGAAAATCATAAACTTAAAATTGAGTTGAGAGAGATATTCATTACCAATTACTTGAGAGCAAACTTGGAGCCACCTTAGCCTTAGCCGAGAGGGTAATCTCCCCCTTTTCGGCTTCTGCAAATCTGGGTCTGGTGCATTTGACACCATGCTCCCCCTCAGTTCTTGCACCTATGCTTACACTAGAGTTCCTGGCAGATGCTCCCCCTAGATGCACGAGCCAGGAGCTTCTGGAGTCTTCATTCCTCATAGTTGAGCATCCCCAATTCAATTTTGAAGAGACTGAACTTGGCCTCGTCTAAGGGCTTTGTGAAAATATCTACAATCTGCTTGTCCGTGGGGACATAGTAGAGAGATATGTCCTTGTTCTCCACGTGCTCCCGAATGAAGTGGTAACGCACTTCAATATGCTTCGTTCTGCTGTGCGATACTGGATTGTTGGCAATAGCAATTGCACTGGAGGAGTCGCACTACATCGGTACTTCCTTGAACTGGAGATCATAGTCTGCTAACTGATTTCTGATCCATAGAAGTTGTGCGCAACAGCTCCCACCCGAAATGTATTCTGATTCCGCTGTGGAGGTTGCAACACAATTCTGCTTCTTGCTATTCCATGAGATGAGCCTTCTTCCGAGGAATTGACACGTCCCGGAGGTTCTTTTCCTGTCATCCCGACTTCCTGCAAAATCAGCATCTGAAAAACCTATTAGCTCAACATCATTGCTTCTCGGGTACCATAAGCCAAGATTAGGGGTACCTTTAAGGTATCTAAGAATTCGCTTTGCAGTGACATAATGAGATTCCTTAGTGTTCACCTGATATCTGGCACAAACACATGTGGAGAACATGATATCTGGTCTACTCGCAGTAAGATAGAGCAGAGATCCAATGATGCTTCTGTATTTGGTTTCATCAAAAGGTTTCCCTTTCTCATCCTTATCCAGAGACATGGTGGATCCCATTGGAGTCCTCATAGAGGTTGCATTCTCCATTCCGAATTTCTTGAGGAGTTCATTTGTGAACTTCGTCTGAGAAATGAAGATTCCTTCCTCAGACTGCTTCACTTGAAGTCCCAAGAAATACTTCAGCTCTCCCATACTGCTCATTTCAAACTTTCCTTGCATAAGTTTGGAAAACTTTTTGCAAAGATTATTGTCCGTTGAGCCGAATATAATGTCATCAACATAGATTTGCACCAGCAAAATCTTGCCTTTGACTTCCCTGAGAAACAATGTCTTGTCTATTTTTCCCCTAGAGAACTTGTTCTCAAGAAGAAAACTAGACAATGTCTCATACCAAGCTCGAGGAGCTTGTTTTAAGCTATAGCGCTTTATTAAGAAAATATACATGATTAGGATAAGTAGGATTGACAAAACCTGGAGGTTGAGCGACGTATACTTTCTCTTTCAAATCTCCATTCAAGAAAGACGATTTCACGTCCATCTGATAGACTGTGAATCCTTTGTGAGAGGCATAGGCTTGGAATAGCCGGATTGCCTCGAGCCGTGCAACTGGTGCAAACGTCTGGTCAAAGTCAATCCCCTCCTCCTGTATGTATCCTTGAGCCACCAGTCTGGATTTGTTCTTGATGATGACTCCATGTTCATCCAACTTGTTTCTGAATATCCACTTGGTGCCAATCACATTTTGTGTCTTCGGTCTGGGAACCAGCGTCCAGACTTTGCATCTTTCGAATTGATGCAGCTCATCTTGCATGGCCAAAATCCATGACGCGTCTTTGTTCGCTTCGTCGAACTTCTTTGGCTCAAACTGCGACAGAAAGCTAAGATGCAAAATCTCGTTAAGAGTACCTCGGCGAGTTCTGACACCGTCTCAGGGATCTCCAATGATTTGATTTCTGGGATGATCCCTCACGTGTCTGAGCTCTAGAAGTCTTGCATCAGGAGCTTCGACTACTTCTTGGGCATCTCCTTCTTCTAAAGGATTTGCTTCATTTTGATCTTCAACTTCTCCGATCGGCGTTGATGTGGAGACCTTGACGTATTTTGGAGTTGCATCTTTCTCGGGATCACCCAGTTGTAACTTTTCGAGTCTGGCACCTGCATCTTCAGGAAGACAACTAGAAGTCTTGCAATTAAGCAAGCCTCCTTCATCAAATACAACATTTATTGATTCCTCTACCACTAGGGTTTTCTTGTTGAAAACTCTATAAGCCCGACTATGGCTACTATACCCCATGAATATGCCTTCGAAGCATTTTTCACCAAACTTAGTACGAGGGTACTTCCCATTATTCAGTACATAACATTTGCAGCCAAAGATCCTCAGATAGGACATGGTTGGTTTCTTGCCTTTCAGTAGCTCATAAGGAGTCTTACGATGGCTCTTATTAATCAACGCCCGGTTTTGTACATGACAAGCCGTATTGACAGCCTCGGCCTAGAAGTATTCTGGGAGAGAAGCGTCATTCAACATTGTCGTGCACGCCTCAATGAGTGTTCTATTCCTCCTCTCCGCCACTCCATTTTATTGAGGAGTGCGAGGGGAGGAGTACTCATGAAAGATACCAAGTTCTTCACAGAACTCTGTCATAGCCCCAGACTCAAACTCTGTTCCGTGGTCACTTCTGATTTTGACCACTGAGCAGTTAAGTTCGTTCTGTATCTGCTTGACAAAACTGGTGAAGATGTCAACCGTATCAGACTTGCGCTTTAAAAAGAACACCCACGTAAACCGAGAGTGATCATCTACAATCACTAGCGTATACGACTTCCCTCCTAAGCTATGAACTTGCATTGGACCAAACAGGTCCATATGCAGAAGATAAAGATATCTGGAGGAGTCTTTGTCTGGGATGCCCTTAAAGGTAGCCCGAGTCTGCTTGCCCATTTGACATGCAGGACATGGACTATCTTTAATGCATTTAATAATGGGAGCATCCCTTACTAAGTCTTTGGAAAACAGCATATTAATTGTCTTGTAATTAATGTGTGCCAATCTCTTGTGCCATTGTTCACAAAGAGATGCACTGCCTTTTGCAACGAGGCATACTGGGGTAGAAGAATCTAAACTAAGAAAATCTAAACAGAAAATATTTCTGCTCCTAATGTCAGTTAATACAGTCTCCGAAGAATCACATGATATTATCAGGCATTTATCCTTGCAGAACTTAACGTCATACCCTTTATCACATAACTGGCTTACGCTGATCAGGTTATGATTTAACCCTTCAACATAAGCTACGTTAGTGATAGAGAGTATACCGTTGGAAATCGTACCGTAACCTCTGGTGACTCCCCGATCAGATCCCCCAAATATGACATTGGGTCCATTCTCGACTGGAGAGTACTCCCGCAGCAGGCTTCTTGTCCCGGTCATGTGACGGGAGCATCCACTGTCCAAATACCAAATAGGAGTTTTGTTGGCCTTTGGACATTCCTGCAAAACAAAATTAATTTGCCTTAGGAACCCAATCGTACTTGGGTCCTAGATTTTTCGTTAGCATACTCCCCCTCGGTTGGTTAGCCCTACGAGAGGTCGGCCTCGCATTGCCAACATGAGGAGTCTCAATATTCCTTGGATTAAACCAACAATCCATGGCAAAGTGACCAATTTTGCCACAGCACCAGCAGTCAAACCTGTTATACCTCCTCTTGGGCGCCTGCTTCACCCTTGAAACGTGGGGTTCAGCCGGGCCCGAAGACCTGGAGGTGGAGGCATCATGATGACCACAGTCACATGACTTCTTCACCTCTTGGCTTTTCAGTGTAACAGGCTTGGCCTTAGGTGCCTGCTTCCTATTATGGCCGCTAGAGAATTGACCATAATTTCCCAAGTGGATTTCCTCATAAGGTGCCTTGAAGACACTCTCACTGAAGTTATGGGGAAAGGTCCACCCATCATACCGGCTCTTCGGCTTTGCAACCGAGGGCCTGAAGTGATGGCCATATGTTGACTCAAAGTCATGTTGGTTACAGGGAAAGCTAGGCTTTCTGAACTCAACAGGGCTGAGTGGGGCCTTTCCTTTCTCAGCAGTAGAGGCTTTCTTGGCAGTCTTATTCTTCCTCTTGTTCCTGTTTCTCCTGGATGAGGAGCTAGATACCCCTACATGCCCCAAGCCAGCTCCTTTGTCCTGAGCAGAGAAGGTATCAACTAATGGAAGAACAGTTTTTGGCATAGAGAAGCTCTTGACGATCATCCTTTCTACCGCAAGTAGTTCTTCCAACTTGTCGACTTCCTCCTGCTTAAGATCAAGGAGCTTAAGGGACTCTGAATGCTTTGAAGTCAGGTCCAAGTGCTCCTGTCGGAGGGAGATCAAACTGGTGATCTCTTCCCTCAGGGATACACTCTCACCTTTAAGGAATTTAACTTCCTTTTTCTCAGCCTTCAGTCTCTTTCGACATTCCAGGAAAGTATTGAGCAGAAGCTCATACTTATCGAGGAGCTCAGCTTCACGGGCAGAAGGGCTATCCTCAGGGTCATCATCTTGAGACTCAGGATCAGAGTAAGAGTTGGAGAGAGGGGTGTGAGCTTTTACCTTCCCATTAAATGGGGGGCAATCTCCTTCCGAGTCACAGCGACCCATTAGCCCAAAGTAGGCTTCCTCGTCATCGCTGGTGTCTGATGTGTCAAATTCACTCAGCATCTTTGGCTTCTTCGCGATGTAACTCCTCTCCTTCTTCTTGTCTTATGAGGACCTGTGCTCCTCTCCCTTTCCCTTTTCCCTCTTGCCTTGATGGCAGTCGGCCACGACGTGTCCTTGCTTGTTGCAACCAAAGCAAATAATGTCAGATGAGCAGTGTTTGTTCGGTTTGGAAACATACCTGTCAGAAGAATAGTTCTTCTTCCGATCCCTTGAAGAGGAGCCGTTTCTCTTTCTCTGATTCCTCAGCTTGAGGAACTTCTTGAATTCCCTTGTGATAAGGGATAAGTCTTCCTCAGACAATTCTGAGCCGGAGGAGCTTGGCTCAGAGTCTTCCTCTTCATCCTTCTTCCACGCACGGGAGGAGGCAGCACCCTTGCCCTTTCTGGAATGAATGGCTTTCAGGGCCACCGTCTTTTCCTTGGCCGCGGCTTTCTCTGCTTCCTCTTCAGCCTTCCTTGTGTTCAACTGAAGCTCATAGGACATGAGCTTCCCGAACAGAATCTGAGGGTCGGTTTCAGCAAGTCTACCAAACTCGCGGATGGCGCAGATCTTTGTGTCCCATTCCTTAGTGCGGTACCTAAGGAACTTATCATTGAGCTCACCATCAGTGAACACTCTTCCATATCCTTTGAGTGCATTGACGATCTTGAGGAAGTTTTCGAAGGTAACTCCGATCTCCTCCTTTGGCCCTTGCCTGAAGGCCTCATATTTCTGATTGAGGAGGGATCTTCGATCGTCCCTCACTTCATCTGTGCTCTCCATTAGGACAATTAGACAGCTCTAGAGATCCTTGGCTGTCCTGTAGTTGCAGAAGTTCTGCATCATAGAGTCGTCAACTGCGCTTACCAGGATGTTCTGAGCTTTCATGTCGAGTCCGAACAGCACCATTTCGTCCTTGTCCATTTCCGAAAGTTTCTTGGGCACTTTCTTGGTAGGATCAATGGTGGAGGCCTTAGTGGCAATGTAAGGTCCCTCCTCCACTATCATGAAGAGCCGGGGGTCGACTGCTTCCATGTAGAATCTGATTCTTTCCTTCCAGATAGGAAAGTTTAGTCTGGTGCATACTGGGATTTTGCCGGAGTGCTTGAGTCCGTCCATGGAAGATATCGGTCTTCTTCTTGACACTGGTGGTAGGATTCTACTCAAGGTGTGAACCTTTTTGATGAGGAACCTCCCTCTGATACCACTTGAAAGTTCACCTAGTGTCAACTACCTTCACCTATGGGGTGGGGGGGATAGGTGACTTTTAAGGTATTTGCGGAATTAAAATTGTACCTGCACAAGAATACAAAACAACACAGCACAAAAAATAACACAGGTAATTTATAGTGGTTCCCTGATTTGGGTACGTCCACTATCCCCCTTCGACCTATCTCCCAACCCGGGACGACTCGGTCACTTCACCAACAGGATTGAAATTTAATCCTTGCACTATCGGAAGGAACCCTTCCACACGTAGGAGTCAACACTCCCACAACACGGGTTGCACCCAACCCTACAACTAGGAACCAAATGTTCCTTTACAATGAAAAAGAAATTGGAGTGTATAAGAAATACAAACAACTTGAAGATCTAGGTGTCCCTTTTCGTTAGACTACTTGTTCTTGTAGGCAACGAAAAGTCCGCAACCCTTGATCTTTTCTTGGAGAAAATCTCCCCGAGACCGGCGGCGGCAAAGGGCGGCGGCAAGGATCTCGGTGTTGGCGGCAGCAACTGAAAACAGCGGCGATGCACTGGAGATTCAATCTTCTTAGCGAAGTCGGCAAGGTCTTCCAACGGCCACACTAGGATCGATCGTCTCGATCGATTCGGACGGGGATGGATTTCCCTATCTCAAATCAAGAGACAAAAGATCTCTGGTTAGACGCGTGAGACGCTGTACAAGACTTGGCTTCTGTCACCTGGGATCTGGAGGAGATCGAGATCCGCTACGGTGACTACTGCACGAGCGGCGGCGGAGACGATCGGCGGAGCAAGTTCGCGAAATTAAGGTTAGTCGGCGGCCCGGCTTTCGTATATCTTTTCGTTAAAAAAACTGTACACAAATACCTGTGTATTTATATAATAGGTCATGGAGATAACCGTTGTGGGCCCCACCAAAGCAAAGACCAAAGTCGGGTTCAAATAGTTGCAGGTACCCTGGACCTGTCCAGGAATTCGGAAAAATCGCCCAAGGCAAAATCGGCGAGAATCGTAGGTGATTCTCGACGAATCGGAGAGAATCACTTATGATTCTCGCCGAATTCTACTTGGCGAATTCTGGCTGCACAGGTTATAGAGGCCGGGGAGAATCCGCGGGAATCACATTTGATTCTCGCTGAATCGTCGAGAATGCAAAGTCATTCTCGACGAATCGGCGAGAATCACTTAGTGATTCTCGACGATTCTGCCTCAGAGAATTTTCTGACTGCGTCGAGACAGCCGGCCCAACCTGGAGAGAATCATCTAGTGATTCTCGTCGACTCGATTCTCGACGAATCGGCGAGAATCATTAAGTGATTCTCGACGATTTATACTTAGATGATTTCTCGTCTTTCCACCCGTGAGCTGGTCTTTGGCCCATCCTTTCTCCTTGTCTGCTCTTGCTTTATCATAGCCCTGTACTTGAAATTAAGTACACCCCAATAGAGAGAGTACACGTAGGCCAACACACTGATCTGCTCAACGAGGGATTACGTCGCACAGACCCGTGTATATTGACCCACTGCACCCTGAAATTGGTGTGTACTTAGCGTGGAATAACTGCAAGCACAACTTAAAAGATTTCATCAAACACACTGTCTATTTACCTTAGCTTGTTCAGGGGCTTCTTCAAATCAGGTACATTGTGGATACAATGCCCAATAACATCCCAATAGCTCGCTGAGATAAACTGCCAGAAGATCGGCAGGACAGGCCGCGAAAGCTAGTTTGGCTAACTTCCCGAACTGAGTTCCAACGGAGAAAGGGCATCCAACTTAAAACTGCTAAGCGCTTTGTCAACTGGTGGAGAAAATGCTGAGACAGGGAAAATTGCGTTACTTATTCCAGAAGAATGACCACTCTGATCCGTCTAATTCAAAAGGCAAAGATGTAGTAGACATTCCTTTCGTCTTAAAGGGAGTGAGCCAAATCAAAAATAATCTAAATTTCATTGGCGGTGAGACCATTGATGCGAATGATGTAGGTGCCCTTGGAAATCTATTCTGTGGTGAAGATGGACCTGACAAATTCCAAAAGCTCTTCGCGATCATGCCCGATCGATTTTGTTCTCCATACTGAACATTTCTTTTACATATGTTCTGAGCATTTCCCAAGTTCTCCTTCATTCATTTCAATAAAATTTTAACGTCAGAGATCCCGTACTGATACATTTCCCTTTTTGGAGTGCTTCCTCCTCTATTTTCTCTTTGCTAAAGGGATCGTTGAATTGACGAGATATTGCCAAGACTTGTTTGACCCCCCATAGATTGGTCCCTGGTGTAATACCACCATGAACACATATAGCAGGGAGTGTTTGCATATGTGCAGTGGGGGCCATCCAATCTATACGGGAGGACTTCAGGGCTTTGGATCCTAGCCGGTATCTAACACAAAGCGTGCATTAAGGGAGGTCCCATGTGTTAGCTCTACTATTCTCCATTAAGAATACATTGCAGCTAAGATGATTGTTACTTGACAAGCAATGGCATTCAAGTGTAGCCTTGTCTCTGTGATCATCTCATAACTGTAATGGTTGAACACTCTGAGGTACTCTCAAGCCGTGCCTTCCGGGGACCCACAATATCGCTGATCTTTTAGGGAGAGCAATGATGTAGACCACTTGGCGCACCTTGCCTAACTGATCAACGTAGCTTGTAGCCCTAAGGCATGGGAGCAGTGTGTCCATCGTTCCTTCTTAGGATTTTTTTTCCTTTTTGTACCCTTCCAAGGGAGCGCGATTAGTCCTCTTTTTGTAAAACTGCTTTCCTTCAGGTTAACAGGTTAAATTCAATCTGTCTGAATGATTTATGGCGTTGTTGCAGGCGGACTGCTCCGTCTCATCTGGGGGGTTTGCGGCCAATTTTCTAGCTAACCGCGCGGATAGACTTTTCTGTTCGCATGGCTAGGTTAGCCGCTCGGTAGTCACTAACTCTGCGATGGTACAGACTACTTTCCAGTCTGCACCATCAGGTCGCACGGTTAGCCAGGGGGTAGAGGTCTCTTCTCCAGCCCATCTCTAGTTACCAGACTCTCCTTCAAGTCGCTGTAAGCAAGGAATGACAAAATTTCTTCTTCAGTCTGCCTGCAATAGGAGGCCTCGCATCCCAGTCCACGATAACCTTGTTAACAGACCTCTTGGTAGTGGACCGCCCAAGCATGGGGCAGACTCCACCTCAAACCGTAAGTAGAAGGCGAACACAATCCTAGCTCGCCCAAATGTGGTGGACTCGGTCTCCATCCACTAATAAATGGACAAACCCGCCAGTAGGTGACCTGCCTCAAGGCTGCCCAGCAGTAGGTGACCTGCCTAAAGGTCTCCCAGCAGTAGGCGACCTTCCTCCAAGTCGCCGAGTAGTAGGCAGCCTGTCTCTAAGTTGCCCAGCAGTAGGCGACCTACCTCCAGGTCACCCAGCAGAAGGCATCCTGCCTCCAAGTCACCCAGGAGAGGGAGACCTACCTCCTCAGCCCACCTAGCAGGTGCGACCTACTCCTTCTATTCGGCATAAGGTGGCGGACTCAGCCTCAGTCCGCCTAAGGGAGGTAGACTTGCTCCGCCCTCCAGCACTCTTCATCAGACCGCACAACACAGAGCGGACTCAACGTCAACCTGCCAGTAGGTGGCGGACTCGTCTCATCCAACAATAGAGGTGGACTCCCTGTCTGCCATATAACAGGCGAACTCTTTGCACAGTCTGCCAGAAGCACTTCAGCTTCTCCCAGCAGTCAGCGAACTCCTCTTCGGTCCGCAACATGTCGCGGACTCGCTTGTAGATCTCTCGCATCATTGGGGTGACGTCATCATGCCAAGTTCTGGAAGATTTCTCCTCGAGCCTATAAATAGCCCCCATACCTCTCATTTAGAGGACCGACCCCCGAGGAGCAACCATTGGCAGCAAACCCTGTGGATACAAAATTTCTGTCCGCCAAACATTCTTGCCGACTGACCCCCTATCCGCATGGCCTCAGCAGCTAAGCCCTGCAGTTTAGTCCCTGAGATTGGCTTAAGTAGCCTGTCCCATCAACCTCAGTGGTCTTCTCTACCTGATTGCTCAGTCCGCTCGGCCTCAGGAAGCAAGCTACGAGATTAGTAGTCCGCGCGGTCTACCGACCACTCTAATCAGTTCGTACGGCCTGGGGAATTTTCTCTCTTCTAGCCACCAGCTTCCACTTGTACCCTTTATATGTTTTCCATGTAAAGGAGCAAACTCAAGCTGTAATCTTGATTCATAATAAGATGAAAGCCCGTCACAAGAGTGGCATTTAAGCCGCGGTCGGAGAACTCAGCTGTCGACGCTACAAGCGGCCCCCTCCCTTCTTCCTTTCTCCCTTCTCTCAACCTCAACCACCAATCCCTATCCGTTAAAGTAACCGACTGCTTGACAGTTCCTCATCAACCTCCTATTATCCCCACAATCTAGATCGATCATGGTCCACTCTCGAGCGTACAGAGGCATTTTATACAGCCTCATATCTTCCCTTCTTCTCTTTCCTCCCATGAGATTTCGAACACCATTATCTGGTGGTGTCATTTCCCGCATCAAAACGCTGCTAGCTATTTTTTTATATGAGGCTGGTTCTGCTCCTATAGCTGTTGTACTTGCTCACCCTCAATAGGACCCACTTTTGACATCATTTACTGATGGACACATTGGTCTTCTTACCAATTAAGGTCTTCATCTCCTGTAGGAAGAATACATCCTGCACCAAAACTAAAACTATAGGGAGTAACTGAAGCTATACTAGGTTCAACATACCCAACTCAAACTCGAAGGTGTTAAACTTTGCTTCATCTAGTGGCTTAGTAAAGATGTCAGCCACTTGCTTGTCTGTGGGGATAAACTCAAGACAGATATCTTCCTTTTTCACATACTCCCTAATAAAATGATATCTAATTTCTATGTGCTTAGTCCTGCTGTGTGAGACAGGAATCCTAGTAATAGAAAAAGCACTAGTAGAATCACAATATAGAGGGGTTCTACTTACCTTGAGGTCATAATCCTTGAGCTGATGCTGAATCCATAGCAACTGAGCACATCAGCTACCTACTGAAATATACTATAACTCTGCAGTTGATATATCAACACTTGTTTGCTTTTTGCTGCTCCAAGACACTAGTCTTCCTCCTAGGAACTGACAGGTGCTAAAAATGCTTTTCCTATCCTCTTTGCATCCTGTAAAATTTGCATATAAATAGCTAGTTAGTTCAAAATCCCTATTTCTAGGGTACCATAAGACAAGATGTGGTGTGCCTTTAAGATATCTCAAGATTCTCTTTACAGCATAGTAGTGAGATTATTTATGGCAGGCCTGTTACCTAGCACAGACATATGTAGCATACATGATGTTAGGCCTACTGGGAGTTAGGTATAGAAGGGAGCCAATTATCCCTCTACACAAAGTTTCATAAACAGGTTTCTCTGCTTCGTCTTTGTTTAAAGGAATACTTGACCCCATGGGAGTTTTCATGGTGGAGGCATTCTCCATTCCATATTTCTTAATCAACTCCCTGGTGAACTTAGACTGGGATATGAACAAGTCATCATCAGTCTGTCAAACTTGGAGTCCCAAGAAGAACTTGAGCTCACCCATTCTACTCATCTCAAACTTCCCTTGCATAAGTTTAGCAAACTTCCTACAAAGGTTGTCATCAGTATATCCAAAGATAATATCATCAACATATATCTGGACTAGAATGATCTTTCCCTTTGATTCCCTTAGGAATAAGGTCTTGTCTATTTTCTCCCTTGAGAATTTATTCTCAATGAGGAAACGAGACAAGGTCTCCAACCATTCTCTAGGGGCTTCCTTCAACCCATATAGAGCTTTCCTATGTCTATAAACAAAATTAGGAGAGTTAGAGTCAACAAAACTTGGAGGTTGTTCAACATAGATCTCTTCTTTTAAGTCCCCATTCAGGAAGGCTGACTTCACGTCCATTTGATAGACTTTGAATCCTTGATAGACAACAAATGCAAGGAAGAGTCTTATAGATTCCAATCTGGCTACTGGGGAAAATGTCTGATCAAAATCTATCCCTTCTTCTTGTATGGATCCTTTAGCCACCAGTCTAGCCTTGTTCTTAACAATAATGCCATTCTCATCTAACTTGTTCCTGTAGATCCACTTGACTCCAATGATATTATGTCCTTGAGGTCTGGGAACCAGCTTCTAGACCTTAAATATTTTGAACTGGTTCAGTTCTTCCTACATTGCACCAATCTAGAATGAGTCTATGTTGGCCTCTTCAAACTTCTTTTGCTCGACTTATGATAGGAAGCTTGAGTAGAGTGCTGTGTTGATACTCTTACTTTTTGTTTGGACTTCTTTGCTTGCCTCACCAATGATCTAGTTTGCTGGATGATCCCTTAGATGCCTGACAGCTAGAGGCAATCTGGCATCAGCTTGCTGTACTTCATTTCCTCAACTAGCTATTCTTCATTGCCTTCAACTAGCTGTTAGTCAACCACTTCAAGTGTGTCTTGCCTTCCATTGGATTGACAAGTTCTTTAGCATGATCTTGTACTGTTGGAGCATTTTCCTTAATGGTGAGCTTGTCCATCACCATCTTTATGTCTGCAGAACTAGAAGAAGAGCTAGGTAGCTCACTTTTAATCATGTTTGATTCATCAAAGACAACATGAACTGACTCTTCTACAACTTGAGTTGTCAAGTTGTAGATCCTATATGCCCTTCTGTGGTTGATATACCCAACAAAGATCCCTTCATGGGACTTGGCAACAAACTTAGTCACGTAAGACTTTTCATTGTTTAGTACATAACACTTGCTACCAAAAATCCTTAAGTAGGATTAGTTTGGTTTTCTGCCTTTCAAGATCTTATAGGGAGTCTTCTTATGGCTTTTTGTTATAGAAGCCATGTTAAGGACATGAAATGCAGTGTTTAATATCTCAGCCCTGAAATATTCTGGGAGAGATGTGTCACTTAACAAGGTCCTACCAGCCTCTATGAGAGTTTGTTTTTCCTCTCAGCTATTCCATTTCACTGAGGTGTTCTAGGTGAGGAGAATTTTTTGTATATCCCTTGCTCTTCACAAAACCTTGTCATGCTTGCAGACTGAAATTCAGTCTCATGGTCACTTCAAATTTTTACTACAGTACTATCTAGTTCATTCTATATCTGCTTGACAAAGGTCTTGAAGACTTAAGGGGTTTCATCCTTTCTCTGAAGGAAGAACACCCAAGCAAACCTAGAGTAGTCATCAACCACCATAAGGGTGTAGACTTTCCTACCTAAAATTTATACTGGCATGTGACCAAACAAGTCCATATGCAGGAGGTATAAGCACCTCACTGAGTCTTTATCGCCAATGCTCTTGAAGGAGGTCTTTGTCTGTTTGCCCTTTTTGCATGCAAAGCAGATACCCTCCTTAGTGCATTTAAACTTGGGGTCATTTCTAACTAACTCTTCACTAAAGAGTTTTCCTATGGTCTTGTAGTTCAGATGAGCCAGCTTCTTGTGCCATTGGACACATTATGAGACTTTCTCATTTGCAACTAGGCATATAGGAGAGACTTTACTTTCACATACAAAATTAAGATAATAGATATTTCCTCTCCTAGTGCCTATCAATATAACCCCTCTGTCACTTGATCTCCTAATTTACACTCATCCTTAAGGAATATAACGTCATACCAAAATCACATAATTGTCTTATGCTTATGAGGTTGTGTTGCAAGCCTTTCACATAAGCTACTTGTGTGATAGTGATTATGCCATTTGTTATCTTACCATACCCTTTAGTCACTCCCCTATCTAAACCACCAAAGATGACCTTGGGTCCATTATCCACTGGAGTGCAGTCCTTCAGCATGTTCCTTGTTCCAGTCATGTGCCTGGAACATCCATTGCCCAAGTACCATATAGGGTTATGGCCACTTGGGCTAACCTGCAAGACATAAATCTGTTAACCTTAGGACCCCAATTCTTATTGGGTCCTAGGTGCATGTTAGTCTGATAATAACCATGCCTACCTGCAGCTCTACTGACAGGTAAGCTCTCTTGCCCTTGGCATACATATGTTGTGCCAGTAATCAATAGTATAGTGGCCCACCTTGCTACAACACAAGCACTCATAGATATTGCACCTTCTTTTCTGTTAAGGCCTGCTGGCAGTGTTGATAGTAGTTCTTTGTCCATAAGGTACAACATTAGTCATTTTCTTATGTTTCCTAGCCATAGTCTGACCTGAGGTGGGTTTGGCAGTAGAAGTACTTGGAGTATCTTGAACCGTTTTAGCAGTAGTATTCTTTTCAGAATACATATTCCTGATAGCTTCAGATATGCCCAAGTCTTACATGTTGACAGACTTGCCTTTGGTCTGAGAGTGGGTAGGGACATTCTAAGAAATGGTTGCTGCCCTACTCTTTAAGTATTGGGGCTTGTGTACCTGATGTGTCGGTAAGTGTACCGATCGTAGTCAAGTAATAAAGTTGAGGAGTTGAATCCCTGGATATCGCTCTCTCGAGAAGTGCAAGTAGGGAGTGTGGTTTCACTATTTGAAAAAGTGATTGCAAGTGGTAATGTAAACAAAGGGGGTTTTGATTTGGGGTTTCCGAAATTTAACACTAATAATCCTATTGTGGGTCCCCGTCACCGCATCACTTTGGTGGATTACTCAAGAGAGTAATACGGAAGATGGATGAGCCAATGAGGGTCGCAAACACCTCTTCGCAACGCACGCTTCTAGCAATCGCTAGAACGACACTATCTCAACTTGAACAAGAAAAAATCTGGAGCGTAACACGCAATCAAGAACTAAAATATATCAACACATTGACATATTGAAATACTCAAGCTAACAATGTTCTTACACATCATTCCAACTTCCAAATATGCAGAAAAAGAAATACTGCAAGTGAAGGCAAAGAAAATCAACCAAACGCACAAAGGCTTTACAGGATTCGTGACAAGAGTCAAGGGTTGTCGGGCCTTGTCTGAGTTCGGTCTACGGATGACGTCCGGGGTCCAGAAGGCATGTCACTTCCTTCCAATAACACGTCTTCTTCGTGAATAATTACTGGGCCGGATCTATCCAGATAACTCCACAGATGCAACACCCTAAGAGCTTGAAATGGTGCTTAGAGCTTGGAGATGACAATGGTGGTCGAAGATGAAGCTATTGCAAGCTCTTGGAGGAGGAATGGTGGCTGGATCAACTCTCCAAAGAGGAGAGAGAAAAAGGTGGTTGGAGGGAAATTTTCCAGCTCAAAGGAGCAGAAAAATGGTGGCTAGAGCGGACTTGATTGGAATGTCCTTCAAGGAAGAAGAAATCTGTGCTTTAAATAGAATCAGGTCAGAAAAATAGGCACACACGGTTTGGCGCACGATAGTGCGTTAACCGTGCGTTATTAACTTTGAAGATAAGCCTACGGAAGGAGTAGCGTTGACCCGTGCGTTTTACTCGCGCACAGATGCTTCCGCCCGTGTGTGATGGAAATCGCACGGGTAACAACAGAAAGCTGGAATTCCGAAAAATATAGGGGAACCGTGTGCTTTACTCGCACACGGGCGCTGCCGCCCGTGCGTGAACAAATCACACTATTAACCACAGAATGGAACAAAAAAGAAAGCTACAGGAGAACTATTCGTTTCCTTCGCACACGGTTTGGCTAAAACCGTGCAGGAACAAAATGCATGGGTAACCACAGACGTCCCCAGAATTGCTGTGTATAACACACGATTGCCATGAGACCGTGTGAGAAAAAATTCGCACAACCATGTGTTTTATACAGGAACTAAAAAATCAATCCTGGACATCGCGACCACATGCACAATAATAAAACCAAGCTGGAGCACAAGCTCCCAGCACCAAAATGCAATCAATAGTAAACAAAAAGATCCATGGGGAGCGCCATGTGCTTACCCCCGACAACAGAATGTGCATTTGTACACCTATGGGACAAATTTGTGCACAATGTGGTCAATGACCGTACGATGCAAATATAGCCGATAACCGGTTGAAATGCAGTGCAAGAGTGACAAAACCAGCCTAGATGAGTCCGAAAAACCATATAAATATCGAACTCATCAGTACCTAACATAAATGGTCCATGATGGGCCATTTGAATCTCCTCATGGGTTTCCTTGATGACACTTGCACCCTTGCTATATCTATAACCATAGTGTGGAGCATCTTTGCTCACACAAGTGGATCTACCATTCATCTAGTTACCAAAGATACTTTCTTGGTCATACCTGTTTGAAGGTAGTTGTACTCTCCTTAATGGAACAGGAGGCTTGGAGGCCAATGGCTGTACTAAAGCTTTGTCCAATCCTTTAGGATTGGCAATTCTTGTAGATCCCTTGAATCCCAACGCCTTCTTACCCTTCTGGGAAGTGAAGGTGTCTATCAAGGGAAGCACTGAATTTGGATTTGAATAACTAGCCACTATCCTCTTCTCTCTCTCCAACATCACATCTAGGTACCTTATTCTATTTTCCTGGTACTCTATGGTGCCTAACTAGATGAAGGAAATTATTTCAAGCTCACTGATTTCCTTCATTTTCTGATCAAGCAGTGAAGCTGAATCAGCATGCTGGGAAGCAGCAAGCTGAAAGAAGAAATCACCTTTGCCAGCTTCTTAGCCAGCAACTTACTTTTCTTAAAGGAATTCAGCAATACACCGTACTTTTCAATCATAGAATTGACATATTCCTCAGATTAAGAATCTCCTTCATCTCTTGATGAATGAGCTTCAGAATCTGGGCTGGTCTCATAGCCTAACTCAGAAGAAGACTTGGATAGAGAATGTACCTTGTGTTGACCAAGTTGTTCCTGGCAGGATTCATCATCATTCATAGCCATTAGTCCATATAAGCAGCTTTCTTCCTCCTCTTCTTCATCCACCTCTGAATCACTATCTGACTGTGACAAAGGGGCCCTGATTTCTATCCTAGTAGTAGGATAGTCTTCATCTTCGGTAACAGTAGTTAGCCCAAAGTATGCTTTCTCTTCTTCCTCTTATTTTGATTCCGATGAGGAAGAGTCAGACCAGCTCTTCTTTTTCTTAGCAATGAAGGATTTCTCCTTCTTACCATTGTGCTAGAGATGTTTCTTCTTCTCTCCATCCTCTCTTCTCTTTACCGGGCAGTCAGCTACAACATGCCCTGGCTTGCTGCAGCAATAATAGAAAACATTAGTCGAAATCTGTTTACTAGGTTTAGAGCCATACCTATCCTCCTTGGAGGATTTCTTCTTATGGTGAGAGGAGGAGGAGGGCTTACTCTTCCATTGCTTCTTCTTTATGAACTTCTTAAATTTTCTGTAGAAGACAACAAAGTCCTCATCAGACATGTGGCAATCTGATGTGCTTACTTTGATTCACATGATTCTGACTCAGCATCCCTCCTTGGTGGAGAAGGAGTCTTCCTTTTGCTCCTCCTTGAGGCTTCAGCTTTGAAGGCCACAAATTTTCTTTGTCTTGAGACTTGTTGTTTTTGTCCTCCTCCTTCCTGGAAGCCAGCTACATTTTATAGGACAACAACTTCCCAAATAGTGTTGTTGGTGGAGTGTCAGCAAGCTTTGCCACCTCTCTGATGGCACAGATCTTAGTATCCCAGTATCTAGTTAAAGACCTGAGAAATTTGTCATTCAGCTCATAAGTGCGGAAGACTCTGCCATATGTCCTCGACTCATTGATTATTCTGAAAAAACTCTCATAATAAACAATTATGTTGTCAGTCTTGCTTTGCCTGAAAGCTTCATACTCCTGGTTGAGCATGGACTTTCTGTCATCTCTGACTTCCTTTGTGCCCTCTATGTAGACCACTAGTGTGTCCCATATTTTCTTTACAGTTGTGCAGTGGATAAGATTCTAAAGGGTAGAATCATCAATACCACTAACAATGATATTCTGAGCTCTTTTGTCCATGGTGGCAAGGATGACTTCATCCTTTTTCATCTCAGCATAGGTCTTCAGTGTTTGGACATTTGCATCCAAAACAAACACTTTCATAGGGATGAAAGGTCCCTCCTTGACAGTGATAAAAATCCTAGGGTCAGCTACTTCCATGAACATCCTACCACTCTCCTTCCAGATGCAAAACCCTTCCTTCCTATATATTGGAAGCTTCATGGCACTCAGCTCCTTATAGTTTACTCCTAAACCCATACAGACAATCTTTTTGCTGACCTTGGAGATCTACTCAGATTGTTGAGTCCTTTTTGAGTAATCTCCCTTTGATGCCACTTGAAAGACTTTGTTTTCAAGGTCAGCAACACCTAGAGGGGTGGGGGGTGCATAGGTTTTATGTCTCTTTTGAAATTATCAAGACCTATTCCTGATTTTGCTGTGCTTAGGGATTAGTTAGTTTAGCTTTCAAGAACATCAACAAGAAGATACAGTAATTTTATAGTGGTTTCCCAGTTTATGGGTACATTCACTGTCTCTCTCCGCCTTTCTAATAGTGTGTTAGACATGGCTCTTCCCCCAAAACTCGGCTCCTTAAGACCTTATAACTCGATCCCACAGGACAACTCAGTCTCCTCTAAGACCTACTACTCAGGCACAAGGCCCTACAACTCAGTGATTACACAACCACCTACCTCAAGCTCAAAAGCCCTATTACTCATGTTGGGAGGAACCCCTACACTCAGATCCAAAATGTATCCTACACTCATCCTTAATAAAATAAGCTTATAACTCAGAATCTACTTAGAATCCTACACTCAGATCCAAGACTAGATCCTAAAGAAAATAGAAATAGTGTTAAAATAGTTAGACACTAGAGGGTTTTCTTTGTGTCTATCTTCTTGGGCTGAGCATATTTCAGCCCTGTCTTCTTCACAACAATAAGTTGAACAGATCTTCAGTATTGGGTTGCTTGTGCTTGAAGTAAATAAAAATCATGATTCTGATCTGCTGTTGAAGACAATTGATGTGAAGGTTTTGTATCTTCTTCAAATAGCTATCTGGACTAGTAAACTTTGCTTCCCTTCTCAATAAGAAATCGATTCTGAACTTGCTATCGTTGATAAGACTCACAACAACTATCTGTTTCTGCTTTCAGGTCCATTGAATCAGAACTTGTGCTTCAGGCCTGATGTTAATGGCGAGCAAGAAGATGAAGTTCCGCCATTATGCGTATTAAGAAAACCCTAATTGCTTCCTTCAACACAGTCAATATTTCACTTTTATTAATCGTTGATCAAAGGCTTTTTGCGATGTGAGCCCCAACTTAATTGCAGATGTACCTGTTGAAGTCAAAATTCGACCTCAACAAAAGTTCGAAATCAGGGGTATAGCCAACACCTACTTCTCCCAAGATCCGACCCCTGACTAATAGTAAAGGACTAGAAACTGACCCAAAGCCTCAGCTATGAGGTCTCACCTCTAACTCGGAATATCTCTCAGCGCTTCCCCTCCAAAGCCAAATGCTGGGCTAGGAGCTCCTCAAAAAGCACTAGAAGATCTTAGGAAAATATGAAAGCTTCCTTTCTGAGGATCCCCTATGGGTCTATTTATAGCCTTTGTTGACCTAAAATTACTAAAATACCCCTAGTTGGTCTGCCAACAGCCAAACTCCGATGTTCTGAGGAGCTAAATGCAGACCCTGGGGGTATACAGGTAATTTTACCCGAAGCATCCAGGTAATTTCACCCTAGGCCCTACTCGGCGGGAACCTTCTTGCCGAGAAGTGAAGGTGTTTATGCCTTGCTAAGAACTCTCCCGCCTTCACCTGGCGGGAGCTAAAAGGATATTGAAGACTGCCACAGGTTATGCCTGCTCCCTCCCCCCTACGAGGAGCGAGCCTTCTCGCCCGACTCTGGGCGGAAGTAGGTCTTGGCCAAAGCCCGTCCTGCTTTGGAAGGTGTCGAGCTCTACCCGACAAACTGCTTACCTGAGCGCGAGCATTCTCGCTTTCCCCTATGCGAGAGCTCTCTTGTTCTTAACCTGCTCAACGAATGTCGAGCCAAGCTCGACAAGACCTGGGATGAGCTCGATGAAAGTCGAGCTCAATCCTGATTTGGCCGAGAGCAGTAATTTCAACTGGGGCTAGCCCAAAGCTATCCCAAACCTAGCCTTGGGTGTTTCTAGGTCCCACTCAGCAAATATAGGGTTGTACATAATCCCCGCTCTTTTCGAGCTAGCCATGCGCTTCAAAATACACGTCTAACCCTTTATATTCACTAAGCACGTGCTATCCTGAAAAGGAATCTTTTGGTTGGCAATCCCACTGCTATATATACATACAAATCTGCTGGTAGTTAGGATTTCATTCTTACCACAATTACCTCTGTCGAGTCTTCACACGATCTCACAATGCGCCCTGAATGTGCGGAGAAGCCGCTCTCGTAAGGTCTGCAAGACCGCATTGATGCAGCATAGGCACGAGCCCGTGCCAACAACTTCCTGGTGGCCCCTTGGCTGTCAAGAAAGGCGCCGGCCGCTGAGCCCCCACAGCTTAAGAAGAAGAAAAATAAGAAGTCAAAATCAGTCAAGTGAGACCTTTTGAACAAGAACCGGGGCTTGCCTACACCATCCCCAAGCTGGGAAGATAAGCCTTCTCCTCCGCAGAAGGTATGTCTCTCCAATTTGCCGACTATCGAGAACTGTGAATCGATCTGGAAAAAGAGGGATGAATGATTGTTATACCGTACTTCCCGCAGGAGTCGATTCAAGATGTCGGCACCGGGTCCCCATTGGTGCCCCTAGATTCGGCGCCTCTCCTCCCAAGGGATCCACCATGGGTCCTAGAGGCCACTCAACCGGCTGACCCTCCGAGAACCCCAAGTAACCTTTCTCCATCTCTTCACTCTAACCGATATGCTCTGCTGCTGCTAAATTTACTTCCCGTAGTATCTGCTCCCATAAGCCCGGGTCTCTCCACCCGGGGAAATGAAATCATACTCGCCAACCAGACCACCCGGGAAGCTGATCTCACTCTACCGACGGGAGGAGTGGCCATTGAACACTCCGTGCTATCATAGGAGGCTCGCCTTCCTGCGAGGGAGGACGTCTCTACAACTGCTCTCGGCCAAGCCGGGATCATCACGCGCAAGACCTTCCGCCCGGGGCGAGGAAAGCCACTCCACCTCCTCTTTATAAAGGAAACTGAGAGCAAGCCTAGGCCTTCTCGCCCGCCGTCGGTCGATGGCTCTAGCCATGCTGCAGGTATGCGAGAAATCACTACTTCCTCTAGTTTCCCCTTGTCGTGACTGGAACTCTCTTTCACCAGGGGGTGCGGAGCCCCGGGCGGGAGCCGATGAGGAGGAAGATGAAGACGAAGATGAAGATGAAGAGGAAATGGAGGACGCCGAGAGCTCCCCCTTCCCTTCTTTTAATAAGATGGAGACATTCTCTGACGCTGTCGGGAATGGCAATAAACGGAGAAAGAGGGTGGAGGCGCTCTTTTCGAATCTCGCGTGGCGGGAGCAAGCCAACTCCTCTGCCGTGAGGAGCCTCCATAGGATGGTGGAGCGGTGCATGGCTTTCATCGAGCGGTACTACAACCACCTCGTAGGTGAGACGGAGCGGCAGGACACTCTTATCGCTGAGACATCCCCAGGGCGGTATGTTGTGTAGATTCGAGACCAAACACGCCTGATCAACCTTAGATGCACCGCCCTGACGTCCTACTTCAACCCACGGGTTCCTCCAAGGATGGGAAGGCGGGACTGGGGACGATAGCGCCGGGAATAATACTGAATCAATGATGTCTCGGCGAGAGCCCCTCTTTCATTTCTGCTTTGCTCTTTGCTTTTTTGTTTTATGCTTTAATTTTGGTGGTGCTTGCGCAAACACTAGATTTCTGTTTATTAGTCACCGCTTTTCTCTGGGACGGGGTCTCGCCAAGGAGTTTCCTTTTCCTCCCACTACTGGCTTAAGCAACCGGGGTGTGTCAGAACAATTGTTTCCTCCTGCCTGGTATAGGATCGAAACCTGAGATCAAGGCCTACCCGGTTTGTGTCAGAACGGAGAACAAGGCGCTGGCCCCTCTGGACTTGAAAATTATACCCCCGCTGCCTTTTTTGAAAAAAACATCATTACCACGATTTTCTATAAATAGGCCTATCCACCTACCGTGTTAATTTCTCTGGTCCGAAACCTCTGCCTCCTTCCTAACCGTTCTCGCGCCTCTCTGCAGCCTCATTTGTTTTTACCTCCTTCTCTCGCTCTCGCTCTGTTCCCTCTCGCCTTATTCCCAATAACTGTCTCCCTCCCCCTATTCACGATGTCGGGCGAGAGCGAGGACCATTCCAACTGCGGGCAAGCTTTTCTTAAACACAAGTTTCCCCCCTGCCGCTTGACCCTAGACGAATACCAACAGATAACTACCAACTTCATCCCAGCCGGATTCACCATGAGAAACCCGAGCAACAACGACAGAGTCAATCTCGCGCGAGATTGGGAGCTCGCCATCCCCTAGAGTATTTTGAGGTGGGCTTCTGCCTCGCCCTCTTGCCTGAGATGCGCAAAGCCCTCCGATACTACGGGGTGGTTCCCGCGCAACTTAATCCCAACTCAGTCTACATCCTGGTAGCGTTCATCTACTATATGCGAGCTGAGCGGATAGAGTTCAGCCTTCCCATCTTAAGGAAGCTCTTCATCTTCTGGGCCAAGAGCGGTGCGGTGGCCTTCTTCTCAGGGAAACTGCTCAAGACCTGTGATCTTGCCAACAAAAACCACCACTGGAGCGAGAAGTTCGTCTATGTCTCATGCGAATTCGGCAACGTTCCTCTTGCACCCATACATTATGAAGACATCGCCTGCAAGCCACCCATTTTTGGGTCGCACGAGAGTGCCATCCTCGAGTTCTTTGGAACTAAGGACTTCGACGTCCAGTTCCTCAGGCGAGACATCGACTCCCTTAAACCCGTAATTCACGGTAAAGATATCATCTCGCCTTTACCATGCGCTTCTATGCTTTTAGATGTAGAGAAATAATTACTGTTGATCTTGTAGGAGAGCAATAAATCCCTCTGCACTAGCCGTTCGACATAACCCGGGCTACGACCTATACCTTGGCATTGGCAAAGTCCACAGATCTCTCCTACAAAGATAAGCCAGATCCTTCCTCCAAGTCCTATGCCAAGAAGCAAAAGTATGGCGCCTTCTCCCTCGCTTCTCTTAAAAGATCCAAGCCAACCGCCGCGGAAAAGGGCAAATCCGTGGCGGCCTCTCCCGCTCGAGCTGCTGTAGAGGGCCGATCTTTCGCTGAGAACCTATTGATAGCTGGCGCGGTGGTGGCAACAGTCGAGACCGCCGCCTTGGATCCTGCCGAGAACTTGCCAGCCATAAGTTGAGCTGGTGATGAGGGGGAGGCTGCCGAGGCTTCCATACAGGCCCCTCCCAAGCAGATGCCGAAAGGGCATCGGAACTTCGGCTTTGGCGATAAGTTTCTAGATGCAGAAGGGAAACCCCTGTTCCAGTGGGATCATGATGCCTACCGGGTCTCCATTTCTACCCTCCTCCCCGGCTGGGCAGAGCAGGATGAGGTCACCGGCGATCCCTTTGCACTGGGTTATGGTCTTTACAGCCGAGAAGATGTCGATATGTTTGACCGATTGTCCACCTGACTCCTGGCATTCGACTCCATCCGGGCCTTGATGCGCGGGATTTAGCTCGCGCATATGTGTGCGCGCTAGAGCATTACCATCGACCGTAACTTCTCCGACATGCACAAGACGAGAGACAAGGCGGCGGCTAATGCGACCACCCTAAAAGTCGAGCTAGCGGATGTTAAGCGGCTTTTATCTCTGTGCCCGACTGATGAGGTAAGCAAGATCTTCCATGGCTTCTCGCTCCCCCCTTAGTTCATAATCCTCTTTCCCTTCTTCGTCCTGACGGGCTTCTCTTCTGTGTACATGACTCCTCCCAGAGCATGTTACTTCGCGCATAGCTGGCCGGAATGGTGTGCGAGAATGTTTTGCTGATGGACCAGGTCTGGCGTGCAGAAGCGGCTGTGGCGGCGATCCCGCCCCTCCGTTGCTGGATAGGAGGCTGAGGAGCTGCCACTACTTTGATTACGACATCGACAAGTTATTGCAGGTCAATACCCAGGAAATGACAAGGCTGACGATAGATACGTTGTGGGACGTGGGATGCTTAATTGAGGGCGGCGAGACCATCGGTTCCCGCAGGCTTCTCCCTTGGCTTTTCGAGCCTATCCCTAAGCCTCCGGGAGCACCCGATTCCCACCCCCCTCGAATGTCCCGAAATCTTCCATCGTGACTGGCAGGAAATCCGATGAGAGCTCCGGCGAGAGACCCAGCTGGAGCTGGCAAAACCCCCTGAAGATTTTCGCCGCTCCTTTCTTTCTATCCTTTATTTAATGCACGAGATGTCCTCGCATGTAGTCAATTTTTGTGAACACACTGGCATATATATATATATATATATATATATATATATATATATATATATATATATATATATATATATATATATATATATATATATATATATATATGATCGTTTTACTTTTCTTGTAAAAGCAATTTATGTTATGTCTAAAGCCTCTCAAGAGTTCTCGCCGGGACCCTCACACTCCTTGAGGGAGTCGCATCCCTTAGTGATAGATTAATATGTGGAACCCGGGAAAGATCTCAAGGCCCAGCATGCTTTTTTCTGGTGCCTTTTTCCGAGAATCTTTTGACGTGGGCGCCGACCGCAGGTTCTTGAGAGAGTCGCCGCCCCTTTGTAGTGTGCGAATCAAACAGAGCCTCGCCGAGAACTTACCGCTATCAGGCCCAGAGCTTCCTATCGAAGGCCCTCCTGCCAAGAACTCCCTTTGTCGAGAACCACTTGGCCGAGACCCTCCTGCTCAAAAAGGTTCTCAAATTCTTTCCTCTTCCACCTGTGTGTGCCTCTTGTCCTGTCTGTTTGAACGAGAGCCTGAACAACGAGTCCGCCTGGAGCCGAGCCTCGCTCGGGGTGGTGTAGAAGCTTTCAAGCCAAAGTACTTCCATAAACATATCCAAGACCAAGCCACATCCCCCCAGTTGTGCCTACCTCCCCCGCCCAGCTATTGAGGGCCTGAGCAGCGAGTCTACCTGGGGTCGAACAGCACTCGGGGCCCCTTACACCCACAAGAGAGCTTTCGGACCTTCCAGCTAGTGAGAGTCAGCGCAGCGGGTCTACCTGGGGCCGAGCCAGGCTCGGGGTAGTGAAAAAAGTTTCTGAGCTGAAGCATCTAAAATAGCAAGTCCAAGTCCTTTCCCCGCAGGTGTTCCAATCACCCTGCCCAGCTAATGAGAGCCTTAGCAGCTACTCTACCCGGGTCCGAGCAGTACTCAGGGTCCCTTACCCCCACAGATGAGCCTTCGGACCTGCAAGCTAGTGAGATCCTGCGCAGCGGGTCTACCTGGGCCGAGCCAGGCCCAGGGTAGTGCAAAAAGTTTCCGAGCTGAAGCATCTCAAATAACAAGTCCAAGTCCTTTCCCCCCAGGTGTGCCTACCGCCCTTCCCAGCTAATGAGAGCCTGAGCAGCGAGTCTACCCGGGTCCAAGCAGTAGTCGGGGTCCCTTACGCCCATAGGCGAGCCTTCAGACCTGCCAGCTAGTGAGAGCCTGCACAGCGGGTCTACCTGGGGCCGAGCAAAGTTCGGGGTAGTGCAAACATCTAATCACCTTATCATCAGAATTTCGCAATAGGTAAAGCCAAAGCAACAACAAGTTAGTGGATATAATATAATAACTTGTCTTTGAATATACAATTTCACCTTCCCCCCCCCATGGGTAGAAGCATTTTAAGTCTTCACCGCTCTAGGTATGGCTCATGGATCTCCCCTCCACATCCTGGTGGTGGTAAACTCCCGTTCTTAGAACCCTTTTAACAATATAAGTTCCTTCCCAGTTTGGGTTGAGCTTGCCAATGGGGGCTGATCTTCCCACAGCAACAACTTTGTTTAACACTAAATCTCCTGCTGCGAACTGTTTGATTCTGATGTGCTTGTCAATGTATTTTGCCATCCACTGCTTGATTTCCTCCTGCCTGATAGCTGCGACATCGCATAGATCTTCCACCATATCCATGAGAGGCGCAACTCCTCCTCATTCTCAAACCTCCAAGCCTCGTATCCTTCTCTCGTGGCCGCCACCCGCAGAGATCAAACCTCGAACTCCACTGGCAGGACCGCCTCACACCCATGAGAAAGTTTGAAGGGGGTCTTGCCGGTGGCCGTGTTCGGGGTTGTCCGCAAGGCCCATAAAAATGAGGGGAGCTGTTCCACCCAATTCCCCTCTCAATTTTTCCACCTTCTTCTTGAGTAGGTTCACAATGATCTTGTTTGCCACCTCCACCTGACCGTTGCTCCTGGTGTGATGTACGGAAGCAAACCTAAGGTCTATCCCCAACTGGGTGCAGAAGCTGATAAACTCCTCACTAGCAAACTGGGGGCCATTGTCTGTTACTATTACCTGAGGCAACCCGTGCCTGCATATGATCTCCCCCCAAACGAAGTTCCTGATGACTTGGGAGGTGACCCTTGCCAGTTCCTTGACCTCAAGCCACTTTGAGAAGTAGTCAATCATGACTAAAAGAAACCTTCTCTGCCCACTAGCCGGGGGGGGAGGCCCAACTAGATCCATCCCCCAGATGGCGAAAGTCCAAGGCGCCGTGATGCTTTAGATCCTTTGAGCGGGCAAGAGCTGGAGGGGGCGTTAAGTTGACACCTTCGACATCTCCTCGCAAACTCGGCTACATCCTTCCTCAGGGTATGCCAGAAATAACCTTGCCTGACCACCCTTGCTTCCAACATCCTACCCCATGAGTGACTGCCGCATTCGCCGGAGTGTATTTCCTCCAGGATCCTCGGGATCTCTTCCTCCATCACGCACCATGCCAGGAGCCCTGAAAACATTTTCCAATGTAACCCCCCTTCAGGCATTAGGTAATGAGCCGCTTTGTTCCTGAAGCTCTTCGCATCCTTGGTCCCTTCTGGGAGCTCGCCGGTGGTTAGAAAGGTCACAAATGGATCCACCCACGAGGGTCGTCGATCCACTTCCATCAACTCCCCTGCCTCGATCTCTAGTTGAAATAGCTTAGTCAATGTTCCTCCTCCCCGAGGTCCAAACTAAGCCAACCGATTTGCTTCTACACTCTCTTCCCTGGGAATGTGTTGGATTTAGAACATCTGGAACCCTCCGACGATCACCCTTACCTTAGATAAGTATTTCACCTGTGTGGGATCCAAGGCTTCGAACTCTCCTCGGATCTGTGATGCTACCACCAACGAGTCTGTAAAAACCTCCACATCCTGGATCCCAAGCTCCTTCGCCAGACGAAGGCCGGCTATCACGGCCTCGTACTCTTCTTGGTTATTCGTGACCGGGAAGTGCAAGACCACAACTTGTTCTATAGTGACCCCCTGAGGACTTATCAACACTACTCCACCCAAGGGGATGTTTTCCTGAAGCCCAGTCAACCATCATCTTTCATGCCCCCTACGTCCGCGGCTCCTTGGCCCCAATCTCGACGACATAGTTAGCTAAGAAATCTGCCACCACTTGTGTCTTAATGGAGAGCCTTGGCACAAATGAGATATCAAACTCACTTAGTAAAATAGACCACTTGGCCAACCGTCCCGAGTGCTCCACTCCTTCAAAGATCTTGCGAAGGGGATGGTCCATCACCACTCTGATCGAATGGGCTTGGAAGTACGACCGAAGCTTCCTAGCTGAAATGATTAAAGCATACGCCAGCTTTTCTAAAATGGGGTAGCGGAGCTCCGCCTTCTTCAGGATCCTACTAACGTAGTAGATAGGCAATTGTTTCTTCCCCACTTTCCTGACCAGAACGGAGCTTAATGCCTCTGCTCCCACCCCGAGGTACAAGGCTAGATCCCCCCATCTTTTGGGCTTTGAAGTAGCGGAGCCTGTGAGAGCTTCCTCTTTAGCCTTCTGAAGCCTCTTCACACTCGGCGGTCCATTCGAATTTTTGATTACCCCACAACACCTTGAAGAATGATGAGCATTTTTCTCCCGACTTGGAAAGGAACCTGTTTAGCCCAGCCAGCTTGCCTGTCAAGCGTTGGACCTCGTTAGTATTGCGTGGTGACTCCAGCTCGAGGATGGCTTTCACCTTATCTGGGTTAGGTTCTACTCCCGTCGGGGTCAGAAGATGTCCAAGGAACTTCCCTCAACTTTCCCCGAAGACACACTTTAGGGGGTTCAGCCTTATCTTGAACTTTCGCAGGGTAGCGAACGTGTCCCCCAAGTCACGCAGGTGCGAGTCCACTCCCTTTCTTTTGACCATAAGATCATCAAAATAGACCTCCAGGTTCCTCCCCCTTTTTCCTTGGAAGACTCGATCCATCATGTGCTGGTATGTAGCCCCCGCATTCTTCAACCTAAAAGGCATCATCTTATAGTTGAAGCACCCCTCCGTCGTGATGAAGGAAACATCCTTGACATCAGGAGGATGCATTCGAATCTGGTGGTAACCTGAAAAAGCATCTAAAAAACTCATAATAGAAAAACCAATGTTTGAATCAACTAGCACGTCGATCCGAGGCAGGGGGTAGCAGTCCTTGGGACATGATTTATTTAATAAAGAAAAGTCTATACACATGCGCCATTTTCCTCCCCCCCTTCTTTACCATTACCACATTAGAGATCCAGCCCGGATACTGGATCTCCGAGATGAAGCCAGCTTCTAGAAGTTATGGACCTCCTCGCGGATTGGCTCTTTCAGCTTGTTAGCGATGGTCCTCATCTTCTGGCGAATGGGGCGCGTCCGGGGGTCCAGGTTCAGGCGGTGGCAGGCTACATCTGCATCGATGCCTGACATGTCAGTTGCACTCCAAGCAAAGATGTCGACATTGCTCTTGATGCAAGCCTGCATCCGCTCCTGGTTCTGGGGACCTAAGCCCCCACTGATCTGCACCCTTTGCACCTGGTCGACACTAGTGAAGGCTTCCATCTCCACCACTTCCTCCTCCGGCTCCAGCCGCGACTGCTCCAAGCCGGCCCTTGCCTCCTCTTTCTTCCCAAAGTCTTCCTCTCCTCCTGCTTCCTTAAATTCCAATGCCTCTCCCAGGCTCTCATTCTGCTCAACCTCCACGCCCCTTAGGGCCTCCATCTCAACTCCTTATCCCCATCCTTACTCAACTCCTTCCTCCTGCCGACCCTCACGCGGCTCTAACTCTCCGTCCCTCTGGACCTCATGCACAGCTCCTCCTCTTTTTTCCCCTGCCATCTCCTCGCTCGCCTCCTCCAAGCACACATCCTCTCCCCCGATAACCTCTTCCCGCACTGCCATCTCCCTTTCCAAATCTTCTACTTATGTCATCCAAGATATAGTGTTAACCGCCGTCACGTAACATTGACTCGCCACCTTCGACCCCCTTGATCCTAACCTACACACCTCCATTGTTGAACTTGAGGCATTGGTTGAACGAGGAGGGGACGCAGCGAAAGGCGCTAATGAGGGGGCGCCAAAATATGGCATTGTAACTTCTCGAGGCATCCACTATAACGAACCTATAGTTTCATGACACGCCCCCAACTTCACATGCAGCCCTACTCCTCCTTCTACTTCCTTCCTCTCTCCTGAAAACCCAAACAATGGTCTGTCCGAAGCTAAGACCCTCTTGGCCTCGACCTTAATCTCGTCGAAGGCGTCCTTGAAGATCACATTCACGGAGCTCTCATTGTCGACAAGGATCTTGGAGACCGTGAAGTTCTCTACTGCCGTATGGATAACCAAGGCGTCACAGAATGGATCTTCGAAGTATGGCATGTTTGCCGATGAGAAAGTAATTTTTTCCTCCGGATGGGGTGCCTGAGAGGTTGAGGCAACCCCCCTTAGAAACATGGTTTGAAAGCTCCCCTTATGGGTTGCCTCAATCCCAACTCAGCCATGGATCACCCCGATCCCTCCCCGGGTTCCCACGTTCGCCCAGTCATCACATCTATCTTCCTCTTCTCCCTGTTGAACCTCGACAATCCTTATCTGTGTTTCCTGCCTCCCAAGCCCCCTGGCCTCTCTCATCTCCAGGAACTCTGGGAAGGTGGCTGTTGCGTGACCCTCCTCCTGGTGGAAGTCACAGAAAGGAAACGCCACCCTACCCCCTCTTCCTTCTCTGCCTCCTCTTCTTCCAGCTCTTCCCTGAACTCCTCTCCTTCCTACTCTACCTCGGTCGACATCCATCGCTTCTTACTACGGCAGGAAGTGACCCTTCTGTCCTTGCCTCCACGTTGGTTGATCAAACCTCCTTAGCTCACAGAAGTTGTCCCGTCCTTGGAAGCCTCCGCCATGCCCCTTGGGGTGACCCTCTTGGGGCTTCCAACCCAACCGGTTGTTTGGCTCCCGGGCCCCCAGCCTTAATGTTATCCTTGCTACCCCTGCTTCCCTCAGGGATCTTCTCTCAGTTGGATCCCTCGTTGGATTTGGGCTATGTTCACTAAGTCAGGATATGACCCAACATGTATAGCCAGGGTCATGGCTGTGTCCTAGAGTCTAGGTCTAGTCCTTAGAGTCAACATTGCCATGGACCAGCCTCCAACACTGCCAGAGACTCAAGACTTAGAGAAAATTCAAGACTTAGAAAAAGAGCTCTATGTTCGTCGATCTCAGGTCAACGAAAGTAGTGCTCAGCTCGACGAACTCAGAAACAATTCTCTGAGATGAGCTCGACGAACTATGGTCTCAGATCGACGAAATCTGGACAAAGTTATAACACTTCTAAGTCGAACTTCGATCGATAAACTTAGAACATCAGCTAGACAAACTCTATTCTCTGATCCCAGATCGACTAATCAGATGTTTCAACACTCAACACCAGTGATGATTCAACACTCAATGCCAGAGAACATCATATTCAATGCCAGAATATTGATTCAACACTCAATGCCAGAGAACATCACACTCAATGCCAAAATGATGTTTAAACACTCAGCACCAGAAAAAAGCCTTAGTCTAGAATCAAAACTTAGGTCGACGATATTGGACCTCAGCTAGACGATCTCAGTTCTCATGTCTCAAGTCAACGATCTTGGACATCAGATCGATGATCTTTGTGCACAGAATAGGAAAGCTATCAAGAAGCAGTCAACCATTCTGAGGTCGACGAACTTGGACCTCAGCTTGACGAACTGTGGACTCAGGTCGACGAATCCAGACTTGGTTGTTTCCCTTTTCTGTTCCTATTATACTGTAATGATTCCTGAGTGATTAATGCTCTAATATTCTCTGAATATTACCGTTAGACAAGAGCATTAATTATGGTCTTCATCAGGATTATTGCCTGCCGTTTTCCAAAGGGACAGTTGGGGAAATCAATCAATGCAAAATATTCTCTGGCCGTCAGCATGGAATGTAGAAAGAATTTCAAAATTCAAATGGACGTTTATATCAAAAAGATAAAAATATAGATTCTTCTTCTTGCCTGGAACATATAGCAGACGACACACAACTGATACTAAGATACAGAAAACAAGTCAGCAAGAGTAGAAGACCATCGTCTCACAATAAGGATTCTCTCTGCTCTCGCTCTCTCTTAACAACAAAGCACTAGAAAGAAAGATCTGCTAGACCAGAAGAAGAATAGATTTCAGAAAAAGAAGAATAATCATTTAAATCAAGAGTCTTCTTCTTCTGTCATCCTTTTAGGAAATTTCAAAGGACAATAACTACTGCATCTGTCAAAGAGTTCATGATGTTCATCTGGTTGAAGTTGAAATCTTGAAGGCCTATAACCCTGAAGAAAAGTTCCTTTCACCCGGAATAACTTCAGTATTTTAGGGGGAGCTTTTTCCACCATCAAATTCATAGAGTCTTCTCAGTTTAATACTTGAGAAAGTGAAGACATCATCACTCTCTCACCCTCTCTGTAAAAAGGGTTCTCTACTCCCTTCAAAAGTGATTCCTGGTTGCAAGTCTCCTAACCAAAATACTTGAGGTTTGGTTTTTGAGCACCTTACCAAAAGCTCCTTGGTGACAGTCACCTGAACAAAAACTTGAGTGGATTCCTACCAGGGTGGTAGAAGAGTGGATATACCCAGGTTGGAGAACCACTATAAAATTCTTGTATTGTCTGGTTGCCTTTTTCTTTTGTTCTTGCTATGCCCGTGCTAGTTAGGATTCTCTGATTTTCATTAGTTTTATTTACTGTGCTATGATATAACATATGAGTTTAGAAAAAGTTATATTATTCAGTAAAAGATTTTAATTACTCACAATTACTCTATTCACCCCCCTTTCTATGGAGTATACTAGATCTAACCCTCACTTTCACTCTCCTCCACTCTTCCCACTACTCTCTCTGTCTTCCTGCTCCTAGCTCCTTTACGTCATCCTCCGCCAATCTGGCCAGCTTTCTGGCAAACGCCGGGTTGGCCCTTTCGAAGTTTATCTTCTTCGCCGCCCTCTCCATAAGATCCTCAAAAGAGAGGGGGGACATTCTCTTCAGCTCCATGATAAAGAATCCCGACCTCAGTCCCATGGTGAAAGCGAGCATCAGTGCATACTCTGCGACCTCCCGGACCAGGAGGATCTCTTCCTGAAACCGGTCAACATTGTGACCCAACGTCTCATCTTGCTTCTGTTGGGTTTCTCTATGAGAATGGCACAACGCTTGTGCACGCAGTGGAAGGAATAAAACATCAAGAATAACCCAAAAGAGATGGGATCGGGCCATGAAAGTTGAATCATGAAGTTAACAAACAACTAGGAAAAAATTACCTTAGCGACGTTGAGTCACAACTCAACGGATATGCTCCAAGCTTTGAGTCCTTGTCGGTGGCGAGTTCTACGTGGAATAATGTCCACGTCTCTGCAGAAATCCACACGAGCGGGAGAACACCGAGCTTTGTCGCACGAAGGGTCGGGAAGGAGATCAACTGCACCTTGCACTTCCACAGACTGCTAGGTCCGTTCCAGGAGGAGCAACACCGGCGAAAGTCGCCGAAGAGGAGGAGGTCGGCGGAGCGAATAGGCGGCGAAACACTTCCGTCCGTCGGGGTTCAGGAATCGGTGGAGCGAACGAGCGGCGGAACGTTTCCATCAGATTCGATTCGGCTACAGGAGAAATCCCGATATATCTATTTTTCCCAAAACCCTAAGTCCCCTATTTATACCAAAGGCATAAACAGTCCAAAGGTATCGCTATCCGCAGACCACACAGGATAGGGCTTCTGGAACGTTCGGCGAGAATCACCTCCAGGTTCGGCGAGAATCAATTGCAGAATCGGCGAGAATCAGTCGCAGAATCGGCGAGAATCGAACAATTCGATTCTCGACGATTATGCCTTAGTCGGCGAGTCATACTCGACGACTCTCGATGATTTTTCCTTAGTCGCCGAGTCATACTTGATGACTCTCGACGATTTTGCCTTAGTCGCCGAGTCATACTCGATGACTCTCGTCGACTCACGATGAATTGTCCTTAGTCGCCGAGTCATACTCGATGACTCTCGTCGAACCATTCTCGACGAATCTCCCTGGCAACATTTGCCTGACCCCATTCTGTATGGTGATTGGTAACCTTTACCAACACAATCAATCTTCCAATTTCTCCACATGCTCTTATGTGCGACACTGCAGGCTCATATCGCATTGACAAATGAGATTACATGTTTGACAAATTCTAGATCACCATGGTAACTCCAACAGTCTCCCACTTGATCTTTAAAGTATCAAACCAAAAACCTCATAAACAATGAGCGACATCTAGCAATGCATCATTGCTCCCCAAGCAATAAGAGTTCATAACTCATATGCCTTTATGAACAATGTCCCAGCGTTGTCTTTGTCCCTTTTTCCCTTACATCCGGAAAGAACTAGAGGCATGGACCGTGTCACCCTCATAATAGCTCAATTCAAGTTTCTTGATCTAGAACGGACTTCCAGAGAATGGTGAGTCCAATATCACATATTGACTCAACCAAGCATGGCCATGCATTTCTCAATCAAGTTCCATCAAGGGGCCCATGGATGCAACTCCTGTCATATAAGAGGACAAATCCCATATCTGCTCACACACAAACACCCAAATGATTCGTAACATGCCCAACAACCACCCCTATCATCAACCTTTCTCAAGGAAGACTTTAGATGGCATCAAAGCACCCTCTTCCTCACCTGATGAATACCGTGACTTCAGGTCAAAGGACCACAACACCATTGTCAATTGAGACCTACTCATGACACGATTAGATAACAATCCACTAAGTAGTCTCAGGTTGGGTCTGTCCAGTACATCTTGTTCATTAACAAGTACCCACGTGATGACTTGATATCACAATATCATGACCTATGAGAACTGGCCATCAATCAACACACATGCTAGTCTTAATGTATCATCATCACCCTTAGTTTCTATGATGATACAACGACGAGGGACCTTTTAAGAATGAAGCTTCAAATAAATCATAGGCTCTCACATTCAAGTCTCGTACTTGATGTCCTATGGAAGCAAACATTCTAAGGGTATTTATTATGTTAACATTTAACTATCGCATAGAGAAACCATAATAAAAGAACTTGCCATTAATTGTAAAAGAAAAATATTGGTACACAATTCATCATATGAATAAACAATAAACAACCAACAGAATATATGTTTACATGCAACCCACAAGGCTCTCACTAGAGTTGATCATTTAGGTATCGTATACCCATTGATCTAGTATGACCATCATGCTTTCTCTGTGAGAGGCTTTGTTAGTGGATCCGCAATATTCTCCTCAGTCGGCACTCTGCAATTGTTCATATCTCCTCGTTTGACAATCTCACGAATAAGATGGAACCGCCGAAGTATGTGCTTGGAGAGCTGATGGGATCTAGGTTCCTTAGATTGTGCAATTGCACCATTGTTATCACAATAGAGAACTACGGGACCAACAATGCTAGGAACTACATCAAGCTCGCTGATGAATTTCCTAATCCAAACATCCTCCTTCGCTGTGTTAGCTGCAGCAATATACTCGGCCTCTATTGTAGAATCAGCAACTGTCTCTTGCTTGGAACTCTTCCAGCTCACAGCTCCTCCATTAAGGAAAAACACAAAACCTGACTGAGACTTTGAGTCATCCCTATCAGTTTGGAAGCTAGCATCCGTGTAACCATTTACAACGAGCTCTTCCTCCCCACAATACACCAAGAACACATCCTTTGTCCTTCTCAAGTACTTCAGGATATTCTTGACTGCAATCAAGTGACACTCACCGGGGTCTGACTGATACCTGCTAGTCATTCTCAAATCAAAGGAGACATCGGGTCGAGTACATAACATTGTATACATGATTGATCCAATTGCCGATGCATATGGAATCAACTTCATGCGGTCCTTATCTTCACAAGATTTTGGACACTGGTCCTTAGAGATATTCACACCATGAGACATGGGTAAAAATCCTTTCTTGGACTCAAGCATGTTGAACCGCTTCAACACCTTCTCGATGTATGTACTCTGGGTCAAACCCAGCAACTTCTTCGATCTATCTCTATAGATCTTAATACCGAGTATGTAAGTCGCTTCACCAAAGTCCTTCATTGAAAAGCAGTTCCCTAGGTTGTTTTTACAACTTTCAGGGTAGGAATGTCATTCCCAATCAACAGTATGTCATCTACATATAATATAAGGAAGACTACAATGCTCCCACTGATTCGCTTGTAAACACAAGGCTCATCTTCATTCTTGATGAAACCAAACTCTTTGATTTTCTCATCAAAATAAAGATTCCAACTTCGAGAGGCTTGCTTCAGTCCATAGATGGACCTATTCAGCTTGCATACTTTAGTGGCTTCGTTTGGGGATACAAAACCCTCGGGTTGTGTCATGTACACTTCCTCAAGGAGGTTTCCATTAAGGAAAGACATTTTGACAACCATCTGCCAGATCTCGTATTCATAATACGCAGCAATAACAAGCAGTATCCTTATGTACTTTACCATGACAATAGGGGAAAAAGTCTCATCATAGTCAATACCATGAATTTGCTTTAAACCCTTAGCCACAAGTCGCCCTTTGAATGTCTGTACATTCCCATCCATGTTGGTCTTCTTCTTGAAGACCCACTTGCACCCTATGGGTCGTACCCCTTCAGGTGGTTCCACCAAGTTCCAAACTTGGTTTTCATACATGGAGTCCATTTCGAATTTCATAGCCTCAAGCAATTTGTCGGAGTCCGGTCCATTCATAGCCTCTTGGTAGCTTGCTGGTTCATCATCATGATCCATAAGCAACACATTACCTATTTTAGACATGAGAAATCCATATCTCTCAGGCTCAAATCTAGGTCTACCAGATCTATGTAGGACCTGTGTTTCTTGAGCAGGTTCTCTAGCTACAACATATTATAGTCCTATCTCAGAATCCAATTCCGGTTCATTCACTACTTGTGGTTCTTGAACTTCTTCAAGTTCTACCTTTTCAGTCTTTCTTGATAAGAACTCTTTCTCCTAGAAGACGCCAGTCCTTGCGACAAACACTTTGCCCTCGGACGGTAGGTAAAAGTAATACCCTTTCGTTTCCTTAGGATATCCCACCAGATAACATTTATCTGATTTGGGTTCCAGCTTGTCAGGCATTTGACGTTGCACGAATGCCTCACAACCCCAAATATTAATGAACGACATACTAGGACGTTTCCCAGTCCATATCTCATATGGTGTCTTCAGAACCGTTTTCGTTGGAACGCGATTCAGTGTCATTACAGCAGTCTCTAAAGCAAAACCCCAAAAGGAAACAGACAAGTCTGCATGACTAATCATCGAACGTACCATTTCTAACAAAGTACGATTTCTCCTCTCAGACACACCATTATGCTGTGGTGTTCTAGGTGGAGTGAGTTGTAATACAATACCACACTCCTTCAGATGATCATGGAACTCATGACTTAGGTATTCGACACCTCGATCAGATCGAAGTGCTTTAACCCTTTTACCCAACTGGGTTTCTACATCATTCTTGAACTCTTTGAACTTTTCAAAGGTCTCGGATTTTCACTTCATAAGATACACATATCTGTATCTACTGAAATCATCAGTAAATGTAACGAAGTAGAAATACCCACCTCTAGCCATGGAGCTCATGGGTCCGCATACATCACTATGTACAACGCCCAAGAGATTCTCAGCCCTCTCAGTATAACCAGTGAAAGGGGCTTTAGTCATCTTGCCGAACAAACAAGATTCACATCGCTCAAATGATTCATAATCAAATGAGTCCAAAAGTCCAACTTTATGGAGCTTGGATATGCGCTTCTCATTTATATGGCCCAAACGACAATGCCAGAGATATGTAGTGTTTGAGTCATTTGTTCTTAGTCTTTTATTATTTTCTAAATTATAGATCTGATAGTCCAAATTCAAAACATAAAGACCATTAAATAATTGGGCTACAATATAACAAACATAATTCTTAAATATAGAACAACAGTTGTTCTTAATTATAAAAGAAAATCCAATCATGTCCAAGCATGAAATGGATATAATGTTTCTAGTTATGGCCGGAACAAAATAATAGTTATCTAGTTTTATTACAAGCCCCCTGGGCAAAGAAAGACGGTAAACCCCTACGATCACAGCAGCAACTCTTGCTCCATTGCCGACACGCAGGTCCACCTCCCCTTTACTCAACAATCTTCTCCTTTCCAGTTCCTGCACATTTGTACAAATGTGAGAACCACATCCGGTATCCAATACCCAAGATGAAGGAGCAGAGAGGTTAATTTCTATAACGTAAATATTCGAAGCGGAAGTCATACCTCCCTTCATTTTCTGCAGACCCTCAATGTAAGAAGGACAGTTCCTCCTCCAATGACCAGCCTTGCGAGAGTGGTGGAATTTCCCCTCCTTCACCGTGCTCTTCTTTTTCATCAGTGCAGAAGACTTGGGCTCGAGATGTTACTTAGGTCCCACCTTCGTCTTCTTAGAGCCCTTGGCCTTGCCCTTGACTTATGCACCATCAATATGGGGCTTGCAGGCTTGGACTTCTTCATATTGATCTCGGCAGTTCTCAACATGCCTAGGAGATCGGGCAGTGTCTTGTCAATTTCATTTATGTTGTAGTTCAAGACAAACTGCTCATAACTGTCCGGAAACGATTGCAGGATCAGATCTGTGGCCAACTCTTGACCCAGAGGAAAACCCAGTCGTTCAAGGTTCTCTATATACCCAATCATCTTGAGTACGTGAGTCCCTACTGAGTCTCGAACTCCCATCTTGCACTGAAACAACTCTTTTGTGACGTCAAACCTCTCTTGACGAGCTTGCCCTTGAAATATTTTCTTAAGATGCTCGTCAATATCTTTGCACCCCATGTTCTAATGTTGCTTTTGAAGCTCAGAGTTCATGGTGGCAAGCATAAGACATTCGACGTCTAAGGCGTCATCAGTATACTTCTTATAAGTGTAAGACCCCCCCCCTCCCGGAACACAACACACGGCACGAGGGGAGTCTTATGCCCGAAATAGCCGCCTTGCGGTAGCACTAACACACGGGTTAGCCTTTACCATAAGACGCCTATTCCGCCGGCTACAATCCATATCACAACAATTATGCCAACCCAACCATAACAGAAAAGTAAAAGCAGTTCAGTTCACAGCTAAGTTAAAGTCCAAAAGTAGCGGAAGATAACAAGCACAACAGGCTTGTATAAATAAACAAGAGTCTAGAAATGTTTTGCCAAACGGCTACATGAAAACACTCACGACTGTCACTGACGGTGCCGATGGCACCACACCTCAGGTCCTATCGTCCGGGCCTGGCTGTCCTGCTGCATAGTCCGTCGCTGCTCTACCTGCGGGGTTTCCTCCTAAAAAGGAAGACGTAGCAACCGTTAGTCATAAGACTAAGTGGCTTCACATCCGCTCCCCCGGCGACTCCTCGGCACCGGGCGGAGAAAGGAACAAAGGTACAATATGTATATATATAAGCAAGTAAACAAGCAGGTGACTGTAAATATGGTGGAGTATAAACTACGCTACACAACTAGCAGTTCTACAAATATCAATAATATATGACAGCAGGTATAATTAATCAAAATAATAACTCAACTTATAAGAGTGCCCATAAAAACTTATAAGTTAAGGATCGGGTTAACAGTAAAGTAACTCATCGTATAAGAGTGCCCATACAAACTTATACGATGAGGATCTTGTGTATGCAATGAATGACATGATATGAATGTTATGGTATGACCGAATCATGCGCACACACATGCAAGTTGCTATGTCGACACAGACTTGAAGTTCCCACTTTTCGAGCAGGTAGCTAACCTCTCAGGCGTCGTCCGTCGTGGCCAGACGGCGACAGTGGAGCGGGCGTATCCACTACTAGGTGGTATCACACTACCTATCCTAGGCCCCTGTACGCCTCAACGCTAAGAACACAACAGCGGAGCTCACATGCGTACTACGGCTCAGAAGGGGTCTTGGGTAAATGTGCACCAAGAACACAGCCCAACCTGGCCTTTGATTTCGAACCGGATGGAACCTCGAAAACGCACGAGGTGCAAGCCCAACCGTTCTCATGGCGCGGAGGAGATCTCGGGTTATGGACACCAAGTATCTAACCCTACCGCCCAAGGTCTACCCATTGGCTCCCATCGGTGTGACGACTGGCGAACCCGTAGACCTGCCACAGTCATTATCTCAATATCGCGACACGATGAATCGTCGCACATCACATGCCCCAAAACAACTCACTCGATGCTACCCGTAGGGAGACTACCACTCTAAGCATCGGTTGTTAATAAACCCCTTGGGCTCGGATTACGGTTACAAAATACTCTTCACATAGTGTTCATCATGTTCACGCCCACCTATTCAATGAATTCACCTCAACACTACGCATAATAGATAAGTTCAACACCAAATTGTATAAATATATCCTATACCAATCTCAACTCCTAATATCTAGCCTTCCCATCCAATCCATTTCTCTACCATTGCATGGTTATTCCTTATTACACAACCAAATGAGTAACCATGCTAAATTATAGTAACAACAACATTATAGATATATGGGAGCAAGATAACAAATGGGCAAATCACAATCATTGCAAGAGTGCTAGCATTATAAATTAACAAGTGCATTAACATAGGATAGCCCGATACTAAAACTGGGATTCCTGGAGCTACAGGAATCCGATCACAATGCACAACCACTCGTTGGAAAGGTATTCGCTAGGGCTACGACTTTCGTGTTGAGTCGATCGCCCAGATCTGGTCGCAACATACCAGAAATTCAACTCGAATACGTATAGAAAACAGTTTCCTGTACAGGAATTTTCCCGAACGCAGCGGACTCGAATCAGCTTTCCCGTGGCTACAGGTATCGCATGGAAACGAGCAACCACTCGTTGGAAAGGTAATTTCAAGGGCTACGACTTTCGTGTTGAGTCATTCACCCAGATCTGGCCAGAACACCTCCGAAATTGGCCACGAAGGTCGCCTCATGTAGAAATCAGATTTCTGCACGCATCTTAAGGCGAGATGAACGGCATCCGTTCATCTTCTTCCTTGCAACGACCTCGCATAAACTTCTCCAAAAATCACACCCAACCTTATTTCTCCTTTCAAAGCCAAACCCTCAACGAAAACCCCTCTCATCTCCACTTTGAATGATGAGAAGGTTGAGGGAGACTAAGCCTAGAAAACCTAGGCATGGCTTATCCTAAGAACTCTCCTCCTCACCATCAAGACTCTATGGAGTCGATGTCTCTCCTAAAATAACTATAGATCTAGCACCAAGGGAGAGGGGAGGAAGCTCACCTCAAGTCCAGCGGTACCACCATGGCCGGACATGAGCCTCGCACTCCTTCGCGGCGGCATTGTTTTTCCCTTGACGGTGGCGGCGTTTTGATTCCTCCAAGGATGGCTCCGGCAAGCTCCTTTCCTCCTCCTCCAGCCAAGAACTCTCTCAGGAATTTTGGGGCAGAAGAAAGGGGAATGAATGCTAGGGTTTCACAACTTTTTCCTTTTTATACACCGCAGACACGGGTAGGCACACGGCCGTGTTCCTACCCGTGTGCAGGTGACACGGCCGTGTTGCCTGCCGTGTTTAGGGCCGTGTTCATCCCAGAACATCTTTCCGCCAGGTCAGGGTTGCGGCACACGGGTAGAGACACGGCCGTGTCTCGACCCGTGTCCTCGGCACACGGGTAGGGACACGCCGTGTCCCAATACCCGTGTACCTCTCTGACTGGTAAGCCTAATTTTATGAGGCACACGGGTATGGACACGTCCGTGTCCATACCCGTGTCAGCCAGAAATGCCATTTTGCCTTGTTTTCCTCATTTCCCGTACGTTCGCACCTGTTCACCCACATCCCCCATTGGGCTCACCACAGCCCCCTTGACTCAAATACGCAGTCAAGGGGCCTAGCGCGAATTGGGACGTTACAATAAGTATCTTTATCAGCACGGGAAGAATTCCCGGTCGGCACCTCGGGGGCTTCTTCTTCCAAGACATAGAGCTTTCGCTCTTGCCTGAGAACAATTCTCAGGTTCCTGTACTAGTCCATATAGTTAGTCCCACTGAGCTTATCCTTCTCAAGGATGGCTCTTAGAGACAGAGTGGAGTGTGAACCACTTGCCATGGAATTCTACAAGAATTGATGCAGAATAATAACAGTACCAAAATTTCAAAATACAATTTATTTTTAATATGGACTTCAATTAAAACTCCCACTATTTTATTCGAAATAATAGCCCTCACTATCAATTCAGAGAGTTCATGCGAGCTACTCTCTTAGTGGACAAGATCCGTATTTCACCAACACAATGAGTCAGCTTTGGCTTTTCTCTCACGATGTGGTTATTTAGGTAGGCTACGCTTGCCAATTGCATCCTCATGCAATTCTTGTATGGTTGGTGAATAACTCCTTATTCATATCCATCATATGTTGCATGCCAACCCTATGCCTCTAGGCACTCAACCTTTGAGGTCACCTAGTTAAGTTATACCCGATGTCGACAGTGGGATATCACAATTATCCGCTCGCACCCTTACCAAGATAGATTAATGCACCTTGCTTTGGCAAGCCCACACTTCATCGATCAGGCAGGAAGAGTGTCATCCATCGGAAGGCATCCTGTTGAAGTTGGTGACCGGGCGGTGTGGCGGTCTGTCTTGGCGGTTTGGAGACCGCGCGGTCTGGCGGTTTCCCTTCAGCGGTTTGATTGCTGTGCTGTTGCTGTCTGGTTGCCGAGCGGTCAGGCGGTCTCCCCTGGCGGTCTCTCTCTCTCTCTCTGGTGGTAGCCGTGCGGTTAGCCCTTCTGTCTAACCGCGCGGCTTGTGCGGTTTGTTCTGTATAGTCCGCTTAGTCCTGTAATTTTTTAGTCCCACATCTCTTATTTGTATTCTCTCATCTCTCCTCCATTCTATATAAGGGAGGGCATACCTTTGTAATAGATACCTTTTTCTGATAATAAAGTTTCAGTTATACCCGTTCCGGCTTGTTTTAGTTCGTTTTCTAACATGGTATCAGAGGAATCGATCTTTGGCTCCTGATTCTGTCCGCTCTGTCCGCGTGGCTTGCTTCTTCTTCTCGCGACCTGTTCTCGCGGCTTGTTTCTTCCGCCTGCTTGCTTGCGCCTTGTTCGCGCGGCTTTCTTCCTCTTCTCACGACCTGGTCTCGCGGCTTGTTTCTTCCGCCTGCTTGCGCCCTGTTCGCGCGACTTCTTTTCTTCCTTGTCGTTGTCCTTTGTGTGCGCGACCTGTGCCGCGGCCTGTTGCCTTATTCGATGTGTTTGCTTCCCAGCGGACATCTCTCTGTTCGCGTGGTGTCTCTCTCTTCTGCTCGCGCGGTTTGATTTCTCGCCGCTCGACTTCTTTCCCTCTGCTTGTTTCTGCGGCTTGGTCGTGGCTGTTCTGGCCGCTGGTGTGCTCTCATCGTGACCGGTGTAGACCTCTTTCGTCTAACCGTTGCGATTTCTCTCTGTTTGCGCGGGTTATGCCTTGTTTTGACGGCCTCTCTTCCCTTCGTCCTTTAGCTGCTCCTGCTTGTTAGTCGTCGCGACCTCCTATTTAGTCGCGCGGCTTGTGCTTCCCTCTTCGTCCTCTTTTGCCTTGCTCTGCATCTTGGTCGTGGCCCTTCTTGCCGCTGGTGTGCTGTCACCGTGACCACTGCATTTCTTCTGTTCCTCCCTTCATGGCTTCCATATACTCCTCTAAGCCGTTCGCCTCGGTGGTCATGTCTTCTGGTAGTGCCCACGTTGTTACTCAAGGAAAATGGCTGATCGACACCGGTGCTACTAATCATATGACCGGCAATCTCCAGTGTTTTTCTCTCCTCGAAAAACATGGTCGGTTGCCCCCGATTATTCTCGCTAACGGCTCTTCATCATCGGTTCATGGTACGGGGATAGTTCATGTCACTCCGTCTCTTCGCTTGGAGGATACTCTCTACGTGCCCAAGTTCCCGTGCAACTTATTATCTGTTACCTCTCTATGCTAGCAATTACAATGTTCTGTTACTTTTACCTCTACTACTTGCTCTTTTCAGGATCCGGACTCCCAACGGACGATTGCTACTGGGACTGAGAGTGGCGGCCTATACTTCCTGGACAATATTTCTGCTTTCTCCACCTTCTTCTCCACCTCCACAGATCTTCTCCAATGGCATCTCCGCCTTGGTCATGCTCCTCCTCATCGTCTTCGTCAACTTCTGCCCCACCTTCCTCCACAAAGTCCTCCGCTCAACTGTGAGGCCTGTCAGCTTGGCAAGCATCACCGCTCCTCCTTCCCTCCAAAGCACGTTCGTGGATCCACCCGTCCGTTTGATCTCCTCCACTCCGATATTTGGGGTCCTTCTCCTACTCTTACCGTTGGTCTGGGTAGTTCATATTTTGTCACATTCATTGATGATTTCTCTCGCAGTACGTGGATGTATCTGTTAAAAGATCGCTCCAAATTATTCTTTGTATGGACGTCCTTCTATCTCATGATCAAAACTCAGTTTAATGTTTATATTAAAGTTCTTCGATCTGATAATGCTAAAGAGTATATCAGTCATGACTTTCAGGCCTTCTGCATGCAAAATGGGATTATTCATCAAACTAGTTGTGTCTATACTTCCCAACAAAATGGGGTGATAGAATGCAAAAACCGTCACCTTCTTGATGTCGCTCGCACCTTGATGACCCAGATGCATGTTCCTCGCTCATATTGGGGCTATGTTGTTCTCCTTGCCTGCTACCTTATCAATCGCATTCCCTCCACCGTTTTCCACGGAAAGACCCCATTCTCCATTTTGTATCCGGGAAAGGAGCCGTTTCCTCTCCCTCTACAAATCTTTGGATGCACTGCCTTTGTGCATGCCCCTTCTGCCACCCGTGATAAGCTATCCCCTCGCTCCACTAAATGTATCTTTCTGGGGTACTCCACCACTCAGAAAGGTTATTGTTGCTTTGATCCCGTCCTTCGTAAGCAGTTCGTCTCTGCTGACGTTACCTTCTTCGAACATACCTCCTACTTCTCGGATGACTCCTCTCCTATTCTCTCAGCTTTATTCTCCTACTGTTCCCTTTGTTCCCTCGTCTCCTACTACGATATTCACCCCTACACCGTCCACATCCACTCCTCTCACTCCACCTCTCTCTCCCTCTTCTCCGCCACCGTCTACGCCATCGTCGCTCTTTACTCCTGGGCCAGCTCTCTCTGCCACGGATGCTCCGGATGCCGAGGGACCTGCTGACCTGGATCTTCCTATAGCTCTTCGCAAAGGGGTGCGGACGTGTACCCTACACCCTCTTACTGTTGTTGTTTCATATGATCGTCTTACCCCTTCTCGCAGGGCCTTTGCTCTAGCTATCTCTGCCACTGCCACGCCCCGCTCCTACCATGAGGCCCTTGCTATTCCTCACTAGAAGATGGCCATGGATGAGGAAATGGACACCCTAACGGAGCGGGGTACTTGGACTCTTGCTCCTCCTCCCTTTGGTACTGATGTTGTTGGCTGTCGCTGGGTCTTTGTGGTGAAATTTGCCCCGGATGGCACTGTAGACCGTTATAAAGCTCGCCTTGTTGCTAAGGGCTTTACTCAGACCTATGGGGTTGATTACTTTGACACCTTCTCTCCCGTGGCTTGTCTCAGCACTATACGGGTCCTTCTCTCTGTGGCGGTCAATAAAGATTGGCCGATTTCCCAGCTGGATGTAAAGAATGCCTTCCTTTATGGTGATCTTCAGGAGGCCGTCTACATGGAGCAACCTCCTGGGTATGTTGCTCAGGGGGAGGCATGAGTGTGCCAGCTGAAGAAGTCAATCTATGGCCTCAAGCAGAGCCCTCGAGCTTGGTTTGACAAGTTCAGCGACATCGTGGCGGCCGTTGGTTTTGTGCGCAGCTCTGCCGATCACTCTCTATTTATTTGCAAAACCTCCTCGGGGTTGGTGGTTCTTGCAGTATATGTTGATGATATTCTTCTCACTGGCGATGACCAAGAAGGGGTAGCCTTGACAAAGCGACATCTTCGTCAACATCTGGTCACGAAAGATATGGGCTCTCCAAAGTACTTTTTGGGAATCAAAATCTCTCGGAAGCCCGACTCCTTAGTCCTCTCTCAGTGTAAGTATGTCCTTGATCTTTTAAAAGATGCAGGATTGACTGGGGCCAAACCTTCTCGGTGTCCCATGGCTGTTGGAGAAGACAAAACCTGGACAGATGATTCGCCGCTTCTTTCAGATACTACGAGGTACAGGCGTCTTGTTGGTAAGCTTATATATCTCACAGTGACTAGGCCCGACATTTCCTATGTTGTGGGCAAGGTGAGTCAATTAATCCAAACACCCAGGGAGTGCCATCTTCAGTCCGCCTTGCGGATCTTGGAGTACGTCAAAGCCGCCCCTGGGAAAGGATTGCTTTTTCAAAAGAATGGTCATCTGAGGGTTAAAGCATACTCAGATGCGAGTTACGCTGATGACAAAGGGGATCGCAAGTTTACCTCCAGTTTTTGCACCTTTGTTGGAGGTAATCTGGTAAGCTGGAAGAGCAAGAAGCAGTCTGTTGTTTCCATGTCCAGTGCTGAAGCAGAGTATCGGAGTATGGCGTCGACCACTTGTGAGCTAAAATGGCTACGGGCTCTAATGCTGGATTTTGGAGAGGCCTACAACCATCCTCTACCTATGTTCTGTGATAACAAGGCTGCCATATACATCTCCAAAAATCCGGTCTTCCATGAAAGAACCAAGCACATTGAGGTTGACTGTCATTTCATTCAAGAAGAAATCTTAAAGGAACAAATTTGCACTCCCTTTGTCACTTCTGATAAAGAGCTGGCTGACATCTTCACCAAGCCAGTTTCCGCCTCGTTTCATCATATTTGTGACAAGCTGGGCATGATCGATATATATGCTCCAGCTTGAGGGGGAGTGTTGAAGTTGGTGACCGGGCGGTCTGGCGGTCTGTCTTGGCGGTTTGGAGACCGCGCGGTCTGGCGGTTTCCCTTCAGCGGTTTGATTGCTGTGCTGTTGCTGTCTGGTTACCGAGCGGTCAGGCGGTCTCCCCTGGCGGTGTCTCTCTCTCTCTGGTGGTAGCTGTGCGGTTAGCCCTTCTGTCTAACCGCGCGTCTTGTGCGGTTTGTTCTGTATAGTCCGCTTAGTCCTGTAATTTTTTAGTCCCACATCTCTTATTAGTATTCTCTCATCTCTCCTCCATTCTATATAAGGGAGGGCATACCTTTGTAATAGATACCTTTTTCTGATAATAAAGTTTCAGTTATAACTTTTCCGGCTTGTTTTAGTTCGTTTTCTAACACATCCGAACACTTAATATTAGATTAAGGGATTTTTAATTATAGGTTAACAATTAACCATGATCAACATTTGATCATTGTGCACATCCACAAAAAAACAATTTCTAAAAGCCACATGCATCCCTTATGTGCACAACCTGGCACTATAAACACTTGATAGAAGGAAGGGCTAAATCTGAACATCCGGACTCTTCTAAATCTTCAGATTTACATGCATTGGACAAAGGCAAAGGCAACTCGACTTAAAGTAGTAGACAAGCTCGTCTCTCATTGTTGGATTCAAAATAAAAAACAATACACTGGTTCATTAACCACTCGAGGGACGGTTAATGCTAAGGAGATAACAATTTCTAACAATTAGAAATTACCATGAAAACCCAGACGTTCCTGGCGGGGTTCTAAGGGGCAGAGCCCCTAACCTGTGGGTTATGGGCCCACCGATCTCCCTTTGAAAAACCATCAACAATTGATGTACCAGGATTAAATCTAGACATTTAGAACACTTCTAAATCCCTAGGTTTACACGCACTGGAATAACCTAACTTCAAATACAACAATCATGGCAGTAACCTCCCTCTGATACCACTATTGGGTTTCTCTATGAGAATGGCACAACGCTTATGCACGCAGCGGAAGGAATAAAACATCAAGAACAACCCAAAAGAGATGGGATCGGGCCATGAAAGTTGAATCAAGAAGTTAACAAACAACTAGGCAAAAATTACCTTAGCGGCGTTTAGTCACAACTCAACGGAGATGCTCCAAGATTTGAGTTCTTGTCGGTGGCGAGTTCTACGTGGAATAATGTCCACGTATCTGCAGAAATCCACACGAGCGGGAGAACACCGAGCTTCGTCGCACGAAGGGTCAGGAAGGCGATCAACCGTACCTTGCACTTCTACGGACTGCTAGGTCCGTTCCAAGAGGAGCAACACCGACGACAGTCGCCGGAGAGGAGGAGGTCGGCAGAGCGAAGAGGCGGCGGAACACTTCCGTCCGTCGGGGTTTGGGAATCGGCGGAGCGAACGAGCGGCGGAACATTTCCGTCGGATTCGATTCGGCTACAGGAGAAATCCTGATCTATCTATTTTTCCCAAAACCCTAAGTCCCCTATTTATACCAAAGGCATAAACAGTCCAAAGGTTTCGTTATCTGCAGACCACACAGGATAGGGCTTCTAGACCATTCGGCGAGAATCACCTCCAGGTTCGGCGACTCAATCGCAGAATTGGCGAGAATCAGTCGCAGAATCGGCGAGAATCAATCGCAGAATTGGCGAGAATCAATCGCAGAATCGGCGAGAATCAGTCGCAGAATCGGCGAGAATTAGTCGAAGAATCGGCGAGAATCGAACAGTTCGATTCTCGACGATTATGCCTTAGTCGGCCAGTCATACTCGACGACTCTCGACGATTTTGCCTTAGTCGCCGAGTCATACTCGACGACTCTCGACGATTTTGCCTTAGTCACCGAGTCATACTCGACGACTCTCGTCGACTCTCGACAAATTGGCCTTAGTCTCCGAGTCATACTCGATGACTCTCGTCGAACAATTCTCGACGAATCTCCCTGGACCAATTTGCCTGACCCCATTCTGTATTGTGATTGGTAACCTTTACCAACACAATCAATCTTCCAATTTCTCCACATGCTCTTATGTGCGACCCTGCAGGCTCATATCGTGTTGGCAGTGAGATTACATGTTTGACCACTTCTAGATCACCATGGTAACTCTAACAGCTTCTGCCTCACCACAAACAGGCACTCCTCCTCCTTCTTCCTCTTCTTCGATGTCAAGAATCTCAACAGGAACCCTCGATGCATATGTAACACCCCAGAAATCTAAAAAAAGCCAAAGTGGGATTCAGGTTGGCTGACACGGCCTGAGACACGGGCGTGTCTCAGGGAATGTCAGGTGTACACAACCTGGGACACAGGCGTTTCCTAGGGCGTGTACCTATGCTCGATGAGTACTCGAGCCCTGATCATCGAGTGTGGAACACGGCCTGTGACACGGGCGTGTCACAGGGGCGTGTTTGGCACACGGCTAGGGACACAGGCGTGTGCCTTAGCCGTGTCCTGCTTGAGTAATTTTGGAGATCGTGTTATAAGGGTAGCACGGCCGGGTACATAGTCGTGTACTGTGTGACACGGGCGTGTCAGGCTTGACACGGGCGTGTCAATGCCCGTGTTCTGGTTTATTTTCAGTCGGTTCTGCACCGCTTCAGGAACACGGCCTGTGACACGGGCGTGTCACAATCCGTGTTCGGCCCAGGAAATCAAATTCAGGGCTGATTAGAGCCGTTCATTTTCTTTGACCAAGATCCAATGGTCTGGGATCTTCCCTGGGTTGATAAGGCCGGGATTGAAGAAGAGAAAGCTCATTTGAGTTTAATCTTTCTCTTTCTAAAGTTAAGAGAGAGAGGAGCAAAGCAAGGAAGAAGAAGCGGAATCCGGCCGCCGGTGGTGCTGCGGTGGTCCAAATCGTGAGCCGAGTTCGGATTTACGAAGGCAAGGCTGCTACGAAGGCTTTCATCCGTCTCAATTCTCTCCATGGCTCCGAGGCGAATTCCAAGGGAAACGATTTCCGTCTTGGACATGTGAAGTCCTACTTTCCTGTATTTGCATAGGGAAAATCCATCCCCGCGAGTATGCGGTGGGTTGTGGTGTCCCTTAGGGTAGATATGTGAACTCCCCCTTGTTAGAATCTGAAATTGGAGTACGGATCTAGGCATGCTGTGTGAAGCCCATCTTGACGTGTTGGTCGTGATTGGTGACGCTTTGTTTTCATTTCGGAGAATCCTCCGAGTATTTGATTGTTTGTGTGCAATCTGTGGCGTATACCTATACTAGAGGAAGTACAGTAATTTGTGAGAGTTGGGTTTGTTGGTACCCTAGTTTGATTTGAGTTTAGTCTTGTCTTCTTAGTCTCTTGACCCATGGATTATCTATGGTCAAGGTTAGTTGTCTAGCTGTAGAGTTCCCAGCTTATCAAGATAAGAATTTGGTTAAGTAGTTTGTTCGTTCGACTATGGTCGAACGCCGCTCGACTATCGTCGATTAACTGTTCGACGATCGTCTATCAGTTGCTCGATGTTCTGTCTGCGTGGATAGTTCGACTATCTGTTGATAGTTCGACTATCTGTGTGCTGTGATAGTTCGACTATCTGTTGATAGTTCGACTATCTGTTTGTTTGATAGTTCGACTATCTGTTTGGATAGTTCAACTATCTGATAGCTCGACTATCTGTTTGATAGGTCGACTATCTGCGTTGTTTGATAGCTCGACTATCTGTTGATAGGTCGACTATCTGCTTTCTTCTGATAGTTCGACTATCTGTTGATAGGTCGACTATCTGTTTTCCCTTGGTAGTTCGTCTATCTGCTTTGATAGTTCACCTATCTGATAGCTCGACTATCTGTTGATAGTTCGACTATCTGTTGTTCTATGATAGTTCGACTATCTGTTGATAGATCGACTATCTGTTTCTCTTCTGATAGTTCGACTATCTGTTGATAGGTCGACTATCGATTTTGCTTTGATAGTTCGACTATCTGTTGATAGGTCGACTATCTGATAGCTCGACTATCTTCTGATAGTTCGACTATCTGTTGTGATAGTTCGACTATCTCATTTGATAGTTCGACTATCTGGATCGTTCGACTATCTGTCCGATAGTTCGACGATCTCCGTTCTTCGGTCGACGATCTCCGAGGGTCGTTCGACGTTTTCTGTCTGCCTTTTTATTTTGTATTTATTTATTCTATTTAATTAATTAATATATTATCTGGCATTTTATTTCAGTTGTTTTATGATAATATTTCCAGGCAATATCTGCTCCATTCCTTTTGCCTGAGTCAAATCTTTTCAGATAAAGTTGTTTGTCTTATTAGCTGACATTGTATTTTACTTTATCTGCTGTCAGTCCTTTATAGCCGTTAGACTGAAAAGTTTTCCTTCTGCTATAAAGAGTTTGTCTCTGATGTGATTTTATTTAGTACCTTTATTATCAGATTGCTTCCTTCAGCTTCTTTGAAAAAGGTTTATCCCTTTTATAGAATATTTTGCTGCAGAGTTTGTTTGTCTTTGTGATATTTGCAGCCCAGGTTTCAAGTTTCAGAAGAAGACAAACAGTTCAAATTGAAAAGAGTCGTTGCTTGTTGCTGCTATAAAAGGAATCCTTTGGAGAAGGATTTCAGCTAGCTAACTAGTTATTCTAAGAGTTATTCAATTAGCATTCAAGCTTTCATCAAGACTAAGTTTAACTGCTCTCAGCAATCCTCATTCAACTGAGAAGTGTTAAGCTCTTCTGCTCTTCTTCAACCTGAGTTCTCCTGCTTCCAGGAAGTTCAGACTCAGAGTTCTTTTGAAGAAGAAGAAGAAGATAGCTGCTAGAAGATTTCTATTTTATATCTTATATCTTCTTGTATTTTTTCCTTCAGAACTTTCTGAAGTGTTTTCTGCACTGAAGCAAGACCTCACCTGGACATTCTTTGAGCCAGGGGGAGCCTTGATTCTTTTGAGCTTTCTAGCTCAGTGCAAGTCTTTGTGCTTCTCTAATCTATTGTAAAATAGAGAAGACTTTTTTAACCTTTTTCCCCCTCCTATACAGGGTTATTACTCCCTTCAAAAGTATCCCTTGGTGGCAGGGCACCTGATCAAAAACCTGTTGTTGGTTTTTAGACACCTGATCAAAAGTCTAAAGGGTTTCTAGATCTACCTGAAGCAGATCTTGTGGTGGCAGGGCACCTGATCAAAAACCTGTAGTGGATTCCTACCTTGTTGGTAGAAGAGTGGACGTACCCAAGTTGTTTGGGGAACCACTATAAATTCCTTGTGTCGTCTGGCTTGCTTAATTTAATTACTTGCATTGTGGTTGTGATTAGATATAACTATGTTTGCTAGTTGCTGATTAGGATTTCCAAGCCTTAACTGTAATTACAGTTAGCTTGAGTTTGTGCACAACACTTGTGTTAGGCTTTAGGGTTATCTCCTTATCTATAATCTTTTCATTCCGCATTTCACTCCAAGGTAGTTGGGTAGACTATTAAGTTTTGTCTTGTGCAAAATTTGATAACTCTATTCACCCCCCCTCTAGAGTAGTATCTATCCCTTCACTTTCAGGGTTCAACTCTTGTGGCGGTCGGGAAAGGTGAAGCTGTACCCGCGTAAGGCCAGCCTTGCGTCTGACGATTTGAGCAACGGGATAGGCGGATCTGTACCCGCGTTATGGTTGTCAAACCTTGGATGCTTAAGTCCCTGTTAGGATCACATAGCGAGAGTCGACGGCTTGCATTCCAATCAAGACTAGAATGCTCATTGGTGGGATCCAATGTTTCCGGTACACCTGAATGTGCCCTGAGTGCATGGAGCGTCGGGCCGTCGTGACGACGTTTGTGATATGTATTTACTGTGCGGTCGTGCACGTCTTGCATGGTTTGCTATATATATTATATTGGAAAATGCTATGCAGGGATGGAATTCCGCTGCCCCATGTCAGGGGCAGGGTCGTTGTAATTCATCAGCTGGATGCTGACCGTTGCCCTGTTTGCCACTGCTTGGTGGATTGGTTCTTGCAGGTGCTGGAGGTGCTGGTCCGAGCAGGACTTAGCGGGCTGAAGCCCAAGCTGCGTTGCTGCCCTCGAAGGCTTTGTTTTGTTTCTTCTTGTTTATGTGTGGCCGGCCTGCGTGCCGATGTCTGTAAACAACACCTTGTTAAGAGAAATTTGTAAGGCCTTAAGGCCAGATACTTTGGTTGTATACATTCCTATGTTTTAGTGGACAGTTATTGTTTTGCTTGAGTTCAAGATTTCAACCGTGAAGTTTCCGCTAGAATGCTCTGTGTTAGGATGCGTTGGTTTTGATATTATTTCGTAGCGTCTCCGCCTGTTTGTGGAATTTTGTGTGGGGCCCCGGCCGGACCCTCTATTATATTCTTCTTGACGGGTAGAGGTGTTACAATTTGGTATCAGCTTGTTGGTCGATCTCTTCCGAATTCGCGGACGATTTCTTTTGAGAGGTGGCGAGCACGTGTCAGTGCTGTCGTTATAACACTTAACTTGAACTCAAGAAAGTCCACTAAGGAATGCAAATACACTTGTTTGTGGAACCTGCACATTCCTAAATTTTGTTCTTGCTTGCGCGAGGGCACGAATGTGTGCTCTGTTTGGGGTCCTTGGGTGTTCCTACTTCTACTTTGTGCAACATTTTTAGTTGCTTACTTGTGTGTTTTACGCTTGTAGGTGACTAGTAGTAATGAGGGACAGCAAGAACCCCAGCATGAAATGGGGATTAATGAGCCAACACTCCCTCTTTCAGTAGCGAAGGTCCGGTTGATCACTGATGTTGTTTTTGCAGTGATCAACTCCCGCCACGAGGGACATGGACAACCCTCTGTGCCAATGGTGCCTCTCATGCCGGTTGGTGTACCTAAGCAGCCAACAAGGAAACGATCATCGGCCCCGCCGGTGAATATGCATTTAAGCCAAGGACCATATACATTCGAGGAGTACTTTCATGCATTTGTGGCGCTGAGACAACATGCAGCGTGTGTGGTTGAAATTGAGGAGATGAAGATTAACAGATTTTATAATGGTCTGCACGAAGAACTGCAAAGTCTATTGGTGGGTCCAAAGTTACTTAGCTTTTGTGCCTTGGTCATGACAGCTCGGTCTTTGGAAATGTACTTAAATCATTTCAGGGCATGGTACGGTGCCAGTGTGCCCACCATGACAAAGATGCCAAAAGCAAGTTCTCGTAGGCGGAAGAAGAACAGACCTATGTGGGAGTCGACCTCTGCTACCACCAAGGGGGCAAAAGAAAGGCGTGTTTGTTTTGTGTGCGGAAACGTAGGGCATTTTGCCCGGGACTGCCATGGTAATGCACTAAGGATAAAGAAAGATAAGGCTGGAGCGGTGGAAGGACAAGTTCCACCCATTTGCTACTCGTGTGGTATAAAAGGACATAAAGCTCGAGACTGTAGAGTTGGCCCTTAGATGAGTGGAAAGAAGAAGAGAAAGGATGGACTGTACATAAATAAATGTCACAATGTACTGTACATATCCGCGTATGTTATGCATGCTTTCAAACTTGTTTTGATTGTGATGTTTTAGGGTTTGTCCTTATACGAGAGTATCCGGCGCGAGCACTATTTGACACAGGTGCTTCACATTCGTTTCTGTCTAAACAGTTCATCTTTCGTGTCAGGGTACCTATCCGGACCATGACAGACAGTGTAAAGGTGTTGTTACCTAACGGATGTTTGATGTGCGCGAATAAATCTTGCGGTACTGAGGTCAAGATAGGGAGTCGAGAGTTCAAGGTGGAAACATTAGTATTGCCGATCAAGGATTTTGATATAATCTTTGGTATGGACTGGCTGTCAGAGCAGCGTGTCTGTATAGATTGCACTTCAAAAGAGGTCACACTCGGGAAGAATACCGAACAAGAGACCAAGTTCATTGGTATACAAGGGATGAGTGGGATGTTGTTATCTGCTCTCCAAGTCATTAAGGCAGTTCGGAAGGGTGCGGAGTTGTTCTTCACACTCGTAGAGGCGGTGGCGCCGAAGGCCAGTGTGAGTGAAGTGCCGATTGTATCGGAGTATGCTGATGTGTTTCCAAAGGACCTTTCGGGGTTACCTCCCCAAAGGGAAATCGACTTCGCTATCGAGCTGGTGCTGGCTGCGAAACCTGTGGCCCGTTCGCCGTATCGGGTAGCGCCAAAATAGATGGCCGAACTAAATGTTCAGTTGCAAGAACTGTTGGAGCAGGGATACATACGACCAAGTATGTCACCTTGGAGAGCGCCTTTTCTTTTTGTAAAAAAGAAAGATGGTAGTTTGCGGCTATGTATTGATTATCGCGAACTGAATAAGCCGACGGAGAAAAACAAGTATTTGATTCCTCGGATCGATGACTTGTTCGATCAGCTAGCGGGCTCAACCGTCTATTCCAAGTTGGATTTGAAATCCGGGTATTACCAATTGCGGATTAGGGAAGGTGACATTCCCAAGACAGCATTTGGCACACGCTACGGTCATTATGAGTTCACAGTGATGCCATTCGGCTTATGTAATGCGCCTTCGGTATTCATGGATCTCATGCATCGAACGTTCCGCGAATACTTGTATCTGTTTGTGATTGTGATCATTGATGATATCCTCGTGTACTCTCAGTCGGAGGAAGATCATGCAAACCATTTGCGGTTGGTATTGCATACCTTGCGGAGAAATAAGCTGTATGCCAAGTTCTCTAAATGTGAGTTCTAACTCTCGTTGGTGGCTTTTCTGGGCTATGTGGTAAGTGGAGAGAGCATAGCGGGGAATCCGGCAAAGATAAGTGCCATTCGTGATTGGCCAGTGATGTCTTCGGTTGCCGAAGTCAGGAGTTTTCTTGGACTGACAGGCTACTATAGACGATTTGTGGCGAACTTCTCCCGGATTGCTTTGCCTTTGACTACGTTGACGAGAAAAGATCAGAAGTTCATTTCGACGCCGAAGTGCGCGCGAGCTTTTGAGGAGTTAAAAGGTCATTTGAGCACGGCGCCTGTTTTGACGTCGCCTTGTGGTATAGACGGTTTTGAGATTTACAGCGATGCGTCAGGAAGCGGCTTAGGATGCATTCTTCTGCAGTTTGGTAAGGTGATCGCTTTTGGCTCGCATCAATTAAAGGTGCATGAGCGTAATTACCCCGTCTACGACTTGGAGTTGGCGGCGGTGATCTTTTCGCTAAAGTTATGGCGGCACTATCTTTATGGCGTGAAGGTAGATATTTATACAGATCATAAAAGCCTAAAGTATTAGCTCGATCAAAAGGATTTGAATATGCGACAAAGGAGGTGGATGGAATTCCTAGGGGATTATACCTTCGACATTTACTATGTTCCCTGAAAGGGAAATGTGGTCGCTGATGCCTTGATTCGTCGGACTCTGGTGCGGGAAAGTTGGTTGTGGATACATGATGAGCGTCTAATCAAGGAGCTGGAAGCGTTGGAGATATCTTGTGTGGAAAGGGATTCTTCGGCCGATGCATGCTTGAACTGGATGGAGGTTCAATATGACCTTGCGGACAGGGTTTGGCGGGCAATGAAGTTTGATGAAAGTCTCCAACGCTATGCAAAGGACGGGTCTGGTGACCAATTCTCCTGGGATGACGTTCTATTACGGAAGGATGGACGATTGTGCGTCCCTTGTGCGGGTAAATTACGAGAAGAATTGTTATATGAAGCACACTTTACAAAGTACTCAATTCACCCTGGGAGCACAAAGATGTACAAGGACATGAAGAAATTGTTCTGGTGGCCCGATTTAAAGAAGGACATAGCAGAGTATGTGGCTAAGTGTCGTACTTGTGCTTTGGTTAAGGCAGAGTGTCAACGACCTAGTGGTTTCCTGAAATCATTGCCAGTTCCGCAGTGGAAGTTTGAGGATATTTCTATGGATTTCGTGCACGGATTGCCGAAATCTCTAAGTGGGAATTACTCAATCTGGGTGATTGTAGACCGGTTTACAAAGGTGGCTCACTTTCTACCGAACAAGCGGGACGATTCAGTGGAAATGTTGGCAAAGCTCTATGTGGAGCAGATTGTTCGATTGCACGGTATTCCCCGAAGCATCGTCAGTGACCGTGATGGGCGATTTTCTTTGAAAGATTGGAGGCTAATTCATAAGATGTTGGTCACGAAGTTAGCATTCAGTATGGCCTTTCATCCGCAAACGGATGGCCAAACTGAACGAACCAACAGAACAATGGAGGATATGTCACAACCCGCATTTTCTCCGAATTTAGGAATTATCAGAGTATGAGAAAACACGTGTCATGATGCCACGTCAAGTAGGGGATAACTGCTGACGCTCAGGAATAAACATCTACTTTACTTTATGAAAGAAATTCATGAGATTAATGATTAGAAAAATCAGTTATATTTTTAGAGGCCGTATCCCTCGGCTCGGTGGATTACCTAGTCCACAATTAAAAACTATACTTATACGCTGCGGAAAAATACTTTATTCAGGTTTGACGTCCTAAAGAGTGCATAAGAGTCCCAAGAGAACCACTTATGCTATGCAAGACCCTATATTTAATTTATATTATGTATAAGAAAATGATCTTTATACGTTATTTGGAAAATAGTGATTTAGTTTTATAAGACATGCTGATCATGAGCTTTATTTATAATAATAGTTGTAGTTTAAAAATAACTAGCAACCTAGCATAAATCCTCCCTAGAGCAAGTAGACTATCTCCAGAAAATGGTAGCAGCAAAAGTAATATATCTAGTACAAAGGTAAAAACTACCAGTGGGCGCCAACAACCTGACACGAACCCACTAGCACATATGTATGTCTGTAAGAAAAGGTACAGAAAAACTACCACACAAACAAAGCAACAGGATCTCCAAAGTCCAAGAGACCACTAGCAACACCACCGCAACCTAGCCACCAAACTGGCTACTGCTCAGAACCTGAGGCATTCAAAAGAAGAAAGAATACCTCAGCAAGCAAATCAAAAAGAAACTGCAGGAAAGTGTCCACCAGGGAATAAATGAAAGAGGAAAACACAAAGCATAAAAAGGTCACAACTGCCCAAGGCAAGACAGAAAGAAATGAACCAGGTGCGAGAAAACAGCATCAACCCTGCCCTGAAACTACTTCCTGCAGAGGCCTACTAGGCTACCAAGAGACCAAAGTGCTGTAATCTACCAAGGAAGAAATACCTAATACCCTAAGCTATGGGAGATGGTAGTAGCAAAACAAACAACATGGATCCGGGTTAGAGGCAAACTCAGTTCCCGAACCACCATTTCCAAGTCAACAAGCTCAAGGGTCTACATGTAAAAGCACTAGGGACCTTCCACCCCCTTGCCCAGCCCGTACCTGGTGCAAGATAGAAGAAAAGGGTGGCCACGGCTAATTTACACAACACCTCCCCCATGAAGAGCTTCAAACCACCACTACTAACCACGACCCACGATTCGGCCATTTGGAAAGAAAAACACGGCCGACAAGGAAACTCAAAACATAAACAAAGAATTCACTCGGGAACGGAAATCGAGGTAGAAAAAAAAAGTGTTGAAATGACTCAACACGACTTGGCGCTGGGTCCTCACGACACCGCATTGAGTGAGCTTCACTCACTCAACGTGCCACGCAAAACGAAACTATCACAACAACTACTCTTACGTTACTACCTTAACGCAACACAAAACACTCATGCCCACATAACCCGCGCAACGAAGCCAACTAAATACGGGAGCAGAAGAAAAATATATACAGAGCGCACGATCAGTGGCGCACGACCAGTGGTCGTGCGCACTCATTGGCTGATGACCATGCGAAGTTAACCTAGAAAATCTGACAGAAAACTTAGCATCTGCGCATGAGCAGTGGCGCACGACCGGTGGTCGTGCGCACTGTTTGCCAGTGCTCGTGCGATAACCGAGACAGAACTTAGGAAAATAAATAAGTGGACGCGCACGAACATAGGCACACGACCAGTGGTCGTGCGCCCTAACGGTTGATGATCGTGCGTGGTTAACCTGTACCATTTGGGATTTCCAGAACGACACCGGAACGCGCACACGACCCACGCAACTGCCATAGCAGCAGGAAACCACCAACGACGCGCACCACTATCATACAAACTATGCCTAATCATTCGAGATGGAAAAAATAGGAGATAAAAACGATAGAAGCAAATAGGATTTGAACAAAAGAAAACAACTTGGCAAGGGCAAGAACACCACTTGCCTCGATTTCCGGCGAAGCTTGGACGGCTTTCCCTCTCCTTCACTTGGCACTAAAAGCAGCAGCACCTAAAACATTCTCCCTAACATTAATGGCGGAAAATCCTCAAAACTGAAATCCCAATCTCAACAAAACTCCCGAAAATCGAATATCTTACCGTAGGAATGAAGCTCTTGACGAGAGCAATCCGAATCCACTCTCGGAATCGAATTCCGTCCACAAACGCTCTAGGAATTGGCGGTGGAAGGCAAGGCTCGGCGGTTTCTCCGTTCTCTCGTACAGGGGCGGCGGTTCTGATTTGGAGAAGATGATATGGGGGGGGGTTTCATTTCTGACCTAAATATATATATATATATATATTAATATATAATAATATAGTTTAATAAAGCACAAAAACGACGCGAAAACCGAACTACATCGGAATTTGACGAAATTCGCACCGTAGCTAAATACCCACGCTACAAACACAACGGCGAAGTCGAAATTAACTTTCGACGAACAGAACTCGAGTTATACCGTCCCGAAGCCAAAACACAAGCATCCCCCGAGAGGCCACACCGGGTCACCCAAAACGACTCGACTTGCTAGGGAGATCTTGCCAACAGGCTACAAAATAGGGCACCCAGTTCTAAGGAGTTAAGACCACACTCCACAGATGACATAAGCCAAGAAAACGTGTCGACGTAACGCAAAACGAGGATTAAAATAATCGCAAAAAAATCGGGGGCGTTACAGTCACTCCCCCTAAAAGAAAGTTTCGTCCCGAAACTTTACGCACCACACTTCTATTAAAGAAGGAAAAGTAACAAATAGGAGTTACAAGAAGGGAAACATACTGATCAAATCAGGGAAACAGGTGAGGGTAAGCCTTCCTCATGGCCGACTCTAGCTCCCAAGTCGCGCTCTCCAAATCCTGATTCTTCCATAGAACTTTCACCATCGGAATGGACTTCTTTCGCAGCACTCGCTCCTGAGTATCCAAAATACGGACCGACACCTCAATAAAAGAGAGGTTGGGCTCCAACTGGGGCACAACGTCCAAGACCTACCCACTGCTGCGCACACACTTCCACAATTGGCTTACATGAAAAACATTATGAACACCTGGGAAGTTTGCTGGCAAATCCAATCTATACGCTGACACGCCAATCCGCTCCAAAATCTCAAACGGGCCCACATACCTTGGGTCCAATTTCAGATTCTTACCAAACCTCTTTACACCCACCATCGGGGAAACCTTGAGAAATACTAGGTCCCCTACGGAAAACTCCAAGGCAGACCTACGCCGATTGGCGTTCTTCTCGTACCTCTCCTGAGCTATACGAAGCTTCTCCCGAATAAGCTTCACTGCGACTTCCATTTCTTCCAGCGCATCAGGACCCAACAAAGGCCTCTCACCAGCCTCAGCCCATAACAACGGAGTTCTGCAGCGCCTCCCATACAAGGCTTCGAACGGAGCCATCTGCAAACTTTCCTGATAACTGTTGTTGTATGCAAATTCCATAAGTCGCAGCCGCTCATCCCATGCTCCATCGTGGTCTAAAATGTAGCATCGGATCATATCCTCAACTATCTGGTTCACCCACTCCGTCTGCCCATTGGTCTGTGGGTGGTAAGCAGTAGAATATCTCAGATCCGTACCCAAACCCTCCTGCAGACTCTGCCAAAAACGAGAAGTAAACCGGGAGTCTCGATCAGAAATGATACTCACAGGCACACCATGCAGTCGGATAACTTCATTCAAGTACAACTCCGCTATCTTCTTGATTGGGTAATCAATCTTATATGGCACGAAGTGAGCACACTTTGTTAGTCTGTCCACTATAACCCAAACAGAATCAAATCCCCCCGGGGATTTCGGTAAGCCCGTAATGAAGTCCATAGATATACTTTCCCACTTCCAAGTCGGAATCTCTAACGGAGTCAACTTGCCACCAGGCCTTCCATGATCGGCCTTCACACGCTTGCAAGTGTGGCACTCAGTAACAAATCGGGCAATATCACCTTTCATGCCATACTACCAGGCAATTTGCTTTAAGTCACGATACATCTTCGTAGATCCTAGATGGTAGGCAACGCTGGATCCATGAGCCTCTCTGCAAATCATACTTCTAATGTCCCCAACAGCGGGGATGCAAAACCTGCCGCGGTACTTCAAAGTACCCGTATCATCGATAGCAAAATATGGCAACTCCCCCTTCTCGGTCCTGGTGAATAAGTGTAAAAGATCCGGATCGTCCTTCTGGTGCAGTCTGCTCAAAGAAATCCAAGTCGGCTCTGCCACTGATAAACTACTCTGCAAACTGCAGCATCCCACTGATAAATCCATAAGGAGGAACTCCTCCACTAAACGATCGGCGGAGAGGTTAAAGATCTTTCCCGTCTTTCGGCTCAGGGCGTCGGCCACCACATTGGCCTTGCCTGGATGATACTGGATCTCTACATCATAATCGGCCATATACTCTAACCACCGCCGCTGGCGCAGATTCAACTCCTTCTGCGTGAACACGTACTTCAGGCTCTTATGGTAAGTGAAGATCTTGCACTGAGCCCCATAAAGTAGATGCCTCCACAACTTCAAGGCATAAATTACCGCTGCAAAATCAAGGTCATGCGTAAGATAATTCTTCGCATGAGTCTTCAGTTGCCTTGACCCATAGGCAATCACTTTTCCAACCTGCATCAATACGCATCCCAGTCCTACATGCGAAGCATCCACATATACATTATAATCCACACCCTCAGTAGGCAGGGTCAGAACGGGAGCAGTGCACAATCTCTTCTTTAGCTCCAGAAAGGCTTCTTCACACTTCTCGCTCCAAAAAAAGCCACGTTCTTCTGAGTCAGCTTGGTCAAAAGTGCAGCTAGGGAAGAGAAACCCTCCACGAACCTTCTGTAGTAGCCAGCCAACCCTAGGAAGCTCTTGATCTCCTTAGGCGTATACAACCTACTCCAATCCATCACTGCTGCGATCTTTTCTGGGTTGACCGAGATCCCATCCTTGTTCACCACGTGGCCTAGAAACGAGACCTGAGGCAACCAAAATTTGCACTTGCTCAACTTGGCGAATAACTTGTGATTCCTCAACTCTGATAGAACCAAGCGCAGATGCTTCTCGTGCTCCTCCGCGCTGCGAGAATAAACCAACACGTCATCGATGAAGACCACCACAAACTTGTCTAAGAAATACTTGAACACCCGGTTCATCATATCCATGAAGGCTGATGGTGCGTTGGTCAGACCAAACGACATCACCAAGAACTCAAAATGTCCATGCCTTGATCTAAACGCAGTCCGTGGAATATCTGCCTCACGGATCCTGAGCTGATGATAGCCAGAACAAAGATCGATATTAGAGAACACCGTGTTACCTCGCAACTGGTCAAATAAGTCATCGATCCTCGGCAGAGGGTACCTGTTCTTAATTGTGACTTTGTTCAGCTCTCTATAGTCGATGCAAAGCCGCATCGACCCATCTTTCTTCTTCACAAACAGTACAGGAGCACCCCAAGACGACGAACTCTGCCTGATAAATCCCTTTGCAACCAGCTCATCCAACTGAACTCGCAACTCCTCTAACTCACGAGGGGCCATCCGGTACGGCGCCTTAGCAATGGTACGCGTACCCGGCTCTAAATCAATCACAACTCAACATCCCGCTCGGGAGGAAGACTAGGAAGATCATCCGGAAAAACATCGGCGAAGCCACGAACAACTGGAATCTCCTCCAAGCGTGGTCCACTAACATCGGTCTCAACCATCGAGACCAAACAAGCAAAACAATCCGAAAGAAACAGCTTCTGAGCACATACCGCAGAAATGACAGAAGAATCCTGGCATAGATCAACATATACGCTGCCGGGCTGACCGTCGTCCCTGATGAAGTCCAAGCGCTTTCCTTTGCACTAAATGACTGCATCATACCTAGACAGCCAGTCCATGCCCAAAATAACATCGAAGTCCTCCAGATCAATCATCTTCAGGTCTGCCTTCGCAAGAAAGTCCCCCAACAAAATAGGGCAATCCAATATGCCCAAATCTGACAACACAGATTCACTAGAGGGGAACTTTACACGGAAGGTATCCCGAACTCGATCTAAAGTCAACCGATGTCGCTCCACAAAGGCTCTAGCCACAAATGAGTGGGTAGCGCCGGAGTCGAACAGAACACGCGCCCAGCGGTTCTTCACCTTAAATTTCCCTATAGGAGCATAGAAAACTAAGGAACTACCACAAAAATACCGCAAACATTCAAGCAAAATAAGAACAAAACTTTCAGGCTGGAAAAAACGACTAACCTGAGATGACCTGGGTCGAAGCTTGAGCCTCCTCGGAAGAAATCATGTTCAGCTTTCCCTTTCCCTTGACCACACGCTAAGGTGAAGGTAATGCCTGTAATGGAACTGCAGGAAGAGCTGGCTGAACCTGAGGACACCTAGCCTTGATGTGACCCTTCTGCCCACACTGAAAGCAGACTTTATCCTTGGACCAGCACTAGGCAGCATCATGCCCGGATCGCTTGCAAACAGAACATGATACATCTCTCCTAGGAGCACCCTGAATCGCATGAATCTGCTCCTTCCTCTGAGCTGCTGCCTTCTTGAAACATCTCTCGACGGGGTGGCCTGACCGACCACAGAAGCTGCACTCCACCTTGCTCCTCTTTACCGGAGCCGCACCGGGTACCTGGAGTTTCTTCTCCTCCACAAACTTCCTCTTGTCCGTCCTCATTTGCTGGCCTCTGCTCCTCGCTGTCTCAATAGCCTCCACCTTCAGAGCAGCCTCCACTACACCTACATAAGTCTCTGACCCATAAGCACTGGTCAACTGCTGTACCTCGCTCCTCAAACCACCGAGAAATCGCTTAACTCGATCATCCTCAATGCTGACCAATCAAGGGGCAAAACGGCTTAACTTGCTGAACTCTATCTCATACTCACCCACCGTGAGTTGCCTTTGCTTCAGATGGAGGAAGTCATTCATGAGGCGGTCACGCTCGACCGAGGGTAAGAACTTCCTCAACAACATCTCCTTGAACACTTCCCAAGAGTATCCAGCTACCAAGCTCTCCTTCTCTCTCAGCCACCAACTCTTAGCCAAACCTTTAAGCTGATAGGCGGCTATCATCACCCTCTGATCATCTGCAATCCCTGAGTACGAGAACATCTCCTCCATGGAGATCAGCCAGTCGTCTATCACCATGAAATCTGCCTTCCCGTCATAAGTGGGAGGACTCAGCCTCTGAAACTGCGAGATGAAGGCCATCTCGGCTGGCACCCCCACTAGAGGTCTTAAGGGTGCAGGAGGAGGAAGAATAGCAATCCCCATGCAGGGCCTTGCACTCCCTGAGTCTGACCTACCATGACCGCCACCAAAGACTGAATCTGAGCCTGCATCTCTACCATCTGCCTGCTCATGGCATCGCTACTCTGCCGCAGGCTCTCGATCACGGCGTCATTCTGAGCTCCAGATGACTCACCCTCAGACAGGGGAGTCGATCTAGTCGAAGGACGTCTCGCCATCCTAAAATCATAGCAACACTAGTGAGATCCTAATACCACGACTAGAACCAACTACAAGTACAGGCAATACATATGTCATCCTGCCAGTCTTTAGCTTGGTACGTTGTGCTTATGCAATGTTATGCTATGCATGTGATGGCCGCGGAACAGAGACCTACTGTGGTTGGTTCGAAATGGTCAGATTCTGCGGGCCGGTTAGAAGATCGAGTTTTCTAACGAGAGGAGGCAAGTGCACCTATCGCAAGTAGTACTCGATATTCGGGAAAATACCGAGGTCGTATTATTCTCGGGGACGCGTTGATTATATCTACTCTTCCAGGAACACTATTATCTTACTATCAGTAAGGTGGGATTTTTTAGTTTAATTAAAACGGAAAGAAAGAGAGTAGAATTTTGCTAAGTTAGTTTGATGACGGGTTAACGCTCGGCATCGAATCGGATTAAGACTAAAATAATTCTCAACAATTATTAAACTTTGTTTTTAAATAAATAAAAGGCACTTGGCCGTGGGGGTTCCAAAAATATGAGCGCACTTATCTCTAGGAATATTGCTCACCTAAACATTAAGACTATTCGACCGATCGTTAGACCGACGAAGGATTTCTCTTAATGCCCGCTTTACGCTAAGAATCCCGCTATTGGGTGGGGAACCCAATCCAGCAGAACTACGCTTCTCCTCTTTCGAGGGGGCGTACGCAGTTCTCTTTACCCAAGGGGGATCAGTCCATACGTGCAGCCTCTCAGCGTCGCGTATGGATAACGGAAATAGAGCCCACACATCGATTATGTGGTCCTATGCGTCGTTAACCCGGGGTAAACCTTAAGTCCTTAAATTAAAATAAAAATAAAGTTTTTTAATTATTTCAAATCATTTTATATGTCCCAATGCACTTCGATGCCGAAGGCTAAAAGAGATTAGCCACTCATCGGTATGAGGACGGCTTTATGTTTTTAGGTGAAGCGTGAGTGTTAAACTAAGCACTGAACAATTATAAGAGAAAACACAAAAAATAGGACAATTAGATAAATTGAAGGCTAATTGATGCAGGCACTCAAGCACACTTCAAAACCATAAAGAAAATTAAATAAAGCAAGCCCTACTCAAATGAGTAGGCGGAAATAAATGCACACACGCACACACTCTTCTTAATTGAAGAAAGCGATAAATAAAGCGGTAAATTTATCTCATACATGCACGCACTCTACTTGAAAGTAAAACACACACACGCACTCTACAGAAAAGTAAACCCACACACACACACAAAGTTTTCCTACTCAAGTGAGTAGGAAGAAAATGAAAGCAGTAAAAAGACAAGTCCCACTCAAACGAGTGGGCGGGAAATGAAAGCAGAGCGCCATTTAACTCTTAACGAGTAGGCGGAAATAAGTGCATACGCACACGCACACTCTACAGAAGTTGAAATAAAGCAATAAAACCTAACTCATACATGCACACACACTTGCAAAAATAAGAAAAACAAAGTTGCTGAAAAATTAAAACGACTGCATTTCTACCGCTAGAATGCGGTAGAAATGCATAAAAAGTGAAAGTAAAAATTAACCGAGCGAAATTGTTTTGCAAATAAACGCAAAATGAAAGTACTCGAAAAATTAATACAACTGCATTTCTACCGCTAGAATGCGGTAGAAATACATAAAAAGATGAAATAAAAATTAAAGGGACTAAAAGTTTTACAAATAAAAAGCTAAAATGAAGTGAGCGAAAAATTATAACGACTACATTTTTATTCATAAGTTTTTATAAAACCTCCAAAAAAGTGAGAATAAAACTAAAAAGGAACGAGAAGTTTTACATTCCTAAGAGCCTATGTTAAAGAAAATAAAAACGAACACTTTTAGGGGAGTTTTTATAAAACCTATATGAATGAAAATGATAAAGAAGAAAAAGCTAAAGCTAAAAAGTGCGGAAAATGAAAACTAAACGGACGGCACAACGGCTAGAAATGCCGATAAATCCTAAATCTAACTATGTTATCAAAGCTATAAAAATGAAAACATAAAAAGAAACACAAAAAGATGAACGAAAAATTGCTTAAGTAGGCGCATTCAAATGGATTTTTCATACTAAGAAAGAGAGAAAATTTCAAATTTTATTAAAGCAAACACCCTAATACAAACTAAGAGAGAGAGAGGGGGGAGAAATTCTCCTTACATAAGCATGAAATCCAAATGGGCAGCACCTCTGTAACGTCCCAAGTCGCGCTAGGCCCCTTGTTTGCGTATTTGAGTCAAGGGGGCTGTGGTGAGCCCAATGGGGGATGTGGGGGAGCAGGTGCGGACGTACGGGAAATGAGGAAAACAAGGCAAAATGGCCTTTCTGGCTGACACGGGTATGGACACGGCCGTGTCCATACCCGTGTGCCTCATAAAAATAGGCTTACCAGTCAGAGAGGTACACGGCTTTGGGACACGGGCGTGTCCCTAGCCGTGTGCCAAGGACACGGGTTGGGACACGGGCGTGTCCCTAGCCGTGTGCCATGGACACGGGTCGGGACACGGCCGTGTCCCTACCCGTGTGCCGCAACCCTGACCCGGCCGAAAGTGGATCTGGGAGGAACACGGCCTTAGACACGGCATGGCACACGGCCGTGTCACCTGAACACGGGTAGGAACACGGCCGTGTGCCTACCCGTGTCTGCGATGTATAAAAAGGAAAAAGTTGGAAACCCTAGCATTCATCCTCCTTTCTTCTGCCCCGAAATTCCTGAGAGAGTTCTTGGCTGGAGGAGGAGGAAAAACTTGCCGGAGCCATCTTTGGAGGGATCAAAGCGCCGCCATCGTCAAGGGAAAAACAATGCCGCCGCGAAGGAGTGCGAGGCTCATGGCCGGCCATGGTGGTACCGCTGGACTTGAGGTGAGCTTCCTCCCCTCTCCCTTGGTGCTAGATCTATAGTTATGATAGGAGAGACATCGACTCCATAGAGTCTTGATGTGAGGAGGAGAGTTCTTAGGTTAAAGCCATACCTAGGTTTTCTAGGTTTAGTCTCCCTCAACCTTCTCATCATTCAAAGAGGAGATGAGAGGGGTTTTCGTTGAGGGTTTGGCTTTGAAAGGAGAAATAAGGTTGGGTGATTTCTGGAGAAGTTTATGCGAGGTCGTTGCAAGGAAGAAGATGAACGGATGCCGTTCATCTCGCCTTAAGATGCGTGCAGAAATCTGATTTCTGCACGCTGCGACCTTCGTGGCCGATTTCGGAGGTGTTCTGGCCAAATCTGGGTGATCGACTCAACACGAAAGTCGTAGCCCTCGAAATTACCTTTCCAACGAGTGGTTGCTCGTTTCCATGCGACACCTGTAGCCACGGGAAAGCTGGTTCGAGTCCGCTGCGTTCGGAAAATTCCTGTACAGGAAACTGTTTTCCTGTACGCATTCGGGTTGAATTTCTGGTATGTTGCGACCAGATCTGGGTGATCGACTCAACACGAAAGTCGTAGCCCTCGAGAATACCTTTCCAACGAGGGGTTGTGCGTTGTGATCGGATTCCTGTAGCTCCGGGAATCCCAGTTTTAGTATTGGACTATCCTATGTTATTGCACTTGTTAAATTATAATGCTAGCACTATTGCAATGATTGTGATTTACTCATTTGTCATCTTGTTCCCATACATCTATAATGTTGTTGTTACTATAATTTAGTATGGTTACTCATTTGGTTGTGCAATAAGGAATAACCATGCAATGTTAGGGAAATGGATTGGATGGGAAGGCTAGTAATTAAGAGTTGAGATTGGTATTGAATTTATTTATATAGTTTGATGTTAAACTTATTAACTATGCGAAGTGTTGAGGTGAAATCGTTGAATAGATGGGCGTGAATATGATGAACACAATGTGAGGAGTATTTTGTAACCGTAATCCGAGCCCAAGGGGTTTATTAACAACCGATGCTTAGAGTGGTAGTCTCCCTACGGATAGCATCGAGTGAGTTGTTTTGGGGCATGTGGTGTGCGACGATTCATCGTGTCGCGGTGTTGAGATAATGAATGTGGCAGGTCTACGGGTTCGCCAGTCGTCACACCGATGGGAGCCAAGGGGTAGACCTTGGGCGGTAGGGTTAGATACTTGGTGTCCATAACCCGAGATCTCCTCCGCGCCATGAGAACGGTTGGGCTTGCACCTCGTGCGTTTCCGAGGTTCCATCCGGTTCGAAATTAAAGGCCAGGTTGGGCTGTGTTCTTGGTGCACATCGACCCAAGACCCCTTCTGAGCCGTAGTACGCATGTGAGCTCCGCTGTTGTGTCCTTAGCGTTGAGGCGTACGAGGGCCTAGGATAGGTAGTGTGATACCACCTAGTAGTGGAGACGCCCGCTCCACTGTCGCCGTCTGGCCACGACGGACGACGCCTGAGAGGTTAGCTACCTGCTCGAAAAGTGGGAACTTCAAGTCTGTGTCGACATAGCAAACTTGCATGTGCGTGCGCATGAGTCGGTCATAACATAACATTCATAACATGTCATTCATTGCATACACAAGATCCTCATCGTATAGGTTTGTATGGGCACTCTTATACGATGAGTTACTTTACTGTTAAGCCGATCCTTAACTTATAAGTTTGTATGGGCACTCTTATAAGTTAAGTTACTATTCTGAGTACTTATACCTACTGTCATTTACTGTTGATATTTGTAGAACTGCTAGTTGTGTAGCGTAGCTTATACTCCACTATAGTTACTGTCACCTGTTTGTTTACTTGCTTATATATATATACATATTGTACCTTGTTCCTTTCTCCGCCCGGTGCCGAGGAGTCGCCGGGGGAGCGGATGTGAAGCCACTTAGTCTTATGACTAACGGTTGCTACGTCTTCCTTTTTAGGAGGAAACCCCGCAGGTAGAGCGGCAGCGGACTATGCAGCAGGACAGCCAGGCCCGGATGATAGGACCTGAGGTGGTGGTGCCATCGGCACCGTCAGTGACAGTAGTGAGTGTTTTCATGTAGCCGTTTGGCAAAACATTTCTAGACTCTTGTTTATTTGTACAAGCCTGTTGCGCTTGTTATCTTCCGCTATTACTTTTGGACTTCAACTTAGCTGTGAACTGAACTGCTTTTAGTTTTACTTTTCTGTTATGGTTGGGTTGGCATATTTGTTGTGATATGGATTGTAGCCGGCGGAATAGGCGTCTTGTGGTAAAGACTAACCCGTGCGTTAGTGCTACCGCAAGGCGGCTATTTCGGGCATAAGACTCCCCTCGTGCCGTGTGTTGTGTTCCGGGAGGGGGGTCTTACAAATGGTATCAGACTAAGCCGATCTTCACCTACAGCAGTCAGGTAACAATGGGCCACTCCCGTTCGATTAGTCGGTTTGGGGACAAACCGACTTAGCGGAAGCAGTGGTGTGCCCATCTGTAATTCACACTAAGTTGTCCAACTTTGACATTAGTTTTAGCCAACCTGACCCTAGTTTGTACTTGCGTATAGGTCCCAGCGCAGGTGGAGCCGGTTGGGGGCACTCCTACCCCTTCCGTCCCTTCACAATTCCAGCAGTCGGAACTGGGACAAACGCTGTCAGCCATATTGGATGCATTTAAAGCCCAGCAAGCTCCGGTGCAACAACAAGCGCCAAGCTCCAACTGGTTGAGCACCTTCCGTGCCCTGTCCCCTCCTGCCTATCTTGGGACAGAATCGCCGGTACGCACCGAGGAGTGGCTTGATACCGTGCAGGAACTGATGGCTGGCATAAGATGTCCGAACAACATGGCGGTGACATTGGTAGTGACGCTGCTAGAACTGCACGCCAAAAGGTGGTGGAAGTCCCTCATGGGCTCCACTTTCCATGGGCGGTTATACACGGACATCGGTTGGAACGAGTTCACCGAGGCTTTTCTGGAGCACTTCATCCCTTCTTCTGCTCGGGATGGACTTGAAGAAAAATTTCTGCAGCTGAAGCAGGGATCGAATTCGGTAACGGAGTACCAGAGGGAGTTCCAACACCTCGCTAGGTTTGCTGATTCCTATGATTTGGACGATAGAGGCTATGCGAAGCGCTTCTACAAAGGGTTAAGGGACCCCCTGAGGCAGGCCCTTTTGTTTATAGCCGATGGAAGCCTGGCAGAAATCATTGACATGGCAAAGAGACTGGAGGCGGACCACATGGGATGTGGCAAGAGACCTGCGGAAGGTGTAATGGAAGTCGGCCCCAGTAATAGAAGGCGGAATGATCATGGAAGAGGAAGGGGAAACTACAGAGGCGGTCGGTGGGTCAACCGGAACTATCGGGTGGAGTACCCAACTCCGCAACCACTACCTTTACCACCACCACCGCAGCAGCAATATTATCAACAACCTGGGGGCCGACGTGAGATGGTATGTTTTGAGTGCAATCAACCGGGGCATGTCCGACGAGTTTGCCCGCGACTGATCGATGGTGCCCCTATTGCTCCCCCTCCAGTAGCTCCACGGGGACGAGGGCACATGCGTGGCCGAGGAAGAGGACCACCAGGGAGAAATCAAGGACATGCACGGGAGCATGTATTCGCATTGGATATGACTCAGGAGAGAAATCCGCAGGAAGTCATCACCGGTACGTGCAAAATTATTTTAATATTATATGACTTGTTAGATTTATGATACAAATTATAAGCGCAATTTTGAATAGTGATTACCTTTTTGGAACTTAGGCACTGTCATGGTTAGCGGGAAACCCGCCTATACGTTGTTTGACACGGGTGCGTCTCACTCGTTCATCTCGGAGGACTTCGTGAAGGACTTGGAGGGAGTGCAACACTTCACGGGCACTACTCAAAGGGTGCGCCTTCCGGACGGCTCTGAGATGACGTCGTCAGCAAGTTGCGACTTCGACACCCTTATTGGAGGAAAGTTCTTTGAAACTCCGGTGACAGTGTTAAGAATCCCGGAGTTCGATCTCATCCTGGGCATGAGGTGGTTGGACTGGCACCACGCCAGGATCAATTGTGCGGAGAAGCAAGTTATGTTGAGGCACGGAGACTCGGAAGTCATCTTCCAAGGTATTAAATTCGCACCCCGTAAATTATTGCCTTCAATCCAAGTTATGAAATCTCATATGGAAGGGGACGAGGTCTATGTAATTTGCTTCGAGTTGAAGAAGTTGGCACTAGAAGTCAAGGATGTGCGGGTGGTGCGAGAATTTCCCGAGGTATTTCCCGAGAAATTGCCAGGACTACCCCCGCATAGGGAAGTGGACTTCCAAATCAAGCTAATTCCGGGTGCCAAGCCCGTCTCGCGAGCTCCATACCGAATGGCTCCGAAGGAACTTGCAGAGTTTAGAGTCCAGCTTCAGGAATTGGTGGAAGCAGGGTTCGTTCGCCCAAGCTCGTCGCCTTGGGGAGCGCCCGTTTTGTTCGTCAAAAAGAAGGATGGCACCTTGCGGTTATGTATTGATTATCGAGAGTTGAACCGGTTAACGGTGCGGAACACCTATCCCCTACCGCGCATTGATGAATTATTTGATCAATTGGTGGGATCGTATTGGTTCTCCAAGTTAGATCTGCGTTCGGGATATTATCAGCTGAGGATACAAGAAGATGACATCCAGAAGACGGCGTTCAGTTCGAGATATGGTTTGTATGAATTCACCGTAATGCCGTTTGGGCTCACGAACGCCCCTTCTGCCTTTATGAGCTTGATGAACAAGGTGTTCAGCCCTTATTTGGACATCTTTGTCATCGTGTTCATCGATGATATCCTAGTCTACTCAAAGACTGAAGCAGAACACGCCGAACATCTAACTTTAGTGCTGAGGAAACTAAAGGAGCACACTTTGTTTGCCAAGTTCAGCAAATGTGAGTTTTGGCTTCGAGAGGTCGCGTTCTTGGGCCATGTGATTAGTGGGGCGGGGCTAGCTGTAGATCCGGCCAAGCTGCGGGCCGTGAAGGAGTGGTCGCCATTGAAGTCAGCGGCCGACATACGGAGCTTTCTTGGACTTGCCGGGTACTATCGCAAGTTCGTGAAAGGCTTCTCGAAGATCGCCCTTCCCCTTACTACGCTGACCAAGAAGGGTGTGCCGTTTGAATGGACACCCCAGTGCGAAGCTGCATTCCAGGAGTTGAAAGACAGATTGACGACTGCACCCATCCTAGCTCTTCCATCTGGGAAGGAGGGCTTTCAAGTTTACACGGATGCGTCGTATCAAGGGATGGGAGCTGTGTTGATGCAGAATGGGCATGTGATCGCTTATGCTTCAAGACAATTGAAGAAGCATGAAGCCAGCTACCCGGTGCATGATCTAGAGTTGGGAGCGGTGGTATTCGCCTTGAAGATGTGGAGGCATTATTTATACGGCGTCCACTGCGAGATCTACTCGGATCACAAAAATCTGAAGTACGTTCACACCCAAAAGGAGTTAAACTTGAGACAGCGGCGGTGGTTGGAGTTCTTGTGCGACTATGATTTCACCTTGAACTACCACCCCGGGAAGGTTAATTCCGTAGCTGATGCTTTGAGCCGGAAAGCGCCGGAAGCGAGCACGGAATCCCGCTTGATGAGGATGGAGTTAATCCAGACGTTGCAAGAGATGGAAATCACTTTGGTCTTTAAGAATCAACCGGAAGAGTACACTGAATATTTGGCCGCGATGAGTATAGTTTGCAACATACGAGACCGGATCCGTACGGAACAAAAGAAGGATGCGGCTTTAATCCCGGCTTTCAAGTCGATGGAGGATGGGACTACGGAAGAATACTCTCTAAAAGACGGCCTCGTCCATTTTCGTGGCCGGCTTTACATCCCCGAAGGTGACAACATTCGGGAGGATATTCTAAAGGAGGCCCATTGCTCCAAGTATTCGGTGCACCCGGGGATCGCGAAGATGTACACCGATTTGAGGAAGACGATGTGTTGGCCGGGCATGAAGAGGGATGTCAAGTACTTCGTTACTCATTGTGTGGCTTGCCAAATGGTGAAGGCGGAGTGTAGAAGCCCCGGTGGAATGCTACAGTCGTTGCCCATCCCCGAATGGAAATTTGAGGACATCTCCATGGACTTCGTCCACGGGTTACCTCGCTCGCGCTCGGGGAATGATTCGGTGTGGGTGATAGTTGACCGGATGACCAAGGTAGCCCGATTTATCCCAATGAAGAAGGAGGCGCAGGTGGGCGTCTTAGTGCGTCTCTTTGTGGAGCAATTTGTGCGGTACCATGGTGTGCCGAAGACGATCGTCTCCGACCGGGATGGTCGGTTTACTTCAAGAGAATGGAGGGCTGTTCAGGCTTATTTGGGCTCGCGCCTCGCCTTTAGCACAGCCTTTCACCCACAAACGGACGGGCAATCTGAACGAACTATCCGAACATTGGAAGACCTTCTGAGGTTGTGTGTGCTAGATAAAGGAGAACCATGGGAGAGGCTCTTACCTCTTGTGGAGTTCTCTTATAATAACAGTCATCAAACCAGTATTGGAATGGCACCTCATGAAGCTTTGTATGGAAGGAGGTGTAGAACACCCTTGTCCTGGGTGCAAGACGAAGATCCGAAGACATTGGGAAACGAGTATATCGATGACACGGACGCAATGGTTAGGTTGATCCGGAACCGAATGCTAGAGGCTCAAAGCCGACAGGCGAAATATTACAACGCAAGGCACCGTATGGTAGAGTTTCAAGTGGGTGATAAGGTGTTCCTGAAGATTCGACCGATGCACGGAGTGTCACGAGTACGTGGAGTCAAGAAGCTCAGCCCAAGGTATGTTGGGCCCTATGTTGTAGTGGAAAGGATTGGCCCTCTGGCCTATCGATTGGAGTTACCACCGGAGATGGAGAACCTTCACGACGTGTTCCATGTATCGTCGCTTCGGAAGGCTTTGTTGCGGCCTGAACAGTATGTCCCCACGGCGGATGGTGCAGTGGCGTCTGATAGGTCTGTGCGACTGGAGCCGGTGCGGATCGTTGATAACGAGATAAGAACCTTGCGCCGCAAAAGTGTTCCCTTGGTGAAAGTGCTATGGTCTAATCATGGGAAGGAAGAGTGCACATGGGAGCCAAGAGATTTGATGCAAGAGCGCTACCCGGAATTATTTACTCCAGGTAAAAAAATTTTATTTGAAAGCATAGTTTCCTTTTATGTGTTTCACTCCCGTAGCCTTACCCTGATTTCGGGGACGAAATCTTTTATTTTGTTTATAGGATTTGTAACGTCCCAAGTCGCGCTAGGCCCCTTGTTTGCGTATTTGAGTCAAGGGGGCTGTGGTGAGCCCAATGGGGGATGTGGGGGAGCAGGTGCGGACGTACGGGAAATGAGGAAAACAAGGCAAAATGGCCTTTCTGGCTGACACGGGTATGGACACGGCCGTGTCCATACCCGTGTGCCTCATAAAAATAGGCTTACCAGTCAGAGAGGTACACGGCTTTGGGACACGGGCGTGTCCCTAGCCGTGTGCCAAGGACACGGGTTGGGACACGGGCGTGTCCCTAGCCGTGTGCCATGGACACGGGTCGGGACACGGCCGTGTCCCTACCCGTGTGCCGCAACCCTGACCCGGCCGAAAGTGGATCTGGGAGGAACACGGCCTTAGACACGGCATGGCACACGGCCGTGTCACCTGAACACGGGTAGGAACACGGCCGTGTGCCTACCCGTGTCTGCGATGTATAAAAAGGAAAAAAGTTGGAAACCCTAGCATTCATCCTCCTTTCTTCTGCCCCGAAATTCCTGAGAGAGTTCTTGGCTGGAGGAGGAGGAAAAACTTGCCGGAGCCATCTTTGGAGGGATCAAAGCGCCGCCATCGTCAAGGGAAAAACAATGCCGCCGCGAAGGAGTGCGAGGCTCATGGCCGGCCATGGTGGTACCGCTGGACTTGAGGTGAGCTTCCTCCCCTCTCCCTTGGTGCTAGATCTATAGTTATGATAGGAGAGACATCGACTCCATAGAGTCTTGATGTGAGGAGGAGAGTTCTTAGGTTAAAGCCATACCTAGGTTTTCTAGGTTTAGTCTCCCTCAACCTTCTCATCATTCAAAGAGGAGATGAGAGGGGTTTTCGTTGAGGGTTTGGCTTTGAAAGGAGAAATAAGGTTGGGTGATTTTTGGAGAAGTTTATGCGAGGTCGTTGCAAGGAAGAAGATGAACGGATGCCGTTCATCTCGCCTTAAGATGCGTGCAGAAATCTGATTTCTGCACGCTGCGACCTTCGTGGCCGATTTCGGAGGTGTTCTGGCCAAATCTGGGTGATCGACTCAACACGAAAGTCGTAGCCCTCGAAATTACCTTTCCAACGAGTGGTTGCTCGTTTCCATGCGACACCTGTAGCCACGGGAAAGCTGGTTCGAGTCCGCTGCGTTCGGAAAATTCCTGTACAGGAAACTGTTTTCCTGTACGCATTCGGGTTGAATTTCTGGTATGTTGCGACCAGATCTGGGTGATCGACTCAACACGAAAGTCGTAGCCCTCGAGAATACCTTTCCAACGAGGGGTTGTGCGTTGTGATCGGATTCCTGTAGCTCCGGGAATCCCAGTTTTAGTATTGGACTATCCTATGTTATTGCACTTGTTAAATTATAATGCTAGCACTATTGCAATGATTGTGATTTACTCATTTGTCATCTTGTTCCCATACATCTATAATGTTGTTGTTACTATAATTTAGTATGGTTACTCATTTGGTTGTGCAATAAGGAATAACCATGCAATGTTAGGGAAATGGATTGGATGGGAAGGCTAGTAATTAAGAGTTGAGATTGGTATTGAATTTATTTATATAGTTTGATGTTAAACTTATTAACTATGCGAAGTGTTGAGGTGAAATCGTTGAATAGATGGGCGTGAATATGATGAACACAATGTGAGGAGTATTTTGTAACCGTAATCCGAGCCCAAGGGGTTTATTAACAACCGATGCTTAGAGTGGTAGTCTCCCTACGGATAGCATCGAGTGAGTTGTTTTGGGGCATGTGGTGTGCGACGATTCATCGTGTCGCGGTGTTGAGATAATGAATGTGGCAGGTCTACGGGTTCGCCAGTCGTCACACCGATGGGAGCCAAGGGGTAGACCTTGGGCGGTAGGGTTAGATACTTGGTGTCCATAACCCGAGATCTCCTCCGCGCCATGAGAACGGTTGGGCTTGCACCTCGTGCGTTTCCGAGGTTCCATCCGGTTCGAAATTAAAGGCCAGGTTGGGCTGTGTTCTTGGTGCACATCGACCCAAGACCCCTTCTGAGCCGTAGTACGCATGTGAGCTCCGCTGTTGTGTCCTTAGCGTTGAGGCGTACGAGGGCCTAGGATAGGTAGTGTGATACCACCTAGTAGTGGAGACGCCCGCTCCACTGTCGCCGTCTGGCCACGACGGACGACGCCTGAGAGGTTAGCTACCTGCTCGAAAAGTGGGAACTTCAAGTCTGTGTCGACATAGCAAACTTGCATGTGCGTGCGCATGAGTCGGTCATAACATAACATTCATAACATGTCATTCATTGCATACACAAGATCCTCATCGTATAGGTTTGTATGGGCACTCTTATACGATGAGTTACTTTACTGTTAAGCCGATCCTTAACTTATAAGTTTGTATGGGCACTCTTATAAGTTAAGTTACTATTCTGAGTACTTATACCTACTGTCATTTACTGTTGATATTTGTAGAACTGCTAGTTGTGTAGCGTAGCTTATACTCCACTATAGTTACTGTCACCTGTTTGTTTACTTGCTTATATATATATACATATTGTACCTTGTTCCTTTCTCCGCCCGGTGCCGAGGAGTCGCCGGGGGAGCGGATGTGAAGCCACTTAGTCTTATGACTAACGGTTGCTACGTCTTCCTTTTTAGGAGGAAACCCCGCAGGTAGAGCGGCAGCGGACTATGCAGCAGGACAGCCAGGCCCGGATGATAGGACCTGAGGTGGTGGTGCCATCGGCACCGTCAGTGACAGTAGTGAGTGTTTTCATGTAGCCGTTTGGCAAAACATTTCTAGACTCTTGTTTATTTGTACAAGCCTGTTGCGCTTGTTATCTTCCGCTATTACTTTTGGACTTCAACTTAGCTGTGAACTGAACTGCTTTTAGTTTTACTTTTCTGTTATGGTTGGGTTGGCATATTTGTTGTGATATGGATTGTAGCCGGCGGAATAGGCGTCTTGTGGTAAAGACTAACCCGTGCGTTAGTGCTACCGCAAGGCGGCTATTTCGGGCATAAGACTCCCCTCGTGCCGTGTGTTGTGTTCCGGGAGGGGGGTCTTACAACCTCCCCTAAGCAAAGTGGTCAAAAAAGTGGACAAAATAAGCTTCCTGGAAGCTCTTATTTATAGGCAAATTTTCGGGTTGGTCACGCCCGTGACTAGGGCGTGACAGGGGGGCGTGTCGACACTATTCATGAGCTGATCGGGTGACTTGACTGGAAAGTTGACTTCGGCTGAAAACGTGGCGGTCACGCCCTAGATCACGGGCGTGACATTTGTCAGTCACGGGCGTGACTAGGGCGTGTCGGGGAGGTCGATCTAGGCGCGGTCCGGCCGCAAAGTCGCGCGCGTCACGTCGGGCCAGGTGGCTAAGTCATGCCCGTGTCACACCTTGACACGGGCGTGTCTTGGGGCGTGTCGAGCTTGGTTTGATCATCGCCGATCGTCGAGCTTGCAACCTGTGGTCTGCGATCGTCGAGGGCGTGACACGAGCGTGTCAGTCAACATTTTGACTTTTACTGGAATTTTTCTGGATTAAAAATAAAGCTAAGTTAGAAATAATATTTACAAAAATAAGCAATTTATTGAATAAAACTAATAAAAAAGACAAAAAATAAACAAAATTGACTTAAATAAAATACGAAAATATAGGTATATTTACAACTCATCAAACACCCCCATACTTAAGCTTTTGCTATTACAGAGCAAAAATTTGAGGTGAACTTATAAGGAATAATAAAAAACCCTAAGCTCTGCTACCGCTAAATTAATTATAAGAGAGATCAAATAAAAATATACGGGGTATAAGAGTTAAGTCCTAAAATTATTTAGATGATTTAAACAGGGCAAAAGTTTTGGCCAAAAGACTTCTTGATGTAATCAAATAGAAAGCAATAATTGTATTGGTTAGATTAATAGAAAATAGTTTGGAGTTATACGAACTTTAGCTTATAGGAGTGTTATCGGAAATAATGCAATTTACGAATTATGCTCTCAAAAAGATTTTTGAATTAATTCTAGAGTCATGAAATTGGCTAAGGGGGGTTGATGTTGGTTTATGAAGATGCTTGGATTTTGAGGCAAGGTTATTTTTTTTCTCGAACCTCCATTTTTTTTGATTTGGATGTTAAAGGAAAACAAAATCTTATTTTCCTTAACATAAAATTTTTCTTCTTCATAAATAAAAATAACCCAATGTATATGTGTTGGAGTAATGAATTTTATCCTCTTACTCCGTAACGTATAATCTTTTAATTTATTGGGTGCCTATGTTTACGGAATGAAATCTTATTCCCATTGACATAAGATCTTTTTTTTTCTTTTTGGGGAAATATTTTATCATACCAAGTAGGTTATGATAGGTAAGGGGAGAAAAGAGAACTAGATTTTTAATTAAAAAATAATTGAGAGCAACCTTTATAAATTGTACGTTCCAATTTTTCAGAAAGCTAAAAGCAAGCATAATTGAATTCTATAGTCGTTATTTTCTAACATGGTATACATGCTCCTATTTATGAAAAATTAGAAGTAGTGCCTAAAGCGAGTCCCCTATTTTTAACAAAGTATAATAAATTCTTTAAAACTTAACCTCGGCTATTTAGATTTTTCAATCTATAATTAACAAACGAATAGTGAACATAGAATTGATCAAATTCGCATATAAATAAACTCAAAATGAAAGTTTTGGATAACAAGAAACTTAAGAATGAGATATTTGATTTATTTGTTTCATAACTTACATAAATTTTTTTTTGTTGTTTTTTGAAGTTATGCTCTTTTTTTTTATTTTGTGTTTATATCTTTAATATATACATACTAAAAAGAAAGAAAAAAATGCGAAAATAAAATTTTTTTTGGATTTTTAAGTTTTGTGATTTTTTTTGTATTTTTATATTTTGTGAATTGTTTTTTGTATTTTTAATGAAATTTTCATTCTATTTACAAAAATTTGGGAAAAAGAAAAAAAAATTTACAAGGATGAGAGGGAAAAAGGGAGAGGAGAAAGAGAAAGAATATTTACAAAAAGTACTTATAAAAATTATTTACAAAAATATTTACAAGAATATTTACAAAAATATAAACTAGGTTGCCGCGAGATGACTCGTTATGTGGATGGCTCGATGAGCCAAATCTCGCGGACAAAGTCAAAATTAAGTCAAAGTTTCAAAAATGAAACTTCAAAATTTTTAATTAAATTTATTTTATTTTATTTTATTTTTGTGTTATATATATTTTTGTTTTTTTTGTTTGTTTTTTAATATATTTTTTTTTGAAGTTTTGTTTTTTTTTAAAAATTTAAATTTTTTTTTTTTTTGTAAGTGAAAAAGAAAGTATGAAAATACGAAAACACCCCCATACTTAGATCCAACATTGTCCCCAATGTTGTATGCTAAGCATGAGGAACAAGACAACAGGTATATGTACAAAAAAGGAAAAAGAGGGGGCAGAAAACGTCCCTGATCCGCGCTCGGGGAAGCCCATTAGAAACCCTGCATTTATTAGAAAAATAGAAAACGTAATAAATAAAGACGTAAAAAAGATAGACGAGGGGTGCCTCCCAGGAGCGCTTTGTTTATAGTCGCGTAGCTTGACTATAGTGGCGGGTTTATAAGTCGAGGAGGGATATGGTTTCGCTAAACTCGATCACAGGGTCGCCCGCTATGTAAGTCTTTAATCGATGACCGTTTACTTTAAACGAGCCTTTTTCCGGGTGGGAGACGAGTACGGTCCCATATGGAAAAACTTCTTCAACTAAGAAGGGACCGGACCAACGGGATTTGAGTTTGCCAGGAAAAAGTTTAAGACGAGAATTATACAGAAGGACTAGATCGCCCGGAGAAAAAATTTTGGGGGTTTTAATTTTTCGATCGTGATAGAACTTAGAACGCTCCTTATAGAACTTATTGCTCTCGTAAGCGTTCGCACGCCATTCATCGAGCTCGTTTAGTTGCAGTTTTCTATTCTGAGCGGCTAAGTCAGAGTCGAGGTTTAAGAGTTTTAATGCCCAAAGTGCGCGGTGCTCCAGTTCTACGGGTAAATGGCACGCTTTGCCATAGACTAATCGAAACGGGGTACAACAGGTAGCGGTTTTATACGCCGTACAATACGCCCATAACGCGTCGTCAAGCTTAGCGGACCAATCTTTCCTATTAAGTGAAACGGTTTTTTCTAATATGCGTTTTATCTCTCGATTTACTACCTCAACTTGGCCACTTGTTTGCGGGTGGTAGGGGGTGGCAAGCTTGTGCGTGACTCCGTATTTAGCTAACGTCTTAGCCATTAGAGCGTTATAGAAATGCGTTCCCCTATCACTAACAATAGCGCAAGGCGTGCCGAAGCGAGAAAATAATTTTTTTAGAAATGTAACGACGACTCGCGCATCGTTGGTGGGGAGAGCCTGTGCTTCCGCCCACCGTGATACGTAGTCGACCGCCACTAAAATATATGAATTTTTATAAGAAGGAGGTAGGGGGCCAACAAAATATATGCCCCATAAATCGAAGACTTCGCATTCTAAAAACATATTTTGGGGCATCTCGTCTCTACGTGAGATGTTACCCGACCGCTGACAGCTATCGCATGCGCGCACAAAATTGTGCACGTCTTTGAAGAGAGTGGGCCAAAAGTAGCCCGCCTCTAGCGCCTTCCTAGCAGTCCGGTTGGCTTGATTGTGCCCCCCGGCTGGACCCTCGTGGCAGTGCCTCAATATTTGTGTGCACTCCACTCCCGCGATGCATCTTCGAACCGCTTGGTCCGCGCAGATACGGAAAAGAAATGGGTCATCCCAAAAGAAATTTTTCAAGTCGGAAAAGAATTTCTTATTTTGATGACTTGAAAAATCTTTTGGAAGTACCCGCGCGACTAAGTAGTTCGCAAAATCTGCGAACCAAGGCGAAGATGACGAAGATGAACGAATGGCGAGAAGGCGTTCCTCGGGGAATCTGTCATTTATTTCAGATTCGACGAGCGCTTCCGCACACGGATTTTCTAAACGGGAGAGGTGGTCTGCCGCTAGATTCTCCGCGCCCTTCTTATCTCGGATCTCCAAGTCAAATTCTTGAAGGAGGAGAATCCAGCGAAGAAGGCGGGGCTTCGCGTCGGCTTTAGCTAATAGATATTTAAGGGCGGAGTGATCGGTAAAAACGATAACTTTAGATAGCGTAAGATACGAGCGAAACTTATCGAAAGCGAAAATGACGGCTAAGAGTTCCTTTTCCGTCGTGGTGTAATTCACTTGTGCAAAAGTGAGCGTCTTGCTAGCGTAATAAATAGGATGAAAATGCTTTTCTACGCGTTGGCCAAGAACGGAGCCTAAGGCAATATCACTAGCGTCGCACATGATTTTGAACGGAAGGGACCAATTAGGGGCCACTAGAATTGGAGAATTGATAAGTTTTTGTTTTATAAAATTAAAAGCAGACTCGCAATCGCTACTAAAGACAAAAGGTGATTCCTTTTCCAAGAGGTGAGTAAGCGGCTTTGTTATTTTTGAAAAATCTTGAATGAAGCGCCTATAAAAGCCCGCGTGGCCTAAGAAACTCCTAATGGATTTTATGTTTGTCGGCTGAGGAAGTTTTTCTATGATTTCTACTTTGGCCTTATCGACCTCTATCCCCTTAATCGAAATCTTATGGCTGAGGACCAAACCTCCTCGAACCATAAAGTTACACTTTTCCCAATTTAAAACAAGATGCGTGTCCTCGCTTCGCTGGAGGACACGATCAAGATTACGAAGACAATCCGGGAATGAGCATCCGAATACAGAAAAGTCATCCATAAATATTTCCATAATATCTTCTACAAGCTCACCAAAAATTGCTAGCATACATCTTTGGAATGTAGCCGGCGCATTGCAGAGGCCAAATGGCATTCTTCGATAGGCGAAGGTGCCAAAGGGGCAAGTAAAAGTTGTTTTCTCTTGGTCTTCGGGGGAAATTGGGATTTGGAAAAACCCCGATAAACCGTCGAGAAAACAATAAAAAGGATGACCGGAAAGACGCTCAAGAATTTGTTCAAGGAACGGTAGTGGAAAATGGTCTTTGCGGGTGGCATCATTAAGTTTGCGATAATCGATGACCACACGCCAACCCGTAACAGTACGAGTTGGGACGAGCTCGTTGTGCTCATTTGTAACACCTCCCCTGTAAAGACCATATAATATGGGTCCGGCCGGGGCCCCACAACATACGGACACCACAGCTTTAGTATTAAAAGATGATATGAAACTACCCAAACTCAAAACTCCAGACAAATACAGCGGAAACATAAAACTAAAAGACAGAAGTTATCCACTAACAATAGAGTATCGAAATGGCCTTAAGGCCTTACACAATATAAGTCCAAAAAATATAAAAGTGCCAAGCACTCCTAGGCTACCTCGGCATGCAAGCCGGACATGATCAAACAACATCATCAAAACAAGGAAAAGAAACTAGCCAAGCACAGCAACACTTCATGAGGCTTAGGGCTTTTCGCCCGGCGCGCTAGCTCCTGCATGCGATCCTTGCCCTGTAAGGATTTGAAGTAACGTGGGTCAGCAAAGGCTGACCTCTACTGTGTAACAAACACATCTCCTCCCGGCCGTCCCTAACGGACCCCGGGGTACCACTCCACCTGCAAGTTAACACTTCGTATACCAAAAGAGCATATATATTAAAGCGGTAAACAGGCTTGGATGTCTCATACAACATACATATTCTCTATGTTTTGTACAAAGTAAAAGGGGCCTACTATGCAACATGAATGCAACCCGGGTTTCACCCAAGGCACCCTAGCTCGTATGCATCTAGCACAACATCAAACATTGGGTACTTCCGTTTCCCCATTGGCTTAAAGCCGCAAACAAAAGGGAAACACCATGTCCCCAACGGCAAGCAGGCCGTCACACGAAACCTTGCAATGGCCCCACCCGCACATGGGTCTTAAACCCCGGGCTTGCCCGCATATTCTGACGTCGCACGTCAGGGTTCCGTCTCACACTGACCGATTCTAAGAAGCCTTGCTGGACCCCACCCGCTCATGGCCACATTGCCCGGGCTTGCCCTCCGCTTGGCATTCTTGTCAGTCTCACACAAGGGCTAGTCTCGCCGGGACACTTTCCCCACATGACTTGCGCGTCACGGGATAGCCAGCCGACCACGGAGACCTAGCCGCACCTTTGCACAGCACAAAACAAGATTTCCCCACCCCAATTACCATTCGCACCGTGTCTTTCCCGTGCTCCAAGGAAACCATCTACCGCACAAAGCGGAGCTAACCTCGTCCGGTTCCGACTACGAGTACTCACTCAAATATAAGGGGGAAAACGCATACATACAACGGCGTATTGCCGCAACGGATTTTCTACCGAAGCTCGCTATGCAACATCACTGGGTCGGACTATCGGTCGCGACCACGGCTTCACCCACAATGCCTAATCCGCTAACGGAGCGGATCTCTAATGCAAGCATACCGGGATGAACACGATCAACCCGGAGGTTCCTTTTGAACCAAGGCTACACGAATCCCTCTCATTTGAGAGATCCGGTGCTCAAAACACGAAAGGAAGGGGATGCTATTCATACATCCTAAATCCTAAAAACCGAGAGGAGAAGTGTCGTTACCTTCCGTCCCCTCTTCCTAGCCATGGAGAAGATTTGCTCGGTTGGAAACCACCGCAACGCTCCCACCTTCGCGGATCTAAACTCCGCTCGCGAAACGGACCTCCGAAGCTTCGCCGGCGGCCGGATCTTGGCCTTCTTCCTCCTCCTTGCTCTCCCTTCTCTCTAGAATCAAGAGAGATAAAGCCCAAAGGAAAATGAGGGTTTCAAACCCTATTCCCGAGCATAATCCCTCAGGTCCAGCCCCCAGCCATCGGATCTCAAGCCAAAGAAACGAACGGCCACGATTCAGCCTAAAAATTCACAAAACTGGGCCGAACACGGGTTGCAACACGGCCGTGTGCCTGGCCGTGTTACCCATTCGCCGTCTCGATCGATTCGAAAACCAGCACACGGCTCCTGACATGGCCTTCGACACGGCCGTGTCTCCCTCCACACGGCCGTGTCGTGACCCGTGTCACGGCACCCGTTTTCACCATTTTCAGTCAGAGAATTACACAGCCTCTGACACGGCCCCTGACACGCCCGTGTCACCTGGGACACGGCCGTGTCCGGACCCGTGTCATGCCCCGTGTGTAATACCTCAGAAAAGTTTCGAAACGACCCGATGCTACACGGCCTGGGACACGGCCGTGTGCCTGGCCGTGTTCCATACCCGACTATCGTCGACCTTAACATGGTCGACCACACGGCCAGCTCGACACGGCCGACACGGCCTCCGACACGGCCGTGTCGGGACCCGTGTAACCTGCTCCAAAAAAACTGTCTTGGCCAAAAGCGATCCCTGTCGCTCCTACAACATTTTGGGGCGTTACAATTCTCCCCCCCTTAAAAGAATTTCGTCCCGAAATTTAAAACATGGAAAGAACACAAATTCTAAACGATACCTGAGGAGAAAATCTCGGGGTACTCCTCCAGCATGGCCTGCTCTCACTCCCATGAGAGCTCCTCGCAGCCAAAATTGTCCCAACGGACCTTTACAAGTCGGACCTCCTTGTTCCGCAGTTGCCGAACCTCCGAATCTTCTATCCCGACATGACGTACTCGCGTCCTCAAGTCTTCCTCTACCGGCACCGCCGCCGGTTCAATCACCACGCTGGCCTCTAACAAGGCTTTCCTCAGGACGGAGACGTGAAAAACGTCATGCAATCCACTTAGCTCCATGGACAACACCAACCGGTACGCTGCCTCTCCCACTCGCTCGATGACCTTGAATGGTCCCAAAAATCTTGGACTCAGCTTCTTGAGTCGGCGAATTCGTGAAACGCCTTTGAACGGCTTGATCTTAAGATACACCCAGTCGCCCACCGCGAATTCCACATGTCTGTGGCGAGCATTGAAATACTTTGACTGCCGATCTTGAGCTACCTTCATGCGCTCTTGGATGGTCCGCACTAGCTCACTAGCGTCGGCTACCACTTCTTTCCCCAAAAGCTTTGTGTCTCCCGCCTCTGTCCAAGACATCGGTGTTCGACACCTCCTCCCATAAAGAGCTTCATATGGCGCCATCTTGATACTAGCTTGGTAGCTATTGTCATACGCAAACTCCACCATGAAGAGGTGATCCTCCCACTTCTTGCCGAAGTCGAGAGTACATATCCTTAGCATATCTTCCAAAGTACGGTTCGTTCTCTCTGTTTGCCCATCGGTCTGAGGATGAAAGGCCGTACTGAACCTGAGTTTTGTGCCCAAGCTCTTCTGTACCAACCACCAATCCTTCGACGTGAAACGCCCATCCCGGTCGCTGACTATACTCTTCGGAATCCCATGAAGTCGCACAATATTGCGGACGTACAACTCCACCAACTTTTCCACACCGTCCTCCTTCCGGTTTGGGATGAAATGTGCCACTTTGGTCAAGCGGTCTACAATCACCCAAATGACATCATTGCCTTGCTGCGATTTAGGCAACCCATGCACAAAATCCATGGAGATGTCCTCAAATTTCCATTCGAGGATTGGAAGAGGCTTCAAGAACCCGCCCGGCTTCTGACACTCGGCCTTCACTAAGGCACAAGTTTGGCACCGACTCACACACAAAGCTACATCCCGCTTCATCCCAGGCCACCAATAGGACTTCTTCAAATCCAAGTACATCTTTGTACCACCCGGGTGAACAGAGTACTTAGTGAAGTGGGCCTCATACATCAATTCCTCGCGGAGCTTGCCGAACTGCGGTACACAAATCCTTCCGCCCTTCCTCAGAACCCCATCAACCATCTCCCAGGCGCTACCCTCGCCCTTAAGAGCTTCCTCCACGAAGGGTTGGAACTCCTCATCCACACGGGTCGCTTCCCGAATACGATCACATAAGTCATTTTGCATCTCAATCCAGTTTAGCCGAGCCACGCTAGACTCGCCTCTTGCCACACATTCCAAACCAAGGGACTCCCAGTCCCGCCTTAACCGCTCATCGTGAGCTTCAATCCAATTTCCTTGCCCCGAGTATTTCCTACTCAAAGCATCCGCCACCACATTGGCTTTTCCTAGCGTGTACTAAATCGCCACCTCGTAGTCCCCAAGGAACTCAACCCACCTGCGCTGCCGCATATTTAGGTCCTTCTGATCCAGGAGATACTTCATGCTCTTGTGGTTCGCAAAGATCTCCACCTTCGCACCGTAAACGTAGTGCCTCCACAGCTTCAAAGCAAAAATTACCGCCGCCAATTCCAGATCATGGACGGGGTAATTTCTCTCATGAGGCTTCAGCTGCCTCGACCCAAAAGCTATCACACTGCCGTGCTGCACCAACACGCACCCTAAACCGCATCCGGATGCGTCGCTGAAATCTGAAATCCTTCGGTCCCCTTTGGTAGACTTAGGATCGGTGCCATCATCAGCCTCTCCTTCAGGGTTTCAAACGCCTGACTGCACTCTTGAGTCCACACAAACTTCTGATCCTTGTGAGTTAGCGAAGTGAGGGGTAGAGCTATCCGCGAAAAGTTTTCCACAAACCTTCGGTAGTACCCGACTAGTCCAAGAAAGCTCCGGACTTCCGCCACAGTCCTCAAAACTGGCCAATCTCTGATGGCTTCCACTTTCGTTGGATCTACCGCCACCCCATCCCCACTAATCACATGGCCTAAAAACGCCACCTTCTCCAACCAAAACTCGCACTTGCAGAACTTCGCATAGAGCTGGTTCTCTCTCAATACTTGCAACACTGTCCTCAAGTGCACCTCGTGCTCCGCTTCCGACTTGGAATACACCAAAATGTCATCGATAAAAACGACGACGAACCTGTCCAAGTATTCGCGAAACACTCAGTTCATCAAGTCCATGAACACGGACGGCGCGTTCGTCAACCCGAACGGCATCACCGAGAACTCAAAATGACCATATCTCGTACCAAACGCTGTCTTGGGTATGTCTTCATCACGAATCCGCAACTGATAATATCCGGACTTCAAGTCCAACTTGGAGTACACCACCGACCCCACCAACTGGTCGAAGAGATCGTCTATCCGAGGAATCGGATACTTATTCTTGATTGTCAATTTGTTCAACTCTCGGTAGTCTATGTACAAACGCATACTAGCATCCTTTTTCTTTACGAATAACACCGGCGCACTCCACGGTGAAGAGCTGGGTCTGATATACCCTTGTTCCAAAAGCTCCTGCAACTGAACCTTGAGCTCGGCCAACTCCTTTGGTGCCATCCTAAATGGTGGACGTGACACCGGTCTAGCCTCGGGCACTAACTCGATGGAAAAATCAATCTCCTGCCGAGGAGGTGCTCCCGGTAGCTTCTCGGGAAAAACATCTCCAAACTCCGCCACCATGGGCACTTCCCCAAGAGACAGCCTGGAAAGGCTAACCTCCAACAACACTACTAGAGCTACACCTCCCTGGTTAACAGCTCGCACTAGTTGAAGTGCCAAAACTAGGGAACAGGCCACTCCATGCAGGCCCTCAAACTTGACTTCCGCTTGCCCCACGCCACTCAGGGTTACCACCTTGGACAAGCAGTCGATACTGGCACGCTGCCCCGCTAGCCAGTCCATCCCCAAGATTACATTGAACTCGGACAATGGCAAGATCGCCGCTACCAACACGAAGTCGACCCCCTCAACACTCCAACAAATCCGGCCTCTAGCCCTGGTAGTCATAGATGACCCATTGGGCATGCTCACCTTCAACTCTGAGTCCGTTGAGAAGGACTCAACTCCAATCCTCCGGATGAAACTTTCCGCAAGGAAGGAGTGAGACGCTCCCGTATCGAAAAGTACCCTAGCGGGGTACCCAGATACCAATACAAAGCCTACACACATGCAACAAACATAAAGGCTTGAAAGACAGGAATCTAAGGTGCAGGTTGAACTCTCGTACCTGTCACCACATCGAGTTGACGGATTGCTTCTTGTTGCCCAAGGTTGTAGGCCCTTGGCTGCACTGGTTGAAACCGAGAAGCACTTGACTCCGTCATCTTCCCTTTCTCCGCGGCACTGGGGCCGGAGCGCACAGTCTGCTCCTACCTTGGCTCTTGCTCAGCACCCCCTTGGGTACAAAATCTTGCTATGTGGCCTGGCTTGCCACAACTGTAACACGTCTGCGGTCCCTTAGAGCGTGACCCTCCGGACGTCCAATTACTTTTCTCGCCCGACTTAAACGGGGGAGGCTTCTTCTTCCATCGGCTCCCTTTCGCCTTTCCATGGGACTGAGCCGACTTCTTCTCTTCCCCCTGCTTGGGTGTGAAACCCTTTCGGCGATGGGATCGCTCCATATCGCTCTCCAAAATTCGGGCCGCCTCCACCAATTCGTTGAAGCCTGCACGCTTCATCGATATGAGGGGTTGTCTTAGATTCTCCCTCAATCCATGGTAGAAGAGATTGTCCCTCTCTTCATCTCCGCCATGGTCGTCCCCGCATAACGACCCAATCGAGTAAATTCCTGAACATACTCATCCACTGTCTTGTCTCGCTGCACAAGATGTAGAAACTGCCTCTGGAGGGCTAACCTTGTTGATGCGGGAATGTACTTCTTCAGAAAGGCATTCCCAAACTCCTCGATGGATGGTGTGCGTCCTGGAAACTGCCGACCACTGTGGCTCACCCACCATAACTTGGCATCTCCCTCCAACATAAAGGCTGCGAACTTTGCCTTTTTCTCATCTGGCACCTCTGCCGCCCTCAGAAGCTCCTGAATTCTAGCCCACCAATCCTCTGAATCTATGGGCGTGCCGATTCCCTTGAAGGTTGGAGGGTGGAAGCCCAGAAAGTACTTCATCTGCCGGTCCCCCTGCCCGACAACCACTCTCTCGGCCTGCGGCTCCGCCTGCCTGGCCTCCTCAACCTGCACGGTCGCTGCCGTGACCGGGGTAGCAGGAGTTGCTACCTGAGCAACGGGAGCTGCTACCTGTGCTGTCGCTGCAGCCTGGGCCGCCACCATCGCTTCTGCAAGCATACGGAAGAAGTCAGCCGGTGTGACCCCCATCCCTAGCGGACCTTGCGCGATCGCACTACTTGCCGAGAGCTCTTCTCTTGGCCTCGAGGTCCCAGCCTCGTTGCTTGCACTATAAACACAAGCAAGAAAACGCAAATCAGTCTCTAATTGAAAGACTCGAACACAAGGACACTCATGGTCCCGCGATACTCTTATGTGGATAACTTCTTATACGCGACTCGACTTATACTTTCGACCGCGAAACTTCTCATTGGAACGCGAACCTCCCTCTGATACCAAATTGTAACACCTCCCCTGTAAAGACCATATAATATGGGTCCAGCCGGGGCCCCACAACATACGGACACCACAGCTTTAGTATTAAAAGATGATATGAAACTACCCAAACTCAAAACTCCAGACAAACACAGCGGAAACATAAAACTAAAAGACAGAAGTTATCCACTAACAATAGAGTATCGAAATGGCCTTAAGGCCTTACACAATATAAGTCCAAAAAATATAAAAGTGCCAAGCACTCCTAGGCTACCTCTACATGCAAGCCGGACATGATCAAACAACATCAGCAAAACAAGGAAAAGAAACTAGCCAAGCACAACAACACTTCATGAGGCTTAGGGCTTTTCGCCCGGCGCGCTAGCTCCTGCATGCGATCCTTGCCCTGTAAGGATTTGAAGTAACGTGGGTCAGCAAAGACTGACCTCTACTGTGTGACAAACACATCTCCTCCCGGCCGTCCCTAACGGACCCCGGGGTACCACTCCACCTGCAAGTTAACACTTCGTATACCAAAAGAGCATATATATTAAAGCGGTAAACATGCTTGGATGTCTCATACAGCATACATGTTCTCTATGTTTTGTACAAAGTAAAAGGGGCCTACTATGCAACATGAATGCAACCCGGGTTTCACCCAAGGCACCCTAGCTCGTATGCATCTAGCACAACATCAAACATTGGGTACTTCCGTTTCCCCATTGGCTTAAAGCCGCAAACAAAAGGGAAACACCATGTCCCCAACGGTACACAGGCCGTCACACGAAACCTTGCAATGGCCCCACCCGCACATGGGTCTTAAACCCCGGGCTTGCCCGCATATTCTGACGTCGCACGTCAGGGTTCCGTCTTACACTGACCGATTCTAAGAAGCCTTGCTGGACCCCACCCGCTCATGGCCACATTGCCCGGGCTTGCCCTCCGCTCGGCATTCTCGTCAGTCTCACACAAGGGCTAGTCTCGCTGGGACACTTTCCCCACATGACTTGCGCGTCACGGGATAGCCAGCCGACCACGGAGACCTAGTCGCACCTTTGCACAGCACAAAACAAGGTTTCCCCACCCCAATTACCATTCGCACCGTGTCTTTCCCGTGCTCCAAGGAAACCATCTACCGCACAAAGCGGAGCTAACCTCGTCCGATTCCGACTACGAGTACTCACTCAAATATAAGGGGGAAAACGCATACATACAACGGCGTATTGCCGCAACGGATTTTCTACCGAAGCTCGCTATGCAACATCATCGGGTCGGACTATCGGTCGCGACCACGGCTTCACCCACAATGCCTAATCCGCTAACGGAGCGGATCTCTAATGCAAGCATGCCGGGATGAACACGATCAACCCGGAGGTTCCTTTTGAACCAAGGCTACACGAATCCCTCTCATTTGAGAGATCCGGTGCTCAAAACACGAAAGGAAGGGGATGCTATTCATGCATCATAAATCCTAAAAACCGAGAGGAGAAGTGTCGTTACCTTCCGTCCCCTCTTCCTAGCCATGGAGAAGATTTGCTCGGTTGGAAACCACCGCAACGCTCCCACCTTCGCGGATCTAAACTCCGCTCGCGAAACGGACCTCCGAAGCTTCGCCGGCGACCGGATCTTGGCCTTCTTCCTCCTCCTTGCTCTCCCTTCTCTCTAGAATCAAGAGAGATAAAGCCCAAAGGAAAATGAGGGTTTCAAACCCTATTCCCGAGCATAATCCCTCAGGTCCAGCCCCCAGCCGTCGGATCTCAAGCCAAAGAAACGAACGGCCACGATTCAGCCTAAAAATTCACAAAACTAGGCCGAACACGGGTTGCAACACGGCCGTGTGCCTGGCCGTGTTACCCATTCGCCGTCTTGATCGATTCGAAAACCAGCACACGGCTCCTGACACGGCCTTCGACAAGGCCGTGTCTCCCTCCACACGGCCGTGTCGTGACCCGTGTCACGGCACCCGTTTTCACCATTTTCAGCCAGAGAATTACATGGCCTCTGACACGGCCTCTGACACGGCCCCTGACACGCCCGTGTCACCTGGGATACGGCCGTGTCCGGACCCGTATCATGCCCCGTGTGCAATACCTCAGAAAAGTTTCGAAACGACCCGATGCTACACGGCCTGGGACACGGCCGTGTGCCTGGCCGTGTTCCATACCCGACTATCGTCGACCTTAACATGGTCGACCAAACGGCCAGCTCGACACGGCCGACACGGCCTCCGACACGGCCATGTCGGGACCCGTGTCACCTGCTCCAAAAAAATTGTCTTGGCCAAAAGCGATCCCCGTCTCTCCTACCACATTTTGGGGTGTTACATCATTCGCCACTACGGTTAGACCGCCCTTCTTGGGCACGACATGAATGGGACTAACCCATGCACTATCAGAAATGGGATAAATAATCCCCGCATGTAATAATTTAATTATCTCAGCTTTCACGACGTCTTTCATGTTTGGGTTAAGACGCCGCTGCGGCTGAATGGTTTTGCGGCAATTATCGTTTAAGAAAATTTTGTGAGTGCAGAAAGAAGGGTTAATCCCCTTTAGGTTAGAAATTTGCCACGCAATTACGTGGCGATGTTTAAGCAAAACCTCCAATAACTCGGAGGTCTCCGAATCGCTTAAATACGAAGAAATGATTACCGGGAGTGTATCATTTTTCCCCAAAAAGGCGTATTTTAGGGATTCGGGTAATGGTTTGAGTTCTAGGATGGGCGGTTCTTCTAGTGAGGTTTTAGTGCTAATGCCTTTTGAACCAATTGGTTCAAAAGGCATGTTCGTAGGCGCGTCCTCATCGCAATAAAAATTTTCGAGCGAAAAAATATTTTCGTTTAAAAACTCGGACTCGAAAACCGGAGAAGAACAATCTCCATAAAAAGAATCTAAAGAGTAGCAGAAATCGTCGCTCGGCGACGAGTCTTCCATAGAGGAGTTAATAGAAAAAGTAACTTGGTCGTCTCCTACTCGAAGGAGAAGCTGACCATTACTTACATCAATTAACGCACGTGAGGTCGCGAGGAAAGGGCGACCAAGTATTATTGGTACGTTGGCGTCTTCCTCGATGTCCAAGATGACGAAGTCCACCGGGAAGGTGAACTTGTCTACTCGGACAAGGACATCCTCAACAACCCCGATGGGGAACCTAACCGAGCGATCCGCTAGTTGGATGCGCATATTGGTAGGAGTAGGAGTACCCAAACCTAAACGCAGGAAGAGCGAGAACGGCATCAAATTAATGCTCGCGCCTAAGTCTGCCAAGGCGTATTTTACTAATACATCGCCAAAAAGGCACGGGATGGAGAACCGTCCCGGGTCGTTTTGTTTTGAGGGCAATTTACTAGTAAGAGCCGCCGAGCAGACAGCGTTGAGAGATATATGCGAAATATCCTCGAGTTTGCGTTTATTAGAAAGTAGTTCTTTTAAAAATTTCGCATATTTAGGCATTTGCGAGATAGCCTCGCAAAAAGGAACATTAATATGAATTTGTTTAAGTAATAAAATAAATTTTTCATATTGCGCATTTACTCGCTCGTTATCTAACTTATGCGGGTAGGGCAACGCCTTGTTTAAAATAGTTTTGTCGTTAAAAATCGGTAAGGGTTGCGTAATCCAAGAAGATGGAAGAGGGGTCGGAGGTGAAATATGTACCACCTCCTTACCGCTACGAAGGGTTATAACGTTGGCGGTTTCCCTTGGATTGGGCTCCGTGTTCCCTGGCAGTGCCCCCAGGGCGCGTTCCGACATAAGTCACGCCAGCTGTCTAACCTGGAGTTCTAAATTTTTTAGCGATTCGGTGATGTTCCAGATATTGGACTCGTTGGACGCGACATAACGATTAAAATTTTACTCCACCGGGGATGGCTTCATAGGAGGGGGGGGGGGAGGAAACATTGGCGCAAAAGGAGGGGGAGGGGGACGCTGCGCGTTGTTCGGGTTGCTCTAGGAGAAATTCGGATGGTTCCTCCAACCCGGATTATAGTGGCTACTATAAGGGTTGTTTTGAAAAGAGGGACGCACCGGATTTCCCATGTAGTCCACGAATTCATCGACTACACAGACGTTGGAGGGGGGGGGGGGAGAAAATAAGGCGGAGTGGAGGAGGCAACAGACATCTCCGCCACCTGCTTAGTTAGCCTTTCCACTTGGAGGGCTAGCTGAGCAGTGACATCCACTTCAAAAATGCCCGCCTGCTTAGGGCGCGCCTGCGGGACATTCCACTGGTAGGCGTTCAACGCCATTTCCTCGAAAAGGGCCTGGGCAGCCTCGGGGGTCTTATTGTTCAGAGTGCCCCCGGCAGCCGCGTCAATCATTTGACGCGTCTGACTATTCAGTCCATTATAAAAAATTTGTACCTGCAACCACGTTGGCAGAGCGTGGTGCGGGCACCGGCGGAGAAACACCTTAAAGCGTTCCCAAGTCTCGTAAAGAGACTCGGAGTCGTTTTGGACGAACGAAGATATGTCCGCCCGCAGTCTTGCAGTTTTCGCGGGCGGAAAATACATCGTAAGGAATTTCTCTGCCAACTCCGCCCAGGACGTGATGGATCCCCGCGGGAGGGAGAGTAACCACGCCTTAGCCTTGGACTTGAGAGAGAAGGGAAAAAGGGGCAAACGAATGGCGTCATCAGTGACGCCATTAATTTTAAAAGTATCGCAAATTTCATGAAAATTAGACAACTGGTTATTGGGGTCCTCATCCGGCAGTCCGTCGAACTGCACGACATTTTGGATCATTTGAATCACACTTGACTTAATTTCAAAATTATTGGTGGCCACAGCGGGCCGAACAATACTCGACCCTGTATCATCCAAGTTGGGCCGAGCGTAGTAATAAATAGTACGCTCGGCCGATTGAGCATTATTCGGGTCGGCCATAGAAGAAGAAGAGGGTTCTCCGATAGATTCTGCGGGGTCTAAAAAGGGAATTCGACGGAGAGATCGGATACGCGCAAGAGAGCGGTCGATCTCGGGGTCAAATTCAAGATTTTTAGAACTCGAAGGTTGTCCACGGGTCATACACCCTAAAAAAATCAAAAGGGGGAAGGATTTTTTTTTTGTATAATTTTTTTTATTTGAAAATAAAGTAAAATTAATAGAGTCCCGGATTCAATATAACAATCGCGATCCCCGGCAACGGCGCCAAAAACTTGATGGTCGCGGAACAGAGACCTACTGTGGTTGGTTCGAAATGGTCAGATTCCGCGGGCCGGTTAGAAGATCGAGTTTTCTAACGAGAGGAGGCAAGTGCACCTATCGCAAGTAGTACTCGGTATTCGGGAAAATACCGAGGTCGTATTATTCTCGGGGACGCGTTGATTATATCTACTCTTCCAGGAACACTATTATCTTACTATCAGTAAGGTGGGATTTTTTAGTTTAATTAAAACGGAAAGAAAGAGAGCATAATTTTGCTAAGTTAGTTCGATGACAGGTTAACGCTCGGCATCGAATCGGATTAAGACTAAAATAATTCTCAACAATTATTAAACTTTGTTTTTAAATTAATAAAAGGCACTTGGCCGTGGGGGTTCCAAAAATATGAGCGCAATTATCTATAGGAATATTGCTCACCTAAACATTAAGACTATTCGACCGATCGTTAGACCGACGAAGGATTCCTCTTAATGCCCGCTTTACGCTAAGAACCCCGCTATTGGGTGGGGAACCCAATCCGGCAGAACTACGCTTCTCCTCTTTCGAGGGGGCGTACGCAGTTCTCTTTACCCAAGGGGGATCGGTCCATACGTGCAGCCTCTCGGCGTCGCGTATGGATAACGGAAATAGAGCCCACACATCGATTATGTGGTCCTATGCGTCGTTAACCCGGGGTAAACCTTAAGTCCTTAAATTAAAATAAAAATAAAGTTTTTTAATTATTTCAAATCATTTTATATGTCCCAATGCCCTTCGATGCCGAAGGCTAAAAGAGATTAGCCACTCATCGGTATAGGGACGGCTTTATGTTTTTAGGTGAAGCGTGAGTGTTAAACTAAGCACTGAACAATTATAAGAGAAAACACAAAAAATAGGACAATTAGATAAATTGAAGGCTAATTGATGCAGGCACTCACACACACTTCAAAACCATAAAGAAAATTAAATAAAGCAAACCCTACTCAAATGAGTAGGCGAAAATAAATGCACACACGCACACACTCTTCTTAATTGAAGAAAGCCATAAATAAAGCGGTAAATTTATCTCATACACGCACGCACTCTACTTGAAAGTAAAACACACACACGCACTCTACAAAAAAGTAAACACACACACACACACACAAAGTTTTCCTACTCAAGTGAGTAGGAAGAAAATGAAAGCAGTAAAAAGACAAGTCCCACTCAAACGAGTGGGCGGGAAATGAAAGCAGAGCGCCATTTAACTCTTAACGAGTAGGCGGAATTAAATGCATACGCACACGCGCACTCTACAGAAGTTGAAATAAAGCAATAAAACCTAACTCATACACGCACACACACTTGAAAAAATAAGAAAAAACAAAGTTGCTGAAAAATTAAAACGACTGCATTTCTACCGCTAGAATGCGGTAGAAATGCATAAAAAGTGAAAGTAAAAATTAACCGAGCGAAATTGTTTTGCAAATAAACGCAAAATGAAAGTACTCGAAAAATTAATACAACTGCATTTCTACTGCTAGATGCGGTAGAAATGCATAAAAAGATGAAATAAAAATTAAAGGGACTAAAAGTTTTACAAATAAAAAGCTAAAATGAAGTGAGCGAAAAATTATAACGACTACATTTTTATTCATAAGTTTTTATAAAACCTCCAAAAAAGTGAGAATAAAACTAAAAAGAAACGCGAAGTTTTACATTCCTGAGAGCCTAAGTTAAAGAAAATAAAAACGAACACTTTTAGGGGAGTTTTTATAAAACCTATATGAATGAAAATGATAAAGAAGAAAAAGCTAAAGCTAAAAAGTGCGGAAAATGAAAACTAAACGGACGGCACAACGGCTAGAAATGCCGATAAATCCTAAATCTAACTAAGTTATCAAAGCTATAAAAATGAAAACATAAAAAGAAACACAAAAAGATGAACGAAAAATTGCTTAAGTAGGCGCATTCAAATGGATTTTACATACTAAGAAAGAGAGAAAATTTCAAATTTTATTAAAGCAAACACCCTAATACAAACTAAGAGAGAGAGGGGGGGGGGAGAAATTCTCCTTACATAAGCATGAAATCCAAATGGGCAGCACCTCCCCTAAGCAAAGTGGTCAAAAAAGTGGACAAAATAAGCTTCCTGGAAGCTCTTATTTATAGGCAAATTTTCGGGTTGGTCACGCCCGTGACTAGGGCGTGACAGGGGGGCGTGTCGACACTATTCATGAGCTGATCGGGTGACTTGACTGGAAAGTTGACTTCGGCTGAAAATGTGGCGGTCACGCCCTAGGTCACGGGCGTGACATGTGTCAGTCACGGGCGTGACTGGGGCGTGTCGGGGAGGTCGATCTGGGCGCGATCCGGCCGCAAAGTCGCGCGCATCACGACGGGCCTGGTGGCTAAGTCACGCCCGTGTCACACCTTGACACGAGCGTGTCTTGGGGCGTGTCGAGCTTGGTTTGATCATCGCCGATCGTCGAGCTGACAACCTGTGGTCTGCGATCGTCGAGGGCGTGACACGGGCGTGTCGGTCATGTGACACGGGCGTGTCAGTCTACATTTTGACTTTTTCTGGAATTTTTTTGGAATAAAAATAAAGCTAAGTTAGAAATAATATTTACAAAAATAAGCAATTTATTGAATAAAACTAATAAAAAGACAAAAAATAAACAAAATTGACTTAAATAAAATACAAAAATATAGGTATATTTACAACTCATCAGCATGTTTGTGCTATGCATTCTAAAAAGGCCCTAATGCATGTTATGAGCGGCATACACATGAAAATGTTATGCATACCATACTACATAACATTCTCATGCAACGAAAAAGAAAACGTGCTAGTCGCAGCCAAGTGGTGAGGTTATGCATCCCATACTACATAACCCTCACATGTTGCCCCTATGGTGGATCCATATACGAACACATATTATGCATCCCATACTACATAATATGCCCCGTATACTTCATGTTATGCTATGAGTGTAGTGTTCGTGCTTTTGCCAAGACGTGCTGATGACATATCGGTGTGTGAATGACATGATGATGAACTACCAAAGCAAATAAAGGAAGGTTGCCCGACTAACTTATCAAGCAACCTCCCTCTGATACCAACAGTCACACCCCGCATTTTCTCCGAATTTAGGAATTATTAGAGTATGAGAAAACACGCGTCATGATGCCACGTCAAGTAGGGGATAACTGTAGACGCTCAGGCAAAAACATCTACTTTACTTTATGAAAGAAATTCATGAGATTAATGATTAGAAAAATCAGTTATATTTTTAGAGGCCGTATCCCTCGGCTCGGTGGATCACCTAGTCCACAATTAAAAACTATACTTATACGCTGCGAAAAAATACTTTATTCAGGTTTGACGTCCTAAAGAGTGCATAAGAGTCCCAAGAGAACCACTTATGCTATGTAAGACCCTACATTTAATTTATATTATGTATAAGAAAACGATCTTTATACGTTATTTGGAAAATAGTGATTTAGTTTTATAAGACATGCTGATCATGAGTTTTATTTATAATAATAGTTGTAGTTTAAAAATAACTAGCAACCTAGCATAAATCCTCCCCAGAGCAAGTATACTATCTCCAGAAAATGGTAGCAGCAAAAGTAATATATCTAGTACAAAGGTAAAAACTACCAGTGGGTGCCAACAACCTGACACAAACCCACTGGCACATATGTATGTCTGTAAGAAAAGGTACAGAAAAACTACCTCACAAACAAAGCAACATGATCTCCAAAGTCCAAGAGACCACTAGCAACACCACTGCAACCTAGCCACCAAACTGGCTACTGCTCAGAACCTGAGGCATTCAAAAGAAGAAAGAATACCTCAGCAAGCAAAACAAAAAGAAACTGCATGAAAGTGTGCACCAGGGAATAAATGAAAGAGGAAAACACAAAGCAAAAAAAGGTCACAACTGCCCAAGGCAAGACAGAAATAAATGCACCAGGTGCAAGGAAGTAGCATCAACCCTGCCCAGAAACTACCTCCTGCAGAGCCTACTAGGCTACCAAGAGCCCAAAGTGCTGTAATCTACCAAGGAAGAAATACCTAATACCCTAAGCTATGGGAGATGGTAGTAGGAAAACAAACAACATGGATCCGGGGTGGAGGCAAACTCAATTCCCCAACCACCATTTCCAAGTCAACAAGCTCAAGTGTCTACATGTAAAGCACTAGGGACCTTCCACCCCCTTGCCCAACCCGTACCTGGTGCAAGATAGAAGAAAAGGGTGGCCACGGCTAATTTACACAACACCTCCCCCATGAAGAGCTTCAAACCAACACTACTAACCACAACCCACGATTCGGCCATTTGGAAAGAAATGCACGGCCGACAAGGAAACTAAAAACATAAACAAAGAATTCACTCGGGAACGGAAATCGAGGTAGGGAAAAAAGTGTTGAAATGACTCAACACGACTTGGCGCTGGGTCCTCCAAACACCGCATTGAGTGAGCTTCACTCACTCAACGTGCCACGCAAAATGAAACTATCACAACAACTACTCTTACGTTACTACCTTAACGCAACACAAAACACTCATGCCCACATAACCCGCGCAACAAAGCCAACTAAATACGGGAGCAGAAGAAAAATATATACAGAGCGCACGACCAGTGGTCGTGCGCACTCATTGGCTGATGACCGTACGAAGTTAACCTGGAAAACCTGACAAAAAACTTAGCATCTGCGCACGAGTAGTGGCGCACGACCAGTGGTCGTGCGCACTGTTTGCCAGTGCTCGTGCGATAACCGAGACAGAACTTAGGAAAATAAATAAGTGGACGTGCACGAACATAGGCACACGACCAGTGGTCGTGCGCCCTAACGGTTGATGATCGTGCGCGGTTAACCTGTACCGTTTGGGATTTCCCAAACGACACAGGAACGCGCACACGACCCATGCAACTGCCGTAGCAGCAAGAAACCACCAACAACGCGCACCACTATCAAACAAACTATGCCTAATCATTCGAGATGGAAAAAAATAGGAGATAAAAACGATAGAAGCAAATAGGATTTGAACAAAACAAAACAACTTGGCAAGGGCAAGAACACCACTTGCCTCAATTTCCGGTGAAGCTTGGACGGCTTTCCCTCTCCTTCACTTGGCACTAAAAGCAGCAGCACCTAAAACATTCTCCAATGGCGGAATATCCTCAAAACTGAAATCCCAATCTCAACAAAACCCCACGAAAATCGAATATCTTACCGTAGGAATGAAGGTCTTGACGAGAGCAATCCGAATCCACTCTCGGAATCGAATTCCGTCCACAAACGCTCCGGGAATCGGCGGTGGAAGGCAAGGCTCGGCGGTTTCTCCGTTCTCTCGTACAGGGGCGGCGGTTCTGATTTGGAGAAGATGATACGGGGGGGGGGGGGGGGGTTCATTTCTAATCTAAATATATATATATATATATATATATATATATATATATATATTAATATATAATAATATAATTTAATAAAGAATTACATAAAGCACCAAAACGACGCGAAAACCGAACTACATCGGAATTTGACGAAATTCACACCGTAGCTAAATACCCACTCTACGAACACAACGGCGAAGTCAAAATTAACTTTCGACGAACAGAGCTCGAGTTATACCCTCCCGAAGTGAAAACACAAGCATCCCCCGAGAGGCCACACCGGGTCACCCAAAACGACTCGGCTTGCTAGGGAGATCTTGCCAATAGGCTACAAAATAGGGCACCTAGTTCTAAGGAGTTAAGACCACACTCCACAGATGGCACAAGCCAAGAAAACGCGTCGACGTAACGCCAAACGAGGATTAAAATAATCGCAGAAAAATCGGGGGCATTATAGGATATGCTCTGTATGTGCGCCCTGGACTTCGGTAAGAAATGGGAAGATTATCTTATCATGGTGGAATTTGCCTATAATAATAGCTACCAAGCGAGCATCAGCATGGCACCGTTTGAAGCTCTGTATGGTCGCAAGTGCCGTACACCATTAGCTTGGGCAAAAACTGGCGAATCAAAACTTTTGGGACAAAAGGCAGTCGAGGATGCTAACTCAGCAATACGCCCTATTCGAGAGAGACTACTAATAGCCCAGGATCGGCAAGCAAAGTATTACAATGCTAAGCACCGGAACGTGGAGTTCGCGGTGGGTGACTGGGTCTATTTAAAGATTAAACCCTTCAAAGGCGTATCTCGGATTCGGCGGTTGAAAAAGCTAAGTCTGCGATACCTTGGTACGTTTGAAGTGGTGGAGCGAGTTGGGGAAGCTGCATATCGGCTAGCTCTTTCATCGAAATTGGGCTAACTGCATGATGTGTTTCACATCTCGGTACTACGAAAAGCAGTCAAGGATCCAGCTCAAGTGATTGAGAATGATCGGGTGCCGGTTGAGTATGGGCTAACGATAGAGGTGAGGCCCATTCGGATCGAGGATCGAGCCGAGAAACAGTTGCGGAACAAAATGATCGGGATGGTCAAAGTTCGGTGGGACAATCGTGGCCGAGAAGAGCTAACATGGGAGCGGGAGCAGACCATGCGAGCCAAGTTTCCCGAGTTATTTTCGTAACCTGTTCGCTCGTTTGTATATGTTATAGAAACATATATGTCTCTAATTGTGTTATGTTGTTATCTCCCTGCTGTATTCAAATTTCGGTACAAAATTTTATTAAGGAAGGGAGGATTGTAACACCCCAGAAATCTCAAAAAAGCCAAAGTGGGATTCAGGTTGGCTGACACGGCCTGAGACACGGGTGTGTCTCAGGGCGTGTCAGGTGTACACGGCCTGGGACACGGGCGTGTCCTAGGGAGTGTCCCTATGCTCGACGAGTACTCGAGCCCTGATCATCGAGTGTGGAACACGGCCTGTGACACGGGCGTGTCACAGGGGCGTGTTTGGCACACGGCTAGGGACACGGGCGTGTGCCTTAGCCGTGTCCTGCTCGTGTAATTTTGGAGATCGTGTTACAGGGGTAACACGGTCGGGTACACGGCCGTGTACTGTGTGACACGGGCGTGTCAGGCTTGACACGGGCGTGTACAAGGCCCGTGTTTTGGTTTATTTTAAGTCGGTTGTGCACCGCTTCAGGAACACGGCCTGTGACACGGGCATGTCATAACCCGTGTTCGGCCCAGGAAATACAATTCAGGGCTCATCAGAGCCGTTCATTTTCTTTGACCAAGATCCAATGGTCTGGGCTCTTCCATGGGTTGATAAGGCTGGGATTGAAGAAGAGAAAGCTCATTTGAGTTTCATCTTTCTCTTTCTAAAGTTAAGAGAGAGAGGAGATCAAGGCAAGGAAGAAGAAGAGGAATCCGGCCACCGGTGGTGCTGCGGTGTTCCAAATCGCAAGCCGAGTTCGGATTTACGAAGGCAAGGCTGCTACGAAGGCTTTCATCCGTCTCAATTCTCTCCATGGCTCCGAAGCGAATTCCAAGGGTAACGATTTCCGTCTTGGACATGTGAAGTCCTACTTTCCTGCATTTGTATAGGGAAAATCCGTCCCCGCGAGTGTGCGGTGGGTTGTGGTGTCCCTTGGGGTAGATATTTGAAGTCCCCCTTGTTAGAATCCGGAATTGGAGTACGGATCTAGGCATGCTGTGTGAAGCCCATCTAGACGTGTTGGTCTGGATTGGTGATGCTTTGTTTGTATTTCGGAGAAGCCTCCGAGTATTTGATTGTTTGTTTGCAACCTGTGGCGTATACATGTACTAGAGGAAGTACAGGAATTTGTGAGAGTTGGGTTCAACTCTTATGGCAGTCGGGAAAGGTGAAGCTGTACCCGCATTAGGCCAGCCTTGCGTCTCACAATGTGAGCAACAGGATAGGCGGATCTGTACCCGCGTTATGGTTGTCTAACCTTGGGTGCTTAAGGACCTGTTAGGATCACATAGCAAGAGTCAACGGCTTGCGTGCCGATCAAGACTAGAATGCTCATTGATGGGATCCAGTGTTTCCTGTACACCCGAATGTGCCCTGAGTGCACGGAGCGTCGGGCCATCGTGCCGACGTTTGTGATATGTATTGACTGTGCGGTCATGCACGTCTTGCGTGGTTTGCTATATATATATCATATTGGAAAATGCTATGCAGGGATAGAATTCCGCTCCCCCGTGCCAGGGGCAGGGTCGTTATAATTGGTCAGCTGAATGCTGACCGTTGCCCTGTTTTCCACCGCTTGGTGGATTGGTTCTTGCAGGTGCTGGAGGTGCTGGTCCGAGTAGGACTTTAGCGGGCTGAAGCCCAAGCTGCGTTGATGCCCTCGAAGGCTTTGTTTTGTTTCTTCTTGTTCATGTGTGGCCGGCCTGCGTGCCGATGTCTGTAAACCACACCTTGTTAAGAGAAATTTGTAAGGCCTTAAGGCCAGATACTTTGGTTGTATACATTCCTATGTTTTAGTGGACAGTTCTTGTTTTGCTTGAGTTCAAGATTTCAACCGTGAAGCTTCCGCTAGAATGCTCTGTGTTAGGATGCGTTGGTTTTGATATTATTTCATAGCGTCCACCTGTTTGTGGAATATGGTGTGGGGCCCCGGCCGGACCCTCTATTATATTCTTCTTGATGGGTAGAGGTGTTACAACATATCCTCAAAGTTGTAGATCGAGCTTGTCGGTAACTGGTGGAAGCAGTCCCGGGCCTTCTCCTTCAGCGTGATTGCAAAGAGCTGACACTTGAAGGCATTCGTCATCTTCCTGATCGAAACAACATCCTCAAACCACTACACATGCTGCACAGGGTCGTCTTTCCCTGAGTAGTAGGACATGTCAGGCTCCAAGAACCCATCCGGAACCGGAGTCTAGATGATGAGCTCATTAAAAGGGATCTCACCCCTACCTGCCGAGAAGGTACGTCTCGTGGCCTTGGCTGGCTGGCGTGATCTACGCTGCCTTGCCCAGGGAAGAGCTCTTGCACAGCTACATCCCTCTCGCCGGCCTCTGCTAGCACCTCCTTCCTAGGGCGCTGCCCGGGAGCATTCTCTCCCAAGAGGGGGACCTCCTTAATTGGAGCCTGAGGCATAGCCCACTCGCTCCTTGCCGAGAAGGCCAAGTTTATGGTCTGCAAGACCTCTCGCCTGAAGTCACCCATCATCTTCCTCGTCCCCTCCTCTCCCTGTGAAGGGGAATCTCCTGAGCCTGATCCTTCATCTTCACCTCCAGCAATGGGACTTAACTCATGATTTTCTTGTATCAGCTACCATCCACGATCACCGCACCAGAACTGTTGAAGCCGAAATTCGACCTCAACAAAAGTTCGAAATCAGGGGCGTAGCCAACACCTACTTCTACCAAGCTCCGACCCCTGACTGGTAGTAAAGGATAAGAAACCGACCCAAAGCCTCAGCTAGGAGGACCCACCTCAAACCCGGAAGATCTTTGAGTGTTTCCCCTCCAAAGCCAAATGTTGGGCTTGGAGATCCTTAGAAAGCACTAGAAGATCTTAGGAAAATATGAAAGCTTCCTTTTTGAGGAGCCCTTGTGGGTCTATTTATAGCCTTTGCTGACCTAAAATTACTAAAATACCCATGGCTAGTCTGCCAATAGCCAAACTCCGTTGTTCCGAGGAGCTAAATGCAGACCCTGGGGGTATACATGTAATTTTACCTGAGGGCATCGAGGTAATTTCACCCTGGGCCCTACCCGGCGAGAACCTTCCTGCCGAGAACTGAAGGTGTTTACGCTATGCCGAGAACTCTCCCGCCTTCACCTAACGTGAGCTAAATGGATATTGAAGACTGCCACCGGTTATGCCTGCTCCCGCCCCCCCTGCGAGGCGCGAGCCTTCTCGCTCGACTCTGGGCGGGAGTAGGTCTCAGCCGAAGCCCATCCTGCTTTGGTGGGAATCGAGCTCTGCCCGACGAACTGCTTACCTAAGCGCGAGCGTTCTCGCCTACCCCTATGCGAGAGCTGTCCTGTTCTGAACCTACTCAACGAACGTCGAGCCTAGCTCAATGAGACCTTGGCTTAGCTCGACGAAAGTCGAGCTCAATCCTCATTTGGGCGAGAATAGTAATTTCACCTGGGGCTAGCCCAAACCTTTCCCTGGGTGTTTATGGGTCCCACTCAACGAATATGGGGTTGTACAGTACCACCTTCCATTTGCATAATTCGACAACAGCTGGCCGCTGACGCCATTAAAGGCATACTACATCTTTCCCGCAACGAATTTGAACTGCGTTGACTTTGTTGACTTTTACTAACTCATGCTGACGTCTGCCATCTGTGGACTTGGCCAAAATCAAGCAACTTTAGTATATGCGTTAAGTGAGTAAGCTACACTCAAAGCCAAAACACTTAAAAAAATTTTCTGTCACTAGGCGTTGAGTGAGCAACCATCACTCAATGCCAAAATAATTATAAAAATTTCTCTGCCATTAGGCGTTGAGTGAGCAACCTTCACTCAATGCTAAAACACTTAGAAAATTTTTCTATCATTAGGCGTTGAGTGATAAACCTTCATTCAACAATAAAACACTTAGAAAATTTTCCTGTCTCTAGGCATTGAGTGATTGAGCTTCACTTAACGCTATACTTCTTAACTGAAGTTCTGTCACTTGGCATTGAGTGAGTAGACTACACTCAACGCCATAACACTTAGAATTGATTTTATTCACTTGGCGTTGAGTGAGTAAGCTTCACTCAATGCATTTGGACTTAGCCAAATTTTTGTGAAATCCCAGTCTCTGAGTAATAAAGGTTCAATCAATGCTTTTTATCACATGGCGTTAAGTGAGTAAGCTTCACTCAACGCATTTGGACTTAGCCAAATTTCTATGAAATCACAGTCACCGACTGACTAAGGTTCAGTCAACGCTTTTTATCACATGGCGTTGAGTGAGTAAGCTTCACTCAACGCCTGTGGACTTAGTCAAATTTCAACACAGATTTTCTGCGGCGTTGACTGTCTAAGAAATACTCAACGATTATGGAGTATGGCGTTGAGTGAGTTGTAACACCCCTATCCGTCATATAGCATATAACAGTAGGTCCGACCGGGGCCCGACGCCATATACCACGGATAGACCGGCGAGTTATTAGATGAAACCATTCAACCAATACATACGTCCTACACAGAACATCTAGCGGAAGCAATTATTAAGTTATGAAAGAAAGAACCCAGCCACAAGCACGAATGTCCACTAACATAATCTAGTAGGAATGAACTACAAAATACACAAAAGTACTGGCCTTATGACCTTACAATAGTTCACCATATTTAAATAGTGTTTTACAAACTTCGGCTCGCAGGCCGGCCACACATGAATCAAATAAGTAAACACTCAAGGCCTTCAAGGGCCGGCTCAGCAACAAGGGCTTTGGCCCGCTATTTACCACTCTGCTCCGCAACACCCTCAAGCACAATCCACCGCAATAAGGGCAAACAAGAATAACGGTCAGCTAAAGCCGACCAAATTATAACGATTCCCTCCCAAACTCGGGGCGGCAAAGCTCCTTCCCTGCACTTGTTAGCGTAACAAACAATATAGTGAATAAACACAACATCACAGGTCCAAGCTCACACGACCACACACTCCGTGTTCTCAGGGCACTAATTTGGTGAACCCGGTCAAAACTACGGTCTCACCACCATCCCTTGGATTGATAATCTCATGAGCATTTAGTCTTTCCTACCTAAGCCTAACACTCGCACGACTATGTCAGTGGCCTGTACCTTTTTAAGGTGTCCATCACCAAACCACAAAGCCTGGGTCCGGTTCCACAAGCCCGTTGCTCACGCCGCACTATCAAACTTAAGACAAGCGAGCGGGTCAAACTTCGCCGGATCCCAAATTCGTTCATACAATCACACATCCCAGTAATGTTCAAAGCTGGCTCACAGGCTGCCAAGATTACAAAAATGCCTTTCCGCCCAGTTTTCCGGGTGCACCTTGGGGTTAATCCTGACGGATCCCTTTTGCAATCTACCACGTAGAAACCCGAAAACAACTAAAGGCACAGAGTCTTCTCCGGCTAAACATGCATAGTAAAACATCACCGATCCAGACCAACATGTCTGGGCTTCACACACCATGCCTATGTCCGTTTCTCGATTTCGGACTCTAAATGCAAACAAGGGGGACTTTACATATCTACCCCAAGGAATACTGTAAACTCGCCGCACACTCGCGGGGGCGGGTTTTCCCTATGCAAAAGAAGAAGAGCTTCACATGCTCAAGTATAGAATCGTTACCCTAGCATTCCTATATGGCGTCATGGAAATCTACATGGTTGAAAAGCATCGTAATGATCTCTCCTCCGTAGATCTGGACTCGGTTTTTTATTTGGCGCTCCGAATCTCCTCCGGCGACCGGATCTTCCCTCCTTCTTCCTCCTTGCTCTCCCTTCTCTCTAGAACTTAGAAAGCGAGTGGCCAATGAAAAGTGAGGGTTTAAACCCCCAATCACGGCCTTAACCCTAGGATGGAGAGGCCTGAACCGTTAGATCTCAAAATAAGGAAATGAACGGCCACGATTCTCCCTGAAAATAAAATTCCTGGGCCGAACACGGCTTGCGAAACGCCCGTGTACAAGTACGTGTAACTCATTCGCCGTCATTCGGGAAAATCCCGACCATTATACGGCTTGTGACACATCTTGGAAAATGCCTGTTTCCCAATTGACACGGCCGTGTCACGGGCCGTGTTCCTCAAATGACACGGGACCAAATAGGTCCCAAGCACAACACGACCATATGACATGCCCGTGGCACAAGCCGTGTGCTAGACACGCCCTGGGACATGCCCTGGGACACGCCTGTGTCCCATGCCGTATAACTCCCTCAGCACAAACCAGCAAACTTCCCGATCCGGACACGGCCACTAACTCGCCCGTGTGTCAGGCCGTGTGCCCTCACTCAATGCTCGTTGAGTGAAAATCGTTGAGTGCTCGGCGAGGCGTCGAACATGTGCCTGACACGGCCCTGGGACATGCCCGTGTCCCAGTCCGTGTGACCTTTAACAAGGCCCAAACACGCCTAAAAATGTTGCCCATTGCTCTTTTGATTTTCAGGGCGTTACAACTCTCCCCCTCTTAAAAGAATTTCGTCCACGAAATTATCAAAGGAAAATATACAGAAAACCAAAAGCCGTACCTTAGTGGAATAACTCTGGGTACTCCTCAAGCATGGTCTGCTCCCGTTACCATGAGAGCTCCTCCTGACCACAATTGTCCCAACGGACTTTGACCATCCGGATCTCCTTATTACGAAGTTGCTTGACTTCAGAGTCCTCAATACGAATGAGTTTGACCCTTGCCATTAACCCTTCGTCCACCGGTACTTGCTCAACTGTGATCACCTGGGAAGGCTCTTGCACTGCCTTCCGCAACACTAATATGTGGAATACGTCGTGTAGACCATTCAACTTCACAGATAGCCTTAGATGATAAGCCGCTTCACCGATCCGCTCCAGAATCTCAAATGATCCAATGTATCTCGGGCTCAACTTCTTCAAGCGATGTAACCATGAAACACCCTTCAACGGCTTTATCTTCAAATATACCCAATTGTCAACCTTGAACTCGACGTTCCGATGCTTGGCAATGTAATATTTAGCTTGTCTATCCTGAGTGATCGGCATACGCTCTCGAATGGTTCGTACCAATGAAGTGGCGCTTTCTACCTCTTGCTTTTTGTACAACCTCGCCTCACCCGTTCCCAACCACGACAATGGCGTGCGACATTTTCTACTATATAGGGCCTCGAAGGGCGCCATTTGTACTCCCGCCTGGTAGCTGTTGTTGTATGCAAACTCCACCAAATACAGATGATCTTCCCACTGCTTTTTAAAGTCCAGGACGCACATGCGAAGCATGTCCTTCATCATCCTACTGACCCTCTCAGTCTGCCCATCCGTCTGTGGAAGAAAGGCTGTGCTGAACTTAAACTTAGTTCCCAGTATTTACTGCACCAACCTCCAGTCATTGGACGTAAAACCCCCATCTCTATCGCTTAGGATGTTGCGGGGAACACCGTGTAGTCTAACAATGTTATCCACGTAAAGCTTTGCCAGTTTCTCCACCTAATCGTCCTTCCTATATAGAATGAAGTGTGACACTTTTGTCAACCGATCTACGATCACCCAGATGGCGTCATTTCCCTTCTGCGACCTTTGAAAACCATGCACAAAGTCCATCGAAATGTTGTCAAACTTCCACTCTGGAATAGGCAAAGACTTCAAGAAACCCCCTGGCTTTTGGCACTCTGCCTTCACTAAGGCGCAAGTCTGACACTTTGCCACATACAGTGCCACATCCTTCTTGAGTCCTGGCCACCAGAACAACTTATTCAGATCTCGATACATCTTTGTGCTCCCTGGGTGAATTGAGTACTTAGTATGAAGAGCCTCGTACATCAACTCCACCCGTAAATTACCGACATTTGGGATGCACAAACGACTATTCTTCCTTAGCAGTCCATCTTCAACTATAAATTGGGAATTTAACCCATCTGAAGCTGCATCCATGATTTCCTTCATGTTGCTATCCAAATCCATATCTTGCTGAATCCGATCAACCAGATCATACTTAACTTCCATCCAGTTCAATAATGCTTCGGCGCTAGTTTTCTAATCAACACAAGAGATATCTAATGCCTCCAACTCCCGAATCAACCGCTCATCATGAACCGACAACCAGTTGGCTTTGGCGGGTGCCCTGGGACTCAACGCATCCACAACTGCATTGCCTTTCCCTGGCACATAATGAATTTTGAATGTATAGTCCCCCAAGAACTCCATCCAGCTCCGCTGCCTCATATTCAAATCCTTCTGATCCAACAGGTATTTTAGGCTCTTGTGGTCGGTATAAATATCGACCTTTACGCCGTACTAATAGTGCCTCCGCAGCTTTAGCGCAAAAATCACGGCCTCTAACTCCAAGTCGTTGACCGGATAATTCCTCTCATGCACTTTCAGCTGACGCGAGCCATACACAATAACACTTCCATGCTGCAGCAACACACAACCCAAACCACTGCCCAAAGGATCTTTGTAGATCTCAAAGCCTACGGTTCCACTCAGCAAACTTAGCACTGGCACCGTGGTCAACCGACTCTTTAACTCTTCAAAAGCTTGTGTGCACTCGCGCATCCAAACAAACTTCTGATCTTTCCTTGTCAACATCGTGAGAGGCGACACTATCCGCGAGAAGTTCTCTATGAAAGGCCTGTAATAGCCGGGAAGCCCCAGAAAACTCCGGACTTCCGCTACTATAGACAACATAGGCCACTCCCGTATCGCAACTATCTTCGCCGGATCCACCACAATCCCTTCTCCACTGACTATCTGACAAAGCAACTCCACTGAGGATAACAAAAACTCGAATTTGGATAACTTTGCGTATAGTTCGTTCCTCCTCAGCATCTCCAAAACCAAATGCAGATTCTTGAAGTGATCTTCTTCGCACTGCGAGTACACAAATATGTCGTCAAAAAAGACGATCACAAAATGGTCTAAGTACTCCCTGAAAGTTCTGTTCATCAGATCCATGAACACGGATGGCACATTATTCAGCCCGAACGGCATGACCGTAAACTCGAAATGCCCATACCTAGTGCTGAATGCTGTCTTTGGGATATCGCTTTACCTTATCCTCAGCAGATAGTAACCGGACTTAAGATCAAATTTTGAGTACACCGATGACCCGACTAACTGATCAAAATGATCATCAATCCTTGGGATCGGGTACTTGTTCTTTTCCGTTAACTTGTTCAGCTCTCTTTAGTCGATACAGAGCCGCAATCTTCCGTCCTTCTTCTTAACGAAAAGGACCGGTGCGCTCCAAGGCGACAAACTTGGACGCACATAGCCCTGCTCCGACAACTCATCTAGTTGAAACCTTTAGCTCCGCCATCTCCTTAGGCGCCAACCTATAAGGAGAGCATGACACAGGTTTGGCACGTGGCACTAACTCAATTATGAAATCGATCTCCCTCTGAGGTGGGGCTCCGAGAAGATTTTCTGGGAACACGTCAGGGTACTCGCACACTACTGGGATACTACCCAAAGTGGGTTTAGGCTTTACAGCCTCCACTAACGTGAAGAACAGCTCTGCACCAGCACGGACTGCCTTGACCACCTAAAGAGCAAACATTAAAGTCTTACTCGACCCCTTCAATCCCGCAAACATTGTCTCCCGCCCAACACCCAGCTTGACTTTCTTATGGTTGCAATCTATGTATGCCTTCTGCTCCGAAAGCCAGTCCAAACCGAAAATGACGTCGAACTCTACTAGCGATAGTAACGACGCTAGTAAGTCGAAATCCCGATTTATAATACGAATCTTTACGGCACATACTCTGTCCGCATGCATAGAACACCCATTCGGCAGCAACACGTCCAATTTGTCCTTCGCCATCGAAGAAGGGACTCCGATGCGTGATATGAAACCTTCAGAAAAAAAGGAGTGCAAGCTCCCGTATCGAATAGTGCCCTTGCCGGACTATCGCAAATCAGAACAAAGCCTATACAAACAGTAATAAGCTAACAAGCACTAGGTAACAGTATTTAAATCTAACTTGCTATAAATTTAAACCGTACCTGTCACCACATCCGCTTGTTTGATGGCCTCCTGTTGGCCCAGATTGTAGACTCTTGGGTGATTCGGAGCATAATGGGATGCGATTGACTCCACCGCCTTGCCCTTTTACTCGTAAGTTGCTACCTGCTTCCTCTCGGACTTTGCACGTCCACTCCAATAGTCATGGGCAAAATGCCCCGTCTTACCATAAGTAAAGCCAGCGCCCAGAGTTCGGTTAGTTGCCCCCAAAGAACCTAAGGAAGGGGCTGGACCTGAAGTCCTAGCCTTCTTATTCCACCTACGGAAACCAAACTTTGAAGTCGGCACCTTGAACTTTGACTTCTTAGCACCATAGTCTCCAACTGCTCCTAACATAGCTTTCTTTGTCGTCTAAGCACCCTCCTGACAATCTCGGGAAAAGTGCCCTTTCTTGCAACAAGTATGACAAGTGTAAGTAGCTTTGCGAGTAGATACTTTAGCCTTCTTTCTCAGCGTGCTGCGGTAGGCAGCCCTTATATGATCTGCAGGGTTCAATACCCTACTCACTGGTATCTGGTGAGTTTTCCCCAACTCTACTTCCAAAGATCTGACCGACTCCACCAAGGCTCGGAATCCCAATAACTTTGGTCCTAGCAGTAGGATTCGCAACTTGCTATGCAAACCATTGTAAAATCTATCGACTATAGATTGCTCACTTTCTAACTCAAAGCCTGGGTAGCGCCTTATCATAAGGAATGCCTGCAAATATTCGCCAACTGAGTGCGCTCCCTGCACTAAAAGCATGTTCACATGCTGCCCCAATTGTCCTCTAAATGCCATTTGCTCCATTACACCACCCGGTGTCGAGGCCACCTCAGGGACAAAGGGTTGCACATTCCTTCCATATTGTACATTGGTCACCGCGAACACTGCTTCAACAACCCTTCTTATGGTTTCAATAGAAGGAGGGGTCTCAAGCACGTCGCTGGGTGCAATACTTTTCTCAGAAAGCATGCGTTTAGACTGCCACGCATCACTCTCGGACACCTATAGTCATATAAACACCAATAAGTGACCAAACAAAATTGCAAAAAGCAATTATAGGAACACGTAGGTTCCTCAAACATGTGTATTTTCATTCCTAAGTGGACATTTATGGCTTCTTTTCATGTTATAATGATGACACACACATGTTCTCACCACCCCTTAAAGTGAATTCGTCCACGAATTCATTTAAGCCTGACCAAAACCGGTAGTCTGATACCAAATTGTAACACCCCTATCTGTCACATAGCATATAGCAGTAGGTCCGGTCGGGGCCCGACGCCATATACCACGAACAGACCGACGAGTTACTAGATGAAACCATTCAACCAATACACACGTCCTACACATATCATCTTGCAAAAGCAATTATTAAGTTGTGAAAGCAAGAACCCAGCCACAAGCACGAATGTCCACTAACATTATCCAGTAGGAATGAACTACAAAATACACAAAAGTACTGGCCTTATGGCCTTACAATAGTTCACCATATTTAAATAGTGTTTTACAAACTTTGGCTCGCAGGCCGACCACACATGAATCAAATAAGTAAACACTCAAGGCCTTCAAGGGCCGGCTCAGAAACAAGGGCTTTGGCCCGCTATTTACCACTCGACTCCGCAGCACTTGCAAGCACAATTCACCGCAACGGTGGCAAATAAGAATAATGGTCAGCTAAAGCCGACAAATTATAACGATTCCGCCCCCAAACGCGGGGCGGAAAAGCTCCTTCCTTGCACTTGTTAGCGTAACAAGCAATATAGTGAATAAACACAACATCATAGGTGCAGGCTTACATAGCCACACACCCCGTGCTCTCAAGGCACTAATTCGGTGAATCTGGTCAAAACCGCGGTCTCACCACCATCCCTTGGACGGAAAATCTTGTGAGCATTTTGTCTTTCCGACCTAAGTTAAGACTCGCACGACTATGCTAGTGGCCAGTCCCTTTTTCAGGTATCCGTCACCAAACCACATAGCCCGGGTTCGGTTCCACAAGCCCGTTGCTCACGCCGTACTGTCAAACTTAAGACAAGTGCATGGGCCAAACTTCTCCGGATTCCAAATTCGTTTATACAATCACATAACCCAGTTATGTTCGAAGCTGGCTCCCAGGCCGCCAAGATGGCAGAAATGCGTTTCCGCCCAGTTTTCTGGGTACGCCTTTGGGTTAATCCTAGAGGATCCATGTTGTAATCTACCACGTAGAAACTCGAAAACATCCAAAGGCACAAAGTCTTATCCGACTAAACATGCATAGTAAAACTTCACCGATCCAGACCAACATATCTGGTTAGGATTCACACACCATGCCTATGTCCGTTTCTTGATTTCGGACTCTAAATGCAAACAAGCGGGACTTTACATATCTACCCCAAGGAACACTGCAAACAGGCCGCACACTCGCGGGAGCGGATTTTCCATATGCAAAATAAGAAGAGCTTCACATGCTCAAGTAGAGAATCATTACCCTAGCATTCCTCTTCGGCGCCATGGAAATCTACACGGATGAAATGCACCGCGATGATCTCGCCTCCATAGATCTGGACTCGGTTTGCGATTTGGTGCTCCGAATCTCCTCTGGCGACCGGATCTTCCCTCCTTCTTCCTCCTTGCTCTCCCTTCTCTCTAGAACTTAGAAAGAGTGTGGCCAATGAAAAGTGAGGGTTTAAACCACCAATCCCGATCTTAACCCTAGGATGGAGAGGCCTGAACCGTTAGATCCCAAAATAAGGAAACGAACGGCCACGATTCACCCTTAAAATAAACTTCCTAGGCCAAACATGGCTTGCGACACGTCAGTGTCCAAGGCTTTGCAACTCATTTGCCGTCATTTGGGAAAATCTCGACCATGACACGGCCTGTGACACGGCTTGGAACATGCCCGCTTCCCAAGTGACACGCTCGTGTCACAGGGCGTATGCCTCAAACGACACAGGACCAAACACGTCCCGAGCACGACACGGCCATGCGACATGCCCGTGTCACATGTCGTGTGCTAGAAATGCCCTGGGACATGCCCATGTCCCAGGCTGTGTAACTCAATCAGAACAAACCAGCAAACTTCCCGAGCTGAACACTGCCACTGACACGCCCGTGTGTCAGGCCGAGTGCCCTCACTAAATGCTCGTTGAGTGAAAATCTTTGAGTGCTCGACGAGGCATCGAACACGCGCGTGACACGGCCGTGTGACCTTTACCAAGGCCCAAACACACCTAAAAACATTGCCCATTGCTCTTTTGTGTTTTGGGGCATTACATGAGTAGACTTAACTCAACACTTGTGGACTTAGCCACTTTTTTGTTATTTCTTTTTAGGCTTTGACTGTCTTAACATGTCACACAGTTTTTGTTGTATGGCATTGAGTGAGTATACTTCACTCAACGCCTGTGGATTTGGCTACATTTTCAGCTTGCCAATTATTAGGCTGACTATACTCAACGTTTTTTACTTACCTGGTGTTGACTGAATAGACTTCACTCAACGCTTATTCACTTTGTATTATTTTCTTGTCCAGCTTCTTTCTTAAGGCAGCTGGCGTTGAGTGAGCTTGCTCCACTCAATGCCTGTGGACTTAATGAAATTTCTGTCTGACCACCAGCGTGCATGGTGTCCACCTATCCAATCAGTGTAATAGGGACTGGCCTGCATGCATAAACTCAAACACACATCAAATATAACTAGTGTGTGTCATTGAAACTTCTTACAAATCCGGGCCATTTGGATCAAAGGACCCAAGAGGCGCTGAGTGCACTCGCCACATTCAATGCCAAAGAACACAAGGCACTGAGTGCACTCTCCACACTTAATTCCAAGGAACATAAGGCGTCGACAGAGCAAGCTCCACTCAGTGGGGGAAATGAGATCAGCTCACCACCTAACTGGGCAGACTTGACCTGGCCCTCGAAGCTTGCCTCTCTCATTAGGCGAGCGCGAGCCTGGGCTCCTATGGCTCGCCTGCTCCTCGCGTGGAGGCGGTCTGACTCTTATAGGCAAGCTAGCTCGTACAAGAGCCGGATGGCCTCTTAGGCAAGCACGGGCTAGCTGCGTTGGCTCGCGTAGCATGCCTGGCCCGCCTTGTGAAAGCGAGCCCACTGCCCTGGCTCGCCCGCCCTCCTGGAGGTCCCACTCTCTAACACATGGTTGTACATCATAACACTCATCCAGATTGGGACCATTAATTACAAAACAGTCAAATTAGGGATCTTGAGGAAAAGCTCCAAAGGGAGAGAAGGATTGTGGCTAGTTTCTCTAAGCCTAAGTTAGTGTTACCCTTGATAGACTCCTCTCAAAAGGGAAAGAAGTGGTTGGGATTCAAAGGAAACTCTAGAGTTGCCCATCCCAAAGGGAAAGGCAAGGCTCCAGTTCAGCCCCTGACATCTAAGCCTCTCATCCCTTTTAAGAAGGTGATGTTACCTTAAAATAGTATGACCAAGAAAGCATCTATGGTCACTAGATGAATGGTAGATCCACAAGGGTGGAAAAATGATGGCGACGTTGATAGATGGAGACATTGCTAATGCAACCGTTGATCGTCGACATATAGAGTTCGTGGATTGGGACGATCGATGACGCAAGCTCGAAGATGAAATTCTACCACGACATTTCTTCGCCAACGCCGCCACCGCTACATGTTTTGCTCGACGTCTGCCACCGCCATTAAATAAAATATATAATTATAAATTAAATAATTATAATTATATATTTTATCAATTTTTATTTTAAGCAATTTTATTTCTTGTATTTAATTAATGTAGTTATTTTCATGTATGATGGGTGCTTATAACCATCTAGTATTTTATTTCATGCAAGTACTATTTTATTTCTCTTATGATGGTTTCATATAACCATCACAGGTTTATTTTATTTTCAAGGGTGGAGATTTAGTGGTGTAGGCTATATATAGCCATGTTATGATGAGTATTGTAAAGAATTGTTGAAATAAGAAAACCCTAATCTTGCTTGAGATTTCCCTCATCTTTTCCTCTCCTCCTATCAAAATTTTGGCTACCCTCTTTGCTCTCCCTCTTGGACGTCGACCACTCTTATCGCCCTCTCTATATTCGGCCTCCTCTCCACCACCTCCTCCCTCTCCTTTTCATCTCTAAGGAAAACCCAACCCATTCATCAACACAAACCCGACCACCCCTTCCCCCTCCTCTTCTATATTTTCGACCTCCTTCATCACCACCACCCGAGCAGTCCTCCCATTATTCCTCACCAAACTTACCACCTCTCCCCATCCAATAAATCGAGCAACCCTTCTCCTTCCACCCAAACTCGACCCCCTCATCTCCCCTTAGGGTTAGGCCAAACCCCTAGCCACCAACTCTTCACCACCTTGATAATATTAACCCCACCACCTTTTCTCTCTCCTCCAAAAAATAATTTTGGCTTTCAAGGTTCCCTCTCCTCGGGTTATGCAAAAGGAAGAATGGCTCGCGTCTTCATCGTCCGGTGCGGATCTGTGGGTTTGCGTGGAAATAGAATATCAACCACCGTCATGAGCACTTCCTCCACTCAATATCATGGACGGACTTCTTGGGATTTGGGTAATGATTTCTAAACTAATTCTTTGTGTGTTTCTTCGAAATCATTGTGAGAATTGGTGGAATAGAAGGCTAGTTCATTGTCCTGATTTATATTGAGATCATGCTAATTTAAATCTAAATTTTAAGCATTAATTGTCCGAATATTTTTCGTATAAATTAGAGCGGGTAGATCTCATGAACACTAGAAGAAATCGGGTTCATCGCCTTTGATTTCCTCTTGAGTTCAAGTGATTTGGTATTCCCTCATATTAATTAATGTTTGGGATTGATTAAGACTTTATTTTAAATTGCAATTTTAGTCTGGATCTTCTCTTATTGGAATTGTGAATGTTTGTGTATAATTTTATTTTGAATTGCTAATTGTCTGAATCGGGTAGGTCCTATTCGCTTGAGCGAACCTTGGCCTTTAGCCCTTGTTCAATTTATAAAAGGGGTAATGTCCCTTTGCATTGTTTAATGTTGAAAAATGTGCCATTAATTGCTTGAGTAATTGATAGTGTTAATTAGAGAAACCGTTCGCTACGTATTTATTTTAATTACTGAACCTAAGAATGCGTAGTTTAATCCGTCAAAACCATGGGCCTGAATCAACAAAAGTGTTCACAGCTATGGTGGAAGATATAGCAAGGGGATTAGTGCCTTTAAGGCTCCTTATGAAGAAATTCAAATGGCCCATCATGGATCATTTGTATTTGGTGCACCAGCCCCTACTCTCAAGAATAAGGCAGTGGTATTTTCTCAGGATCTCCCAGCGCACACTCAGACCAAGGGCAAGTTTATCAGCAAGCCAGACTTGGGCATTTCTGAGAACATCAATAGTATGTCTTCTGCAAAGAAGACCACTATTTGTAGATATCAAGAAAAACCAAGTTCTTATACTGGCAGACTCACCTTCAGTAAGATTAAGGCTAAGAGAAATAAGAAGAAGGCCGCTGTTCTTCCTTCTATGTAGTCAACAACTTACCAAACTGCCAGACCAGCTTAGAAAAGAAGATACAACATCCATGAGTGCTGCTGCTGTGGCAAAGTGGGGGCATTTGTCCTTAGATTGCTGGCACAATCCTACTATGCCCAGAGCTAGAGGTAGTCTTCCTATCAAAAAATCTGCAGGAAGACAAGTTCATTTTCAGGGTAATTAGAACCTAGGACCCAATAAATATTGGGGTCCTAAGGTAAATTGAATTATGTTTTGCAGGTTAGTCCAAGTGCCCATACACATATATGGTACTTGGATAATGGATGTTCCGGGCACATGACTGGAATAAGGAGCAACCTGAAGGAGTAAACTCCAGTGAAGGATGGACCCAAAGTAATCTTTGGTGGTTCAGATAGAGGAGTTACCAGAGGCTATGGTAAGATCACCAATGACATAGTCACCATCTCAAAATTGTCTTTTGTTAAAGGGTTGCAGCACAACCTGATGAGCATAAGTCAACTCTTTGATCTTAGTTATGTCATTGTATTCCACAAGGATAAGTGTAAAATTAAGAGGTTAAGTGACCAAGGGGTCATCTTGACAGGCATTAGGAGTTGAAATGTGTATTGTCTAAAATTTCTTTGTTTAGGAAAAGACTCCCCTATATGCCTAGTTGCAAATGAGAAAGTCTCATACTATGTCCAATTGCACAAGAGGCTAGCTCATTTGAACTATAAGATCATTAGTATGCTCATTAATGAAGAGCTAGTTAGGAATGGTCCTAAGATGAAATGCACCAAGGAAGGTATTTGCTCTGCATGCCAAAAGGGCAAGCAGACCAAAGCTTCCTTCAAAAGCATTGGGACCAAAGAGTCTGTGAGGTGTTTATACCTCCAGCATATGAACTTTTTTGGTCCTATGCCAGTTTATAGTCTAGGTAGGAAAGTATACACCCTTGTGGTTGTTGATGACTTCTCTAAGTTTGCTTGGGTTTTCTTTCTTAAGAAAAGTCTGAAACTCTTGATTTCTTCAAGAATTTTATCAAGAAGATTTAGAATAAGTTAGATAATACTATGGTCAAAATCAGAAGTGATCATGAGACTGAATTTCAGTCTGAAAGCATGACAAGGTTTTGTGAAGAATAAGGGATTCATCAAGAATTTTCTTCTCCAAGAACACCCCAGCAAAATGGGATTGCTGAGAGGAAGAATAGAACACTCATAGAGGCTGGTAGGACCTTGCTAAGTGACACATCTCTCCAAGGATATTTTTATACTAAGGCAGTAAATACTGCATGTCATATCATAAATAGAGCTTCTATCACCAAGAGCCACAAGAAGACTCCCTATGAGATTATGAAGGGCAGAAAACCAAATCTGGACTATATCAAGATCTTTGGTAGCAAATGCTATATGATAAATAATGGGAAGTCCTATGTGACCAAGTTTCCTGCCAAGTCCTATGATGGGTTTTTTGTTGGGTACAATAATCAGAGTAAGGAATATAGGATTTACAACTTGAAAAGTCAAGTTGTAAAAGAGTCTGTTAATGTAGTATTTGATGACTCAACTATGATTAACAGTAAGCTACCTAGCTCTTCATCAAGACCTGCAGCTATATAGCTGATGATGGACAAGCTAACAATCAAGGAAGCTACTCTAAATGCCCAAGATAAAGATGAAGGAGTATGCATTCCAGAAGAAGGGAAAAGCTCACATGATGTGGATGAAGATCAGCAAGATGCATCCACTAAACCTCAAGATGCTGAAGGAAGATTGCCTCCAACTATCGGGCATCTAAGGGCTACAATATGAATCTCTCAAAATCTCACATCAGTCACTAATGGCTGTGATTGTACCGTCACTTCAAGCTCTGTTGCCCTAGCCTGGATGTCCTCCTGCATAATCTGTTGCTGATCTATCTACGGGGTTTCCTCCTAAAAAGGAAGACTTAGCAATCGTTAGTCAAAAGACTAAGTGGCTATCACATCCACTCCCCCGACAAATCTTAGGAACCAGGCAGAGAGAGGATAAGGGTACAGTATATATATAAACAGTAGTACAAATAGGTGGAATAAGATTAATCATTATCAGTGTATATCAAGGTAAATACAACAAATGTGTAAATCAACCTACTCTAGCAGTTCTACAATCAACAACAGTATATAAATATGAATCTACAACAGGAAGTAACTTAACTTATATGAATTCCCATACAGATATATAAGTTAAGGATCGGCTCAACAGTAAAGTAAATCATTGTATAAGAGTTCCCAAATAAATTTATATGATAAAGGTCTTGTGTATGTAATGTAATGTAATGATATGAATGCAATGCAATGGCTCACCCATGCTCACACACATGCAACTGCTATGTCGACACAGACTTGTAGTTCCAACTTTTCAAGCGGGTAGCTAACCTCTCAGGTGTCATCTGTCATGGCCAAACGGTGACAGTAGAGCGGGCATCTCCACTACTAGGCTAGCATCCACACTACCTGGCAAAGGCCTCCGTACGCCTCCACGCTAAGAACACAACAGCGGATCTCACATGAGTACTATAGCTCAGAAGGAGCCTCAGGTAGATGTACACCGAGGACCAAGTCCAACTGGCCTATATTGTGGTATAGAAGGATCATATGGGAGCGTATCACCAAAGGACCAAGCCCAATCATCCACTAGCACGGAGAGTGCCTCAGGAAGTAAACACCGAGGACCAAGGCCCAACCGTGCATGTCTATCTGTCAACTCCCATCGGTATGACGACTACCGAGCCCGTAGACCTACCACACTATCCTTAACCTAGGATTATGACACCGCGTGTCAACTCACAACACATGCAATTTCACATATAAGGGCTCCATAATGAGTCCCTTATAATTATTCATATCCCGTGCTCAATAGCACGCAAGGGTTCCACACCGAGTTTCTTATCGACACATCGTTCTAGTGCGGTAAGCACACACGCACTTCAAACCCTTCTACATTTCCATACCACACAAGGGTAAACTATTTACACAGGTGGCAAGCCACCTTACACAACATACCGATCTCAAACTACCGCCCGAAGGGAGGGATGACTCTAAGTAGTGGACAACTTTACACATTCCCTTATTTATCACATCTCATTACCATGTATTAACCTCTTTCAAAACTTGTTCCTTTTCCCTAATTATAATCGTGCACAGTCATGTTTTACAAACCAATTGTTTATCGAACTCCTCCAAACAGTTTACTCAACCACGCCTCACCAATCCATTTGTTTATAAAAGGATCTATCGATGAATCCCATCAATCATTTGTTTATCATGATTACATATAGACTGATTACACTTAACCTTCAACATCAAAGTGATACAATCTTTTACCAACTTAAGACCCGGATATATACTAACCCGTAGTCAATATGTATTAAAGACGTGACTGTACAACAACTTCTGTCAGGGATTCCCGAAGCTACAGGAACCCTATGATAATGTATAACCATCCGTTGGAAAGGTCTTTCTGAGGGCCACAACTTCCGTATTTAGCCCAAGACCCAAATCCGGCTGTAACACACTCAAAAATGGCCTCGAAGTTTGCTGCGCACATAAAATAGATTTTTGCACGCATCTTAAAGCAAAACAAACGAAATCGGTTCGTCTTATTCCTCCAGTTATTTATTCAAAATAATGTAAAACACATCATCCTACCTTATTCACCCAAAATAGACCATTCCTTTTAACGAAACCATGTCCATCTTCTTCACTCAAAGAGAGGAGAGTTTGAAGACATCAATCTCTAAGACAAGGTCCTAGCATGGTCTCTTCCTAGGATATCTTCATCTCTCACAAGTTCAACTCTTTTGAGTCGACATCTCTCCTATATTATAACTAAAGATCTAGCACCAAGGGAGAGGGTAGGAAGCTCACGTCGTCTCCGGCGTTTCCACTGTTTCCGGTCATGGATCTCGTCACTCTTCTTTGTGGCATGGCTCTCTTTGTTGGCGATGTTCTTTACGAAAAATAAGAGCTCTTCATCCAAGAACTCCAACTCCGGTGATCTACTTTTCTCCGACGGTTTCGCACAGGTAACGGCTCGACAAAATGATGGCTAGGGTTGAAGGTATTCCTTTTTATAATGCGTATTCTGGTTAAGCCATTTCGCCACGTGTCATCACCTGAGTGGACCGCCCATTATTGCATACATTAAGTCTTATTGAAAAGAACCGGTTCAAGGAAGTAATTTCGCACGGATCACGAAATACGGTTCAACCCGTCTACACAGGACTGTTGATTCCTCCTGGTCCGAAAATTCACCAAGTTAAATTCGGCGAGTATCCTCTAGAATAGTCGATGAATCGGCGAGTAACCTCTTCAATGTTCGACGAATCGACAAATGGATGCGTGTATTCTCGATGGAATTCTTAATTGTCTCGCCGAATTATTCTCCAACATATTCGACGAATTCGTCGGATATCATTAGCGATATCCGACGAATTTCACTTAACCGCTTCTCAAATTCTGGCGTCGAGTATAACCTGGCGATACTTTATGAATGGTAACCATACCCGATGAATTAGACTTGGCTAACATCCCAAACATACTCAATGAATTTGTCAGACATCCCTGGCGATATCCGACGAATTTCCCTTGGTCGATTTATCCTAAGCCCATTCCCTCATTATTTGTTGAGTATCACTCAACCCTAACCCTTCGGCCAATGCACCCCGAGCCTGAGTCAAGTCTCTTGACTCAGAATGCGTGCGAGGGGCCTAGCGGGAAAGGGGTCGTTACAAATCCAATAAACAAAATAAAAGATTTTGTCCCCAAAATCAGGCTAAGGTTATGGGGAAGTAAATCATGATAAGAAAATACGCTTTTAAACCTTACCTGGGGAAACAACTCCGGGTAGCGCTTTCGTATCAGGTCCAACGACTCCATAGTATACTCCTCCTTCCCATGAATAGACCACATGACATTTACCAACGGGACACTTTTCTATAGCAAGCTACTTGTTTCAGTGTCAACTATTCGCAATGGCTCTAGTCGGACGGATCTATCAGTTGCTACTGGTCCATCTGTGGTGAGGACAAGTTGATCGGGCCATAAAGTGCCTACCGAAGTGACGACACATGGAATACTTCATGTAAATTCTTTAGCTCTGGTGGTAGCTCTAACCGATAGGCCAATGGGCCAACCCTTTCCAATATAGCATAAGGCCCAACGTATCTTGGGCTGAGCTTCTTCATACAACGCACCCGTGACACTTCATGCATCGGCCGGATCTTCAGGAACACCTTTCACCCACCAGAAATTCCACCATCTGGTGATTTGCATTATAATACATAGCCTACCGACTTTGAGCTTCAATCATGTGGTCCTGTATTACTCTAACAACAACATCTGTATTGTCAATATACTCAATTCCCAAAACCTTCGGGTCTTCATCCTGTATCCATAACAAGGGAGTTCTACACCTTCTTCCATAAAGGGCTTCATGGGGTGTCATCCTGATACTAGCCTAATGACTGTTATTGTATGAAAATTCTACCAAGGGTAGGAGTCTTTCCCACGACTCTCCTTTATCTAGCACACACAATCTTAATAGATATTCTAAGGTTCTGATGGTCCTCTCAGACTGCCCATCTGTCTGAGGATGAAAGGCCATGCTGAATGTAAGCCGTGAGCACAAATATATCTGTACTACCTTCCACTCTATGGAGGTGAAACGACCATCCCCATCAAAAATATTGTCTTTGTCACACTATGGTACCGTACAAACTGCTCCACAAAGTGGCACACTAAAACATCCACTTGTGCCTCCTTCTTCATAGGGATAAACCTGGCTACCTTCATCAGGCGATCCACGATTACCCAAACTGAATCATTCCGAGAGCATGAGCGAGGCAATCCCTGAGTGAAGTCCATGGAGATATCCTCGAACTTCCACTCGGGGATGGGCAATTACTATAATAATCCTTCGGGGCTCTTGTACTCCACCTTCACATTCTGACAAGCCTTACATTGTGTACAAAAATATTTGACAACTTTCTTCATTCTTGGCCAAAACATGGTCTTCTGCAAGTCGCTATACATCTTAGAAATCCCGGGATGCACCGAATACTTCAAACAATCTGCCTCTCTCAATATGTTTTCCAAGATTTCCATGCCCTTGGGAATGTAGAGTCGGCCACAAAAATGCACAAGGCCGTCCTTTAGTGTGTGCTATTCAGTAGTTCCATCTTTAATTGACTTCATTACAAGGGATAGAGAAGCATCCTTCCCTTGCTCTGCATGAATACGATCTCGGATGTCACATACTATACTCATAGTAAATAGATATTCAGTATACTCCTCAGAATGATTTTTATACACAAACATGATCTCCATCTCCTCAAGCATCCGAGATAATTCCATACTCATCAATCGAGACTCATGGATTGATTTCCGTACCATTCTGCTCAATGCATCTTCCACGGAGTTCACTTTTCTAGGGTGGTAGTTCAAGGTAAACTCATAATCACACAAAAATTCTAACCCCCGTCGTTGTCTCAAGTTCAATTCATTTTGAGTATGAACATACTTTAAATTCTTATGATCTGAAAATATCTCATAGTGGACGCAATATAGGTAGTACCTCCAAACCTTCAAGGCGATCACCACTGCCCCTACTCCAAATCATGAACCAGATAATTGATTTCATGCTTCTTCAATTGCCTCGAAGCATAAGCAATCATATGCACGTTCTGCATCAATACTGCTCCTATCCCTTTATATGACACATCAGTGTAGACTTGAAATCCTTCTTCTACATATGGAAGGGCTATGATAGGTGCGGAGGTAAGTATATCTTTCAGCTCCTGGAAGACAGCCTCACACTAGGGTGTCCATTCGTATGACACACCTTTCTTTGTCAGTGCAGTGAGAGGAAGGGATAACTTTGAAAATTCTTTCACGAACTTACGATAATACCCGTCAAGTCCAAGGAAACTCTGCACATATTCCGCTGACTTCAAAGGAGACCATTCCTTCACGGCACGCACCTTGGCCGAATATACAGCTAGTCCAGCATCATTGATCACATGACCTAAGAAGGCAACTTCTCGAAGCCAAAATTCACACTTGCTGAACTTGGAAAACAAAGTATGCTCCTTTAACTTCTTCAGTACCAAGGTCAAGTGTTCAACATGCTCTTCCTCTGTATTTGAATAGACAAAAATGTCATCAATGAAGATAATGACGAAGACATCTAGATATGGCTCAAACACTTTGTTCATCAAACTCATAAACGCAGTAGGGGCTTTTGTGAACCCAATCGGCATCACGGTGAACTTGTATTGTCCATACCTTGAGCTAAATGCCATTTTCTGGATATCCTCCTCTTGTATCCTCAATTGATAATACCCCGAGCGCAGATCTAACTTAGAAAATCAATGCGCTCCTACCAACTGATCGAATAACTCTTCGATCCGGGGTAGAGGATAGGTGTTCTGCACCATTAAATGATTGTGTTCCTGGTAATCTATACATAATCACAGCATTCCATCCTTCTTCTTAATGAATCGATCTGGGGCAAACAAACCCTGATTCTACTACTTCTTGCAGCTGAACTCTAAACTCCGCGAGTTCCTTTGGGGCCATTCTATAAGGGGTCCGGGAGATGGGCATGGCACCCGATACTAACTTAATTTTCAAGTCCACCTCTCGATGCGGGGGTAATCGCGACAGCTTCTTAGGAAATACCTCGGGGAAATCCCGCACCACCCGCACATCCTTTATATCTATTATCATCTCTTTCAACCCAAAGCAAATCATGTAAACTTCTTCCCCCATCATGTGGGATTTTAAGGCCAGAATTGATGATAATTATATACAAGATGCGAATCTAATACCTTGGAAGATGACCTCAGAGTTTCCATGCCTCAGCATGATTTGCTTTGCCGCGCAATCAATCCTAGCATGGTGTCAATCCAACCACGACATCCCCAGAATAAGGTCGAACTCCGGTATTCCTAAAACCTTCGCAGGGGTGTCAAAGGTTTTTCCTTCAATGTATACTTCCAGGTCGCACTTGGTGGACGATGTCATCTCGGATCCGTCCGGGAGGCATACTCTTCGAGTAATATCAGTGAAATATTGCACTCCTTTTAGGTCTTTAATGAAATCCACCAACACAAATAAGTGTGTGGCACCGGTGTCGAATAGGGTGTATGCTAATTTCCCACCAACCATCATGGTGCATAGTTATCAATTACAAATACTCAAGGCTAGACTCCTAGCATATCCTAGGTAATCGAAAAGAAATACTTATAATATATTAATGAAATCATGACATACTTGCAATCAACTCCTGAGGATTCCTCTCCTGCGCCATGTCCAGCACAAACACCTGATCCCGAGAGGGTCTAGGATTCCTTCCCCGTGGTTCTCGCCCTCATCCGCGCACGTGTCGGCCCCTTCCTCATGGAGCTGCTAGAGGAAGAGCAGGGGGAGCATTGCCACCTAGCTATGGACAATAGTGCCGGATGTGGCCCTGCTGGTTATAATGGAAGAATACTCGTTCATACTGATGCCTAGGATGTAGGTACAGTTGTTGTAGTGGAGGTAGAGCTGGCTGTGGGTCCGAACAGTCCATCCTAAAATTCTGACGGAAACGACCCACGCCTCTATTGTTTCCTCTCCCTCTATTATCCTGCCTCCTTCTATAACTGGGACCGACCTCCATCACACCCTCATTGGGTCTCTTATTACTATTCTGGACCCCCAAGTGATCCGCTTCCAGTCTCTTCGCCATGTCAATTATCTCCGTTAGGCTTGAATCTGCTATAAACAAAAGTGCTTGCCTTAGGGGATCTCGCAATCCTTTATAGAACTGTTAGGATAACCTTGGTAATCCAACTCATAGGAGTCAACAAACCTTTCCAGATGCTGAAACTCCCACAGATATTCAGTAACTGACTTGGATCCCTGCTTCAGCTATAGGAATCTTTCCTCGAGCTCGTCTCTATCGATCGAAGGAATGAAATGTTCCAAGAAAGCTCCAGAGAACTCAGTCCAACTGATCTCTGTATATTCCCGGCCCTGGAAGGTTGAACCATGAAGGACTTCCACCACCTCTTTGCATACAGTTGTCGGACTGAGACTGCTAAGGTCACCGCCATATTTGCTAGGCAACGAAATCCTACCAACAGTTCCTACACTATGTCGAGTCATTCTTCCATACACACGACTGATAATACATTTTGTAGCCAAAACTATTATCGTATTTTGTAGTTTTGAAGGCATTAATCGTGTCTTATTAGCTTAATTTGTATCTTTCTTATGTAAATATTATTGCCACTAATATTTTCTTGTCTTTTTGCAGGTTTCTAGAATTTTGGCAAAAAATGACCTGACATGCCCCCTATCAAGCCCTCCTTGGGCGTGTCACATGGCGTGTAATATGATCTTAAGGAAGCTTGCTGACAGAGACAAAATAATAGGAAAAATGGTTGTCACGTCCCCCTGACACGCCCTCCCCGGGCGTGTCCCAGGGCGTGATACAGGGCATGTCGCCCTCTGCCTGAAGTCTGCCGCCACATTAAATGAATTTTCGCCTTCGCATGCCAATCGTACCTATCACGTCCCCATCACGGGCGTGACCCAGGGGGTGTTCTCCCACTTTTCCAAGACTGACGGATTTCCAACCAATGATTTAGACACGACGTACATGTCACGCCCCCACCCCCTACATAGGCGTGACCCAGGGCATGTCAGCCATCGTATAGAAGCAATCATCCTTCCCGCCAGAATCTAGAACTCGAGGTCAACCCCGTACGTGTCACGCCCCGTGACACGCCCTCCCCAGGCATGACCTAGGGCGTGACCAACCCGAGAATTTTTCCTATAAATTCTAGGCCCCCTTCCATTTCAGAATAGTTTTGGGTTGAGAGGGGGAGGTGCTGCCCCTTTGTTCTGTGGTCTTTTAGTGTTTTTTTCATACTTTCTTCCCTCTCTCTCTCTCTTTCATATTTTGTATTTTTCTTAACCCTAGCCTAGTGTAATATTTTATAATTGCTTTGTAATTGCTCTAGTTGCTAATGGTAGGGCTAGAATAGGATTTTCATTCCATGCAATTGTAATCTTTCATTTCAAGTGTAGTTCTCTTTCTTCATTAATATAAGTGCTCCTTGTTTTCTTTGTGTTCTTAATGCTTTACTACTCATTCCTCCTCCTCCACTTCGCTATGATTAACTAATCCTCCTTGTACTTGATCTTGATGATCCGAGGTTCGAGTTGATTAAATTATGATGCTTTGAATTTACTTTTTCTTTTTAGGGTTTAGGCCTTCGAATTACTGTTGATTTTTCTCGCTTGGAATTATATTATCTATATATAATTTCCAATTTAGCTTTCATTCTTTGCTAGCCAAGAGGCCGATAGTTTGAAGTGAGCATTCAAGAGTAAAGAGAGTTGTACGCACCCCTTGAGAGATGCAGACGTCCAAATCTCCCGGATTGGAGTAAAATCCAATAGTGGGGTTCACCGCGTAAAGCGAGATTTAGGCCTCCGATTTAGACGAGAGTCGGTCGGACCTTCATAAACTCAGTTCGGCACGACTTCGAGAGAAGTGTGTTAAAGATTTAGGAACCTCCACGGTCAAGGACCTTCACCCTATTTAGTTTTGGTTATTTATCGTGTTTTTAATTGACTTTAGCCGAGGTGATTCTCGATCGAGTGCATTTCTATTCCTTTGTTCCAACCCTTCATTGTAATTGTTTCTTTTATTCTCTCTACTTAGCTACATTTAGTTCTCCTTTAGTGCTATTTTCCTTTCATTAAGTGCGTTTAATTTTCTCTTTATTCCTAAAGATTTTCCATCGATAAAATAATAGGCTTCGTGTGAGTAAGTGTCCTCAACAGTTCCCGAATTTCAATACGACACTTGTGTCCCCTAGCTACAGTTCGATAGGTATACTTGCCGAATTGGATTTCTTGTTCAGCTCTCTTTTCTTAGGAGGAAAGCGATCACCAAGTTTTTGGCCCCGTTGCCAAGGAGCAATTTTTGTTGATATATCGAAAACACGAACCTATTACTTTTATCATTTCTCTTTCTCATCCTCCTAAAAAATTTTTAAAATCCAAAAATTTTATTACCGCTCTTAATAGAAACCCACATCACTATTTTTCTACGGCACCTAACTCTCTCGAAAAGGGCAAAGGGCTTTAAGTGTCACTATCTTGTCTAGTACCTTGCGAACCCTTCATTGGGTAGCCCTTGGGAGATTCGAGAGTTAAGCTATTAAAAAAATCTATTTCAAAAAAATCTAGCTTTTTTCTACTTTATTTATTTCTCTTTTTTCTCTTCTCTTCTTTTAGTGCATGACCCGCAGGAGTCCGTCGGTTATTTTTGACTTGGGCTACGAAATTGAGCATACTCTTCGGAGAAGATCACGATTTCAAGGCCCTACTCTCCAAGTGCCGGTTGAGGACTTCGAATCACTTTCTACTTTTTGAATGGAAGAACCCCACGTGGAGGAGGTCGTGCATAGGCCTATGTCCTATTATGCACGACCGAATCTAGACTGAATAGAATCTAGTATAGTGCGCCCTGCTATAGCTAATAATAACTTTGAACTGAAGCCTAACATAATTCAAATGGTGCAGCAGTATGTGCAGTATGACGAACTTCAAGATGAAGATCCGAACGCACATATAGCAAGCTTTCTTGAGATTTGTGACACCTTCAAGATAAATGGTGTTAAAAATGATTCTATTAGGCCAAGATTTTTTCCTTTTTCTCTTAGAACTAAGGCTAAGCAGTGGTTGAACACTCTACCTAAAAACAGCATCATAACCTGGGATCAATTAACTGCAATTTTTTTTGCAAAGTATTTTCCACCAGCTAAAACTGCAAAACTTAGGAATGACATTTCTGCTTTTGGATAAATAGACTCTGAAACCTTATATGAAACTTAGGAAAGATTTAAAGAATTATTAAGACGATGCCCACATCATGCGCTGCCTGTATGGTTACAAGTGCAGACGTTTTATAACGGGCTAAATCAAAATACAAAGCAAATGGTAGACGCAGCTTCTGGCGGTACTTTAAACCATAAGACCCCGGAAGCAACTCTTAAGCTTTTCGAGGACATGGAAATAAACACTTATCAGTGGAATGTGCCTAGGTCTCGCCTAAACAAACTTTCAGGTATCTTTGAAGTGGACAACAACTCCCAGCTCGCTCTGCAAGTTGAAATATTAAGCAAAAAAATTACGAAGATGGTTGCTGCCTCCGCCCCTCAGGTATGGGAATCTGCAACTCTTACTCCGAAACAAATAGATTATGTTAATAATATGCCTAGAAATTCTTTTAATAATTTTTCTACTACGAATTTTCCTATGCCCAGTTTTACTTTTCCGAATAGTTATAATCCTGCTTTAAGAAATCACCCGAATTTTTCGTGGAGTAATCCCTCGAACGCAATGCGCCTGCCACCACAAAACGATTTTTCTCCATCACCACCACCTCTTCAAAACTATCCAAAACCTCCAAGCTTGGAGGAGGTACTTTCTAAATATATAACCACAAATGACGCTAATATAAGAACCTTAATTGGAAGAGTTAAAAGTCTTGAAAAACAAGTAGGACTGCTCGCAAAAAATAATTTATGAGCGACCCGCAGGGTCTCTTCCTTCCAATATCGAGCCCAACCCGAGAGAGAAAGAGAAAGCTATAACTCGTCAGAGTGGGAAGCAAGTTTCTGATAGGGTAAGTGAAGAGCCCAAGGCAAGCTCCGCCGCCGATTTAAAAAATCAAAGCTCCGCTCCCATTTAAAAAATTCCACCCTCTGCTGAAGAAGTTATCACCCCCATTTTAGAAAAAGTCCTTACTCCACCACCCATCTTTAAAAATAATCCAACCCCTCCATACCCTTCCGAACTTAATGAGCAACTTAAGGATGATCAGTACTCCTACTTCTTAGAAATGTTCAAGCAAATCCACATAAATCTGCCCTTCCACGAAGCGATCTCCCAGATACCGAAGTACACTAAGTACCTTAAGGACCTCCTGACTAACAAAAATAAGTTAGAGAACCTTTCGCATGTCACGTTAAATGTCGAGTGCTCTGCGGTATTTACAAATGGTTTACTAAAGAAAATCAGTGACCCGGGTAGTTTTTCTATTCCGTGTGTCTTTGGTGATCTTTTTGTCAAGTACGCATTGACCGACTTAAGTGCGAGTATAAACCTGATTCCCCTCTCGTTGTTTAAGAAGTTATGAATTGGTAGCCTCAACCCCACACGCATGAGTATCCAGCTTGCCAACAGTCAGTCAAATACCCGTTAGGAATCGTGGAGGTTTTCTTAGTTAAAGTCGACAAGTTCATCTTCCCAGTGGACTTCGTCATATTGGACATTAGAGAAGACGTAGAGGTTCCCATGATCCCTTGGCCGACCCTTCCTTGCCACCTCCTGAGCTATCATTGATGTAAGTAATGGTAAGCTGTTCCTTCGAGTAGGCGACGATGAAGTTACTTTCTCTATCACCCACTCGATTAAGAATACCCTAGCAAATGATGACTCCTGTTTTATCGTAGATGCCCTAAGTGAAAAATCCTCCTATTGCCTCTCTAAATTTAAAAAAGAATTTTCTAATTTTTGTTCCTCCACTACTCTTCCAACTGAATCGCTACACCTAAGTGAAGAATCCTCCTATCGCCTCTCTGAATTTTAAAAAGAATTTTCTGATTTTTTTTCCTCCTCTACTCTTCCAACTGAATCGCTGCAAGAATTTGCCATGGCCACTAGCCCCAGCCCTTTTAATTTTCTGTTAAAAAAGGTCTACGAAGACATGGTATTTGAAAAAGAAAGAATTTCTAAAACCTCGTATGAAGAACCCCCTACCATAGAATAAAAAGAACTTCTTAAACATCTTAGGTATGCCTTCTTAGAAAAAGATTCCAAGTTACCAGTAATAGTTTCAGCCTACCTCACGGATGCACAAAATGATAAACTTCTTTTAGTTTTACGTAAACATCGTCGAGCTATTTCCTAGCAAATTTCTGATATCAAGGGCATAATTCCATCTTTCTGCACTCACAAAATCTTAATGGAAGATAATTTGCGTAACTCCATACAACCTTAGCGTCGTATAAACCCAAACATGAAAGAAGTAGTTAAGGGCGAGGTTATGAAACTCTTAGACACAGGAATTATCTATCATATATCTGATAGTAAGTGGGTTAGCCCAGTCGAGGTAGTGCCGAAGAAGGGAGGGATAACGGTAGTTAGTAATGAGAATAATGAATTAATCCTGACACGGACGGTGACAGGGTGGAGAATGTGTATAGATTATTGTAAGTTAAATGATGCCACCTGCAAAGATCACTTTCCCTTGTCATTCATCGATCAAATTTTAGAACGATTATCCGGCCATAGATTTTATTGTTTTCTCGGTTGCCTCTCGGGGTATTTTTAAATCCCCATCTCCCCCGAGGACTAGGAGAAAACTACGTTTACTTGTCCCTTCGATACCTTCGCCTACCGAAGAATGCCGTTTGGATTGTGCAATGCGCCAGCTACATTCCAGCGATGTATGCTCGCTATGTTTGACAAGTACGTAGAAAGCATTATGGAGGTATTCATGGATGATTTCTCCATGTTCGGTGATGCTTTTGATAGCTGTTTAGAAAACCTCAAAAAAGTGTTAGAACGATGCGAAGAAACTAACCCTTCCCTAAATTGGGAAAAATGCCATTTTATGGTGAGGGAAGGGTTAGTTTTGGGTCATAAAATTTCTGCGAGAGGAATTGAGGTAGATATTACCAAGATAGAAGTTATCGAGAATCTACCGCCGCCTACGAACATAAAAGCTATAAGAATTTTCTTAGGTCACGCTGGTTTCTACCGCCACTTCATAAAGGACTTCTCCAAGATCACCAAGCCCCTTACCCATCTCTTAGAAAAAGTTGCCCCATTTATTTTTGATGATCTTTACGTAGCTGCTTTTAATTTAAAAAAAGAAAAATTAATTAATGCCCCGATTATGATAGCTCAGGTGTGGGACCTTCCATTTGAATTTATGTGTGATGCGAGTAGTTTTGCGGTGGGAGCCGTATTAGGTCAACACATATCTAAAAACTTCCTCCCCATCTATTGCGCAAGTAAAACACATACATCGACACAAGAAAATTACACCATAACCGAGAAGGAGCTCCTAGCTGTAGTATTCACTTTTGATAAATTCCGTCCTTATATTACACTTTAAAAAATTATTGTTTTTATGGACCACTCGGCCCTCAAATAACTTCTTTCTAAATCGGATTCCAAGCCGCGCTTGATTTGCTGGGTCTTACTCCTCCAGTAGTTTGACTTAGAGATCCGTTATAAGCGAGGAGTCAAGAACTTGGCCGCCGACCATCTCTCCCTATTAAATAATCTGTTTATTGAAAAATTAGATGAAAAATCTTTTAACGATTTCTTCCCAGATGAGAAGCTATTTTCAATTAACACATCTACTTCTCCTTGGTTTGCACACATTGCCAACAATTTAGTGGCTCGTGTGCTCCAAAAAGAGTTCTCCTCTAATAAAATAAGAAATTCTTTTCTGAGTTGAAGAACTATTTTTGGGAGGACCCACATCTTTTGAGAGTCTGTGCGGACCAAGTGATAAGGAGATGTTTTTCTTATGAAGAAGTTTTAGATATTATTAAGCATTTGCATTAAGGACCGACAGGTGGGCACTATCAAGCTGCTCACACCGCTCACAAAGTGCTAAGCGTGGGTTTTTACTGGCCTTGCCTGTTCAAAGACGTGCAAGCCTTTGTGAGTAGGTGTGATAGTTGCCAACGGTCGGGTAATATTTCCAGTAAAAATGAAATGCCGCAAAATTATTTCCTTGAGTGCGAAGTCTTCGACCTCTAGGGAATTGATTTTGTTGGCCCCCTTCCTTCTAGCTTCAGGAATAAATACATTTTATTCGATGTCGATTATGTTTCATGTTTGGCTGAAGCCCAAGCTCTTCCTACAAACAACGCCCGAGTCGTAGTTATGTTTAAAAAAAATTTATTTTCTCGATTCGGTATGCCGCGAGCCATCGTTAGTGATAGGGGTTCACATTTCTGTAACACACAGTTTTCTAAAATCCTTAATAAATACGGTGTTATGCATAAGCTTTCAACTGCCTATCACCCCCAAACTAATGGACAAGTCGAAGTAGTGAACAGAGAAATTAAAAGAATTTTAGAAAAGACTGTTTCAACAACTAGAAAAGACTGGTCAGCCAAATTAGACGATGCTCTATGGGCCTACCGAAAAGCGTACAAAACCGCCCTCAGATGTACGCCGTATCGATTACTTTATGGAAAATCGTGCCATTTACCCATAGAATTAGAACACCGCGCTTTTTGGGCCTTAAGGTTTTTAAATTTTTATCCCCACTCTGTCGGTGACCTTAGAAAATTTCAACTCAACGAACTTGACGAGTGGCGCTCTTACGCTTACGAGAACAACAAATTTTATAAAGAGTGGACGAAATGTTTCCATGATAGGCACTTAAGGCACCCAGAAAACTTTAAGCCGGGCGACCAAGTTCTTTTGTATAATTCTCGTTTACGTTTATTTCCGGGCAAATTAAAGTCACGATGGTCTTGGCCGTTTACTGTTTTAGAAGTTTTTCCTTATGGTGTTGTTTTAATTTCACACCCTGATAAGGGTAATTTCAAAGTGAATGGTCAGCGTCTTAAACTATATTTTTCTGGTGATGATGATGTCAGTCCAAACATTGTTAAGTTTCTTCTGCACGAACTATACTAACTTCGAACTTTTATTTTTGTTAAAAACTTTAATTATTATTTTTGGACAAAATATTTTGGACATTATTTTTTTTTGCGTCGAGCTCGAACGATGCTTTAAACAAAAGCGCTCTTGAGAAGGCAACCCAAGATATCTTTTTCTGTTTTCTTTATTATAATTTTTTACCCGAACGGCTCCGACAAGCTGAATCTTCTGCGATCGCCTGCTCCAAACGTTGTTGAATCCATCACGAAGTCCAAAGAAGTTATTTCATGAAGATTCAAAGTACAAGCATGGGAAAGTGATATCAATCAGCATTCGCAGTGAATAAATCCGAGGAAGTACCTATTTTTCAATCCTGTACTTTCAATTCTGTAATTTCATTTTCTCTCCATCTCAACCTCCTTTCTCTATTGAAGACAATGTTCATTTTAAGCTTGGGGGAGGACTTCATCCTTTTTTTTGCTATGTGTGAATATTTTTCTTTTTGTGAATATTTTTCAAAAATAAAAAAAATGAATATCTTAAAAATCCAAAAAAATAGAAAATATTTCAAAATTAAAAAAATGCTTTTTGTTATTACTTTAATAGTTTAGACGTTTTGGTATTTCAATAGTAATATTTTTAATCGCCCTTTTTAATTATGTTTCACAAGTAAAATGTTGGTCATGTTGTGTTTCTAATTCGCGGTAGCGTGTTTACGAAAATTGTTTTTTCTAAAACTCGTATTTCCATTATGTTTTTCGTTCTTTATTTTCTTTACTTTCTCAAAAATTCATCATCCACTATTTTCCTTTTCAGTTTTGGATAATTTTTGTTATGTCAACTTTTGAATATCGTAGTAGATGTGAACGATCATAGTCACCTATTATTTCTATTTTCAAGTTAATTTCATCAATCTTCTTTTATTATCCAGGACTTGGTTTTTGAAAATTTTCAAATCTATGTTTTAAATAAATTTAAAAGCATGAAAATGATTTAGGCCATTTTTGTTTTCATTTGAGCTTTCCTGCCAACCTAAAAACTTTCACACTACTAGTTAGCCGCTTTTGAGCCTTTTTCCAATTCCATTTGATAGCTTCTCTTTTCATATCATTTTCACCAAAGCCAAAATTTCCAACCTATCTAATCACACTAGATTTTTTGAGTTTCAAAAAAATAATTTTCATGATTATGATAGGTTATTTTGTGATATTTTTGGGAAAAGTTTTTGAAAAAAGTATGCTCAAAAGAAATGTTTGCTTTTGTTTGACCAATTCAAAATGAAAATAAAAATATTTAAGGCCTTTCTTTTGAAAAATAAAAAAAATGGAAAAGAAAAAAGAAAGAAAAATATTTTTTTTAAAATGAAATTTTTTGAAACTCTTTGTTTTGGTTTACTGTAATTTTAAGCCTCCCTGTTTATCTTTGAAATCCACTCCTAATCATAATCATAAACCAAACGTTTCAGTCCTAATAAGTCTTTTTGATTCATGCTTTTGAATTTTATTCAATAACTAAGAAAAGAAGAAAAGTAAATCAGTATTAGTTTTGGATTTAAACTTAGATTTTTGTTATTTAATTGATATAATTATAATGTGTTGTTTGGATCTAGTAACAACTCAATGAATTTTTTAATTTTCGTTGCTTTGCTTAAATCTATTTAAAGAATTTCATCAAAATTTTGGATGATTAATTTTCGTTAAGTAAAGTTTATAAAAGTTAAACCATAACTAAATAATTATTTTAAATTTACGTTTCACCTTCTCCCTACTTAGAATTTCGCATAGTACTTGTGTAGGTATAATTAGAACTTTTTGATTAGTCACTTTTTATGTTAGCTAGTTTTTATTTCTTTTCTTGGGGACAAGCAAAGCTTAAAATTAGGGGAATTTGATAATACATTTTGTAGCCTAAACTATTATCATGTTTTCTAGTTTTGAAGGCGCTAATCGTGTCTTATTAGCTTAATTTTAATCTTTCTTATGTAAATATTATTGCCACTAACATTTTCTTGTCTTTTTGAAGGTTTCCAGAATTTTGGCCAAAAATGACCTGACATGCCCCCTGTCACGCCCTCCCTGGGCATGTCACCCAATCCCGAGGAAGCTTGCTGATAGAGACCAAATAACAGGAAAATTGGCTGTCACGCCCCACTGACACATCCTCCCCGGGCGTGTCCCAGAGCGTTATATGGGGCGTGACGCCCCATATCCAAAGTCTGTCACCGCATTAAATGCATTTTCGCCTCTGCACGCAAATCGTACCTGTCACGCCCCGGGGCATGTTCGCTCCCTTCTCTAAGACTAACAGATTTCTGACCAATGATTTCGATGTAATATACGTGTCACCCCCCCCCCCCCTACACGGGCGTGACCCAAGGCATGTCAGCCATCGTACAAAAGCAATCATCCTTCCCGCCAGAATCAAGAACCCGTAGTCAATCCCATACATTTCACGCCCCCTGACACGCCCTCCCCGAGCGTTACCTAGGGCGTGACCAACCCGAGAAATTTTCCTATAAATTATAGGCCCCCCTTCCATTTCAGAACAGTTTTGGGTTGAGAGGGGGAGGTGTTTCCCCTTTGTTCCTTGGTATTATAGTGTTTTTTTTCATGCTTTCTTCCCTCTCTCTCTCTCTTTATTATTTTGTATATTTCTAAACCCTTAGTGTAATCTTTTATAATAGCTTTGTAATTGCTCTAGTTGCTAATTGTAGGGCTAGAATAGGATTTTCATTCCATACAATTGTAATCTTTCATTTCAAGTGTAGTTCTTTTTCTTCATTAATATAAGTGCTCCTTGTTTTCTTTATGTTCTTAATTCTTTACTACTCATCCCTCCTCCTCCACTTCGCTATGATTAAGTAATCCTCCTTGTACTCGATCTTGATGATCCGAGGTTCGAGTTGATTTAGTTATGATGCTTTGAATTTACTTTTTTTTTAGGGTTTAGGCCTTCGAATTATTCTTGATTTTTCTCGTTTGGAATTATATTATTGATATATAAATTCAAATTTAGCTTTCATTCTTGGCTATCCGAGAGGCCGATAGTTTGATGTGAGCATTGAAGAGTAAAGAGAGTTGTACGCACCCCTCGAGAGAGGCAGACATCCAAATCTCACGGATTGGAGTAAAATCTAATAGTGGGGTTCACAGTGTAAAGCGAGCTAAGCCTCCGTTTTAGACGAGAGTCGATCAGACCTTCCTAAACTCAGTTGGGCAAGACTTCGAGGGAAGCGTGTTCAAGCTTTAGGAACCTCCACGGTCAAGTACCTTCACCCTATTAAGTTTAGGTTATTTATCGTGTTTTTAATCGACTTTAGCCGAGGTGATTCTCGATCGAGTGCATTTCCATTCCTTTATTCCAACCCTTCATTATAATCGTTTCTTTTATGCTCTCTACTTTGCTACATTTTGTTCTCCTTTAGTGTTATTTTCCTTTCATTAAGTGCGTTTAATTTTCTCTTTATCCCTAAAGATTTTCAGTCGATAAAATAATAGTCTTTGTATGAGTAAGTGTACTCAACAATTCCCGGATTTCAATACGACACTTGTGTCCCCTAGCTATAGTTCGATCGGTATACTTTCCTAATTGGATTGCTAGTTTTACTCTATTTTCTTAAGCAAAAAGCGATTACAAATGGCCGAATCTGTCGCAAGGTTAGCAGGAGGGGAGAGAGCTCAGAAAGAGCTCAACCAGTTTGAGCTCGGAGCCTGTTGCTGTGCTGGGGCCTGTTGAGACTTAAAGGCATCCAGAATAACCGTGAGCGTCTGTCCTAGCAATGATTGCTGAAATTTAGTGGGTGCGGAAGGGGCGGGAATGCCCCCTACTGGTTCTACATGCACTGTGATCTACACGTTAGGTACAAACCTAAGGTCAGGTTGGCTAATCGTAGGATCAAAATTGGACATACTTAGTGTGAATTACATATGGGCACACCACTGTTTTATCTAAGTCAGTTTGTCTCCAAACTGAATAGTCGAACGGGGGTGGCACCATTGTTTAATGACTTCTTTAGTTCAAGATCGTAGCAAGCTGATACCATTTGTAAGACCCCCCCCCCCCGGAGCACAAAACACGGTCGAGGAGAGTCTTATGCCTACAACATCTGCCTTGCGGTAGCGTTAGCATACAAGCTAACTTATACTATAAGATGCCTATCCTACTAGCTAAACATATCATCAATGCCAACCCATCATAAAGAATAAACAAAAGTAAAAATTGAACACTAGTATATAATTCCATAAGTACAACTAATAAAATAAGCAACCAAGGCTTCTATAATATCAGAGTCCAAAAGGCAAAAAGTCCAAAAGGCTACAATATGAATCTCTCAAAATGTCACATTAGTCACTAACGGCAGGGATGGTACCAACACTTCAGGCCATGTTTCCCTGGCCTGGCTGTCCTCCTACATAATCTTCTGTTGCTCTATCTGCGTGGTTTCCTACTAAAAAGGAAGACGTAACAACCGTTACTCAAAAGACTAAGTGGCTATCACATCCGCTCCCCCTAACGATTCTTAGGCACCCGGCGGAGAGAGGATGAGGGTAAAATATATATATATATATATATAAATACTAGTACAAACAAGTGGTATAGGATTAATCATTATCAGTGTATATTAAGGTAATTACAACAAAAGTGTAATTCAACCTACACTAGCAGTTCTACCATCAACAACAGTATATAAATATGAATCTACAACAGGAAGTAATTTAACTAATAGGAATGCCCATACAGACATATAAGTTAAGGATCAGCTAACCATTAAAGTAACTCGTTGTATAAGTGTGTGTATACAAACTTATACGAAAATGATCTTGTGTATGTAATGGTATGAATGCAATGAAATGAGTCACCCATGCTCACACACATACAACTGCTATGTCGACACATACTTATAGTTCCCACTTTTCGAGTAGGTAGTTAACCTCTCAGATGTCTTCCGTCATGGCCAGACGGTGACAGTAGAGCTGGCATCTGCACTACTAGGCTAACATCCACACTACCTGGCCTAGGCCTCTGTACGCCTTCACGCTAAGAACACAACAGCGGAGCTCACATGTGTATTACAGCTAAGAAGGAGCCTCAGGTAGATTTGCACTGAGGACCAAGCCCAACTGGCTTATATCATAGCACCGACGGAGCCTATGGGAGCGTATCACCAAAGGACAAAGCCAAACCGACCACTAGCACGGAGGGTGCCTCGGGAAGTAAAAACCGGGGATTAAGGAATAACCATGCAAGTCTATCTGTCAACTCCTGTCGGTGTGATGACTGGCGTGCCCGTAGAATTGCCACATTATCCTTAACCTAGGAGTATGACACCACGTGTCAACTCACACTGCATGCAATTTAAAATCTAAGGGCTCCACAATAAGTCCCTTATAATTATTCACATCCCGTCCTAAACAGCACGCAAGGGTTCCATGCCGAGTCTCTTATCAACACAAAATCAAGTGCGATAAGCACACACGCACTTCCAACCCTTCCACATTTCCATACCACACAAGGGTTTACTATTTACAAAGGTAGCAAGCCACCTTACACAACATAACAATCTCACAATACCACCTGATGGGAGGCACGACTCTAAGCAGTGGACCACTTTACACCTTCCCTATTTATCATATCTATGGCCATGTATTAACCTCTTCCAAAACCTATTTCTTATCCCTAATTATAATCGTGCACAGTCATGTTTCACCAACCAATTATTTATCGAACTCCTCCAAACAGTTTACTCAACCACGCCTCACCAATCCCTTTGTTCACACAAGGATCTATCGACAAATCTTTTTAATCATTTGTTTATCATGATTACATATAGACTGATTACACTTAAACTTCAGCATCAAAGTGATGCAATCTTTTACCAACTTCAGCCCCGGATATACACTAACCCGTTGATAATATGTATTAAAGACGTGACTGTACAGCCACTTCTGCCAGGGATTCCCAAGGCTACAAGAATCCTATGATAACATGTAACAATCTATTGGAAAGGTCTTTCCAAGGGCGACAACTTTTGTATTCATCCCAAGACCCAGATCTGGCCATAACACAGTCGAAAACGGCCTCGAAATTTACTGCCCACAGAAAATAGATTTCTGCACGCATCTTAAAGAAAAACGAACGACATCGGTTCATCTTCTTCCTCTAGTTATTTATTAAAAATAATGTACAATACATCCTCCTCCCTTATTCACCCTCAATAGACCATTCATCTTCATGAAACCAAGTCCATCTTCTTCACTCGAAGAGAGGAGAGGTTGAAGACATCAATCTCTAGGACAAGGTCCTAGCATGGTCTCTTCCTATGAGATCTTCATCTCTCACAAGTCCAACTCTTTTGATTCGACATCTCTCCTATATTAAAACTAAAGATCTAACACCAAGGGAGAGGGTAGGAAGCTCACGTCGTCTCCGACATTTCCATCATTTCCGTCCAAGGATCTTGTCACTCTTCTTTGCGGTATGGCTCTCTTCATTGGCGATGTTGTTTACGAAAAAGAAGAGCTCTTCCTCCCAAAACTGTGACTTCAGTTATCTGCTTCTCTTCGACGGTTTCACACTGGTAACGGCTCGACAGAATGATAGCTAGGGTTGAAGGTATACCTTTTTATAACATATATTAGGGTTAAGTAATTTCTCCACATGTCATCACCTAAGTGGACAACCCATTATTGCTTACATTAAGTCTTATTGAAAAGAACCGGTTCAAGGAAGTCATTCCGCATGGATCACGAAATTTGGTTCAACCCGTCTATACGGGACTGTGGATTCTTCCTGGGCCGAAAATGTACCAAGTCAAATTTGGCGAGTATCCTCAAGCATACTCGACGAATCGGCGAGTAACCACTTCCATATTCGACGAATCGACGAATGTACGTGTGTATTCTCGACAGATTTTCGACTAGTCTCGTCGAATTATTCTCCACCATATTCGACGAATTCGTCGGATATCATCAGCGATATCCGAAGAATTTCACTTAACCGTTTCTCAAATTTCGGCATCGAGTGCATCGAGTATCACCCGGCGATACTTGACGAATAGTAACCATACCCGACGAATTCCACTCGGCTAACTTCTCAAACATACTTGGCGAATTCTTCGGACATCCCTGGCGATATCCGACAAATTTCCCTTGGTAAATTTATCATAAGCCCGTTCCCTCATTATTTGTTGAGTATCACTCAACACTAACCCTTTGGCCAATGCACCCCAATCCTGAGTCAAATCTCTTGACTCATAATGCGTGCGAGGGGCTTAGCGCGAAACGGTTCATTACAGCGGTAGCAATCGTATAGTGTTTACGGCGAATGCCAAGAGGAGTTGAGTGGACTCAACGATCGTCGAGTACTACCGCGCGGCTGTAGCAGGGTACCGCACGGAGGTAGAAGCCATCGAGTGTATAAGAAGAATGTTAAGAGGACTCGAGTGGACTCATCGTCGAGTACTACTATGCGGAGGTAGTGGGATATCGTGCGGTTGTAGCGTACTGAGTTATCGACGTATTGCTCGGTAAGCAACCACCTGCAGGTAGTGATAACACCGGCGGTAGCCCCGCTGAATTATTTTTCATGGTTCTTGGTGAGATACCGTGTGGAGGTAGAAGAATATCGCGTTGTGGTAGAAGTACAGTTGGAGGCATTTGAGAGGTTGGTTCGGACGGTGGCTTGCGGAAAAAGTCACTTTTGGAGTTACCGCGTGGTGGTAGCATGTTTTCGCCCGGCAGTAGCCCCCTGAACGGGAACCCAAGATATATTTGGCCACTTCCTTTATATACATTTTCCAAGTCTTGGATGCCAGCCTTCTTCTCCGATCTATCTCTGTGAAAACGAGGAGTTTTGAACTTTTCTTGGAAGGACAAGGAACGGGTCTAGATCGCCGAAGAAGGAAACCAACCATACCACTAAGAAGAAGAACGTGATCTATGGCCGGAAATGAGGTGAGCTTCCTACCCTCTCCCTTGGTGTTAGATCTTTATTTATGAAATAGGAGAGATTTCGGATCAAGAGAGCTTGAATTTGTGCAAAATGAAGATCTCCTGGGAAGAGACCACACTAGGACCTTGTCCAGGGATTTTGTTGTCTTCAACCTCTCCTCTCTTCATGATTAAGACGTTTGACTTGGTTTTGTGAAGAATGGTGGTCTATTGAGGGTGAATAAGAGAGGAGGAAGAGCTGAATATAACTTTGTGGGAATTTCTAGAGGAAGAAGACGAACCATTGTTGTTTGTTTGACTTTAAGATGGGTGCAAAAAATTGCTTTCTATACACAGCAGGCTTCATGCTCGATTTACGCCATGAACTGAGTACTTCCAGGTCTTTTGCTGAACTCAAAACTTGTATCCCTCGAAAAGACCTTCCATCGAATGGTTGTTCATTGTTGGGGGAGTCCTGTAGCCAAAAGGAATGTTCAGTCGAAATTACTGTCCTGTAATAAACTATGCACTATTGTGATTTGTCTAAACATACCAAACACCGGAATAGACTTTCTGTATAAGTAAGTTGTGTATTATTCATGCATCCGGATGTTTAGGTTCATTGGGAAGATCGTAGCCAAACGATAGTTTGGATTGGGTGGATTTTTTATATATGACCAGGATAAGCTAATGGTTTTGGGTGAACCTTGGTTGTACAAATAAGGTATTCATGAAATCCGGTGAAGATGCACATGATATCCATGCGATGAACGTTATGAGTTTTGGAAGAATTTGTGATGTATGTTACATGAATGTGTAGTTTATAGCTATGTGGTGATTCACAATTACTATGAGAACATGTAATGTATTCCTTGGAAGGTTAGGTTGACCATGTTGATACTTAAGAGTTTAATGAAATATAATTTGGGGAAAGATGTACGATTTGATGTGTCGGGCATGCTAACTTGTAAAAGATGGGCTTGATGAGAAAATGTCTATGGCCATGTGATGTGTTCATCACTTATCTCATATAATTAGGATATGACTGGTTTGACAACTAGGAGGATTAGCATCCCATGTTAAGTTAGGCTTTGAGTTCTTTTGAGCATTAAACTGTTATGATGGTAAGGGACTCGGTTGGAGCCCTTGGATGTGGATGTCATGGTCAAGTGAAATTGCATATGATGTGAGTTCACACATTGTGTCATAATCTTGGGTTAAGGATAATGTGAAAGTTCTACAGGCTCGCTAGTCATCACATCGATAAGAGTTGACAGATAGACCTTGGGCGGTTGGGCTTGGTCCACGGTGCTCATTATCGAGGCTCCTTCCATGCCAGTTGACGGTTGGGCTTGGTCTTTTGGTGATACGCTCCCAGAGGCTCCTTCTGTGCTATGATGATAGGCTAGTTGGGTAGTGTTCTTGGTGCACATCAAACAGAGACCCCTTTGAGCCGTAGTACGTAGTGTCTCTGTTGTTGTGTTCTTAGCATTGAGTCATACGGTGGCCTAGGCTTGGTAGTATGGATACCCGCCTAGTAGTGGAGACACCCGCTCTACTATCACCGTTTGTCCACGACGGATGATGCCTGAGAGGTTAGCTACCTGCTCAAAAGTGGGAACTAAAAGGACTATGTCGGCATAACAATGTGTGTGTGTGAGCATGGGTGAGTCATCATATTGCATTTATATCATGACATTATATTGCACTGCATAAGATCCTCATCATATAAACTTGTATGGGCACTTTTATATGATGAGTTACTTTCCGTAAAGCTGATCCTTAACTTATAGATCTGTATGGGCATTTTATAAGTTAAGTTATATTTATGTTATTAATTATATGATGCTGTCAATTGCTCTTCTTTTACTGAATTGCTAGTGTAGATTAATACTATCACTTGTTATACTTTGTTATTATTACTACTCCGACATGTAGAGATACACCACCTTCTTGTACTTACTATATATATATATATATATATATATATATATATATATATATATATATATATATATATATTGTACCTTTCCTCTTTCTCCCACCCGGTGAGTAAGAGTCGTTGGGGTGAACGGATGTGATATTCACTTAGTATTTATGACTAATGGTTGTTATGTCTACCATTTTAGGAGGAAGCATAGCGGATGGAGCAGCAATAGTAGGTCATGCAAAAGGGCAGCTAGGCCTTGGAGACAGGGCCTGATACGAGGATAACCTCGTTGACGTCAGTTACTGAGGTGTGAGACTTTTGGGAGAAATTTGTTGTAGCCTTCGGGCAATTTTGTTGTACTCTGATATTAAAGGAACCGATGATAATCCTTTTATTCATGTACTATGTTTTGGACATTTACTTATTATGATGCTTTGACTTCTTTTTATTGTCTTTATGTTGGGTTGGCATGAATGATATTGTAAGAGCCGACAGAATATGCGTCGTGTAGTACCAATCAAAACGTGTGTTGACGCTACCACAAGACGGCTGTTCTGGGAATAAGAATCCCCTCAGCCATGTGTTGTGTTCCGGGAGGGGGGTCTTATATTAGCGAACCTGCCAAGGTGTTGAAACTCTCGTTGATACTCCATGACTAACTTAGATCCCTGTTTCAACTACGGGATACTTTCTTTGAGTATATCTCGAGCAGTAGAGGGAACAAAATGTTCTAAGAAGGCATCAGATAATTTGTTCCAGTTGATGTCAATGTATACGTGTCCTTGAAAAGTGGAGCCAATAAGAGACTTCCACCACCTCTTTGCGTGTGATTCCAAGATGGAAACAACTAAAGTGACCTCCATAATGCCTGGACATTTGATTCCGGCCATTAATTCTTGCACAACATCCAACCATTCCTCTGTGCAAACAACCGATTCTGTCCCGTGGTAAATGGGTTGTGAAAGAGCTCGGAAGGTAGTCAGCCAATTGGAGCCCGGGGCATGTTGCTGCACTGGGGCCTGCTGAGACTTGAAGGCATACAAGATGGAAGTTAGGGTCTGCCCTAACTCCAATTATTGGAATGGAGTAGGGATCAGAGGAAGAAGAATGCTTGTCATTGGCTCTGTTTGTACCAGAATTAACGTACACAACACGAATTTTGGGTCAGGTCGCTAAACGTAGTGTAATGGGTGGGCATAATTAGTGTGAATCACAAATGGGCATACCACTACTTCCGCTAATCATATTTATCTGCAAACTTAATAATTGAGTAGGGGTAATGCCATGTTCAATGACTTCTTCATTGTAGGATCAGTGCAAGCTGATAACAATTGTAAAACCCCCTGGAATGTAAGCCACGGGCGAGGGAAGGTTTTATGCCCAGAACAGCTGCCTTGTGGCATTATCAGCACACGAGCAAATATGTACCACAAGTGGCCTATTTTGCCAGCTAATCTATGATATCAAAAATGCTAACCCAACCAAAAGAAGATCACAGAAGTCATAAATCACAATAAGTATATATTCAAAATAGTACATCAACAATAAGGAACTACATCAGTTCCATTAATATCATAGTACAACAAAATTGCTCTAAGGCTATATCATAATACTCACAACTCACATCAGTCACCCAAGGAAGAAAGGGTATCGTCTCCTCAGCCCCTGTCCCCCTATCATGGCTGTCCTCCTGCACAAAGCACTGCTGCTTAAACTGCTTAGTATCCTCCTTAAATTGTAGACGTAGAAACTGTTAGTCATAAAAACTAAGTGGCTATCACGTCCGCTCACCCCAGCGACTATTAGGCACCGGGCAGAGGAAGAGAAGGAGGAGCTCAATATAATAGTAGTATATAATCAAACAAGTGGCAAAGAGCGTTATTAATTAGCAGTTCATATATATATATCATCACATTTATACTAAGCAAGTATCAGTAGCAAACATCACTATATAAGGAGACACTCTATATTATCAGTATTTTAATCATAAGAAAAGTATTTAACTTAACTTATAAAAATATCAATATAAATTTATAAGTTAAGGATTGGGTGCATCAAAGTAACTCGTCATATAAATGTGCCCATACAAATTTATATGATGGGGATCTCATGCGGTACAATGAAATGATATGAAATGAATGCAATACGATGACAAACCCATGCACACACTCACACACACTTGCTATATCAACATAGATCTTTAGTTCCAACTTTTTGAGCAGGTTACAAACTTCTCAGGCATCAACCGTCGTGGACAAATGGTGATAGTAGAGTGGGCGTCTCCACTACTAAGCGGGCAATCACACTACCAGGCCTAGGCCTCCGTATGCCTTAATGTTAAGAACATAATAGCAGATCCCCTGCTTACTGCGGCTCAGAAGGGATCTCGAGTAGATTTGCACCAAGATACCAGTGTAAGCCCCCCTTTTTTGCATCGAGGTCTAATGCCCAGAACCGCTGCTTTGTGGTGACACCTACCTCCGAGAAGGTCGCCATTACAAAATGTCGATTCTACCGGCAAATTCTCAACCATGTACTTCAAAAGAAACATAAGTAATTATATAAATGAAATAAGTCCACAATCACAATGAAATAAAAATTAGTCCACAAAGGTAAAGTAGAACAACAATAATGGCTGCAACCCAGTACATAAGATCCTCACTACAAAATGCTCGCGGAAGAAAAGCTACTAATCACTCGTGTATCCAGTCGCTATTGCTGCTACTCCTGGGTTAGGCTGGCTCATCTCCTTCTGTACCGTACTCTGGTTGTGCTGGGTCCCCTGGAGCTGCACCTTGTCTCCCAACTTGAGTCCCTAGTGTTATGCCCATCAGGCCGTTAGTCATAAAGACTATGTCTTGGCCCCCACCCTTCCCCCTGTGACTCCTAAGCACCGTCTGGGGGAGGATGAAGAGTACTTTATTTAAAGTGGAGAGTAAACAAGAGTAGGTGATAGTTGCTCCAGCTACCATATGCTAATAGTATCTATCAAAACATTTACAAGTGTATATTTAAAACTGCAAGTAATTGAACGACACAACGGAAGTAGTAACATGAAGTAAATATGTAATTAAAGGAACAACACAATGAAATTAGTAACATAAAGTAATGGTAAAAAAGCCAACTATCAACCCAGATAAAGTAACCTTAATTTATAAGAATGCCCATACAAACTTATAAATTAAGGGGTCATTTTGCAAGGCCTAACGCACAAAAGATCCCATAATAATATATACATTAGGGGAATAAGTTTTGTGTTGTATTATGCATGACAAGAAGTGCTATACAAGTTAAATGATATGTCTCACACAAGTGCAACATACCCACACGACTCTATGAGCACAGACATTTAGTTCCCCAATTTGGAGTTAGCTAAACTCTCAGGTACCTCTTGTAGTGGCAAACAAAGGTAGAGGGTTGTGCCTCCTCACTCCTAGGTTGGTATTCACACTACCTAGCCTAGACCTTGCGTACTACTCGGTACACCCAAAGTCAGGTGCTATGGAGTCTCTTGTATTGATGTCGGCGAATCCACCAGTCTTTCGTTGAATAAGTGAACACTTACACTTGCCGAGTCAACGTATCAACGTCGGTGTGAACGACCATCCAATAATGAGGACCCACCACATTAATGCACATGCACACATACTATAAATGAGTTCCCGAGCCATCATCTCACCAGACTAGCCCATCCATTCCACCAAACACCGATTCCACCGCTCGTGGGACTAACCAATTATCCACCCAAAGTAATGGGGTGAGTGAATGTGTGTGATTATTTTTTATTAATGGTTAATCTTTTAATCTACTTATTCCTATAATTTAGGGTTAATCTTAGACTGCCCGGGGTCTGCCCGGCGAAGGGCTCTTGAGGGCACTTTGAACTACGATGGGCTGAAGCCAAAAGTTCCCTTTCTAAAGTCACTTACTTTTATGGGTATCTATTGATTTCCAATCCTCTCCCCACATTACACTTGAGCAAACCCTAATTGGAATACAACTTTTAGGGGAATGACGATGCACTGTTAGCCCGGAACACAACTTCATCCCCATGGTATTCAGGCTACCTAGCTCTTGGCCTTATGGGTGACCTCATCGGGACACCACAAAATTTAGGTGCACCCACTATGTTACAACCCTTGTGAGACCACAACTCCATCTTAAATCCATCAAATTACTATATACAGACCAAATGAAATAGATTGTGCGTATGAAAGAGGATGCTCCAAATTCTTCACCAAAAAACCTAGAATTATTTCTAGGGGACTATCATGACAGGTTGTGCTTGAATCCAAAGATTTGTATTTTTCCTATTTTATTCAGCCTTTTTAATAATTTTCCTAAAATCATGCCACCTGTGACTTTGAACATGAGGCATAACTTTCTGACATGTAAAGTCCTTAATAAAATTTCTACAACATCATATTGGCTGAACAACAACAAGTTATAAATTTCATAATTTTTCCAAAATGATTTCCATCATAAATCACAATACTGATTGTTTAATCAAAACAAAATTAAACAAAGTACCAGTATTTATTGTCTAAAAATTGAGATAATATTACCAGAAGTCTATAATGACGAGAAAGTGTCACAAACCAAATTTCATGATCTTCTAAGTTCATTTAGTCACATAATTAAATTGATAAAGAAAATTAAACCTTGGACAATTTGTGAAGGAACCACTACAAAATTTCTTCCTAAAATTTTAACAATATTTACAGAGCATCATAATGACCTAAAAAGTTTACTGATAAAGTGTCATAATTTTTCAGTATTCAATTAGTCCTAAAAACCAATTTATTTCTCTGGACAATAATATCTAAAATTTTAAAGGAGGTACTACAATTCCCTGTCTAAAAATTATAATAAAATTTCAAAGATATATAACATCAGTAACCAAAGTATTATGATCTCCCAATACTTTTTGGTCATGTACTATGCATTTGAAAGAAAAGTTTTCATTATAAATATTAAGTGTTTAGATAGGGAAATTAGCTATAAAATTCCAAATAAATTATCCATGGTGTCTTTCCATCCAATAAAACTATCTCCAAAGTTTTGAGCCAATCATTGGAGATGCGACCATACTTACTTCATTAACCATAATAGGCAGCCATAAGGTATGAACTAGGATTTCAGGGCATTCCTTCCCTAAATACTCCTTAAACTATTAATGAGGGTGTTTCAGGTTATAACATTATAGTGGCCAAGGTTTCATCTTGTTTGGTTATGGGATTGGTCACTCGACTCCACCATGTGCACTTTTGATGAACTAGGCATTACTCTCACTGGGAGACTATTTTTTTCACAAGGTTACCCCCATTAAATCAACCCCAAATGGGCTGAGATTTGTTTTATTGCCATATAATTACCCCTCTGGTCATCCACTAGAGATTTGGGAAAATTAAAGGTCCATAGACCCTATATTTATCACATATATGATTTATTAAATTATTACAAAAACTATAGAAAAACCAACTAAAAAAATTCTGATTTTTGGATATGATGAAGGTCCTGGCAAGACCAGTCATGGGTCAAAGATTCATGCCATTTGACTGAGTGGGGCACTGGAGGCACTCAGTTTAATTTCTGATTATCCTTTGGAAACCCCGCACCAAAATTAGTTCTGAGGAAAATCCAGTGAGCCAAAATGGATGATTCTAATTTTATATTAAACTAGATCTCAATGGATAACTTACCTCTATTGGGTACTTCTATATAAAAGGCATTTAGCTATTTTTAAAAATTAAAACCATCTGACTTAAATAATGTGACAAAAAGGAAATAATTTATACTTAATAATTAATCGACCTGCGCATAATCAATCAAGCCGATCCAACGAATCCTGATCATCATTCCTAATGAGCAAAGGGTCGAGATTGCTCCATCCTGGAGCTTTTATAGCGCCCTTTTCTGGCAATCCGTCTACCTACCAAGTCGACCACCGCCACCACCTCTGTTGAGGTGGTGGCTATTGCCTTGCGGTGGCAAAGCCGCCGGAGAGTCCGTTTTCGGCGATCCCGAGTGGTTCAAGTTCATGGAAAAATCTCACTTTTCTCCTCATTGATCAGTCTCGTTTGAGCCCGATTTCTCCACCTATTGATCTACAGATTTAGCACAGAGCAAGAGGAAGAGAACTAGACCTGCAGGCGGACTTGGCGGCAAGTGTGCTGGTGGTGTGACATGGTCGACGACCACCAACTCCCCCTTGCTAAATTCTCAATCCTTCACCTAAAGCAGTGATGTAAAGGTTCGATTTCATTGCTTAGGAGTTTCTAAAGATGATAAAGGAGTCAAAATAGGGAGTGGGAGGGTCAGGCCATTCAGGCCATTAATGGCCATGAATGGGGGTTTCGGCCACCTCCAAACTCCTAAAATTCTACCTCTAGGAGGCCGGGAAAACCCTTAAGTCACCTCCAAATTGATCAAGGGGGATGAATAAGGCCATTAAACGGGGGTTGAGTGCCCCATGGCCTTCTAAAGCCATGAATGCTCCTCTTTCTCTCTCCTCTCTTGGGGTAAAACTTCCACTTTCTCTCTCCTAGTCACCCCTCTAAAAATTAAGTGGCATTTTAGGTAATTTCCATTTGTTTGTTGCAAATGGGTCACCATATTTGGGCCTAGCCCAATTGGCTTGGAGTTGGGTTTGACTTTTCTTCCCATTTTGGGCTTAATTAACCCTAGTTAATTAGGCTCAATCCTAGGTTAAACTAGATGAAGTGATTGACCAAATTGAGGGTTTATGGGTCCCTTGACACTACTCAAGTTCATTGGTGACTTGGTGTAATCAATTTGGGTCAAATTAGGGATATATGACCTAATTAGGGTTAGGGTTGACGTTGGTCAACTTGACCTCCTTGGTTGAACCCAATGGGTTGTTAGTGTTCTAAAGGGCTCCTTATAAGATTGAAAGTTTTATGGTGGGGTCAAATAGTTAAGTTTTTGGCCCAGAAGCAAAACCCTTGGCTAGATAACCAAAAATTGCTATTTGCAGACCAAGGTGGTTTCAACTATTTCCCTAGGTACTCATGGTCCTCTTGGTCTTCTTAAGGATTTGTCATGACCTAGTCTTGAAAAAACTTCCTGGAGGTCTGGTTGTTTGTGGGATGTTACAAATCCCAATACATAAAAATATCACCAAAATTAAGGTTAGGCCTACGGGGTTTGCACTAAAAATAACTGAATGTGAAATTCTTAGGTAGTTATAGTTATACCTGTCACGAAAGGTTCCGGGTACTTTTGTTGAATAAGTTCCAGGGGCTCCTAGGTGGGCTCCTCTTGTCTGTGATTCAACCACAGGACCTTGGCCAACGGAACCTTCTTTCACCGCAAGACTCGTACCTCTATATTGTCTATCCTGACTGGCTTCAGATGGATTGATCGGTCAGATGCAATTGGGCTTGTTGTAGTAAAAATCTTCTACTCAAGCCATAGGGGAGCCCTCGTAAGAGAAAAGACGTGGAAAACGTCATGAAAACCTGCCAACTCGGGCAACAGCTCAAGTATAAGGGCCAAGGGGCCGATTCGCTCCAAAATCCTATAGGACCCCATGTATCTAGGATAGAGCTTCTTTCACCCCATGTACCTACAAGACTTCATGCATTGGATGTATCTTCAAGAATACCATGTCCCCAACCCAAAACTCTACCTGGCGATGTTGTGTATTGTAGTACTTGGCTTGTCTACTCTAGGCCTCCAACATCCTATCTCGAATGAACCGTACTTGAGCATTAGTGTACTTCATAAACTCTGAGCCACGCGACGTTGGATCCTCATCATGGATCTAAGATAGTGAAGTCCTGCTTCTCCGTCCATACAATTCCTCATAGGGGGCCATGCCTATAATAGACCGATGATAGTTGTTGTAAGAAAATTCAATAAGCGGCAGCAATCTTTCTCGCGGCTCCCTGCGATCCAGATACATAGTCGTAAGAGATCCTCTTACGTCCGGTTGGTATGCTTTATTTGCCCATCGATCTGGGGGTGGAATGTTGTGCTGAAAGTCAAATGAGAGCCCAAGTAAGCCTAGAATGCTCTTCACTCCTTGGATGTAAACCGACCATCCTGATCTGATACAATCTTCCTGGGCACGCAATGATAGCAGACAAACTACTCCACAAACCTCCATACCAAAACACCGACCGGAGTGTCCTTCCATACTGGAATAAATAAGGAAACCTTTGCCAGCCTATCAACGATCACCCATATCGAATTATTTCCCGCATGGTAACAAGGAAGTCCATGTAAGAAATCTATCGTAATATCATCTAACTTCCACTCTAGCATCAGTAGTGGCTGCAGTAATCCTGTCGGGCTCTTATATTTAGCCTTCATGAGTTGGCAAGTCTCATAATGTGTCACAAAGTAGGTGATCTCCTTCTTCATACCCGACCAGTACATGGTCCTCTTTAGACCGGCTGTCATCTTTGTAATCCTAGGGTTCACTGAGTACCTGCTACTGTGTGCTTCAGTCAAAATATCCTCCGGAATCTGGCTTCCTGCTGGTACATATACTTTGCTTATGAAACATAGTAGGCCATCCTTAAGTGTTAAATCCCCAGCCATGCCTACCTCCAAAGACCTGAATATTTTCTCTAATTTAGCGTCATGCCTTTGCCCGTCCCTGATGCGATCCCGTATGTCACTGGTAGTGCTCATCAATCCTAAATAATCCTCATAAAGTTTGGGATCCTCCTTGGACACCAAGTATATCTTCATATCCTACAACATCTTTACACGCTCCATAGCCATCACCTGGGGTTCTGCTCTAGATGTGGTAGCTCTCTTGTTAAGAGCATCTGCTACTACATTTGCCTTCCCTAGGTGGTAGTGCATCATGTACTGATGATCGGAAAGAAACTCCACCTATCATCTCTATAACATGTTTAAGTCTTTTTGTGTGTCCACGTAGTTGAGATTTTTTTGATCGGAGAAAATTTTACAGTGAACTACATAAAGGTAATGCTGCTAGATCTTCAAGGTGAAGATTACCGCACCCATCTCTAGATCATGCACCAGGTAGTTTTGTTCATGCTTCTTCAGCTGGTGGGAATCAAAAGCTCCCATATCTATGCTGCAATAGGACAACACCCATCCCCTGATAGGATGCATCAATGATGACTTGGAATCCTTCCTTCCTGGAGGGAAGGGCAAGGATGGGAGCCGAGGTAAACCAGTACTTCAGCTGTTCGAAGGAAAATTCGCATTGTGTCATCCATATGAATGGTGTATCCTTCTTCATCATAATGTAAGTGGGAGGGAAATCCACTACAATCCCTCTACTAACTTTCGGTAGTATCCGACGAGTCCTAGGAAACTCTATATGCCAAATGTCGTCTTCAGCAGCGGCCAATATTGCACTGCATGGATCTTTGCCGGATCAAAAGTTAGTCCCTCTCCACTGATAATATGACCTAAGAAGGCCACATCTTTCAACAAAAAGTTACATTTACTAAACGTTGCATATAGGCTGTGCTCCTAGAGTTTATCTAGAGTCAGTACCAAGTGTCGTGCATGCTCTTCCTCCGTCCTCGAGTAGATGAGGATGTTGTCTATAAATACAATGATAAAAATATCGAGATAGGCTTCAAATACATGACTCATCATACTCGTGAATGCAGAGGGCGCATTCATGAGCCTGAATGGCATCACTATGAACTCATAGAGGCTATATCGGCTACTAAATGCGGTCTTCGGGATGTCCTCCACCTTAACCCGTAGTTGATAATATCCCGATCTCAAATACAGTTTTGAGAACCAATGAGATCCCTATAGCTGATCAAATAGCTCATCAATTCTCGGTAAAGGGTACATGTTCCATACTGTCCGCAATTCAGTCATCTGTAGTCAATGCATAGTCTGAGAGTCTCATCCTTCTTCTTTATAAACAATACTGGGGCTCCCCACAATGAGGAGTTTGGTCTGAAAAACCTAGCTTCAACCAACTCCTGAAACTGACTTGTCAATTCCACTAGCTCCTTTGGGGCCATCCTATATGGAGTCCTAGATACCAGCTTAGCCCCTAGCACTAGCTAGATCTGAAGTCATTCTCATGATATGGTGGTAGCTCTGGCAGGTTCTCTGGGAAAATATAAGCAAAATCCCGTACCATCGGGATTTTGGAGATAGAGTTCTTTTCCTCGGTCATCTCGAATAATACATGACAAACCTCGTCACACTGTAGGTGGGCCTTGACGACCTGGATAAAAGAAAGCAGATAACGGGAGACCAGGAGAGTACCTTCGAAGGTCGCGTAGGTGTTGTCGTATCTCAGCACAACCTTTCTCATCGGGCAATCAATTTGTTCATGGTTCCATGTGAGCCATGTCATTCCTAAGACAAGATCAAAGTTTGGCATCTTTAAGATCGTCGTCGGAGCCTCGAGTGTTAGACCGTCGATGGTCACCCTTAGAAGGCATTTTGCAGTAGATAGGATCTCTGTACCATTGGGAAGTCGCACCCACCTGGTGACTCTCATATAGTGACGGACCTGATCCAAGTCTTTGAAAAAATCTTCTGGAACGAAGTTATATGATGCCCCATTATCGAATAAGGTATGGGAAGAATTGCTGCATACCGTTTCTATTCCTGAGTTTATTAAACAGTCTTAGGTGGCTTATTTTATAGTTTTCTTCCCTAGTTCTACCCATTTATATTAGTTCAACTTTCTAGGGGGAAGAAAATAAAGTTTAAATTGCTAGCATACCTGTTATAACCCTATCCGGGTTCTGGGGTTGAGAAAGATCCATAGCATACATCTGATCCATGTTTAGCCTACGGTCTCTGCCTTAGAACCCATGTCCTCGACCACATCGACGACCCTTGAATTGCTAAGCATGTAGGGCAGCCTATGGTGCTAGTGGTGCTTCCTATCTCCTAGGGAAGTTAATCCGAATATGTCAAGGATGGTGTAGTGATAGCACACCGGCGGGGGTTATTTCCCATCTACTGGCCTTGGCATCTCACGCATCTATAATGGCTGAGGGGCCAATAGTATCGGATCCCTCTGCCCCTGTCTATACTTCGGGCGGGGTTGATCCCCATTTCTCCTTTGTCCGACAAACCAATCCATCTATTGTTCCCTACTTCCACCAATAACTGTGTTATCTACCAGTCTTTTTACCCTTCCCCGAACCATGAGCTGGTCCGCCTCCAACTTATTTTCCATCTCCAGGATCCGGGCCAGGCTATCGTACGCGGCAAAAAGGAGTGCCTGCCTCAGATCGTCCTGGGGCCCTTGTAGAACCTCTTTGCATAGCCGTCATCATCCAACATGTATGAATCATCAAAGCGAGCTAAGTGAGTATACTCTTAGTAGTACTACGAAACCGACCTTCTTCCCTTCCTAAACTATATAAATCTGTCCTCTAGCTCATCCCTTGCTGTCTGTGGCACAAAATGCTCCAAAAGTGTTGTCTTGAACTCATCCCGCGTGATATATATGCCCTCAAATCCTGCATATATAGGTGGTGTATAGAAGAAACTTCAACCACCTCTTTGTGTGGGATTCCAAACATAAAAGTGCTAAGGATATAACCATATCAGTCGGGCATCGTATCACAGCCAACATCTCTTATATAATGTCCAGCGATTACTCTGTCCATACAGCTGACTCCGGCCCGAGATATGACAGAGGGGAAAGGCCTCGAAAGACACTCAACAAATTTTCCCCAGGATTTGGTTAAGGAGTCGGAGTATGCTATGTCCTATAAGCCTCCAAGATAGCATTCAGTGTCTGTCCCTTCTCCGATTGCTGGAACGGAGTAGGAACTAGCTGGGGTGGAACGACATTCTGAGCCTGAGGTGTTCCCTGTTGAAGGTCAGGGTTCGCTAAAAGCTTCATGAGGAAAAGTTTACTAATAAGGTAATTGGCGAAAGTCTTGTTAAGAGTGGAATATTGCATGTGATTCCCGATATGGTCACACTATAGCTTCCACTGCTTAGTTTGTCCTCAAACTAAACTCGAGCGGGGTGTCCCTGGGCTTGTGAATTTCTTTTCTTCAGGTCGAGTTTTCCCTATGATACCAGTTGTAAGACCCCCCCCCCCTTTTTCACTGGGGTCTTATGACCAAAACCATCGCTTTGTGGTGACACTAACCTCCGGGAAGGTCTCCACTACATAACACTTATTTTGCCAGCAAATTCTCAACCATGTATCGCAGAAGAAACAGAAGTAATCATATAAATGAAACAATTCCATAATCACAATGAAATACAAATAAGTCCACAAAGGTAAAGCTGAACAACACAAATGTGCTCCGGCCCAGTACATAAGATCCTCATAAAAAAATGCTCGTGGAAGAAAAGCTACTGATCACTCATAAATCTCGTGGCTGCTGCTTCTACACTTAGGTTAGGCTAGCACACCTCCTCCTGCACCGTACCCTTGTCATGGTGGGTCCCCTGGAGCTATACCCTATCTCCCAACTGGAGTCCCTGGTGTTATGCCCACCAGGCCGTTAGTAAAAAAGATCGAGTACTGGTCCCCCTCCCCTCCCCCTGCGACTCCTAAGCACCGTATGGGGGATAATGAAGAGAAAGGTATTTAAATTAGAGAGTAAACTAGAGCAGGTGACATTGGCCCTAGCTATAATATGCTAATATTATCTATCACAATAATTACAGGTGTATATATGAAACTGCAAGTAAGGAGTGACACAATGGAAGTAGTAACATGAAGTAAATATGTAAGTAAAGGAACAACACAATGAAAGTAGTAACATGAAGTAATAGTAAAGAACCAACTATCAACACAAAGAAAGTAACCTTAAGTTATAAGGATGCCCATACAAACTTATAATCTAAGGTGTTATTTTGCAAGGCCTAACGTATAAAAGATCCCATAATAATTTATACGTAATGGGTATAAGTTTTGTGTTGTATTATGTATGACATGAAGTGCTATGCATGCTAAATGATATGTCTCACACAAGTGCAACACATGCACATAAATCTATGTGCACAGTCCTTTAGTTCCCCCATTTGGAGTTAGCTAAACTCTCTGATGCCTCTCATAGTGGCAAACGGAGGCAGTGGGTTAGGACTCCCCACTCCTAGGTCATTATTCACACTACCTAGACTAGACCTTGCATACTGCTCGGTACACCCACAGTTAGGTGCTATAGAGTCTCTTGTATGGATGCTGGTGAATTTACCATTCTTTTGTTGGCTAAGTGAACACTTACACTTGTCGAGTCAATGTATCGAAATCGGTGTGAACGACCATCCAATAACGAGGATCCACCACTTTAATGCACATGCACACATGTTATAAAAGAGTTCTCGAGCCATCGCTCACCATCTTAGCCCATCCATTCCACCAAACACTGAGTCCACCGCTTGCGAGACTAACCAACTATACACCCGAAGTAACAGGGTGAGTGAATGTGTTACGATAGTTTATTAATGGTTAATCTTTTAATCAACTTATTCCTATGGTTTAGGGTTAATCTTGGATGGCCCAGGGACTGCACGATGAAGGGCTCTCGAGGGCACTGGGAACTACGATGGCATGAAGAACAAAGTTCCTTTTCTCAAGGGACTTACTTTTATGGGTATCTATTTATTTTAAATCCCCTCCCCACATTAAACTTGAGCAAACCCTAGGTGAATTACAACTTTTAGGGGAGAGATGATACACAGTCGGTCCCGAACACAACTCCGTCACCTTGGTATTAAGGCTATCTAGCTCTTGGCCTTATGGGTGACCTCATTAGGAATCCACAAAATTTAGGTGCACCCACTATGTTACAACCCCTGTGAGACCACAGCTCTATCTTAAATACCTCAAATTACTATATGTAGACCAAATGAACTAAATTGAGAATATGAAAGAGGATACTCCAAGTACTTCACCAAAACCCTAGGATTATTTCTAGGAGTCTATCATGACAAGTTGTGCTTAAATCCAGAGATTAGTATTTTTCCTATTTTATTCAGCCTTTTTTAATAATTTTCCTAAAATCATTCCACTTGTGACTTTGAACATGAGGCACAACTTTCTGATATGCAAAGTCCTTAATAAAATTTCTACAACAATATATTGGATAAACAACAACATGGTATAAATTTCATAATTTTTCCAAAATGATTTCCATCATTAATCACAATATTGATTATTTAATCAAAATAGAAATAAACAAAGGAAGTAGAAAAATTTATTGTCCAAAAATTGAGATAATATTACCAAAAGTCTATAATGACTATAAAATATCACAAACCAAATTTCATGATCTTCTAAGTTCATTTAGCCACATAATTAAATAGATAAAGAAAATTAACCTTGAGCAATTTGTGAGGAACCACTACATAATTTTTTCCAAAAATTATAACAAATTTATAAAGCATCATGATGACCTAAAAAGTTTACTGACCAAGTGTCATAATTTTGAAGTGCTCAATTAGTCCTAAAACAAATTTATTTCTCCAGACAATAATATCAAAAATTATAAAGGAGGTACTACAATTCTCTAACTAAAAATTATAATAAAATTTGTAGAGATGTATAGCATCTGTATAAGCCCATTACCCAAGTTTCATGATCTCCCAATACATTTTGGTCATATACTATGCAATTGAAAGAAAAGTTCTCATTATAAATATTAAATGTTTAGAGAGGAAAATTAGCTATAAAATTCTAAATAAATTATCCATGGTGTCTTTCCATCCAATAAAACTACCTACAAAGTTTTGAGCCAATCATTGGAGATGGGACCATACTTCCTTCATTGACCTGAATAGGCAGTCATAAGGTATGAACTAGGATTTCAGGGCATTCCTACCCTAAATACTCCTAAAACAATTAATGAGGGTATTTTAGGTGATAACAATGCAGTAGCCAAGGTTTCACCTTGTTTGATTGAGTGATTGGTCACTCAACTCCACCATGTGCACTTTTGATGAACTAGGCTTTACTCTCTCTGGGAGACCATCTGATATCAATAGGTTACCCCCATCAAATCAACCCCAAATGGGCTGAGAATTTTTTCATGGTCATATAATGACCCCTCTAGTCATCCACCAGAGTTTTGGGAAAATAAAAGGTTCATAGTGTTGGATCTTACGATGCCCTTAGAGGGGGGGGGGGTGAATAATGGTTTTATGGAATTTTAATTCTTTAATAGAAATATCATAATTAATTAATGAAGCTATGAAATATTTTATAGAAAATTATTTATTTCTTTATATATTTTTAAAAATATTATATTAAAGATTACTTTTTAGGAAATTATGAAATTCAGTATTACTTAATTACTGTTAGTGATATCCCTATATAAAACATTTTATGATATGAAAATAAAATCAAGATAATGAGACAATATATGACATGATTTTATTTCATAAGAAATTGATTACAAAATACAATGTATCTCTATAAAGCTAGAGATTGAGGCTATGAAAAATATAAACTCCTTTTGATTTCACCGGTCCTTCTACCAAGAACAATCCGGATATAGCATATCTCTCCCTAGATCATGCTACTAGCCTCCCCTAGATCTCACCACGATCTAGTCGCTGCACACCAGGCAGCGAAAACTCCCTAAGTCACACAAGCACATAGACACCACGCACAAGGCAGTGATTTCATCTTAAGACATAGACGGACCTACGCCACACACAATGCAGTGATTTCTCTACTGATTGCAAATATGATAAGATAAGTTACAAAATAAAAATTCAGAATAAAAGTCCCTCAAAATGAAGCTGTGAAGACAACGTCGAATCCTTACAAAGATTGTCTGAGATGCTACACACGAACTGTCTCTTCTTCGCTCTTGAACATTCTTGGGAAAGTGGGAGTTTTCTGAAGGTTGGAGCTCTCTAGATGGAATGCACGGGAAATAATACTCCAGGTAATGAAATTCATCTTTTCCATAGAAGAATTCACCCCTTTTATATTTTTGAGATATCGCCTGATGATATTGGCTATCTCCCACCATCGATATCATCTCTAGCTGCCACGTGTCCCATGATTCTGAGGTTTTCATGGGATGTTTCAATCATGGGGATATTGCCGGTGATATCTGATATCGCCTAGCAATACCTCTAAATAGTGGTTTGGTGGTTGGATCATGTGGAGCAAGGCCTTCGTCACACTAATGTCATTTTCGCTATCGCCTAGCGATAGTGACTATCACATGGCGATATCTCCATTTCACTTTTGATGTTCTAACCTTTTCCAGATTGTAGATTACTTCGTTCTCATTCGGGAATGGGGGGGGGGGGGACATTTCGTAACTCCTTCGAGATTGAAATTTATGGTCGTTTGATGTTTAGCACACAACACTCGTCCTTTTGATTTTTTTGAAGTGAACACACTTTTAGATCATGCCCATGACTGAGGACTTATCTTATCATTCAACCTATACAACCTGCACACTATAAACACACAAAAGAGTAGATCAAATACCTCACGGTATTTGTTATTCTCAAACCAAGAGATGCGGAATCCATGCTCCAACACATAGACCTTATATTTATCACATGTATATTTTTTGGATATGATAAGGGACATGGCCAGACCAGCCTTGGGTCAAATTTTCAGACCATTTAACTGAGTGGGCAACTAGGAGCACTTAGTTTAATCTCTGATTTTCCTTTGGACACTTTGCACCAAAATGAGTGCTGGGGAAAATCCATTGAGCTAAATTGGATGATTCTAATTTTGTAATAAACTAGACCTCATGGGCTAACTTTTCTGTGTTTGGCACTTCTATAGAAAAGGCCTCTAACTATTTTTAATAATTAAAACATCTGACTAAAATAATATGACAAAAACAAAATAATTTATATACAATAATTAATCGGCGAGCGCATAACCATTCAAGATTATCCAACGGCTCCTGGTCATCGTACACGATGACCCAAGGGTCGAGATTGCTCCGTACTAGAGCCATTCCAGCGCCCTTTCCTGACCATATGGCCACCTCCGTAGCCGTCCACCACTGCCATCACCTCTATTGAGGTGGTGCCTATTGCCTTGCGGCAGCATAGCCGCCGAAGAGGCTGTTTCTGTCAATTAAGAGTGGTTGAATTTCATGGAAAAAATCTCAGTTTTCTCCTCACTGATCGGTGATGTTTTAGCCATATTTCTCCACATGGTGATCTACAGATCTAGCATAGAGGAAGAGGAAGAGAACAAGACCTGTAGGCTGGCTTGGCGACGAGTGTGGTGGTGGTGTCCCATGGCCGATGACCTCCAAGCTCCTTCTTGTTGATTACTCAATCCTTCACCTGAAGCAGTGATGTAAAGGTTTGATTTCATTGCTTGGAAATTTCTAAAGATGATAAAGGGGTCAAATTGGGGAGTAGGAGGGTCAGGCCATGAATGGCCATTAATGGGGGTTTCGGTCACCTCCAAACTCCTGAAATTCTACTTCTAGGAGGGCGAGAAAACCCTTCCATAACCTCTAAATTGATCAAGGGGGATGAATGAGGCCATTAAAGGGGAAGGGTTGAGTGCCTCATGGCCTTCCAAAGCCATGAATGCTCCTCTTTCTCTCTCTTCGATTTGGGTAAAACTTCCACTTTATCTCTCCTAGTCACCCCTCTTGAAATTGAGTGGAATTTTAGGTAATTTCCATTTGTTTGTAGCTAATGGGTCACCATATTTGGGCCTAGCCCAATTGGCTTGGAGTTGGGTTTGACTTTTCTTCCCATTTTGTCTTAATTAACCCTAGTTAATTAGGCTCAATCCTAGGTAAAACTAGATGAAGTGATTGACCAAATTGAAGGTTCATGGGTCCCTTGACACTACTAAAGTTCATTGGTGACTTGGTGTAATCAATTTGGGTCAAATTAGGGATATATGACCTAATTAGGGTTAGGGTTGACGTTGGTAACCTTAACCTCCTTAGTTGAACCCAATGGGTTGTTAGTGCTCTAAAGGGCTCCTTATAAGATTGAAAGTGTTATGGTGGGGGTCAAATAGTCATGTTTTTGGCCCAGAAGCAAAACCCTAGGCTAGATAACCAAAAATTGCTATTTGCAGACCAAGGTGGTTTCAACTATTTCCCTAGGTACTCATGGTCATCTTTGTCTTCTTAAGGATTTGTCATGACCTCGTCTAGAAAAAACTTCCTGGAGGTCTAGTTGTTTATGGGATGTTACAAATCCCAATACATAAAAATATCCCCAAAATTAAGGTTAGGCCTACGGGGTTTGCACAAAAAATAACTGAATGTGAAATTCTTAGGTAGTTATAGTTACACATATCACGAAAGGTTTCAGGTACATTTGTTGAATAAGTTCCAGGGGCTCCAAGGTGGGCTCCTCCTGTCCGTAATTCGACAACAGGACCTTTGCATACGGAGCCTTCTTTCACCGCAAGACTCGTACCTCTATATCGTCTATCCTGACTGGCTTTAGATGGAGTGATCGGTCAGATGCAATTGGGCTAGATGTAGTGGAAATCTTCTACTCAGGCCATAGGGGAGCCCTCGTAAGAGAAAAGACGTGGAAAACATCATGAAAACCAGCCAACTCGGGCAACAACTCCAGTCTATGGTCCAAGGGGCCGATTCGCTCCAAAATCCCATAGGACCCTATGTATCTAGGACAGAGCTTCTTTCACCCCATGTACCTACGATACTTCATGCATTGGATGTATCTTCAAGAATACCATGTTCCCAACCCAAAACACTACATGGCGATGTCGTGTATCGTAGTACTTGGCTTTTCTACTCTGGGCCTCCAACATCCTGTCTCGAATCAACCGTACTTGAGCATCCGTATCCTTCATAAACTCTGAGCCACGCGTTGTTGGATCCTCATCATGGATCTAAGATAGTGAAGTCCAGCTCCTCCGTCCATACAATGCCTCATAGGGGGCCATGCCTATAATAGACTGATGATAGTTGTTGTAAGAAAATTCAATAAGTGGCAGCAATCTTTCTCGCGGCTCCCCGCGATCCAGGATACATAGTCGTAAGAGATCCTCTAACGTCCGGTTTGTATGATCTATTTGCCCATCGATCTGGGGGTGTAATGTTGTGCTGAAAGTCAAATGAGAGCCCAAGTAAGCCTAGACTACTCTTCACTCCTTGGACGTAAACCGACAATCCCGATCTGATACGATCTTCCTGGGCATGCCATGATAGCAGACAAACTACTCCACAAACCTCCATACCAAAACACTGACCGGAGCATCCTTCCATACTGGAATAAATAAGGAAACCTTTGTCAGCCTATCAACGATCACCCATATCGAATAATTTCCCGCATGGGAACAAGGAAGTCCATGTACGAAATCTATCGTAATATCATCTAACTTCCACTCTAGAATCAGTAGTGTCTGCAGTAATCCTGTCGGGCTCTTGCATTCAGCCTTCATGAGTCCGCAAGTCTCATAATGTGTCACAAAGTAGGTGATATCCTTCTTCATACCCGACCAGTATATGGTCCTCTTCAGACCGGCTGTCATCTTCGTAATCCTAGGGTGCAATGAGTACCTGCTACTATTTTCTTCAGTCAAAATATCCTCCGGAATCTGGCCTCCTGCTGGTACATATACTTTGCCTCTGAAACATAGTAGGCCATCCTTCAGTGTGTAATCCCCAACCATGCCTACCTCCAAAGACCTGAATATTTTCTCTAATTTAGCGTCATACCTTTGCCCGTCCCTGATGCGATCCCGTATGTCACTGGTAGTGCTCATCAATGCTAAATAATCCTAATAAAGTTTGGGATCCTCCTTGGACACCAAGGATATCTTCATATCCTACAACATCTTTACCAACTCCATAGCCATCACCTAGGGTTATGCTCTAGATGTGGTAGCTCTCTTGTTAAGAGAATCTGCTACTATATTTGCCTTCCCTAGGTGGTAGTGCATCATGTACTGATGATCGGAAATAAACTCCACCTATCATCTCTATAACATGTTTAAGTCCTTCTGTGTGTCCACGTACTTGAGATTTTTGTGATCAGAGAAAATTTCATAGTGAACTACATAGAGGTAATGCTGCTAGATCTTCAAGGTGAAGATTACCGCACCCATCTCTAGATACGGCACCAGGTAGTTTTGTTCATGCTTTTTCAGCTGGTGGGAATCAAAAGCTCACATGTCTATGCTGCAATAGGGCAACACCCATCCCCTGATAGGATGCATCAATGTAGACTTGGAATCCTTCCTTCCTGGAGGGAAGGGAAAGGATGGGAGCCTAGGTAAGCCAGTACTTCAGCTCTTCGAAGGCAAATTCGCATTGTGCCATCCATATGAATGGTGTATCCTTCTTCATCATAATGTAAGTGGGAGGGAAATCCAGTAAAATCCCTCTACGAACTTTCGGTAGTATCCGACGAGTCCTAGGAAACTCTATATGCCGGATGTCGTCTTCAACAGCGGCAAATATTGCACTGCTTGGATCTTTGCCGGATTAACAGTTAGTCCCTCTCCACTGATAATGTGACCTAAGAATGCCACATCCTTCAACAAAAACTTACATTTACTAAACGTTGCATATAGGCTGTGCTTCTAGAGTTTCTCTAGAGTCAGTACCAAGTGTCGTGCATGCTCCTCCTCCGTCCTCGAGTAGAAGAGGATGTTGTATATAAATACAATGATAAAGATATCGAGATAGGCTTCAAATACACGGCTCATCAGACTCATGAATACAGAGGGTGCATTCGTGAGCCCGAATGGCATCACTGTGAACTCATAGAGGCTATATCGGCTACTAAATGCGGTCTTCGGGATGTCTTCCTCCTTAATCCGTAGTTGATAATATCCCGATCTCAAATACAGTTTTGAGAACCAATGAGATCCCTATAGCTGATCAAATAGCTTGTATATTCTCGGTAAAGGGTACATGTTCCATACTGTCCGCCTATTCAGTCATCTGTAGTAAATGCATAGTATGAGAGTCTCATCCTTCTTCTTTATAAACAATATTGGGGCTCCCCACAACGAGGAGCTTGGTCTGAAAAACCTAGCTTCACCAGACTCCTACAGCTGACTGTGGAATTCCATTAGCTCCTTTGGGGCCATCTTATATGGAGTCCTAGACACCAGCTTAGCCCCTAGCACTAGCTAGATCCTAAGTCATTCTCATGATATGGTGGTAGCTCTGACAGCTTATGTGGGAAAATATCAGCAAAATCCCGTACCATCAGAATTTTGGAGATAGAGTTCTTTTCCTCGGTCATCTCGAATAACACATGATAAACCTCGTCACCCTGTAGGTGGGCCTTGACGGCCTAGATAAAAGAAAGCAGATAACGGGAGACCGGGATAGTATCTCCGAAGGTCGCGTATGTGTTTTCATATCTCAGCACAACCTTTCTCATCAGGAAATCAATCTGTTCATGGTTCCATGTTAGCCATGTCATTCCCAATACAGGATCAAAGTTCGGCATCTTCAAGATCGTCATCGGAGCCTCTAGTGTTAGACCGTCGATGGTCACCCTTAGAAGGCATTTTGGAGTAGATAGGATCTCTGTACCATTGGGAAGACGCACCCTCCTGGTGACTCTCATATAGTGACGGACCTAATCCAATTCTTTGAAAAAATCTCCCGCAACGAAGTTATGTGATGCCCCCGTATCGAATAAGGTATGGGCAGGATTGCCGCATACCGTTACTATTCCTGAGTTTATTAAACAATCTTAGGTGGCTTATTTTATAGTTTTCTTCCCTAGTTCTACCAATTTATATTAGTTCAACTTTCTTGGGGGAAGAAAATAAAGTTTAAATTGCTAGCATACCTGCTATAACCCTATCCGGGTTCTTGGGTTGAGAAAGATCCATAACATACATCTGATCCATGTTTGGCCTACGGTCGCTGCCTTGGAACCCATATCCTCGACCACATCAACGACCCTTGAATTGCTGAGCAAGTAGGGCAGCCTGTGGTGCTAGTTGTGCTGCCTGTCTCCTGGGGAAGTTAATCCGAATATGTCGAGGATGGTGTAGTGATAACACACCGATGGGGGAGATTTCCCATCTACTGGCCTTGGCATCTCACGCATCTATAATGGCTGAGGGGCCAATAGTATCGGATCCCTCTGCCCCTGTCTATACTTCGGGTGAGGTTGATCCCCATTTCTCCTTTATCCGACAAACTAATCCATCTATTGTTCCCTACTTCCACCAATAACTGTGTTATCTACCAGTCTTTTTCCCCTTCCCCAAACCATGAGCTGGTCTGCCTCTAACTTATTTTCCATCTCCAGGATCCGGGCCAGGCTACCGTAAGCGGCAAAAAGGAGTCCCAGCCTCAGATCGTCCTGTAGGCCTTTGTAGAACCTCTTTGCATAGCCAGCATCATCCAGCAGGCATGAATCATCAAAGTGAGCAAAGTGAGTATACTCCTAGTAGTACTATGAAACCGACCTTTTTCCCTTCCTCAACTGCAAAAATCTTTCCTCTACCTCGTCCCTTGCTGTCTGTGGAACAAAATGCTCCAAAAGTGTTGTCTTGAACTCATCCTACGAGATATATGTGCCCTCAAATCCTGCATAGGTGGTGTCTAGAAGAGACTTCGACCACCTCTTTGTGTGGGATTCCAAACATAAAAGTGCTAAGGATATAACCATATTAGTCGGGCATCGTATCCCAGCCAACATCTCTTATATAATGTCCAGTGATTACTCCGTCCATACAACTGACTCCGGCCCGAGATATGATGAAGGGGAAAGGCCTCGAAAGACACTCAACCAATTTTCCCCAAGATTTGGTTGAGGAGCCGGAGTATTCTATGTCCTAAAAGCCTCCAAGATAGCATTAAGTGTCTGTCCCTTCTCTGATTGCTGGAACGGAGTAGGAACTAACTTGGGTGGAACGACATTCTGAGCCTGAGGTGTTCCCTGTTGAAGGTCGGGGTTCATTAAAAGCTTCATGAGGAAAAGTTTACTAATAAGGTAGTTGGCTAAAGTCTAGTTAAGAGTGGAATATTGCATTTGATTCCCTATATGGTCACACTATAGCTTCCACTACTTAGTTTGTCCTCAAACTAAACTCGAGCGGGGTGTCCCTGGGTTTGTGAACTTCTTTTCTTTAGGTCGAGTTTCCCCTCTGATACCAGTTGTAATACCCCCCCCCCCCTTTTACACTGGAGTCTTATGACCAGAACCATCGCTTTGTGGTGACACTAACCTCCGGGAAGGTCTCCACTACATAACACTTATTTTACCGGCAAATTCTCAACCATGTATCACAGAAGAAACATAAGTAATCATATAAATGAAACAAGTCCACAATAACAATGAAATACAAATAAGTCCTGAAAAGTAAAGCTGAACAACACAAATGTGCTCCGACCCAGTACATAAGATCCTCATAAAAAAAATCTCGCTGAAGAAAAGCTACTGATCACTCACAAATCTCGTGGCTACTGCTGCTACACTTAGGTTAGGCTTGCACACCTCCTCCTGCACCGTACTCTAGTCATGGTGGGTCCCCTGGAGCTGTACCCTATCTCCCAACTAGAGTCCCTGCTGTTATGCCCACCAGGCCGTTAGTCAAAAAGACAGAGTCCTGGTCCCCCTCACCTCCCCCTGCGAATCCAAAGCACCGTACGGGGGAGAATGAAGAGAAAGGTATTTAAATTAGAGAGTAAACAAGAGCAGATGACATTGGCCCTAGCTATAATATGCTAATAGTATCAATCACAATAATTACAGGTGTATATATGAAACTGCAAGGAAGGAGCGACACAATGGAAGTAGTAACATGAAGTAAATCTGTAAGTAAAGGAACAACACAATGAAAGTAGTAACATGAAGTAATAGTAAAGCAACCAACTATCAAGACAAAGAAATTAACCTTAAGTTATAAGGATGCCCATACAAACTTATAATCTAAGGTGTTATTTTGCAAGGCCTAACGTATAAAAGATCCCATAATAATTTATACGTAATGGGTATAAGTTTTGTGTTATATTATGTATGACATGAAGTGCTATGCATGCTAAATGATATGTCTCACACAAGTGCAACACACGCACATAACTCTATGTGCATAGTACTTTAGTTCCCCCATTTGGAGTTAGCTAAACTCTCTAGTGCCTCTCGTAGTGGAAAATGGAGGCAGTGGGTTGGGACTCCCCACTCCTAGGTCATTATTCACACTACCTAGACTAGACCTTGCATACTGCTCGGTACACCCACAGTTAGGTGCTATAGAGTCTTTTGTATGGATGCTCGTGAATTTACCATTCTTTTGTTTGCTAAGTGAACACTTACACTTGCCGAGTCAATGTATCGACATCGGTGTGAACGACCATCCAATAACGAGGATCCACCACTTTAGCGCACATGCACACATGTTATAAAAGAGTTATCGAGCCATCGCTCACCATACTAGGCCATCCATTCCACAAAACACTGAGTCCACCGCTTGCGAGACTAACCAACTATCCACCCGAAGTAACAGGGTGAGTGAATGTGTTACGATAGTTTATTAATGGTTAATCTTTTAATCAACTTATTCCTACGGTTTAGGGTTAATCTTGGACGTCCAAGGGCCTGCCCGATGAAGGGCTCTCGAGGGCACTGGGAACTACGATGGCATGAAGAACAAAGTTCCCTTTCTCAAGGCACTTACTTATATGGGTGTCTATTTATTTTCAATCCCCTCCCCACATTAAACTTGAGTAAACCCTAGGTGAATTACAACTTTTAGGGGAGAGATGATACACAGTTGGTTCCGAACACAACTCTGTCCCCTTTATATTCAGGCTATCTAGCTCTTTGCCTTATGGGTTACCTCATCAGGACTCCACAAAATTTAGGTGCACCCACTATGTTACAACCCATGTGAGACCACAACTCTATCTTAAATACCTCAAATTATTATATGTAGACCAAATGAACTAAATTGAGAGTATGAAAGAGGATACTCCAAGTACTTCACCAAAACCCTAAGATTATTTCTAGGAGTCTATCATGACAAGTTGTGCTTAAATCCAGAGATTAGTATTTTCCTATTTTATTCAGCCTTTTTTAATAATTTCCCTAATATCATGCCACTTGTGACTTTGAACATGAGGCACAACTTTCTGATATGCAAAGTCCTTAATAAAATTTCTACAACAATATATTTGCTGAACAACAACAAGGTATAAATTTCATAATTTTTCCAAAATGATTTCCATCATAAATCACAATATTGATTATTTAATCAAAATAGAATTAAACAAAGGAAGTAGAAAAATTTATGGTCCAAAAATTGGGATAATATTACCAAAAGTCAATAATGACTAGAAAGTATCACAAACCAAATTTCATGATCTTCTAAGTTCATTTAGCCCATAATTAAATAGATAAAGAAAATTAACCTTGAGCAATTTATGAGGAACCACTACATAATTGTTTCCAAAAATTATAACAAATTTATAAAGCATCATGATGACCTAAAATGTTTACTGACCAAGTGTCATAATTTTGCAGTACTCAATTAGTCCTAAAACCAATTTATTTCTCTAGACAATAATATCAAAAATTATAAAGCAGGTACTACAATTCTCTAACTAAAAATTATTATTAAATTTGCATAGATGTATAGCATCAGTATAAGCCCATTACCCAAGTTTCATGATCTCCCAATACATTTTGGTCATATACTATGCAATTGAAAGAAAAGTTCTCATTATAAATATTAAATGTTTAGAGAGGAAAATTAGCTATAAAATTCTAAATAAATTATCCATGGTGTCTTTCCATCCAATAAAACTATCTACAAAGTTTTAAGCCAATCATTGGAGATGAGACCATACTTCCTTCATTAACCTGAATAGGCAGTCATATGGTATGAAATAGGATTTCAGGGCATTCCTACCCTAAATACTCCTAAAACTATTCATGAGGATATTTCAGGTGATAACAATGCAGTGGCCAAGGTTTTACCTTGTTTGATTGAGGGATTGGTCACTCAACTCCACCAAGTGCACTTTTGATGAACTAGGCTTTACTCTCTCTGGGAGACCATCTACTATCAATAGGTTACCCCATCAAATCAACCCCAAATAGGCTGAGAATTTTTTCATGGTCATATAATGACCCCTCTAGTCATCCACAAGAGTTTTGGGAAAATAAAAGGTTCATAGTGTTGGATCTTACGACGCCCTTAAAGGGGGGTGAATAATGGTTTTTTGGAATTTTTATTCTTTAATAGAAATATCATAGTTAATTAATGAAGCTATGAAATATTTTATAGAAAATTATTTATTTCTTTATATTTTTTTAAAAATATTATATTAAAGATTACTTTTTAGGAAATTATGAAATTCAGTATTACTTAACTACTGTTAGTGATATCCCTATATAAAACATTTTATGATATGAAAATAAAATCAAGATAATGAGACAATACATGACATGATTTTATTTCATAAGAAATTGATTACAAAATACAATGTATCTCTATAAAGCTAGAGATTGAGGCTATGAAAAATATAAACTCCTTTTGATTTCACCGGTCCTTCTACCAAGAACCAGCCGGCTATAGCATATCTTTCCCTATATCGTTATACTAGCCTCCCCCAGATCTCACCACGATCTAGTCGCTGCACATAAGACAGCGAAACTCCCTTAGTCACACAAGCACCAAGACGCCACGCACAAGGCGGTGATTTCCTCTTAAGACATAGACGGACCTACGCCACACACAATGCAGTGATTTCTCTACTGATTGCAAATATGATAAGATAAGTTACAAAATAGAAATTCAGAATAAAACTCCCTCAAAATGAAGCTCTAAAGAAAACGTCGAATCCTTGCAAAGATTGTTTGAGATGCTACACACGAACTGTCTCTTCTTCGCTCTTGAACATTCTTGGGAAAGTGGGAGTTTTCTGAAGGTTGGAGCTCTCTAGATGGAATGCACGGGAAATAATTCTCCAGGTAATGAAATTCATCTTTTCCATAGAAGAATTCATCCTTTTTATATTTTTGAGATATCGCCTGACGATATTGGCTATCTCCCCCCATCGATATCATCTCTAGCTGCCACGTGTCCCATGATTCTGAGGTTTTCATGGGATGTTTCAATCATGGCTCTATTGCCGGCAATATCTGATATCGCCTAGCAATACCTCTAAATAGTGGTTTGGTGGTTGGATCATGTGGAGCATGGACTTCATCACACTAACGTCATTTTCGCTATCGCCTAGCGATAGTGACTATCACATGGCGACATCTCCTTTTCACTTTTGATTTTCGAACCTTTTCCATATTGTAGATTACTCCGTTCTCATTCTGGAATGGGGGGGGGGACATTTCGTAACTCCTTCCAGATTGAAATTTTTGGTCGTTTGATGTTTAGCACAAAAAACTCAACCTTTTGATTTTTTTTGAAGTGAACACACTTTTAGATCATGCCCATGACTGAGGACTTATCTTATCATTCAACCTATACAACATGCACACTATAAACACACAAAAGAGTAGATCAAATACCTCACAGTATTTGTTATTCTCAAACCAAGAGATGCGGAATCCATGCTCCAACACATAGACCTTATATTTATCACATGTATATTTTTTGATATGATAAGGGACATGGACAGACCAGCCTTGGGTCAAATTTTCAGACCATTTGACTGAGTGGGATACTAGGAGCACTCAGTTTAATCTCTGATTTTCCTTTGGACACTTTGCACCAAAATGAGTGCTGGGGAAAATCCATTGAGCTAAATTGGATTATTCCAATTTTGTATTAAACTAGACCTCAAGGGCTAACTTTTCTATGTTTGGCACTTCTATAGATAAGGCCTCTAGCAATTTTTAATAATTAAAACATCTGACTAAAATAATATGACAAAAAATAAATAATTTATATATAATAATTAATCGGCGAGCGCATAACCATTCAAGATTATCCAACGGCTCCTGGTCATCGTCCCTGATGACCTAAGGGTCGATATTGCTCCGTACTAGAGCCATTCAAGCGCCCTTTCCCGACCATCTGGCCACCTCCCTTGCTGGCCACCACTGCCATCACCTCTATTGAGGTGGTGCCTATTTCCTGGCGGTAGTATAGCCACCGAAGAGGCCGTTTCCGGCAATTAAGAGTGGTTGAATTTCATGGAAAAAATCTCACTTTTCTCCTCACTGATCGGTGATGTTTTAGCCATATTTCTCCACATGGTGATCTACAGATCTAGCATAGAGGAAGAGGAAGAGAACTAGACCTGTAGGCGGGCTTGGCGACGAGTGTGGTGGTTGTGTGCCATGGACGATGACCTCCAAGCTCCTTCTTGTTGATTACTCAATCCTTCACCTGAAGCAGTGATGTAAAGTTTTGATTTCATTGCTTGGAAATTTCTAAAGATGATAAAGGGGTCAAATTGGGGAGTAGGAGGGTCAGGACATGAATGGCAATTAATGGGGGTTTTCGGTCACCTCCAAACTCCTGAAATTCAACTTCTAGGAGGGAGAGAAAACCCTTCCATAACCTCTAAATTGATCAAGGGGGATGAATGAGGCCATTAAAGGGGAAGGGTTGAGTGCCCCATGGCCTTCCAAAGCCATGAATGCTCCTCTTTCTCTCTCTTCTGAAAGTGAGGGGATAAGTTGTAAACTACTCTAGAGGGGGGGTGAATAGAGTATTCAAATTTAATGAATAACTAGTCAGCTCCCTTGGAGTTTATTTGCGGAATAAATAATCTGATACTTGAACCTTAAGAGCCTAACACGGTGACGTGCACAAGTGAGAGAGTTAACTGAAATTTCAGTTTAACTTTAAACCTATCACAGCAACTAACAATCCTAGGTAGTTCTATCACAGCCACAGAATAAACAATTTAAACAAAACAGCCAGAGAGACACAGGATATATAGTGGTTCCCTCTTAATAGGTACTCCACTCTTCTACCACCCTGGTAGGAATCCACTACAGGTTTTTGCTAAGGTGCCCTGCCACCAATGATCTGATTCAGGTAGATCAAACAGACCCTTTGAGCTTTTGATAAGGATGCTCAACCACAGGTTGTTGATAAGGTGCCCTGTCACCAATGTTCACTTTTGAAGAGGTGTGAAAACTCTTTTACAAAGGGGTTGAGAGGGTTAGATTGTCTTCTCTGTTGTTAATACAGATTAGAGAAGACTTGTGGATTCTCTAAAGAATCAAAGTCTCCCCCTGGCTCAGTGGAAGTCCAGGGAAAGCCTTTGCTTCAGGATGAAGGAGTTTCAGATATACTGAAACTAAATCCTCAGAAATCTGTAGACTGATTTTTATCAGGTCTTCAGATTCTGGAGCATGTGAAGCAGATCTGGAGCTCTTTCTGAAGTCTTGAAAACTCTAAGCAGATGCTCAGGAGACTTGAGAATGAAAGAAATTGCTCTGGGCTTATGCTTCAGGAAAACTTTTCTTCTTCTGATTGTGAGATTGTGAAGAGTTGCTCTGGAGATGCTTGAGAGAGTCCAGCACAAAAAAAATCTCTCTATATTTGCAACTTCTTATTTTTCTGAGAGAAAAATCTCTCTTAAATATGTCTTCTCATTTAACTTTTGGAACGGCTCTATTGATTTGAATTCTCGAGCCCTGCAACAGATTATCTCAAAATAGAATATAGCAATAGGAATAGAATGACCTATTAGCTCTCTGTCAGTCCCAATAAGGAAATAAATGAATAAAAGAAATCTCAGCATAAAGACTTATCGTTCTGGGAAATAGCATACACCGCCAACGGCTAAAATACAGCCTGGCACTATATTTTGTATAATAAGACAAAAATGCTTTATCAGAATACGAAATCCCGTAATTTATGCTTAACATATTTGGTAAGTAATTCATTTGAATTTAAGCCATAAATTAGCAAAAACATTCTTCAGAAAATCTTTCTAACCACACGCTAAAACACTTGGGAATAAACCAAGGAATAAAATAAGTGCAAATTGTTAAAGGCAGACAGAAATCGTCGAACAGGGGTTCGATGATCGTCGACCTAGCTAACAGATCGTCGACTAAAAGCAGAAATCTGTCGAAACAGAAATCGTCGAACGGCAATCGTCGACCAGCTCAAGATATCGTCGACTAAAGCAGAAAATCTGTTAACACAGAAATCGTCGAGCATCTCATGATGTCGACGACTAAGGCAAAGATCTGTCGAGACAGAAATCGTGAAGCAAGAACACGATCGTCGAACTGCTGATAGTAGATCGTCGACCAACCTTTAGAGCATAATAAGCTTGCTCTGAGATCGTTGACCGTCGGTCGACGATAATTGTCTTGACATCAACGATTCAATAGCCCTGCTATCGTCGACCAATGATCGACGATCGCGAGGCCCCGTTCGACGATGGTCGAACGGAAAAAGCCTTAACCAAAAATGCATTTTACAACCTCTAATCTAAACTCTAGGTCAGATATAAACTACCCTAGGGAGACTAAACAAAGTCTAAACATGATCATATATAGTTATATGGATCAAGAGGGGCTGGAAAGGGATTACATAAGCCAAATCACATCTAGGGTACCAACAATCTCCCCCTATTTGGGTTATGTTATCCAATCCGATCTAAAATTAAAGCACACAATATCAAGAGCAGAGATTAATGAAAAATTTAAATCACAGGCAATCCACAGGAAAACATAAAACCATAAATCAGCAGAACTAAAGTATCAAGCAGATTTATCAGAGGTTTTAGCATCAGATGATTTCTTAGGGATTACAGCTGGTTTGAAGATAATTTCTCTGTTTGGATTTGCTGCTTGTCTTTTGGATAGCATTAGATCGTGTTCACCAATAATTTTCTTTTCAGCATAGCTTGGTAGAACTGCAGCAGGGTGCAACCTCATGTATTCTTCAGTATTGAAAATTTCAGAGTTTACTTGAATTTTGCTGAGTTCCTTTTCTCTGAATTCAGACATAGTTGTATATGCTGTAGGGTCTAGTCCTTGAGCTTTGGCTCTCTCCATCATGCTTAGTGCAATAGATTCCTTAAATCTTGCCATAGAGGCAATTCTTTCAGATTCAGTCATATCTGATGGAGAGGATGGTCTGTCAGTATCAGCTTGAGCTGCAATCTCCATGTTCCTTTGAAGAGCTGTGGCTATTTTGCTTGAGTCAGAAGGAATTTGTGCAGCCTTCTTAGGATTAGTTTCAGCATATAGAGATCTTGGAGGAGCAAGTTCAATGAACTTCTTGTGGGATTTCTCTGAATAGACCACTCTTTTTCCTTTTGTTTCAATTGTCTCAGAGGCAGCAGGTTTCCTTGATGAGGAGGATGGACCTCTCCTGGGAGGAGAAGGTTTCCATTCTGGAACTTTCTTTTTAGGAGAAGGAGGAGGAGAGAAAGTAGGTTGCTGAAAAGTCATCTCCTTTATTTGTTCCATGAGAACATTTTCATTTCTTTTTCTTCCTTGTCCTGATACATCTTGGCCTCCCTGGCTTTGGTTACTCCTTCTCTGGTAGGACTGAAAGATGTTAGAGCTGGCTGATCTTGCAGATGGGGCAGAAGAGAGACTTCCAGAGGCTCCAGCACCAGGAGGTGGAGGAGGACCTCTGGGGGGGAATTTCTGAATAGGAGTGTCATATCTTTTTGATCTCTTCTTCTCTCTTGTCTGATTCTTTGAGAGCCTCATCCAGGGTCGAAATTCTTTGCTCTTGGGATCAATTCCCTTCAGAATGAAATAGGGAACATCCTTGTCTGGATTGGCAGTAGGAGGAGCAGATGCTTTCCTTTTCTTAGACACAGCCTTTTTCTTTTTCTGGGAGCTATCAGAATCCTCAGAGTCATCATCATCAGAGGAGTGAGATGAGGTTCTGCCAGCATAATCATCAAAGTCTAGGTTTGAGATATCCTTGGCAGCTATAGCATGTTCAGCCTTCTGCTTTTCTCTATCTTCTCTTTCTCTTGCTTCCTCAATGGCATCTTGCTCAAGGAGGGCATCAAGATCAACATTTGGAGTGCTCTTCCAGAGTTCTGATTTAGGATACAAGTCAGGAACTATCCTGGGGACCAGTTCTGCAGTAGAAGGAATGGATAGAGGATAGGTAAGGATATGAGGAGAAAAGATGACAATATCTGCAGGGGCAGATGATTTTTCTAGAGAGATGGCTAGGGAATCCAGATGATAATTAGCCAACCCTTCAATGTACTCAGAGGCAATATTCTCAGCCACAAAGGCTATAAATTGTTCTAGGTTTAGAGTACCTGAGCTTGATTCCTTTTCAGTCATCTTGGAGGCTTTTTCTGGTAAAACTAGCACAGCCTCAGCTTCTTCAGCAGCAGCAGCAGCAGCAGTGTTGATTGTGCCTGCATATAAAGAAAGATAGGTTAACAACCAAGTGGGAATAAAATATTCCCCCCAAGGTGAACAGCAACAGGTAATTGATAGAGTTACCTGAAGATCTACACAGGATACCACTTTGCATCTAGGAAGGAGGTTATAATTCCTTCTAGATGTTTAGCGACATCAGGGATAGACACCTCTGCAAGGCACACGAGGAGTGCTATACAGGAAAAGAAGAGAGAGTCCTTGATCAAGGGGTCATCAAGGTACTCAGGTCTATAAGAGACCATTTTCTCTTGAAAAGAAGGAATAAGAGGAGTAGATGTGAGTGAGGACTCACAGTCTAGGTTAAGATAGGATTCCAAATCTTCAATGGAATTTGCAGCATCATCTTGCAATACTGATGCAGGATCATCAGCAGCTGAGATGGGATAGGAAGGAATAAGAAATTAACTCCAAGTTGGAGTGAATTAATTAGAATCTTAAATAACATTATACCATCAGATTGAGCAGCAACATTCTCAAATTGTTGAACCACTACTTCTGAATCAGTAGCGTTCAATGGAGATTTTTCACCAATGTCCATGGGGACTTCTTCATTATCTTTCTCAGAGATTTCTTCATCAGAAGCTTGATTCACTAGGGAGTGAATGTCCTTGTTAGATAAAGATATCAATTTAAAGTCCTGATTATAACCTTTAGAGGAAGTGATTTACCTTCTGGTTGCTTTAGATCTTTTATTAGAGACTCTTTCTCTGGAAACTCTTGATGTTCTTCTACAATTGCTGTAAGGGGAAGAGAAAAGTTGTCCTGAAGGGCCAAGGCATCACCTGAGACCACTTCAACAGACATCTCCCCCTACATGACTTCAGTGGGGACTGGAGTCATGCATCTTACTGAAGAGGGCTCAGCAGAGGGTGGAAATGATTTGATGGCTTCAGTAAGGGCTTTGATGGATGCAATGAGAGGGGCATTAGCAGCCTCAATCATTTTTTGTATGGATGGAGTGATGAGCTCTACAATTTGTGCAAGCAATTCAGGAGTTATCTGAAATGCAGAGGATGTAGAGGTGGATGGAATGGAAGCAGTATGATCTACCACATGATCAAATGAATCATGTGGAGATGGGTGAACATCAGCATGAGTGTGGGATTCATGTTGAGATAAGTGTGTGAGGATGGTAGCAGTGACTATGTCAACACTGGCTGCGGCTGCCAGATGTTGTGGTATGGGTGACTGGGGTGGAGATGCATGTAAGATGGAAGATGCATGTTGTGGTGGCACTGCAGGTTGTGTGGAGGGTAATGCAGGAGATGAGGATGCAGGGGTAAAGAGGGAGGATGAAGGGATTGCTGAGCCTTCCCCAGCAAGCTGGAGAGTGGCTGAATCAGCCCTTGTGTCTGATGGAGGGTTAGGATCAACCCTGGCTGACTTCTTGATAACTCTCTGAGATTTCCTGAACAGAGAGGGGTCCAACCTCTTGCTGGCGTTGACTGCGGAGGGTGCAGAAACAAGCAGCAGGGGTGCTTTCACATATAGAAACACACCCAACACCCTGGCAAGGTTTACTTCTTTCTGATTGTTCTTTCTCCTTATTAGTTCAAACAGAACTTTTCCCCAGGCAATCTGCGTCTTATTCACCAACACTGACATTAAGGCAAATTGTTGCCTGTTGATGTTGTCGTGAGCAGAATGTTTTCCCAAAACGACCTTGCCTACCAGGTCTGCCAGAAACTTATACTCTGGAGCCAGATTTATCTTTAGCAGCTTAGCTGGAATACCCTGAGCATGGCCCATCACAGTTAGCATGCGGCCATATTCTTCTGCAGTTTGCTCATAGTCCTCAGCACCGGTTGGCAGACCAAACAACTCAGTCAGAACTTCAGGAGTCAGGATGACCTCCTCTCCATTGATCTTTCCAGTCATCGCTTCGTCGCTGGAGGACGAGGTATATACCCATTCTCGAATCTCTGGTATATTAATCTTTGGTGAGAATGACATAAATTTCTTTAGCCCTTGATCTTCACACAGCTGCAGAATGTCTTGGATGGGTTGATCACATCGGCTGAAAGAATCGAAGTCGACACAGAAGCCAGTGTCGAACTTCATTCCGAAGAGAACTGCAGAAGGAATCGCCATTAGATTGAAGAGAGAATGACGAATCGAGATGCAAGGCAGGGGAGAAGAGAATCGCGCGGGATTAGAGTTCGAGAGCGAATTCTAAACCAGAAGATGGAATATGAAAAGACGGAGCGGAAGGACGACGATCTTCAGACCTAAATCGACTATCAGATATAAATCTGCGATCGTCGATCCCGGAATAAAATCGGTCGTCGAACAATGACCGACGATAGTCAATTTTTGACTAAACGAAAAACATCGACCGACTACAAGCAGTCACCACGATCGTCGATCAATATATGTTGGTCGACGATTTTCCACACAGCACAGAAAATCTGTCGTCGACCACTGGTCGACGATAGATACCTAAGGAGAGATCGTTGACCAGTTGATCGACGATTTCTGCCTTACTACTAAACGAGCTGTCGTCGACCGTTGGTCGACGATAGTTCTGACCTGGTCGAAGATCGTCGAGCAGTCGTTCGACGATTTTAGACAGAAAACAAAACTATCCAAATTTTCACTACTCTGAACCATTAATCATACCAAGCTGGTTCAGGAAGAACAAATGCCTTTGTTCATCAAGGGGCTTTGTGAAAATATCTCCTCTCTGCAGGTCTGTGGATATGAATTCCATTGCTATCTTGTTCTTTTCCACATTATCTCTCAGAAAATGATGTCTAATCTCAATGTGCTTGGTCCTGGAATGGTGCACAGGATTTTGAGCAATTGATATTGCACTGGTACTGTCACACAGAATTTTTGTTTTTGAGTGTGTATACCCATAATCCACTAGCTGATTTTGAATCCACAGGATCTGTGAACAACAACTAGCCGCTGCTATATACTCAGCCTCAGCAGTTGAAGTAGACACAGATGCCTGTTTCTTACAAAACCAAGAGACAAGTCTCTCTCCCAGGAACTGACAGGTCCCTGAGGTGCTTTTCCTGTCAACTCTACAACCAGCATAATCAGCATCTGAATATCCAATTAATTCAAATCCTGACTCAGCTGGGTACCACAGTCCTAAGTTAGGGCATCCCTTAAGGTATCTCAAGATCCTCTTGAGGAGAGTTAAGTGAGATTCCTTTGGGTTGACCTGAAACCTAGCACATAGACATGTAGCAAACATTATGTCAGGCCTACTTGCAGTCAAATACAGCAGGGAACCAACAATGGCTCTATAGTTCTTTTGATCAACAGACTTACCATTGACATCAGAATCAATAATTGCATTTGAGGCCATAGGTGTGCTCATTGATGAAGCATCAGACATTCCAAATCTTTTAACCAGCTCTCTGGCATATTTTGATTGAGAAATGAAGATACCATCAACACACTGTTTCACTTGGAGACCAAGGAAATAGGATAACTCACCCATGCTGCTCATCTCAAACTTGGAGTGCATTAGTTCAGAGAACCTCTTGCATAGTTTGGGATCAGTGGAGCCAAATATAATGTCATCTACATAGATTTGAACTAACAGTTGTGAGTCCTTATGATGTCTAATAAATAGGGTTCTATCTACTACACCTCTCACAAACTTGTGTTCTAGAAGGAAATTTGCTAAGGTCTCATACCAAGCTCTAGGAGCTTGCTTAAGTCCATATAGAGCCTTTTGGAGTTTGAACACATGAGTGGGTAAGGTTGATGAAACAAACCCTGGTGGTTGTTCAACAAACACTTCTTCCTTTAAATCTCCATTTAGGAAGGCAATCTTCACATCCATTTGGAAGACCTTAAATTTCTTATAGGCAGCATATGCTAAGAAAATCCTAATGGCTTCTAGTCTAGCTACAGGGGCAAAAGTCTGATCATAATCTATGCCTTCCTCCTGTCTATAGCCTTGAGCTACTAGCCTAGCCTTATTTCTTACTACTATGCCTTGGGCATCAAGCTTGTTTCTAAACACCCACTTGGTGCCTATGACCAGTTGGCCTCTTGGTCTTGGAACCAAAGTCCAAACTTTACATCTTTCAAACTGGTTAAGTTCCTCTTGCATGGCTATAATCCAGTGTGGATCAAGCTCAGCATCTTTAATGGTTAGGGGCTCAACCTGAGAAAGGAAACAAGCAAACATCACATCTTTGTTGAGTTGATGTCTTGTCTGGACTCCTACTGAAATGTCTCCAATCACTTGAGATACATGGTGATCTCTAAGTGTGACAAGACTAGTAGGTTCAACAATGATCTGATCTTCAACAGTTTCAGGATTTAATTCCTCATGTGGAATTTGATCAACTGTTGGAGCAGGTGCTTTAACTTCAAGAAGTTCTACATCAGATTCAGAATCTGAAGAAGCAACCTGAGGAGTTTGTTGGGGATGATTCTCTTGTGTGAGTCTCAACCCTTCCAAATCCTTACTTACTCCTAGGACTTGCACTGTACTATTAGAGGAAGAGTCCTTCTCCTTATAATACATGACTGTCTCATCGAAAGAGACATGTGCAGACTCTTCTATCTTAAGAGAGGATTTATTGAGGACCCTATAGGCTTTGCTTACTTGAGAGTATCCTAGAAAAACTCCCATTGAAGCTTTTGCCTCAAATTTTCTAAGGTATTCTTTGTTATTGTTATGAACAAAAGCAACACAGCCAAATACTCTAAAATAATCTATTTTAGGTTTCACTTGTTTAAGTAACTCATAGGGAGTCTTACCCTTAAGTTTATGTATCAGGCTTCTGTTCAATACATAGTTAGCTGTGCTAACTGCTTCAGCCCAAAAGGACAGAGGCATGTTAGCATCTGCCAACAATGTACTTGCAGCTTCAATTAGGGTTCTGTTTTTCCTTTCAACTACCCCATTTTGTTGAGGAGTTCTAGGAGCAGAGAAGCTATGTTTGATACCTTCCTTCTCACAGAATTCTTGCATAAGAAGAGACTCAAACTCAGTACCATGATCACTTCTGATCAAGGCAATCTGAGTAGAGTACTCACTCTGTATACACTTTAGAAAATCTGTAAGAACCTTGAAGTTATCATCCTTAGTTCTCAAGAAGAATTCCCAAGTGAACCTAGAGAAGTCATCTACAATTACTAGAGTGTAAGACTTTCCTCCAAGACTCTGTACAGCAATAGGACCAAATAGATCCAAATGTAGCAAGTACAGGATCCTGGGAGAATCACTTTTATTAACTGATTTAAAGCTATTTCTTGTTTGCTTACCTAATTGACAAGCTTTGCAAAGGCCTTCCTTCTTGTAGGGGCAGGAAGGTAAGCCTCTTACAAGATTGTATTTAGCCAACCTAGAAATGTTTTTCAAATTTACATGACTAAGTCTCTTATGCCAATGGGTATTATTACTGGTTACTTCATTAAATAAGCATATTTCAGATTTGGATGAGTTAAAATCTACAACATAAACATTACCAATTCTAATACCTACTAACACAACGGTATTATTTAAAGCAATATTACAAGCAGTGTCAGTAAACCATACCTTGTACCCAGCATCACACATTTGGCTTACAGAGATTAGATTGTGCTTTAGTCCAGAGACATAAGCAACCTTCTTGAATGTTACAGCTCCTATGGTGAAGCTGCCATACCCTTCAGTCTGTCCACAGCTGGAATCCCCAAATACAACTTTTTGTCCCAGCTTGGCTTTGAACCCTGATAGATTCTTCTTCTTTCCTGTCATATGCTTTGAGCATCCACTATCCAGATACCATTTGTCATGTATGACTAGATAGGTCTTCACCTGCAAAGATATCAATTATACATTGTGGACCCAGGTTACCTTGGGTCCAGTATTCTTCACAAAAGAAAAACTGGATATAAAAGATTTTGCAGGCTTAGATTTATATCCTAAAGGGTGTGATCTCCTAGGTGGGATAATCCATTCAGTTAAAGGATTAAACGACCTAGGGTAGTGATTGGGATTTGCAATTCTGGAAGTTTGAAATTTATTTTCCAGCTTAAGTCCAGATCGTCGATCCACGGTCGACGATCGCAAGTCATATCGTCGATCATTTGTAGTAGTGCTTTGTTCTGGATTCCACGATCGTCGATCATTGGTCGACGACTCAAGATGAGATCGTCGATCTCCTGCACCGAAGATATCATACTTGGTGAAGGTGTTCAGCGATCGTCGAAGGACGTTCGACGATTGGTTTGACGATCGTCGATTAATGTTCGACGATTTCTGTAAAGCTAGAAATTTTTTCTTCCTGTTCTCTTTCTTAATCTTATTCTGAATTTTCTTGCATTTTTCAATTTCCTCAGTATTCTTTATTTCTGATTCAGAAATAAATTTTACTGGAGTGCTAAATCTCTCCTTTGTGAGGAGGATGGGTTCACTAGATGTAGCACCTAAACCTAGTTTATCATTACCAACCCTAGTGTTTGCTATACTGGTTATTTCAGATAATTTAAGGCTTCTGCCATTTAATTGTTCTTCTAATCTCTTAGATTTAGCTAGTTCTAATTTTAGGAATGTTATTTCTTCTTTTGAGCTTTCTAATTCCTTTTCTAATCTAATTATTTCAGTACTTTCCATGTCTAGTTCCATTATCTTTAATCTAAGTGACTTAATTTCTTTTTCAGATAAAAGTAAATCTAAACATAGAGTCTTAAATTTTAATTTGAACTCAGGAGATGAGAAATCAAATGAGTCGATTACCTGGTCTTCCATAAGGGAATCTTCTTCATTGTCTCCTTCTTCTTCAGAATTCTCTGCAGCTGACAGAGAGCTGCAGGCATCAATAGCCATGAGGCAGACCTCTTTGGCTTTCTTCTCTTCTTCTTCTTCTGAATCACTGGAGCTAGAGGAGCAGGTGTCCTCTTCTGTTTCACTCCAGGTAGCAGCCACAAATCCCTTGTCCTTCTTTTTGTATTTGTGTGAGGAGGACTTGGAGTGGTGCTTCCTGTACTCTTTCTCATGTTTCTTCTCCTTGTGTTTCTTTTCTGGACAATCTGGAGCAATATGTCCAGGCTTGCTGCAAACATAACAGATGATTTCTTTAGATGGAGTTTTGTCATACCTTGGTTTGTCCTCATACTTGGAGAACTTCTTTCTGAGGTCTCTTCTTCCCATGTTGAAGAACCTTTTGGCAATGAGTGCCAGTAACTCCTCATTTGATTGACTTCCTTCAGAAGTCTCAGCAGCCTTAAGAGCTAGAGAATGCTCTTTCTTTGTAGGTGTGGGAGTTTTTACTTCAATTGCAGCAGCTCTGCTCTTTAAAGTTTGCTCATATGACTTGAGCTTTCCCAACAGAGCTTCTGTGGAGAGTTCCACAGTGTTTCTTCCATCCTTGATGGGCCATATCCTTGAGTCCCAAGAGATGGGAAGGCACATCAGGATCTTGTCATTGACTTCTGACAAAGTTATCTCCTTGTCCAAGGACCTCAGTTCACTTATTATTGAACTGAGTCTTGTGTACATTGTGTCAATGTCATCAGCATCATCCTTCTTGAAATTTTCATACTGAGAAGTGAGGTTGGATCTCCTGTCCTTCCTCTCGTCAGCTGAGCCAGCAACTATGTGGTTGAGGGAATCCCACATAGCTTTGGCTGAGGTACATTCAGCAAGCTTCTGGAATATTTCATCAGACATTGTCTGAGCTAGGATATTCATTGCTTTTGCATCAGCTGCTTTTGCCTTCTTGTAAGTTTCATTGTAGTCAGGTGGTGGCACAGCACTGAGATCAGCAGAAGTGGAAGTAGCAGCAGGCCTAGCAGGTGGTCCTGTCAAAATAGAGGAAAAGATATCTTCATCAATAGAATTCATGTATAGTCTTATCTTGGCCTTCCATATGCCAAACTTGGACAAGTTGCATACAGGAGGTCTGGTGCTTGAATAATCCTTAGACTGGGCCATGTGTGAGAGTGTTTGTGAATGGTATCAGGAAACAACTTATCACAGGATCTTTTAACTCAGGTGTTAGCCTGTATGAACAGCTAACCTCCCTATGATACCAATTGAAAGTGAGGGGATAAGTTGTAAACTACTCTAGAGGGGGGGTGAATAGAGTATTCAAATTTTATGAATAACTAGTCAGCTCCCTTGGAGTTTATTTGCGGAATAAATAATCTGATACTTGAACCTTAAGAGCCTAACACGGTGACGTGCACAAGTGAGAGAGTTAACTGAAATTTCAGTTTAACTTTAAACCTATCACAACAACTAACAATCCTAGGTAGTTCTATCACAGCCACAGAATAAACAATTTAAACAAAACAGCCAGAGAGACATAGGATATATAGTGGTTCCCTCTTAATAGGTACTCCACTCTTCTACCACCCTGGTAGGAATCCACTACAGGTTTTTGCTAAGGTGCCCTGCCACCAATGATCTGATTCAGGTAGATCAAACAGACCCTTTGAGCTTTTGATAAGGATGCTCAACCACAGGTTGTTGATAAGGTGCCCTGTCACCAATGTTCACTTTTGAAGAGGTGTGAAAACTCTTTTACAAAGGGGTTGAGAGGGTTAGATTGTCTTCTCTGTTGTTAATACAGATTAGAGAAGACTTGTGGATTCTCTAAAGAATCAAAGTCTCCCCCTGGCTCAGTGGAAGTCCAGGGAAAGCCTTTGCTTCAGGATGAAGGAGTTTCAGATATACTGAAACTAAATCCTCAGAAATCTGTAGACTGATTTTTATCAGGTCTTCAGATTCTGGAGCACGTGAAGCAGATCTGGAGCTCTTTCTGAAGTCTTGAAAACTCTAAGCAGATGCTCAGGAGACTTGAGAATGAAAGAAATTGCTCTGGGCTTATGCTTCAGGAAAACTTTTCTTCTTCTGATTGTGAGATTGTGAAGAGTTGCTCTGGAGATGCTTGAGAGAGTCCAGCGCAAAAAAAATCTCTCTATATTTGCAACTTCTTATTTTTCTGAGAGAAAAATCTCTCTTAAATATGTCTTCTCATTTAACTTTTGGAACGACTCTATTGATTTGAATTCTCGAGCCCTGCAACACATTATCTCAAAATAGAATATAGCAATAGGAATAGAATGACCTATTAGCTCTCTGTCAGTCCCAATAAGGAAATAAATGAATAAAAGAAATCTCAGCATAAAGACTTATCGTTCTGGGAAATAGCATACACCGCCAACGGCTAGAATACAGCCTGGCACTATATTTTGTATAATAAGACAAAAATGCTTTATCAGAATACGAAATCCCGTAATTTATGCTTAACATATTTGGTAAGTAATTCATTTGAATTTAAGCCATAAATTAGCAAAAACATTCTTCAGAAAATCTTTCTAACCACACGCTAAAACACTTGGGAATAAACCAAGGAATAAAATAAGTGCAAATTGTTAAAGGCAGACAGAAATCGTCGAACAGGGGTTCGATGATCGTCGACCTAGCTAACAGATCGTCGACTAAAAGCAGAAATCTGTCGAAACAGAAATCGTCGAACGGCAATCGTCGACCAGCTCAAGATATCGTCGACTAAAGCAGAAAATCTGTTAACACAGAAATCGTCGAGCATCTCATGATGTCGACGACTAAGGCAAAGATCTGTCGAGAGAGAAATCGTGAAGCAAGAACACGATCGTCGAACTGCTGATAGCAGATCGTCGACCAACCTTCAGAGCATAATAAGCTTGCTCTGAGATCGTCGACCGTCGGTCGACGATAATTGTCTTGACTTCAACGATTCAATAGCCCTGCTATCGTCGACCAATGATCGACGATCGCGAGGCCCCGTTCGACGATGGTCGAACGGAAAAAGCCTTAACCAAAAATGCATTTTACAACCTCTAATCTAAACTCTAGGTCAGATATAAACTACCCTAGGGAGACTAAACAAAGTCTAAACATGATCATATATAGTTATATGGATCAAGAGGGGCTGGAAAGGGATTACATAAGCCAAATCACATCTAGGGTACCAACATCTTCCATTTGGGTAAAACTTCCACTTTCTCTCTCCTAGTCACCCCCCTCTAAAAATTGAGTGGTATTTCAGGTAATTTTCATTTGTTTGTAGCTAATGGATCACCATATTTGGTCCTACGCCTATTGGCTTGGAGCTAGGTTTGACTTTTCTCCCCATTTTGGGCTTAATTGACCCTAGTTAATTAGGCTCAATCCAAGGTCAAACTAGATGAAGTGATTGACCCAATTGAGGGTTCATGTGTCCCTTGACACCACTCATGTCCATTGGTGACTTGGTGTAATCAATTTGGGTCAAATTAGGGCTATTTGACCTAACTAGGGTTAGGGTTCACTTTCGTCAACTTGACCTCCTTGGTTGACCCCAATGGATTGTTTGTGCTCTAAAGGGCTCCTTATAAGATTGGAAGTGTTACGGTGGGGTCAAATAGTCAAGTTGAGGCCCAGAAGCCAAACCCTGGGGTAGATAATGAAAAATTATTATTTGTAGAGCAACGTGGTTTCAGTTATTTGCCTAGGTGCTCATGATCCTCTTGGTCTTCTTAGGGAGTTCTCATGACCTAGTCATGATTAATATTCCGTGGGGTCTTGTTTTTTGTGGGATATTACACCCAACCCAACTGGCCTATATTTGGCACGGAAGGGGTCTTTGAGAGCATATCACCAAAGAACCAAGCCGAACCACCCACTGGCACAAAAGGAGCCTTTGGCAGTGAACACCAAAGGACCAAGCCAACTTGCCCGAGGTCTATCTTCCAGCTCCCGTCGGCGTGATAAGTGCCGAGCCTGTAGACCTGCAACCAAATCCTCAACACAGGATAGTATACCATGTGTCAACACACATCCAACCCATGCAATTCACATCTACCATGCCTTCGTGCATTCAAGGGCTCCAATCGAGTCCCTTCATATCTCAATTAACACTGTGCTCCAAGGCACACAAGGGTCTACCTTCAACACAGGTGACAGTTCACCTTAATTACTACATCAGTCCCTCACTGCTACAGGTAGCTAGGGAGTTAACATAACTCTAAGCAGTGGACTATACTTGTCATCCCTTCAATACTTAAGACCAAGGTTCAACTCATCATATGACCATGTGGGGGGGGGGGGGGGTATACCTCATCCAACCCCTTTTCTAGAATTTATCATATACATATACATTATTTCATTCAATCCTCTCCACCGAACTTCGTTTCACAAACCTCTGAGTACTCGCAACAAGTACTCTTTCCAAAATTCATTAATCATGCAAGGGGGTGATCACATTATCATTAACTTTTTACCAACCATTTTGCTGAGTAATCAAATCGTAGAATAAGGATATCAACAAATATTAATACATCATGGCTACGTGCCACAGATTACAAAAATTGGCATTCAGAAAGCTACAGTCCCCAAAAATTATGAGCAACCCCAAATTAGAAAGATAATTCAACTTCTGTGTTGAGTCTGTGGTCCAAATCCAAATCCATCACACCTGAAATCGGGTTTCAATCTGGCTGTGTACACTTAGAAATAACACATCATGCACCTTTATTATTACAGCACAGAAACTTCAGTTGATCATTCACAAAGCTACAAAACACCCCCCAAATCGTGTAACCATCCGATGGAAAGGTCTTTCTGATGGCTAAAACTTTCATGTTGATCTCGAGACCAGAATAATACCGAATAATACCTAAAATTTACCTTGCGTTCTACTGCGCACAGAAAAACAGATTTCTATACTGCACTTTCGCACGCATCGTAAAGATTGACGAACGACATCGGTTCATCTCCTTACTCCAGCCATCATACAAGGAACAACAAACATATCTGTTCCCTTCCTCCCTCATTATACTATGATTCTTCACGAGATCAAGTCTGCCATCTTCGTTATGAAGAGAGGAGATGATTGAAGACATTCATGCGGCGATCGGCTCCCTAGAACAAAAATTCTAGTGTGGTTCCTTCCTAGGAAATTTCCATTAAACTCCCAAATCAAGCTCTTTTGAGCCGATGTATCTCCTACATTTTGGATCTAAATATCTAGCACCAAGGGAGAGGGTAGGACGCTCACCTATTTTCCAGCCATGGATCCCGTCCTTCTCCTTGGCGGAATGTTCGGTTTCCTCGTCGGTATTGTTCTTCAGAAAGAAGGTTCGGTCAACTGAAAGTAATGATGTTTGCGGCTAGGTTTCGGATGATCATTTGTAAAGGGAATACTTAGGGTTAAATATCACTTTGTCGCGTGTCACTTCCCCATTGGGCCGCACTTCATAAGATAAAATAACTGTTCTATACAAATCCAGAAATCCAGGCTAAAACTAGACAGAACATATAGAAGTGCTAAGTCCTTTTGTCGAGTATACTCGCCAAATAATCGTAATCACTCGGTGAATCGTCGAGTGAGTTAATTTCGATACACGAGTAATTTTGATGAATACACGAGTCCATTCGACGAACATTTCGACGGATTTTATAAGTCCACTCGACTTCGCTCGACAAATTCGTCGAGTCCACTCAATGAATTCACGTGTCTTCTTTATTCCTTTCAACGAATGATCCCGACTAATTTCACAAGTCCATTTGACTATACTCGATGAATTCGTAGAGTCCACTCGATGAATTCACGTGTATTCCCGAGTCCTTTCAACGAATTGTCCCGACAGATTTCACAAGTCTGTTTGAGTTCTCTTCATGAATTTGTTGAGTTTTCTCAAGTCCACTCGACAAATTAATCGAGACCTCTCGAGTAACCTTGAAGAAAAAACGAGTCTTCTCAACTATTAATCAAGTCATCTCGACCAATTCCCTCCAGGCTTGTTCTAACTACTGTCTCAAGTCACCATAGTGACATCACAACACTAACGAGGGGTCTAGCTCAAAATGGGACGTTATAGAGAATCCATGACACGCCTTATGCTGAAAAAGTTGAGAATGATAGTGTGCTCATTACATAAGAAGTCCTAGTGGATTAGAAATTGTTAATGATCATCAGGCCCCTGAAATTGAGGTTCAAAATGTTGTAGAAGGAACGCCAGCTCAATCAGACACTAGAGAGATCATCCTAGAAACTTAATCATTGGGGATGCAAACCAGGGTGTTATAACATGTAGCAAAAGCCACAATATTGAATGTACTCAAGCTTTTTTTCTCAAGTATAACCCAAAATTTTTGAAGATATCAAATAGACCCATTTTGGATTGTGGCTATGCAAGAATATCTGAACTAATTCAAGAGATGCAAGGTTTGTAAGCTAGTTCTAATACCTCATGGATATAACATCATTGTAACTAAATGGATTTATAGAAACAAGCTTGATTAGAATGGTGTTATCATCAAAAACAAAGCTAGACTTGTTGCCAAGGGATATAGGTAAGAGGAGGTATTGATTTTGATCAAACCTTTGCTCCAATTGCTAGACTAGAGGCTATAAGATTATTCCTTGCATATGCTACATTCAAGGGATTAAAGATCCACCAAATGGATATTAAATCAGCTTTACTTAATGATGATCTTAAAGAGGAGGTCTATGTTAAGTAACCCTCAGGTTTTGTCAATCCTAACTTTCCTGATTATGTATTTCAGTTAAGAAAAGTTTTGTATGGGTTAAAACAGGCCCCTAGGGAAAAGTATGAAATCATGTCTAGCTTTCTCATAGAGAATAGATTCTCAAGGGGGAAGATAGACTAGACTTTATTCCTAAGGGAAGTCAAGGGTAAGATAATCCTAGTCCAAATTTATATAGATGACATAAATTTTGGCTCTACTGATGATGGCCTTTGCAAAAAGTTTGTTAAACTCATGCAAGGGCAGTTTGAAATGAGCAGTATGGGTAAACTCAAGTACTTCTTAGGCCTCCAAGTTAGATAGTCAGAGGATGATTTATTCATCTCTTAGTCTAAGTTCCCTAAGGAGTTATTCAAAAAGTTTAGAATGTAGAGTGTGTCCATTATGAAAACTCCTATAGGGTCAAGTATGTCAATATACGAGGATGAGACTGGGAAACCAGTTGATGAAATCATGTATAGATGCATAATTAGATCACTCCTCTATTTAACTGCTAGTAGGCTAGATATTATGTAAGATACTTGTTTTTGTGTTAGGTATACATGCCATAAAGAGTCTCATTATTCAACTACCAAAAAGAATTCTGAGATATCTCAAGGACACACCTAATCTTGGTCTGTGATACTCTAGGAATAATGATTTTAAACTAATAGGGTATTCAAATACAGATTTTCAGGTTGTAAAGAAGACAAGAAAAGTAAATTAGGCACCTGTTAGTTCTAGGAAGAATGTTAGTGTCATGGAGGAGCAAGAAGCAGACTAGCGTGGCCATCTCCACTGCAGAATCAGAGTACATCTCAGTTGGGAGTTGTTGTGCACAGCTACTATGGATTCAACATCAACTCCAAGATTACAATCTTCGAATAAGTAAAACCTCTATGTTCTATTATTCATCTAGTGTAATTTCAATATCTAAGAATCCTGTTTCATATAACAGGACCAAGAATATTGAAGTTAGGTATCATTTCAATTGAGAGTATGTTGAGAATGAAGATATCAACCTTGAGTTTGTCCTCACAAACAAACAAGTGGATGCCATCTTTACTAAGACTCTTGATGAAGCCAAGTTCAACACCTTCATATTTGAATTGGGTATGCTAAACTTGAACCAAAAATAGTATGGTAATGCATTTTTATTACATGTATGTGTGCATTTGGAGGTTAACCTTTTGCAGGTAAACAAGGAAGAAAAAGGCTAATTGTTCAGGCATTGAGAGCTCTAAGTTAACTCCTGGCGTTGAGTGCATTAAGTAAGCTCCTGTGTTGAGAGCATCGACTGCACTCAATGCCTACATTCTGACGGGTCAAAATACGATAAATTCAAAGGATTAATCACAGCCATTCATCATCTCATATGAATCATGGCAGGTATGCGCCTTTCCACATTCTTGAAGAGGGAAACTATAAATAAAATGTGTGCCTAAAATAATACACATAATTCCTTAGCTCTATTTGTCTCTTTATATACCTGCTCTCAATTTCTCGAGCCATATTCGACTTCCTCTCCTCGATTCTCTTCTACAAGGGCTCCAAAAGGTGTTGATTTTCTTTTTGAAGGTTCAAAAGTTGTCAGAAATGGATTCAAGGATGCACCTGAGGAGGTACAACTAGTTCTTCATCTTCTACAAGACGCAGACCTAGAATTTATACTGTCAGAGCCGTGTAGTATTTGGAAAAGAGAGGTGTTGGAACTTTACTCAAAAGCCAAAGTGGATTAATCTTCCAGCAAGATTATGACATCAATAATTGGAAATAAAATTAAACTTATTGCAAGGAGGTTAAGTAATGGGTTGAGACTGACTAAGTTTAGCTCTTCTGATTAAGAAGATGAACTATTTCTTGAGGATGTAAAGTGTAACAACCATACCCGTTATATGGGATATAGTAGAAGGTCCGGCTGGGGCCCCACACCATATTCCACGAACAGGCGGAGAGGTCACTTTATAATATCAAAACTACCAACGATTCCTAACACAGAGCATTCTAGCGGAAGCTTCATGGTTGAAAACTTTGAACTCAAGAACAACAATATAAATGTCCACTACTAACAATTAGGAATGTGTACAACCCAATACACAAGGTACATGGCCTTACAAGTTTCTCTTAACAGGAGTGTGGTTTACGAACATCGGCACGCAGGCCGGCCACACATGAACAAGTGTAAAGCAAAGTAAAGCCTTCAAGGGCAGCAGCACAACCAGGGCTTCAGCCTGCTATTTCCTGCTTGGGCCAGCTCCACCTGCAAGAAACAATCCACCAAGCGGCGGCAAATAGGGCAACGGTATACATTCAGCTGACTAATTATAATGACCCTGCCCCAGGCACGGGGCAGCAGAATTCCTTCCCTGCAAAGCATTTTATTAACCAGCATATGTATACTATAATCCACAATGATTGTGCACAACCGCACTAACCAATACATAACACAAATGTCGGCCTGACGCTCCGTGCACTCAGGGAACCTTATTGGTGTACCTGAAAAATCAAGGGTCCCACTACCGTTTCAAGGTCTCTCTACCTTACAGTCCAAAATGAGATTTCCTAGTCTTTACGGCACGCAGGCCTAAGACTCTCGCTATGATATCCTAACAGGGACTTAAGAACCAAAGGTTAGACAACCTTAATGCGGGTACAGATCCGCCTTGCATGTTGCTCATCATCGCTAGTCATCACACCAGACCGATGCGGGTACAACATCTCCTTGCCCGTTCTCCACCAAGGCTTTTAGTTGTAGCACAACGGCCCAAAAACACACAACATGGTACTCATGACCACACGAGTTGAACACCAAGTATCAACTCTCACATTTTCCTTGACTTCCTCCAGTACTTCCTGCTGCACCAAGCCACTGGTAAACACTAAGGGACTCCATACAAACAATCAATGAACACAGAGTCTTCTCCAATTGCAAACAAAGCATCACCAATCCATACTACTCACTTCTGGATGGGCTTCACACAAAATGTCTAACCATACTACTCACTTCCGGTTCTAATGCAACAAAGCAAGGGATGAACCACCGATCCCACAGGAATCACTTCGCATTCCACCTTTTGGTGGAGGATTCCTATGCAAATGCAGGAAAGAAGGACTTCACATGTCCGAGTGGAAAATCGTTACCCTTGCAACATGTTTTGGCGCCATGGAGAAAAGTACATGGTTATAAAGCACCACAATGCTCTTGCCTCCGTGAATCTGAACTCGACACGCGATTCGGACCACCGTAGCACCACCGACGGCCGGATTCCTCTCCTTCTTCCTCCTCTTACTCTCCCCTCTCTCTTCTCCTTAGAAAGAGAAAACCAACGATGAAATGAGGAATAACTTCCCCATTCCCATCCATAAACCATCAGGAGGCAAGCTAGGGCCGTTGGATCGTAATTAATAAAAATGAACGACCGAGATTAACTCTGAAAGTCATTTCAGATGGTCGAAAACGGCTTTGCACACGGCCGTGTGCCTGGCCGTGTTCCCTGTTCGCACGCAAAATCGTCAATCCAGAATAGGACATGTGGTGAGACACGCCCGTGTCCAAGGTGACACGCCCGTATTGCCTAAATTGGCATGCTCGTGTCGGTGGGCGTGTTCCATAACCGCTCTTTTGAACCGACACGACCCTTAGTGTACACGGGACTTGACACGCCCGTGTTAAGAGTTACACGGCCGTGTCGACCATGACATACTCGTGTCCCGAGCCGTGTACATGCCTCTCGATACAGCCCAGTTTCCAAAGAAGGACACGACATGTTGACACGCCCGTGTCAACTTTGTCATGCCCGTGTTAGCCACCTGATATGCCCGTGACCTCCAGCAGTGAAATTCTCAGGGCTCTAGAACCCATAAAAACACTTCCCAACACTATATTGTTTTTGGGGCATTATAATTCTCCCCTCTTATAAGAATTTCGTCCGGAAATTCACTAAGTGCAAAACAAAATTATATATTATGCAAATATATACTATTGTCCATACACATGGTTACAACAATACTACAAAAATAGCTCGGTAAATTCAGTACGCATGGCTTGTTCCTGCTCCCAAGACAACTCCTCTCGGCCACAATTGTCCCATAAGACCTTGACCATCCCGACAGCTTTATTTCGTAGTTGTTTAACCGCCATATCCTCGATCCCAATACGCCTAACCTTCGTTGTTAGCCTACTATCGACAGATACTCGATCTGCATCAACCAACTGAGATGGCTCTTTCACTGCTTTCCTTAATACCGAGATATGAAACACGTCATGCAAACTACTCAGTCTTGTTGAAAGCACTAACTGATAGGTTGCATCACAACCACGCTCTACCACTTCAAACAGTCCTAGATACCTCGGACTCAGCTTTTCAAACGTCGTATCCTGGTCACGCCCTTGAAGGGTTTAATCTTCAGGTATACCCAATCACCCACCGTAAACTCCACGTTTCGGTGCTTGGAATTGTAGTACCTTGCTTGCCGGTCTTGAGCCACCAATAATCTTTCTCGAATCATCCGAATAGTCGAGTTAGCATCATCCATTTCTTTTCGTTTGTACAGCTTTGATTCACCAGTCTCCGCCCAAGCCAAAGGGGTACCTCACTTCCTACCGTATAAGGTCTCAAAGGGCGCCATCTGAATACGAGCTTGATAGATATTGTTGTAGGCAAACTCGATCATATATAGATGATCTTTCCAACTCTTTCCGAAATCTAGTGCACACATTCACAGCATATCCTCAAACATCATGTTGGTCCTATCGGTCTGACCATTAGTTTGAGGATGAAAGGCCATACTGAAATGCAACTTCATTCCCAACAGTTGGTGAATTAGCCTCCAATCTCCGAAGTGAAATGCCCATCATGATCACTAATGATGCTATGGGCACACCGCGCACTCGTACAATGTTATCCACATAAACCTTTGCCAACTTGTCAAATCAGTCGTCCTTCCGGTTCGGGATGAAGTGTGACACCTTAGTTAACCGATCCACAATCACCCAAACTGCATCATTACCGCGTTGCGATCTCGGAAGCCCGTGCACGAAATCCATCGAGATGTAATCAAATTTCCATATAGGAATAGGCAACCACTTCAGAAGACCACCTGGCTATTGGCATTCAGCCTTTACCAAGGCACATGTCTGCATTTCGCAATATAACGTGTTATATCCTTCTTCATTCCAGGCCACCAGAACATTTTCTTCATATCCTTATACATCTTCATGCTCCCGGGGTGAATTGAATATTTTGTGAAGTGGGCTTCATACATCAATTCTTCACGAATTTTACCCCTACTTGGGACGCACAAACGTCCGCCTCTTCGCAAAAGGCCATCCTCAAAAGAAAACTTAGAATCTTAACTCTCCGCTTCATACCGTTGTAGACTTTCATCAAGTTTTGTTGCTTGCCGAACTCTATCCGTAAGGTCACACTATACCTCTGTCCAGTTCAAACACACCTTTGAAGTGGAATCCTTATCAATACAAGAAATGTCTAAGACTTCCAGATCTTGAATTAGGCTTTCATCATGCCTTAGCAACCAATTAGCCCTTGCCAGAGTCATACGACTCAAGGCATCCGCGACAACATTCTCCTTACCGGGAGTGTAGTGAATTTGAAAGGTGTAGTCTCCAAGAAACTCCATCCACCTTCTCTGTCGCATGTTGAGATCCTTCTGATCAAATAGATACTTCAGGCTCTTATGGTCCGTGAATATATCCACATTCACGCCATATTGATAATGACACCTCAGTTTAAGTGTGAATATTACCGCCGCCAACTCCAAATCATGGACGGGGTAATTCCGTTCGTGCACCTTCAACTGGCGTGAGCCATAAGCTATCACCTTCCCAAACTGTAGAAGAACGCAGCCTAAGCCGCTCCCTGATGCATCACTATACACTTCAAAGCAATCCAAACCACATGGCGATGTCAAGATTGGTGCCGTGGTCTACCGACTCTTTAGCTCCTCGAATGTTCATGCACATTCGGGCGTCCAAACAAACTTTTGATCCTTCCTCGTCAGTGTGGTGAGAGGCAAGGCTATCCGCGAGAAATTCTCTACGAAGCGCCTGTAGTAGCCCGCCAGTCCAAGAAAACTCCTGACCTCTGCCATAGAAGTAAGAACAGGCCACTCCCGTATAGCAGCAATCTTAGTTGGATCCATCGCAATGCCCTCTCCACTAATCACATGGTCAAGGAAAGCCACTGATGACAACCGAAATTCACACTTAGAGAACTTGGCGTAGAGCTTGTTCTTCCTCAGGGTGTGCAGCACCAACCACAAATGATTTGCATTATCTTTTTTAGTTTGGGAGTATACGAGGATATCGTCAATAAAGACGATTATAATGAGATCCAAGTATTCCCTAAACACCTGATGCATTAAATCCATGAATACCGATGGAGCATTGGACAGACCAAACAGCATTACTGTGAACTCATAGTGACCATAATGTGTTCCGAATGCTTTTTTGGGTATGTCACTTTCACGAACTCTCAACTGATAATAACCTAACTTCAAATCCAACTTCGAGTATACAGTCGAGCAAACTAACTGGTCAAACAAGTCGTCAATCAGTGGAATCGGATATTTGTTCTTTTTCGTTAGCTTGTTTAGTTCTCTGTAGTCAATACATAGACGCAAGCTACCGCCCTTCTTCTTCACAAAGAGAACTACCGTGCACAAAGGTGACTGACTTGGTCATATGTAGCCTTGCTCTAGAAGTTCATGCAACTGAACCTTCAACTCCACCATTTCCTTTGGCGCCACTCGATATGGCGAGCGAGCCATAGGATTCGTACCTGGTACCAACTCGATAGCGAAGTCGATCTCCCTTTGGGGTGGTAACCATTGGAGATCTTTCGGAAACACATCAGCAAACTCTTATACAATCGACACCTCTCTAATACTGGCCTTAGGCTCCACAACCTCTATAAGTTTGAAAAATAACTCCGCACCCTTCCGAACTGCCTTAATGACTTGGAGAGCAGATAATTGTATCCTACTCGTCCCTCGCATGTCATTGCACTTAGTCTCTTATTCTGTATCTTGACCCAGTATAACCCCTTTGGAAGTGCAATTTATACTGATGTGCTGCTCTGAAAGCCAGTCCATACTAAAGATAATATCGAACTCAGATATCAGTAGCACTGATGCGTTCACCAAGAACTCCTGACTTCCTATCTTTACTTCTACACTACATGACTTATCTGCGCACAACAAACATCCGTTAGGTATGAGCACCTTAATACTGTCTGTCGTGGTCTGTCCAGGTACCCCGATTCGTAAGAAAAAGTCTTTAGATAGAAACAAATGTGAGGCACCTGTATCGAACAGGGCTCCTGTTGGATGGTCCCGTATAAGGACAAAACCTATATTACCAAAACTAAAACAAGCACAGCACAAGGCACAAGGTTAATCTACAAACTACCTGGTTCAAGACTTCTCCGGCGCGGTGTCTTGAACTATGGCTTTGTCACTTCCAAGTTCCTCTTGCCCTGTGTCCTCTTCAAGTCCTTCTCCAAAGACTTAGCCGTACAGACCAACGCTTGAAATCCTTGGCTCACAGAACTCGACAGCAAAACCCTTAGCTCATACCGGAGTCCTTCATAGAACCTACTGGTCTTACGCTCCTCTTCGACAAAGATAGATCCTGCATAACATCCCAGATGTGTAAACTCCTGGAGATAGTCATCCACACTCTTTTCTCCTTGCGTCAGCCGTTGAAACTCCAATTCCAGACCAATCCTTTGCGGCATCGGCAAATTCTTTGCTAAGAACAACCGAGAGAACTCCACCATCGATATCCCAGTTAACTGCCTGCCTGCCAAGTGATGCACTTCGACCTCATCCCACCAAAGCCGGGCCTCTCCCTCCAGCAAGAAAGTGGCTAACGTTAACTTCTGCTCCTCCTCAACCATGATTGCTGTCAATATCCTTCTTATCCTTTAGAGCCAATTGTCCACCTGAGCCAGCAAACCGGTCTCATCAAACGTTGGAGGATTGAAGCTCATGAACTGCTTCCGTTGTTGATCTGCTACTCGAAGATCAACCACAACTTCTACCGGTTCTTGCCTTAGCCCAGCCTAATTTTGCACCGCTGCAGGCCTCGCCTATCCAGCCTACTGAGCATTCATCACAGCAAGTACCGTCTCCGTAATCATACGAACAGTTTCAGCATAAGGAAGAGGTGTGGGCACCTCCACTGGTGTCGCACTCTCATCAGAACATTACGGTTCTGACTGTCCTGCATGACTTCTAGTCACCTAAATGTGTAAGAAACACAACTTAGCGACTAAACAGAATTGCAAAAAAACAAAAAGGAAAACTAACAAATAAATATATTTTTATTCCTAAGTGGACATTCTTGAGTTCATTTTGTGTTATAACGACAACACTGACACGTGCTCGCCACCTCTCAAAATAATTTGCCCATGAATTCGGAAGAGAAAGACCTACAAGCTGATACCAAATTGTAACATCCCTACCCATTACATGGGATATAGTAGAAGGTCCTGCCGGGGCCCCACACCATATTCCACGAATAGACGGAGAGGTCACTTTATAATATCAAAACTACCAAAGATTCCTAACACAAAGCATTCTAGCAGAAGCTTCATAGTTGAAAACATTGAACTCAAGAACAACAACAAAAATTTCCACTACTAACAATTAAGAATGTATACAACCCAATACAAAAGGTACATGGCCTTATGGACTTATAAGTTTCTCTTAACAGGAGTGTGGTTTACGAATATCGGCACGCAGGCCGGCCACACATGAACAAGAGTAAAGAAAAGTAAAGCCGTTAAGGGCAGCAGCGCAACCAGGGCTTCAGCCCGCTGTTTCCTGCTTGGGCCAGCTCCACCTGCAAGAAATAATCCACAAGGCGGAGGCAAATAGGGAAACAGTCAGCATTCAGCTGAACAATTATAACGATCCTGCCCCTGGCACGGGGTAGTGGAATTCCTTCCCTGCAAAGCATTTTATTAACCAGCATATGTATACTACAATCCACAATGGTTGTGCACAACCGCACTAACCAATACATAACACAAACGTCGGTACGATTTCCCGACAATCTGTGCACTCATGGCATCTTATCGATGTACTGGAAAAATCTAGGGTCCCACCACCGTTTCAAGGTCTCTCTACCTTACAGTCCAAAATGAGCATTCCTAGTCTTTATGGCGCGCAGGCCTAAGACTCTCACTATGAGATCCTAACAGGGACATAAGCACCCCAGGTTAGATAACCATAACGTCGGTACAGATCCTCCTTGCCCGTTGCTAATCATTGTCAGCCGTCACAGAGGACCGACGCGAGTACAACATCTCCTGCCCATTCGCCACCAAGGATTTTAGTTTTAGCATAATGGCAAAACAACACACAACATGGTACTCATGACCACACGAGTTAAACACCAAGTATTAACTCTCACATTTTCCTGGACTTCCTCCAGAAGTTCCTGCTACACCAATCCACAGGTATACACCAAGGGACTCCATACAAACAATCAATGAACACGGAGTCTTCTCCAATTGCAAACAAAGCATCACCAATCCGTACTACTAACTTTCGGATGGGTTTCACACAGAATGCCTAACCGTACTACTCACTGTCGGTTCTAATGCAACAATGCAAGGGATGAACCACTGATCCCACGGGAATCACTTCGCAATCCACCTTTTGGTGGAGGATTCCAATGCAAATGCAGGAAAGAAGGATTCACATGTCCGAGTGGAAAATCGTTACCCTTGCAGCACGTTTTTGTGCTATGGAGAAAATTACACAGTTGGAAAGCACCGCAACGCTCTTGCCTCCGCGAATATGAACTCGGCACGCGATTCGGACCACCGTAGCACCACTAGAAGCCGGATTCCTATCCTTCTTCCTCCTCTTGCTCTCCCTTCTCTCTTCTCCTTAGAAAGATAAAGACAAAGATGAAATGAGGAATAACTTCCCCATTCCCGTCCATAAACCATCAAGAGGCAAGCCAGGGCTGTTTGATCGTAATTAATAAAAACGAATGGCCGAGATTAACTCTGAAAGTCATTTCAGATGGCCAAACATGGCTTTGCACACGTCCATGTGGCTGACCGTATTCCCTGTTCGCACACGAAATCTTCAATCCAGAAAAGGACATGGGGTGAGACACGCCCGTGTCAAAGGTTACACCCCGTGTCACCGAAACTGGCACGCCCGTGTCGGTGGGCGTGTTCCATAACCGCTATTTGGAAAATATACGACCCTTAGTGGACACGGGTCCTGGCACGCCCGTGTTAGGACTGACATGTCCGTGTCGACCACGACATACCCGTGTCCCGAGCCATGTACACGCCTCTTGACATAGCCAAGTTTCTAGAGAAGGACACGGCATGTTGACACGCCCGTGTCAACTATGTCACGCCCGTGTCAGCCCCCTGACACGCCCGTGTCAGCCCCCTGACACGCCCGTGACCTCCAGCCGTGAAATTCTCAGGGTTCCATAACCCATAAAAAAACTTCCCAACACTATAGTGTTTTTGGGGCATTACATAAAGTCTGCTCTCAAATGGTGTGGCTTGTCTAAGCACACCACATGATCCATCTTGAGGAAGGAAATAAACCTAAAAGGGAAGTTCCTAGCAGAAATCATTGGCAAGACCCTCATCTGCAAGACAGGTTTACATGATAAGATATCAAGAAAGATATTTAAGTTGATGTCTAGGGTGATACTAACCAAGAAAGTTTATTGGGGAAAAGTAATCTTTGAGAGAATTGTGGAGTGTATTCGTAAACCCAATTTGGGCAGGATACTACCATTATTCTTGTTGAATAATGCACTTGAGCTGCTAAATATTAGGTTGGGATTCAAGATTCACCACATGATAAAAATAGACATAAGGATGTTTGAAAGGTAGGATAGAGTTCTGGTAACCCACCCTCAGCTTACTGATCTGAAAAAGAAGACGAAAGTTTCATAGTTTAGGAAGATAGTTCTAGTAATAGTTCATCTAAGGATAATGGTCCTGAACCTCATGATCTAGAATTATCAAAATCTTCTAGAGAGGTTAGGAAATATTCAAGTGCTTAAATCTTAGTCACATCTGAGCTTGTTGCTAATAATATACCTATTAGTGTGTCTCACACTGAGATTGAGGAAGATACTCAAATGGAACCTGCTGAGAAAGTTATCACAAATCTTGTGGACAATATTTCTAAGGTTATTTAGGGTGAGGCCCTCAGAGAAGATACTCCAACTAAGGGAGGGGGGCAAGGTCAATCTCTTGTTGGTCTACAAGACTAGATTAACACTTTCATTGATAACCTATAGGAAAGAACAGGTAAAATTCCTGTTGAATCTCAGTTGCTGCCCTCTAGTGCTCAAATTGAGGGGGAGCAAGTTCTAGAGCTAGTCCATGAAGATGTTCCTAGGATAGATACTGATATTCTTCAAGTTGATATTGAGATTACTGAGGTTGAGTGGGGATTAATACAGATCTACCTGCTCAAGAAGCTGAAAATGTGATTGAGTTATCTGAGGCTGATGAGCATGCTACTGATATTCCTACTCACTCCTCTGAGTTTGAAATGGTTGATTTAGAAGCAAGTGGAGATATAAGGAGGGATGTTGAAGATGTATTCTTTCAAGGTACATCTCAATAGACTGATGTAATGTCCTCCTCCATTCTGTCTCAGCTAAAAGGATTATTAGATGACCAGAGGAGGCAAGTAGAACACTATGTGGATAATTCTATAAAAGAATAGATACAAGATCTATCTACTAAGATTAATTCAATAAGATTTGAAGTGAATCGGCTCAAGGCTAACACAGTTGCATTCTTTAAAAGAGCTGCTCCAACTATTACATACACTGAAGAAAAGCTTGCTAGGATTGAGCAAAGGCTGAATGATAATATAAAAATCAATACGGCACTAATGAAAACATGAAAATGGTGCATAGAATACAAAAGGATATCATGGAAACTAATAAGGTCAATCGAGAGAGAAGAATGGATGCATGCACCAAATACTTAGATGATCACATGTTATAGGTGAAGAATCTGGTCACTGAAGGAGTTAATTATTTTGCTCAAAAGAACACTACCATGGGCAAAGATTTTTTTGAAGAAGTCATAAAGGGCGAGAGTTTAATGATAAAGTCCAGTGCTAATCATGTAATCTGGACTTCAAATGAAATCAAAGTTGCACTAGGCCAAGATCCTGGCATATACAACGAGCCTGAGAATGAGAATGTAATTCAAGTTGATGGGGCTAAATCAGTTGGTGATATAGTTATTGCGATACCTGCATTCAATCCCACAACTCAACAGTTATATAAGGCCAAAGGCAAGTCAGTTGCAGATAAGGAAGAACAAGTTAGGCTGAATAAGAAAATTCATGGAGAAGAAATGGAGACCAGACAAGATTTTGAGTTATAGAGTCCTCAATCATGTACTATCATTCAATCTGCCTGGGATCAAATCAAAGAGAACAAGACTGACAGGCCCAAACTGATAAGTTTTATTGAATGGGCTAAGTTTGAAAGGCAAGACGAAGTAAAGAGAAAATTTAGAAGAGACAAGAGAGAAGGTATTGTTTAGCCATATGCTCTAGAGCCTAGAATATTCTTTCTATAGTCATACAACTACCTTGAGAGGCAGAGAAAAAAGAAGTTGAGGAGAAGGCTGCAAAAAGATCAGGCATGGGCATAGTCATTAAGGAACCTGAAACCTAATGATGACATATGTAATAGGTTCCTTAGGGCCTTAGGAAAATGAACTATTATTGTAGGCACACATCTATGAACAATTATCCAGTTTTGTGTTAATTAAAATTTGTTTTTGTGCTATTTCATATTCTTTATTTCTGTGAAATTATTATTTCTATGAGTTAGTGTATATCATTGACTAAGGTTCTAACTTCTTCAAATAGGGGAAAATTGTTGGGTTCATTGATTATAATGCCCCCAATTTGAAGAAGACCATAAGTCAATAATATGTAGAAGCATATACTTGATATGTGTTCAAGTTCATATATGCAGGATGTCTACTATTCAATGATAAGACATATTATATATGTCAAAGATTTAGCTGGATAGAAGACATGACACATGGGAGAGTTCGAATTTGACAAATTACAGATACGTTGAGTGATCACACATCAATCAATGCAAGAAGCAAAAAAGTGTTGGTATATATTTAGTCACTCAAAGCCTGTGTGGAGCAGGACTTGAATTCAACAAAGTACAAATGCCCAAAAAGTGTTGGTATATATTCAGTCACTCAAAGCCTCGGTGGAGCAGGACTTGAATGCAACAAAGTACAAATACGTTGAGTGAAGAAGGTTCACTTAAATCCTAGTCAAAAATTCTATTAAGTACAAATGCATTGAGTGAAGAAGTTTCACTCAATGCCTATTCAAGAAATTTTGTTCAAGTGGAAATGTGTTGAGTGAAGGCAGTTCACTCAATGCCTACTCAGAAATTCTGCTAAATATAAATGTGTTGTGTGATGGCCGTTCATTCAACGCTTGTTGAAAGGGAAGTTGTCAAAGTGCCAATATGTTGAGTGAAGGTAGTTCACTCAATATCTGCATTAGAAAGGTGTTGAAGTCAAAAGCATTGTGTGATCAACATTCACTTAGCACCTCCTCAGCAAGGAAAAATTCTGCTAAGTGTTAATGCATCGAGTAAAGGCTATTCACTCGATGCTTATGAACTTAATAGTTTACAACTAAGTCGTTGAGTCACATGGCTACTGAAAGTGAGGGAATAGATCTGATTTACTCTAAAGGGGGGGGGGTGAATGGAGTATTAAAAACTTTTAATAAATTTTTATAGCAGAATTAAGATAAGTGTTACTTATAAGTATAAGAGAAGTAAAACACAAGCAACCACAAGACAACAAAAATAAAGAAAGATGAGCAACCAGACGACACAAGAAAATTATAGTGGTTCCCCAAATCTGGGTACATACACTCTTCTACCACCCTGGTAGGAATCCACTCAGGTTTTTTATCAGGTGCCCTATCACCAATCAGTTTTTTTCTCAGGTGTCCTGTCACCACAAGATCTGCTTCAGGTAGATCTAGAGACCCTTCAGGCTTTTGATAAGGTGCCTAAAAACCAATAAGTTTTTGATCAGGTGCCCTATCACCAATGAGTTCACTTTTGAAGGGAGTAATAACCCTGTACAGGAAAGATAAAAGAAAAGTTGATGACAGTCTTCTCTTTCTCAAAGCAAATGAGAAGATTAAGTGGATATTTATGATGTCAAAGCTCCCCCTGAGATATTGAGTAGGTTCAGGAAGAAGGAAGCTTTGTCCAGGGTGTAGGTCTTTAGAGGACTGAAGTTCTTTCTCTTCAGAATCTGTAGATTGATGTTGATTATCTGTCTCTGTAGATTCCTGAAGATGAAAACTGAAGAAGACTCAAGATAGAGGTTTGTTTTTCTTCTTCTATTTCCTGAGAGCAATGAAAAATCTGAGAGCTGAGAGAAATCTGCAAGAGAGATTTTTTTTTGGATGTTGCATGAATGTTCTCTCTGAGTGTATTTTTCTTTGTATCTTGATTAGTCTGAATCTATGTTGTCCTTTATGTCCTTTTTTAATAGAATAAAGAATGACTCTTTTGAATTTAAAATACATTCCTTAAATTACTGCAGAAATCGAGGAGAGAAACAACTACAATTTCTAGCATTTAATTGTCTCCCCAACTGCCTTGGAAAATAAGTCAAAATAATAACTCTGTGAATACCATAGTTAATGCTGCAGAGAAACAGCTATATGCCTTGAGAATATCAGCATTAACTACCAGAGATTATTTGACAAAAATAGAATCAATAAAATAAGAATTAAATCTTACAGACAGCTGCTGAAAATAAATAGTCGGACACAGAAAATAATTGTCGATCTGAGCGGGAGATCGTCGAGCTAAGATTAGCTATCTTCGATTTGAGAATACTGTGAATAGATAAGAAATCATCGACCTGAGCTCGTTGGTCGTCGAGCTCAGTTCAGATACTAAACTCTGAGATCGTCGATCGGAGATCGACGATCGTCGAGCTGAGTTCGACGAAAGTCAAATAGATATGTATTTCATAGATTTCTTCTAAGTCTGAGTCCTTGAGTGAAATACAATGCTGGTCTTGAGATGTCTGACCTATAGAGAATAACTTAGACCTAGACCCTTGCTATACATATGGGTCAACAACCTAAGAGTGTACCTAGCCCAAATCTAAACAAGGGTTCCAACAATCTCCCACTATTTGGGTGAGGTCACTCAACAAAGAATAAAACTGAAAATACATGACCATAGATATCAGATAGAATTTAAATTATCAACAGATATAATATAGCAATGTAAAACATATATGGTTCAGGTAAAATAGTTAAAACAGTAAAGCAATAAAGTTCAGAAAATGACTTAAGGATTAGCAGGAGGCGGAGCAGAAGAGGTTTTAGCAAAAAAATCTTCCTTGTTGGATCTTCTGCTTCCATTTTTGACATCTTCAAGTCTTGCTCACCAAGTTTTTTATGAGAGGCAGCTCTAGGTACAACTGCTTCAGGATGAAGTGTCATATATTTTGCTGGATTGAACACTTTCTTGCTGACCGGCAGTCTTTCAAGTTCCTTTTCTCTGTTAGATAACATAGTAGTAAACTGAAAAGAATCTAGGACTTCTGCTCTGGCTTTCTTCATCTGAGATAATCCAATTAGTTCATTTAGCCTAGCCATTCTGAAATTTTGATCCAACTCTGGATCAGCAGGAGGAGAGGGAGGTCTATCTGGATTAGAATCTTGAGATGTCTTCTGAGAAGGATTCCTGAACTGAGTGGACTGAGCTTAGAAATTATTTGAAACTGGATTTTGTTGCTTTTGACTGGAGTAAAGTGACTTTGGAGGAGGAGCTTCACTGAACTTGCCTTTAGGCTTGTAAGAAGAAACAGACCTTTGAGACTGAGATAAGGCTGGCCTCTGAGTTTTAGAAGGATTTCCTGAGGATCCCTCTACTGGAGGAGGATTGGAAGGATTTCTCTTCCTTTGGTATGTCTTAGTAATGGGGGTAGATCTCTAAGCCACCATAGTAGAGGCTCCTGCTGCTGGAGGAGGAGGAGGTGGATCTTTCCTGAATTTCTTCACAGGAGAGGATCCAGACTTCTTCTTATTCTTTTGTGCTTTAGCTCTATTTCTGGACAGTTTCATCCAATGGGGCATACCAGGATAAGGCTTGATATTATTCAAAATGGGTGTATCATTTGAGGTATTAGGTAGAGGAGAAGCCTTGGGAGGTGCTTTTTTTTTCCTTGAAACTTTCTTCTTTGAACTGGATTCATCAGACTCATCTTCATCCTCATCATCATCATCAGAAGAATCTAGAGGATTGTCATATAAAGCATCAAGCTGTTTGAGAAGATTGGATTGACCTTTATCTTGAGCATTCTTTTGAGCAATGTCCTGAGAAATCAAGTCATCTAGACTTGGCATAGGACTATCATCCATAATATAAGTTGGACCAACGGGTTCCACAACTATGTTAGAAAAAAGGCTTGCTTGAATAACCTGAATAGTTTCTGAACTAACTGAAGTAGAACAGCAAATGATATCTGAGCAGTACTTGGGAGAAACAAAAAAAAGAATATTTATATATAAGGGATCAAAAGAATTCAGAATAGACTTGAGCTCAGATGCTGGAGAAATACTGTTGTGTTCAAAAAGAATACCTAAATAAAAAACAAGATCAACTGTCTCAAAATCAGTATCCAGAAACTCTGAGAGATCTACATCTGATATATCAGTATTAACAACCTATGTCTCTATTGTTGTTGCTAGAATGGTCAAAGCTGAAATTGCTGTTGTTGCTGCTGGAAAAAGCACTGGAGATTCTTCATTGAATATCTCCCCCTGCCTGGCTGTAGAGGAATCTGTAGCCAAGCCCCCATATAAAGGGACAGAGGAGAGGGCAGCAACTCCAGAGGAGATAGTGTTGATGAAGGTAGAGAGATAAGCTATAGCATTTGCTATTAGTTTCTCTAAAGAGGGTGAAATAAATTTCAGAAGGTCTTGAGCAATTTCTGAAAAATTAAGATAGAGGGGTTTAGGCTCAGAAGAGGAGGAAGGAGTTTGATGTCCACAATTTTAACATACTGAGAAGGCATGAGAGAGTTCTGTATGATGGAACTTAGGAAAAGAGGAGGGAGCATCCTGTTGGATAGGGTCAGATGGAAGCGGAGTGGGTAGGGATGGAGGGATGATGTACGAAGCAATAGGTTGAGGAGATGCAAGATGAGATGGCAAATCAACATTTGAGGTAGATAAAAGGTTGGAGGAGGGAGAGGTCCTCAAATGAGGAGAAATAGAAGATGAAGGAGGAGTAGGAATTGGTGATTGAACAGGTGATGGAGATGGTGTTGGAGATGTGAGGAGATTGAATGTAGGTGACATTTGAGTAGATATGGAAGCTGGAATGTCTTGAAGGGAGGTAGGTAGAGGGGATTGAGGTAAAGATGTGTGAGGTGAAGATGGATTGGAAAAGATTGTGATGGAAGGTTGTTGTTGGTTTGTAGATGTTGGAAGTCTGGGGGAAGGAACATCTTCTGGGGGTGGAGGAGCAGTTGTAGCAGCTCTTGTATCCTCAGAAGTCCCGGAGGTGGTAGCGGCACTGAAGGGCCTAGGGATAGTCCTTTTCCACTTACTAAACAAAGAGGAGTCCAACCTCTTACTGGAATTGATAAATATGGTCTGAGAGACCATTAGTTCTGAAGCCTTAGATAGAAGGAAGATTCCCAGAATCCTTCCAAGACAGACTTCCTTCTTGGAGTTCTTCCTCTTGATCAAATCAAAAATTAACTCAGCCAAGGTTATTGATTTCTTATTGACCAAAGCAGACATTATTGAAAACTGCTTCCTATTAATATTGTCGTGGGCGGAGTGATTGCCCAGTAGAACCTTGCCAACAACATCTGCTAAGAACATGTATCCTATAGACAAGTTCTTCTTAAGCATCTTGAATGGTATTCCCTCAGGATGACCCATCCTAACTAGCATACTGTTATATTCATAACTATCCTGTTCTAGACTGTCATCTCCATTTACTAACTCAAACAGTTCTAAAATAATTGTTGGGGTAAGAAGAACATGTTGTCCTGAGATGGTCCAAACCATGGACGAGTCATCAGGCATTGTCGATATATAGTCCCATTCTTTTATTTCTATAACTGGTAATTTGATCCTTTGAGTCATGATCTTCCTTAGACCCTGATCTTCACAAAGCTGAAGAATATCTTGGAAAACCTTATCACAATGCTTGAATGATTCGAAGTCGATATCAAAACATGCATCAAACTTTATTACTGAAAGAATAGCCGCTGGAATCACCATAGGTTTCTGTAGACTCAAGAGAAATACAATCAAGTGCAAGAGAAATTGGAAAGCGTGGGATAGAGCTCGAATAGAAACCTCAATATAGGTTTTTGGAATGTGAAGAGACGGGCTCTGTCCTACGATATAATAAAGAAAAATTCGATCTTAGGTCAATGACGGATTTATAGACAAATACTATCGTCGGCCTCTGAATGAAGATGGGAAAACAGATCATCGATCTCTGGTCGCCGATTTATTTTCTGAAGTAAAGTTGTCTATCTCCGGTCGACGATTTTTAACTTCACACAGAGCTGTCATCGATCTCAGGTCGACGATAGAGTTCAAGAGGAGTTCGCAGATCGTCGATATCCGTTCGATGATTTGTGAACAGATCTTCAAACACAGACAAAAATTAAATTAATCTATTCTATTTATAATTCCAAGCTGATTTAGGAAGAATAGATGTTTCTTTTCATCCAAAGGCTTGGTGAAGATATCTGCTCTTTGAAAATCAGTGGAGATAAAGTTAAGATTAATTTTATTTTTGTCTACACTATCTCTAATAAAGTGATGCCTTATTTCTATATGCTTGGTTCTAGAATGATGAATTGGATTCTGAGCAATAGAAATTGCACTAGTACTATCACAAAATATAATTGAATTATTTAGATTGTATCCATAATCCAGCAATTGGTTTTGAATCCATATTATCTGTGAATAGCAACTGCCAGCTGCAATGTACTCAACCTCTATAGTTGAAGTGGACACTGATGTTTGCTTCTTATAAAACCAAGACACAAGCATATCACCAAGGAACTGGCATGTTCCTGATGTGCTTTTCATGTTTACTCTACATCCAGCATAGTCAGCATCTGAGTATCCAGTTAACTCAAACTCTGACTCTATTGGATACCAAAGTCCTAGATCAGGGCAACCCTTTATAAATCTAAAAATTCTTTTTAACAAAATTAGATGAGACTCTTTAGGGTTCACTTAGAACCTAGCACAAAGACATATAGAGAACATGATGTCTGGTCTACTTACTATGAGATATAATAGCGATCCAACAATATCCCAATAAGTTTTCTGATCAACAGGTTTCCCTTTTTCATCAGAATCAATCACAATATTGGAAGCCATGGATGTTTACATTGCTGAGGCATCAGCGATCACAAATCTTTTCACTAATTCCTTAGCATACTTGGACTGAGATATGAATATGCCATCAAGAAATTGCTTTACTTGGAGACCAAGGAAGTAAGAGAGTTCACCCATGCTACTCATTTCAAACTTAGAATGCATCAGGTTAGAGAACCTTTTGCATAGTTTGGAATTAGTAGATCCAAAAATAATATCATCTATATAAATTTGTACTAACAAGATTCTATCATGATTATGTCTAATAAATTAAGTCCAATCTACTATGCCTCTAGAAAATTTATGCTCTAAGAGAAAGCTAGCTAAGGTTTCATACCAAGCTCTTGGAGCTTGATTTAGACCATGGAGAGCTTTATGCAATTTAAAAACAAAAGAGGGATGAGTTGAAGAGATAAAACCTTGAGGTTGTTCAACATAAACCTCTTCCTTTAGCTCTCTATTCAGAAAGGCACTCTTGACATCCATTTGGTATACTTTGAACTTTTTATAGGCAACATAAGCAAGAAATATCCTGATTGCTTCTAGCCTTGCAATAGGAGCAAAGGTATGATCATACTCAATTACTTCCTCTTTCCTATAGCCTTGAGCTACAAGCCTTGATTTGTTCCTTATGATAGTTCCTTGTGCATCCAACTTGTTCCTGAAGACCAATTTGGTTCCAATGATTGGATATTCTTTGGGTCTTGGAACTAAGTCACAAACTCAGCATCTCTCAAATTGATTGAGCTCCTCTTGCATTGCAATAATCTAGTGTGGATCTTGCTTAGCATCTTTAATGGATTGGGGCTCAATTTAAGATAAGAAGCAGGCAGGAATCAAGTCTTGGTTGAGTCGATGCCTTGTCTGCACACCAGCTAGTATGTCTCCAATCACTTGAGATGTAGGGTGATCTCTAAGTGTGACAAGTTTAGTTGGTGGAGTTGGTTCAGCATCAGCTTGGGGAAATAATTTCTCTTGTGGAATTGTATTAGCCATTGGAGTAAGTTCAGCCACTTCCAAATTTTCTTCTTCACTATCTTCATCAACTTGTGAGGAGGATTAAGATGTAACCTTTTGAGTAAGGTTGAGATCATCCAATTTTTAACAAATTTGGGTTACCTGCAAAGAGTTACTGGTAGAAGCTTCCTTCTCCTTGTAAAACATATTAGCTTAATCAAAAGAGATATGAACTGACTCTTCTATTTTCAAGGTTGATTTATTAAATACCCTATATGCCTTGCTGACTTTGGAATATCCTAAAAAAATTCCCATTGCAGCTTTGGCTTCAAACTTTTTAAGATGTTTCTTGTTATTGTTCTGAATATAATAAATACAACCAAATACTCTAAAGTCATCTATTTTAGGTTTCTTCCCTTTGAGCAATTCATAGGGAGTCTTGCCCTTAAGTTTGTGTATCAAATTTCTATTCAGGACATAGTTTGATGTGCTCACAGCCTCTGCCCAATAGGATAGTGGCATGAAAGAATCAACAAGTAATGTACTTGCAGCTTCAATGAGTGTTCCGCTCTTCCTTTCAACTACCCCATTTTGTCGAGGAGTTTTAGGAGCCGAGAAACAATGCTTGATACCTTCCATATCACAGAATCTTTGCATGAGAAGAGATTCAAACTCAGTACCATGATCACTTCTGATCAAAACAACTGGAGTAGAATACTCAATCCTTATGCCTTTAAGAAAGTCTGTAAGAACCTTGAAGTTAACAGACTTGTGTCTCAAGAAGAAAACCCAAGTGAACCTTGAGAAGTCATCTACAATAACTAAAATATAGAACTTCCCTCCTAAGCTCTATACAGCAATGGGTCCAAAAAGATCCATATGAAGCAAATACAGAATCTTAGGTGAATCACTCTTATTAACAGATTTAAAACTACTTTTTTTTTGCTTGCCTACTTGACAAGCCCTACAAAGGCTTTCCTTCTTGTAGGGGCAAGATGGTAATCCTATAATAAGGTTGTCTTTGGATAACTTAGCAATATTTCTAAGGTTTACATGACCTAGTCTTTTAAGCCAAAGAGTATTATTATTACTGATTTGATTGAATAAACAAATTTTTGAGCTAGCAGAATTAAAATTTACTAAATAAATATTACCTTGTCCAAATCCTGTTAGAGCTGTTTAGTTGTTTAAAGAAATAATACATTGGGATTCAGAAAAGAAAACCCGATAGCCTGAATCATATAGCTGGCTTATTGATATAGGGTTATGTCTCAAACCACTCACATAAGCTATCTTGCTGAATATAACAGCTCCAATACAGAAATCCCCATATCCTTCTGTCTGACCAAAGATGGAATCACCAAAGATTACCTTTGGGCCTAGCTGGGACTTATAATTGATTAGCTTGTCCTTGCTTCCTGTCATGCGCTTTGAGCACCCACTATCCAGATACCACTTATCCTATGTGGTAGGATAGTTCTTCACCTACAAGAAAATAGATTATTTGTTCTTGACCCAGGTAACCTTGGGTCCTTGTTTCTTTTCATAAATGATACTAGAAATAAAAGAGTATTCAGGTTGGCATTTATAACCTAAGGGGTGAAATTTTCTAGGTGGGATTACCCAATGTGAAAATGGATTAACATGTTTTGGTTTCTTTTTTTTATTATTAAGATTTTTGTTGCAGTTATGGTTTTGTTAAAATTAATCTGGGTTCGACGATTTATATTGAGATCATCGATCTGTGTTCGACGACCAGTACTAATCTCGTCAATCTCGGTTGACAGAATAATAATGGCTACTATCTATATTTCACGATCGTCGATCTCTACTCGACGATATTTGATGATATTGTCGATCTCCCTTTATTGAGTAATTAAACCCAAACTCTGGGTTCAGAGATCGTCGATCGGTGTTCGACGAATAGTACTACGATCATCGATCTTGGTTCGACGATTTCTGTTTAGACTTATTTTTCTTAGCTTATTTCTTTTTCTTTTCTTGTATAATTTGTTCTAATACCTTATTAACTTTCTCTACCTGCTCTGTATTCTTTTTCCCTTTATCTGAAATAAAATTTATAGGTTGAGATAATATATTTTTCTTGATTATTGGTGGTTCACTAGATGATGCACCTAAACCAAGTTTGCATTTGTTTAACCTAGTATTTAGGGTACTAGTGATTTCAACCATTTGTAGGCTTCTTCCATTTAGGGTTTCTTCAAGTTGTTTAGCTTTGCTTAGTTCAGTTTTCAGAAAAATGATTTGATTGTTATACTCAATTAATTCATCTTTCATTTTCACATTTTCAAAAATTAAGTTTTCATATTCAGGTTGTAAATCTCTGAGAAGTTTGGTTTCCTTCTCAGATTTTATAAGATCATTACACAGTTATTTGAATTATATTTTAAAATCTTCAGAATTAAAATCAAAGGATGATATTACCTGATCGCAGTCTGAGTCTTCTCCTGAATCTTCTGCTTCTAATCAAGGGCTTGAAGCATTGATGGCCATTAGACATCATTCTCTGGCCTTGGTTTCTTCTTCATCCGCACTAGAGCTAGAGGAAGAAGATTCTTCTTCTGTATCACTCCAGGTGTCAGATACAAAGCCCTTTTCTTTCCTCTTGTACTTGTTGGAGGATGGCTTGCTGAAGTGTTTCCTGGATTCCTTTTCTTTTTTCCTTTCTTTGTGTTGTTTCTCTGGACACTCTGGTAGAATGTGTCAAGGTTTCTTGCAACCAAAGCATATAATTTCTTTAGTTGGAGTTTTATCATATATTGGATTGTATGCATTCCTAGATGACTTCCTCCTAAAGTCTTTTCTTCCCCTTTTGAAGAATCTTTTGGCAAATAGACTCATCAGTTCTTTATTTGAGGGTGTTGCTTCTGATTCTTCAGAGGCTTTGAAGGCTATATTTTGCTCCTTTCTTGCTGGTGGAGGAGTCCTTTGTTCTACAACTTCCCTGGATTTGATCAACTACTCATAATATTTTAGCTTTCTAAGGAGAGATTCTATAGAAATCTCATTCAAGCTTCTGACCTCTTTGATTGGCCAAATCCTTAAGTCCCATGAGCTTGGGAAGAACATTAGGATCTTATCATTCACCTCTGTGAGAGAGATGTCTTTATCCAAGGTCTTCAACTCACTGATGATTGAGCTTAATCTGTTGTACATGTCACTGACAGATTCAGCTTCATCTTTTTTTAAATTCTCATACTGTGAGATGAGAGTTGATCTTCTATCCTTTCTCTCATCTGCTAATCCAGCAACCATCTAGTTGAGAGAATCCCAGATTACTTTTGCAGAGGTACATTCATCCACCTTTTGGAAGATGTCATCTGACATGGATTAGGCCAGAATGTTCATGGCTCTTGCATCAACAATCTTTGCCTTTTTTAGTGCATCAGTATAATCTGGAGGAGGAACAACATTCAAGCTTGTTGATGTTATTGAAGTAGTTTCCACTTGAGCTGGTGGACCTGTCAAAATAGAGTTGAAAATGTCCTCATTAATAGAATTCATATATAGTTTGATTATTGCCTTCCAGATAGCAAACATATTCAAGTTGCAGACTAGAGGTCTAGTGCTTGCATAATCTTTATTCTGTGCCATGAAAAAAGAAAGAGAGGAAGAGATCTATCAAGTATCTTTAGGTTTAGGTGTTAGCCTGTACAACCAAGAGAAACGACCCTCTGATACCAATTGAAAGTGAGGGGATAGATCTGATTTACTCTAGAGGGGGGTGAATAGAGTTTTAAAAACTTTTAATAAATTTTTATAGCGGAATTAAGATAAGTGTTACTTATAAGTATAAGAGAAGTAATACACAAGCAATCAAAGAACAACAAAAATAATGAAAGATGAGCAACCAGACGACACAAGAAAATTATAGTGGTTCCCCAAATCTGGGTACATCCACTCTTCTACCACCCTGGTAGGAATCCACTCGGGTTTTTTATCAGGTGCCCTATCACCAATCAGGTTTTTGCTCAGGTGCCCTGTCACCACAAGATATACTTCAGGTAGATCTAGAGACCCTTCAAGCTTTTGATCAGGTGCCTAAAAACCAATAGGTTTTTTATCTGGTGCTCTATCACCAATGAGTTCACTTTTGAAGTGAGTAATAACCCTGTACAAGAAAGATAAAAGAAAAGATGATGGCAGTCTTCTCTTTATTAGCAAACGAGAAGATTAAGTGGATTTTGATGATGCCAAAGCTCCCCCTGAGATGTTGAGTAGGTTCAGGAAGAAGGAAGATTTGTCCAGGGTGTAGGTCTTCAAAGAACTAAAGTTCTTACTCTTCATAATCTGTAGTTTGATGTTGATTAACTGTCTCTGTAGATTCCTAAAGATGAAAACTAAAGAAGACTCAAGATAGAGGTTTGTTGTTGTTCTTCTGTTTCCTGAGAGCAATGAAAAATCTGAGAGCTGAGAGAAATCTGCAAGAATGTATTTTTTGGATGTTACAGGAATGATCTCTCTGAGTGTATTTTTCTCTATATCTTGATTAGTCTGAATCTCTGTTGTCCTTTATGTCCTTTTTGAATAGAATAAAGACTGACTCTTTTTTAATTTCAGATACATTCTTAAATTATTGCAGAAATCGAGGAGAGAAATGGCTATAATTTCTAGCATTTAATTGTCTCCCCAACTCTCTTGGAAAATAAGTCAAAATAATAACTCTGTGAATACCATAGTTAATGCTGCAGAAAAATGGTTATATGCCTTGAGAATATTAGCATTAACTACCAGAGATTATTTGACAAAAATAGAATCAATAAATTGGAATTAAATCTTCAAGATAGCTTCTGAAAATAAATAGTTGAACACAGAAAATAATTGTTGATCTGAGCTGGGAGATCGTCGAGCTGAGATCAGCTATCATTGATCTGAGAATACTATGAACAGATATGAAATCGTCAACCTGAGCACGTTGGTCGTCGAGCTCAGTTCAGAGACAAAACACTGAGATCGTCGATCGGAGATCGACGGTCTTCGAGATGAGTTTGACAAAAGTCGAACTGATATATATTTCACAGATTTCTTCTAAGTCTGAGTCCTTGAGTGAAATCCAATACTGGTCTTGAGAAGTCTGACCTATAGAGACTAACTTATACCTAGACCTTGACCCTGGCTATACATGTGGGTCAACAACCTAAGAGTGTACCTAGCCCAAATCCAAACAAGGGTTCCAATAGCTACACTCAATGTCTGTACCAGTTGTCAGGAAGATTTTTTTTCTAAGTCCACAGGGGGAACATCAAATATGCTGACATCATTCTTAAATTAAAATTAAAGAAGATAAAAAAATAAAAGACAAAAAACACCATACTTCTCCGATATAATTATTGGGGAAAAATCAATAATTAAAGTTGCCCATGCCGCATTTTAAAAGAGGCATAGGGTCGTTGCCTTGACCGACTTATAAAAGCAGAGCAGGGTTAATTTTTACAAGAACTTTTGGAAAAAGAACTTTTGAAGATAAAGAACTTTTGGGCATTTTTCTAAAACCCTAATTCCTTCTACAAAAGTTAGCTAGCAGAGCTCAAGAATTTTATTTGTTCATCTTCAAGCCTGCTACACAGAACTCCAATTTTCTCAAGTTTGAAGAACGAGCGGAGATCTGTAGAAGATCTTCACATCAAAAGCTAACACAACTCTGAAGATAAAATTTCCAATTGTTGTGAAGGACTATTTTCTATACAGTCCAGGAAGAAGACTTATAGATTTATCTCTAGAGTCAGTTTCATCAAACACTTACTCAAACCTGTAGGATCTCTGTGAGATCTGAGTTGTAATTTTGATATATAAAGGCTGAGTTTTAGGATGGTGAAGCTATCTGAGGTAGGGTTCTGGCGTGGATCTTAGGAAGGAGAATAGGTGGATCTCTGAGTTGTAGGAGTTTCTTAACTCTGAGATGTAGGGCTATTTTGCCTGAGGTAGGAGACCGGTTTTAGTCTTTTAGGTAGCATTGGAATCAGATTGAGTGGTAAGAGTTGTTGAACGCTGAGTTGTAAGATCCAGTGGGATCTGAGGTGTAAGCTCAAGGATCAGCGTATATACACTGGTATGCCGCTAAATAAAGGAAAATTTTATTGATCCAAAAAGATAAACAATACATAGGTATGCCCCCTTATTTATACAAAATTGAAGAAATGAGAAAATACAACAAGAGGTGTGAGACTAAATACACTGCGCAGCTTATGCAGTTTGACACTGTCAAACCGCAACACTAAACAAAGCTATTGATCTCCTAGCAACAATAGAGGTAAGCCGCCAAACCGCCACTGAAGGCCGCTATATTGGATCATGTGGTGCCCTTAAGGGGGGGGGGTGAATAAGGGTTCGCTAATTTTTCTTAAACAAGACAAACTTTACTCGATGAATAAAACAATGCAATTAAGAAATGAAACTAGTTTTTCATAAGCAAACTAAACTACTCAGAAATGTATACCAACAAAAACAGTAATGATATATTTCAAATGTGATAAATCTGAATACAAAGTATCTCTATAGAGCTAGAGACAAAGGCTTATGAAACAAATAACTTATATTTTCGTTGGTCCTTCTACCAAGAACCGGCAGGCTAAAGCATATCTCTTCCTATACCTTGCTTCTAGCCTCCCCTAGATCTACCATAATCTAGACGTTGCACACAAGGCAATGATTTCTCCCTAATCCGCACAAGGACTTGGACGCCACTCAGAAGGCAACAATTTTCCCCTAAGCCACACAAGGACTTAGATGCCACGCACAAGGCGGTGATTTCCCCTCTCGACTTCAATAAGAAAACAATAGAAACATGAACAAAACAAATTTGAAACTCCCTTCAAATAATGCACTAAAGATGGCGACGAATCCTTGCCAGGGTTGCTTTGAATGATGTAAATGTGCCGTTAATCTTTTGTGCTTTTGCCTTCTTGAGAGTAAGGAGTAAATCTGAAATTTGGAGCTGTCTGAATCGTCTAAACAGGAAGGTACACTCCAGGTAATGAAATTCACGATCCCCACAGAAAATGAACAGGCTTTTATACTTTGTCGATATCGCCTAGCGATACTGGGTATCGGCACCTGGCGATATTGATAACTACTGCCACGTGTCCCACAAACTGCTCATTTTTGCATCATAGATCCGTCGAACGTCGAACGTGCATTATCTCCTGGTGACACTGGGTATCATAATCTGGCGATATTGATAACGGACGCCCTATGTCCCACGAACCCGAGTCGCCAATCGTCGATCGCTGGTTTGTCGAGCGCGGATCATTGAGCGCGGATCGTCGATCGTCACTAGCACAGGTTCGTCGAGCGCGAGTCATCGATTGTCGATCATCGCTATCGCCTGTAGGAGATACTAAATATCGTCTGGCGATAGCTCCTAAGCTCACCTATTCTGACCCGAAACACCACCCAAAAGACATTATAGCTAGACCTGTGAGATCTGCACATCATAAACACCCAAAGATCAAATACAAAATAGGATTGGTTATTAACAAACCAGGAAGCATGGAACGCATGCTCTAACAATCTCCCCCTTTTGTATAATAACAAATCCACTGAGAAAGAAATCATGAATGTTATATGAATTGTTGGAAACTATGAGTATCAAGACTAAGCATTTGTACGTGCACAAATTTCTCTTGGATGAAACACTCCCCCTATAGGTGTACTCCACCTAAATACTCCCCCTAAATCTAAGCATATTGATTTTTGAATGATTTCCTTTGAGTATTATCCCCCTCTAGTATTGTCAAAAGAGAGAGCAGAGTGGTGCGGAAGATAAAGAAGGAAAAAACACAAAGGAGAAATCAAAGATAGTACATGGGAGCAATTTATAGTAAAGAAGGAAATGAGAAAACACTAACATTGGCAATGTTCATCCAGTTATATCATAGATACATACACAGGTGAAGAATATGTTGGAAAAAGTTTCAGTCAAATTCTCATAAGAATAACTTCTAGAGAAGATATGTTCTGTACATGTGATAGTTAAATGGAAAACACATTTGCAGAGGCCATACAAATACATGAATACGTGGAATGTAAAAAAACATAACATAGAGTTATACATGATTAGCGATGCTTGTACCCAAGAATGCAGAGTACATACAAAAAACATTTTCCAGATAGAGACTTCCACAAGACACTTTACAATTCTTTTCAAGGTGCTCAACCTCCAAATGCTTATTAAGACTTATCAGGAGGGTAAGTATTTCTTGGTGGAGGTTCCTTGTCAGCCTTTTTTTATTTGCATTTTGAAACACATCACCAAAGTTGAGCACTTTTTGTGACCATTTTTAATTAATTTTTTTTTGTTAGGCTTGACAAAGGAGTATGAATTCACTTGTGAGAGCATACAGGATAATCAAATATGAGTGGTGCAATGTAGAATCCAGGATAAAGCAATAGCAGAAGCATGCAATTCTAGCAATTGTGGTAGAACATTCACAATTCATATATAAAGTTAGGTGAACCCATATGAAGATTTTCACAACCGTGGGTGAAAGAACATTATCATAACTAAAAGATTTCTCATACTTAGAGGCATGCAAAAACAATTTCACGAATTTAAAAGCACTAGCACTTAAGTATGAAGAAAATGATATACAAAGGTTGAAACATTGAACTATGCTATTGGGAACCCAAAAGTGAACAATACACATTAAACCATGCCTAATCCTAAGAAATGGAGGAAAATTGGCGTAATAGTGAATTATCACTGTCGCCTGGCGATACCGTATATCACCGATCTGCGACAGTGCGAAAATATAAATAGGACTCGTTACGTCAAAGACATCAATTCCAACAGATTTTCCTGAAGACTTATCGCGGAAGTCGAAGTGGATGATAGCGACAACCTTGGATCAAGGTAAGGGTCTTGGATTATTGTTTTGATTTCTTAGAATTTTGGGATCTAAATGTTTGTAGAGTTTGTCACTGAACTCTTGATGAGAAATTTTTCAAGTTTTGAAGGAGGATCTATCAAGGTGAGGGTTTGGAGAAAGACTTGCAATTTATGAAGGCATAGACTTAGATCTAATGTTCATGAGGTATGGTTTTAGGGAAGAAGGGTTAGAGAGAAAGATGATGAATAGTGTGGCATTGACTAGAGAATTTTGATAAAAAGAATTGTAAAAATTGCAAATCTGGTGTCTGAAGTAAGGTAAAACCCAGATCTGTAGTCGAAAATTGAGCTAGGGTAATTTCCGTTATCGCCCGACGATAGTGGGTGTCGCCGAATGGCGATACAAAAAAAGACTTGGTTTCCTTTTGTTAAAAAAATTTCTTTTATCTGCAACAATGGCTTCTAGTTCAAAATCCCGCAGAAGTACCAACAATGACTTATATTCCTCCTATCAAACATTTCCTGGGATAGAAAAAGCTAACATAGGTATTGGATTGTTGATCGAATTCGATCATGCCCATCATGCACACATTCATGACCTATTAGCTATGGCTGGAATAGTATCTATCATTATCCTGGATGCATTTTCATCAGTATTAATTAGGGAATTTTACAATCATCTAAAAGATCCTTGATTCACGGAATTAATTGGTGGAGTACGATCAAGGATACAAGGACAAACAGTAAAGATAACCCAATATGATCTTAGAGAGGAATTTTGGTTAATAGATCATGAAAATACCTTAGACGTAGTAGAGAACTATCGGAAAGATAGAGACTAGACACTCTTGAATATGGTTTTGCATGGAAATTCCATCATCACCCTTATTCAAACAATGACCACTCTCACTGCGGATGCACGACTGGTGTAAGACATATTGATGCACACCATTTTACTTAAGGTTGGTGACACACAGAAGGTCATGGATCAATTGAGCTATGTCACATATATGATCTTTGAACAGGAGTCGTTCGATATGGCAGATTTTATCCTATCTATAATACGTTATGCATTTAGGCTTAAGAGTCCGACATGGAAGAAATTAAATATGCTACCACTTGGAGCCGTCATCCAACATATTTTATATAAGAAATACACATGGATAGACCCAGATTTGTACTTCAATGATTGTGTGCCCTCTATATTTTCTATGAGTGGAACACCATCCATCAGCCGATCAACACGAGGAGGGTCATCAAGGAGTAGTTAACCTGTGTCCACTATCCGTAACCCGCCAATTCCAAGTGGTGGGTCATTGCGAGAAGAGGTGGATGACTTGCGAGAGTCGTTCGAAGAACATAAGAGGGAGGTGAAGAAGAGCTTTCCGGGAGTTTAAAAATTCTTTAAATTTCTGACTAAAATCTTCAAATTGAATCCCACTCCAGCAGATACAGGAGAATGGTAGAATATGTTCATGGAGCCTCCCCTAACATCAACTCGCCGAGCACGCCGGACGAGGAGCAGTGAGCACAGTTCAGCTGATGATCAAGGGGACACAAGTGCAGGTGACAGCAGGAAATTCTGAAGATTTTTGGGGTGATTAAAAAAGTTTACCCTATCGCCCGATGACAGTCACTGTCGCCGGTGACAGTGAAGTTTATAAATTTTCGTAGTATTATCTAAAAATTATGTGTTGTAATATTATGGGACTTAATATGTGCCGTAGTGCTGCTGTATATTATGACTGACTCATAGCACGTAAGGTTTATGTAAATTTTTTTTATTTCAATTATCATGTTCTAGTAACTTAAAGTTTTATTCTTGTTTTGCTTATTATGTCGATTCATTAGCTTGAAATGTTCAGGATTCCTAGTTCTAATATTAATAATGAAAAACGGGAATCTTGAAGTGGTTTTGTGAAAATATTGACAAGCTGTGAATTGGTGCTTATAAAACTTACTTTGACCTTATTTTGCTTAATGTGGTCCTTAATGAATTGATGGCGTACGTCAATGTGTTTCGACCTAGAATGATGAATAGGATTATATGTTAAGTCAATCGCACTCTTATTATCACATTTTAATTCAATTATTTCATGAATAATTCCAAAGTCTTATAAAGTTTGCTTCATCCAAAGAGCTTGTGCACAACAATTACCTAGTGCAATGTACTCGGCCTCAGAGGTGGATAAGGCAAAAGAATTTTATTTCCTACTCGACCATAAAATTAGTGAAGGGCCTAGTAAGTGACAGGTGCCACTCGTGCTTTTATGGTCTAATGAATAGCTAGCATAATCAGAATCAGAAAAGAAATGTAAAATAAAGGTATCGTTGTGAGGATACCACAAACCTAACTTAGATGTGCCAATCAGGTATCTAAAAATACGTTTAACCGCTTTCAAATGAGACTCTTTAGGATTAGCTTGAAATCTAGCACATAAACATATTACGAACATAATGTTAGGTCTAGAAGCAGTCAAATACAACAATGATCCTATCATTCCTCTATATAGTGTTTGATCTATGGATATTCCACTTTCATCCTTATGTAACTTTAATGAGACACTCATGGGGGTATTTGCTTGTTTTAGATTTTCAAATCCAACTCTTTTTAAAACATCATGAATATATTTAGATTGACAAATAAAAATTCCATCATGCTTTTGAGTAATTTGAAAATAAAGAAAATAAGTGAGTTCGCCTACCATGCTCATTTCAAATTCATTTTTCATAAATTCTATAACATTATCACATAATTTTTCATTTGTGTATCAAAAAATAATATCATCAACATATATTTGTAATACTATAAGATCATCATGAACATGTTTAACAAATAGAGTACAATCAGAACTACCCATTTTGTAATCATTCTTTAATAAATAAATAGTCAATCAATCATACCATGCTCGGGGTGCTTGTTTCAAACCATAAAGGGCTTTTTCTAATTTAAAAACATGATCAGAAAATTTAACATCAATAATGCCTGGAGGTTATTCTACATAAATCTCTTCCGTAATATACCCGTTAAGAAAAGCAGTTTTAACATCCATTTGAAATAGTTTAAACCTTTTAAAGCTAGAAAAGGCAAAAATATTCTAACTGCTTCTAAACGTGCTACGGGTGCAAAGGTTTCATCAAAATCTATTCCTTCAATTTATGAATAACCTTTTGCTATGAGTCTAGCTTTGTTCTTAGTGACCCTAGATTCACTATCTAGTTTATTCTTAAAGATCAACTTAACACCTACAACAGGATGATTTTATAGTCTTTCTTCTAGTTTCCAAAGCTTATTATGTTCAAATTGATTAAGCTCGTCATTCATAATTAAAAACCAAGAATTATCTTTTAAAGTGGTTTCAACACTTTTAGGTTCTATATAAGAAATAAAGCACATATTAGAGAATAAATCATGTACCGATGAACAAGTACTTACCCGTCTTGACGGTTCTCCAATAACAAAATCTTGTGGATGATCTTTTGAGAATCTTAGTTCGCTTGGAGGCACATATTCTTGCACTTCTTCTTCTTGTTCGTCTCCTTTCTCTTCTTCTTTGTCTCCAAGGATTTCATCATCATCTGACCATTATAGAGGGAGGGCTATTCATCATGACTTGTATTATTAGCTTCTACACAAGGGAAAAACTCATCAAATTTAACATGAACAGATTCTTCAACCATTTCAGTCCTTTTATTGTAAACTCTATAAGCCTTACTCGTTGAATAATAACCAATAAAAATGCCTTCATCACATTTTTCATCAAATTTGCCAAAATTATCTTTAGTGTTCAAAATAAAACATTTATAACCAAAAACAATAAAATAAGACACATTCGGTTTCTTTTAGAAATATAACTCATAAGGTGTTTATTTCAAGAAGGGTCGAAGCATAACACGATTAATAACATAACAAGCAGTACTAACAACTTCGGGCCAACATGATCTAGGTAATTTGTATTCAGATAGCATAGTGCGAGCTAGTTCTTGCAAAGTCTATTTTTCCTCTCTACCACACCATTTTGTTGTGGTGTGCGAGGAGAGGAAAATTCATGTTTAGTACCTAACTTATTGCAAAAAGATACAAAATTTTCATTATCAAACTCACCTCCATGATCTCAATGAATGCATTTTATTTTTAACTTTAGTTCATTTTGGACACGTATATATAATTTGGAATATTCTAAAAACGCATCATATTTAGATGTTAAGAAAATTGTCTAACATAAACAAGAATAATCATCAATCAAAACAAAAGTGTAATTTCTATCACCCAGACTTAGTGTATTAACAGGACCAAACAAATCCATATGAATCAACTGTAAAGGCCTAGTGGTAGAAACAACATTTTTTGCTCTTAAATGAAGATTTTGAAAATTTTCGTTTTTGACATGGTGAACATAAAGATGATAAATTTCCATGAAAAATAGGTAAACCTTTAACCAGTTTTTTTTTGAGATAATTTTATAATTAGCTTGGAACTAGAATGTCCTAGACGCCTATGCCACAAATCTAATTCATCATTTGTAGATATAAAACATTTTAGTGAAGAATGTGATAAATCATTAAATTTAATCATGTACACATTTTGAAACCTAGGAGCAGTAAGAACCGTATCATTTGTTTTTGAGTCAATAATTTTGCATAAGTTGGAAGATGAATCAAATAAGACATTTAAGCCAACATCACATAATTGACTTATAGAAATTAAATTGTGCTTCAAACCTTTAACATACAAAACATTTAAGATAGTAAATGATTTGTTACCTACTACTCCAATACCGATGATCTTTCCTTTACCATTATCACCAAACATAATTACTCCTTTCTTCATCTCTAAGCTAAGTAACTTTGATTTTTTGCCCATCATGTGCTTGGAGCACCCTGAGTCCAAGTACCATATGTCTTCTTTGTCCTTAGCCTGCCAACACACCTAGAAAGAAGATGAGAGTAAAGATCCAGCTTCCCAAGTAGTTCCTCCCAAAGTGTAGGTGGAAGCCTTAGGTACCCAGATTTGCCTAACAGAACAATGTCCCATCTTCTTACAAGTGTGTGTTGTGTGACCAAACTTATCACATTTGACAAACTTGATAAAGGAAATTGACAGGTTTTTTAAAATAAGTTTTGAATTTTTGTTGGGAGTAGTAGTGACAATAGACTTATTATATTTATCATTAAAAAGAAAATTTCTGATTTTTTCCTTATCGTCGGCAACAGTGGTTGTCGTCGGGCGATAGTATTCTAGTGAGTACCCAAGTCCGAATTTTGCAAAACCATAGTACTGGTTTGCGAAAATCATATTTAGTGATTTTTGGCCCACTCCAAACTTGTTAGTGGCCATTTCTAAATCACGAACTTGTCCTCTCAATGTAGTGTTTTCGGTAACAATGGTGCTGCATCGATTTGCAAGGAACTTTCTGCTGCCTTCTACTTGAGATTGAGAAAACTTTAGAGATCGCTCTAAGGCCTCTTTCTCTCTTGTAAGAGATTCAACCCGAGCCTGAGTCTTAGAGTGATCTTTCTCAAGCTCTAGTATCCTTGTCAAAGAGGGACAATCGACAAGTTGCTTTCTCCTTCCCAAGCATTTTTACTTCATTTTTTTAATTTTTTTTTCTTTTACTAAAAGTTTATTTTCAGATTTGATTAACTGAATTTTATCCTGCTTTTTATCTAGATATTTGCAGGTTCTTAAAAATTCAGAATATAAATCATCATAAGTTTCAGGAGTTACCTCAGTGTCACTATAGACACTACTCTTATCATCATGTGATGAAACGCTCTTTCACATCAAGCACATGTTGGCCTCCTCTTCAGTTTCTGAACCTGGACTGCTTGACTCCTCAGAAGTGGCTTCATCCCATTTTCCTGCCTTCAGTACTTTCTAATTATCTTTCTTTCTGTGCCGCTTCTCCTTCAGCTCTTTCAGATACTTTGGGCACTTGCTCTTTATGTGTCCAACTCTCCTGTAGTGGTAACACTCAAGTGGTGGTCTCTCTTCGTCATCCTCTCCATCAGCTTGGGCTTTTCCTTTCCTATACCCAGATATTTGCTTCTTGAAAAATTTCTTGAAAGAATTTCTTCTTTCAGGATTTCTCATGAACTTCCTGAATTTCTTCATAAACAGGTTCTCTTCATCTCCATCGTCATTCTCATCCGAATCACTTTCCTCTTCCTTCTTAGACTTCAACGCCAAAGCTTTCTTTCTTGGCTCCAGGATGTACTCTTGTTGTTGAATCCTCAACTCTACTTCATGGGTTTTCAAATTACCAATCAGATTCTCAATTTGGAGTGACTTTATATCGTATGACTCTGAGATGGCAGTCACCTTTGGATTGAACTTTGGGGGAAGCGATCTAAGTATTTTTCTCACCAAATCTCCATTTGAGAAACTCTTTCCTAGAATCCTTGAGTCGTTCATTACTTGTTGAACCTTGTGTACATTGAGTCTACATCCTCTTCAACCTCCATCTTGAACTCCTCAAACTCTGATTCTAACTGGGAAAGCTTCGAGTCCTTCACCTGAGATGTACCTTCATGAGTAACTTCAAAGAGATTCCATATATCATACGTAGTGTCACATGCATAAACACGATTAAATTCAGCCCTATCTAACGCATAGAATATGTCATTCATTTCCTTAACATTATTTTTATAGTGAAGCTTACGATTTCATATCATTTATCCTTGTGTTTTTCCATTGTGACACTTCCTACAACAGTTATGGGAGCAGTGTAGCATATTTCTACCATGCCCCAAATATCAATATCTAGTGTTATTAGAAAGCATCACATTCGAGCTTTCTAATAGTTGTAGTCAGTGCCCGTGAATAAGGGAGGTTTACTTATACCTTACCCCTCAGAAAAAGCGTGAGTGTTTTGCGCCATTACTCCCGATGGTGAAACTAATTTCAGATTAACCTACTCTGATACCAAGTGTTGGATCGTGCGGCGGCCTTAGAGGGGGGGGGGGGGAATAAGGGTTCGCTAATTTTTCTTAAACCAGACAAACTTTACTTGATGAATAAAATAATGCAATTAAGAAATGAAGACTAGTTTTCATAAGCAAACTAAACAACTCAGAAATGTATATCAACAAAAACAATAATGATATATTTTAAATGTGATTAATCTGAATACAAAGTATCTCTATAGAGCTAGAGACAAAGGCTTATGAAACAAACAACTTACTTATGTTTTTGCCGGTCCTTCTACCAATAACAAGCAGAATAAAGCGTATCTCTTCCTAGACCTTGCTTCTAGCCTCCCTTAGATCTACAACAATCTAGACGATGCACACAAGGCAATCATTTCTCCCTAAGCCGCACAAGGACTTGGACGCTACTCATAAGGCGGCGATTTTCCCCTAAGCCACACAAGGAATTCGACGCCACGCACAAGGTGGCGATTTCCCATCTCGACTACAATAAGAAAACAATATAAACAAGAACAAAACAAATTTGAAACTCCCTTCAAACAATGTGCTGAAGATTACGATGAATATTTGCCAGGGTTGCTTTGAATGCTGCGAACGTGATGTAAACCTTTTGCGCTTTGTCCATCTTGAGAGTAAGGAATAAATCTGAAATCTGAAGCTCTTTGAATTGTCTAAGCAGGAAGGTACACTCCTTGTAATGAAATTCGTGATCCCCAAGAAAAATGAACAGGCTTTTATACTTTTTTGATATCGCCTGGTGACACTGAATATCTCCACCTGGAGATATTGGAAACTGCTGCCACGTGTCCCACGAACTCCTCATTTTCGCATCACAAATCCGTTGATCGTCGAACATGCACTATCGTCTGGCGACACTTGGTATCGCCACCTATATTGATAACGGATGCCACGTGTCCCACGAATGCGAGTCACCAATCGTCAAGTGCAAGTTCGTCGAGTGCGGATCCCCAATCGTCGCTGGCGCAGGTTCGTCGAGCGCAAGTTGTTGATCATCGATTGTCACTATCGCCTGTAGGCGATACTCAATATCGCCTGGCAATAGCTCCTAAGCTCACCTATTCTGACCCGAAACACCACCCAAAAGCCATTATAGCTAGACCTGTTAGATCTGCACATCATAAACACCCAATGATAAAATACAAAAAATGATTGGTTATTAGCAAACCAGGAAGCGTGGAACGCATGCTCTAATATGCTAAACCATCGCTAATAGCCAATAGATAATAACTGTGGGTTACCACCAGACCATAGTTATGGACTCCCATCACTGCTACGGAAAGCCTCCTGAGCGTTGATTTTGCTAACTAACAGGCCACGACTGTGGCAAGTCTCCAGGTCACTACTGCAGCTAACCATCAGGCCACTGCTACGATAAGTCTCCAAGCCATTACTGTGGCTAACCTTCAGACAGTAGCAGCGGTTAGACCACCAAGACTAGAAAGCTCTGTAGGAAGATGACTACTAAACCAAAACACAACTAAAAAAATAAACCGTCAAGAAAACCGCTAGACATAATCGTTGCCACTAACCAAACCACCACCCACTCAGACTGCCTGGACAAACAGCCTAATCTCCCGAACTACAAGTTGTTGAGACTAGACCATCAAACTGCCAAACTCTAACACTCCCCCTCAAGCTGGAGCATATATATCAACCAAGTACAACTTTCCACAAATATCTAAAAGAGAAGGGGAAACTAGTTTTATGAAGATGACTGTCAGTGATTTATCAGAAGTGACAAATGGATTGCAGATCTTGTTCTTCAATACCTCTTATCTAATGAAATGACAATCGACTTAAATGTGCTTTATCCTCTCATGTAAAACAGGATTCTTCGATAGATAAATAGCAGCTTTGTTATCACAGAACATAGGGAGAGGATGATCATAGACTTCTCCCAAGTCAAGCATAAGCGCTTGTAACCACTTCAATTCGCAAGTTCTTGAAGCCATGCTCCTATACTCAGCTTCAGCACTTGACCTTGAAACCACTGATTGTTTTTTCCTTTTCCAGCTGACAAGATTTCCTCCTACAAAGGTGCAAAAACCTAATGTAGACTTTCTATCTTCTTTATTATCAGCATAGCTGACATCAGAATATGCTTCAATCTTCAAATGATTATTCCTTTGAAACAACAAGCCCTTTCCTGGAGACCCTTTCACATACTCTAGAATTTTCATGACATAATGCAGATGACACTTGTACAACCCCGTATCCCGCGAGTGGTCGACAGGGATTGAACCGGCCGGCTCAGATCACCTTGGACCCAGCTTGCCGAGCCCGAGCTCGGCAATAGTCGAGCTAAGCTCGGCGAAGTCCGGCATGCCGAGACCGAGCTCGGGTGCGGAAACAGGGCTCGACGATGGTCGAGCCAAGCTCGACGATCTCCGTGCCGAGTCCGAGCTCGGCGATCGTCGTGCCGAGCCCGAGCTCGGCAATAGTCTGGCCGAGCCCAGCGCTAGCCGAGCACAATCCGCCGAGCCCGTGCTCGCCTAGGCCCAGGGCGAGGCGAGTCGGGCCCCTTGCCGAGCGAGTGCCCCCTCAGGTCCAGCTCGCATCTTGGCCATGGCACACTTTTACTGTGTGGCCCCTTTTGGTTTGCCTGTAGTCCTCGAAAACAGTGAAGGTTATATATTGGCAGGCCATCTTTTCCTATAAATAGGACCCAAGGGGTACCTCAGAAAGGACGCTTACTAATTCTCTGGCCTACTAGCGCTTTCTGAGGTACCTTAGCCCGGCATTTGGCTAAGGAGGGGAAGCGCTCTGAGATCTTCCGGGTTTGTGGTGGGACCTCCACGCCGGGCCCTTGGTCTAGTCCTTGTTTCTTCTTTTCTTTGTCGTTTTCTTGCAGGAGTGAAGTAGGTGCGCGGCCACCCCTTCCCCAAGGGTCGAACTCCACAAGAGACCGGTTTTCCGGTTTCAACATTTTGGTGCGGTGAGCGTGGACAGTGGTCAGCAGAGAAAATCTTCTGCAGGTTCGATGACCGGGGAAGAAGGACAAGGATCAGGCAGGGGCAACTCGCCACCCCCTCCCCCACCCCCAGCGGCGAGCATGCCGGCGGAGCTTAGGGAGGAGATCCTCGGGCTCGTCAGGACCGCTCTCGGCATGCCAGCTGAGAGTGCGACGCCGGCTGTCCCGGTGGTCGCCGTTCCCGCACTCGGCGACGACGCGCCGCTCAGGCAACCAGGGAAGGAGCCCGCCGAGAGGGGCGAGCGCGAGTTCCAGGGGCGAGTTCTATTCCCCGGCTCGGCCGCCGAGTACCACTTCGGCGAGATGGCAGGGAGGGAGTTCCCGACTCGCCCGGCTGAGGGGGGGAGCCCTTTCAGCGAGTTCGTTTCTTCAGCCCCCGTTCCCGAGGGGTTTCGCGAGCCGGAGATGACTTACTACTCCGGGAGAGGAGACCCGGTCCACCACATCCAGTGGTTCGAGGACATGGTCTCCATTCGACAGATGTCAGACGGCTTCAAGTGCCGGCTCTTCGCCATCACCCTCAGAGAAAAGGCGAGAGAGTGGTTCCACCAACTCCCGACCGAGTCCGTTTACTGCTTTGAGGATCTGCGACGGGGTTTCATGCTGAGGTTCACCACTTCAAAGAAGAGGAAGAGGGAGGCGGAGTCTTTGTTCCGCATCAAGCAGAGGGTAGGAGAGACCCTGGGGAGCTACCTGGACAGGTTCCAAGAGGAACTGTCCCAAGTTCAGGAGATGCCAGGGCACACCATGATGGTGGCCTTCACCCTGGGTCTCCAGTCCGGGTTCTTCGCTATGGAGCTGAAGAGGTCACCTCCAGTGTCTTTTGAGGCACTTCTAGAGAGGGCGGCCAGGGAGGCCGAAATGGAGGCAGCGCATCCAGAGTTCGCGCGAAGGTTGGCCAAGTGGGCCGTGGAAGAGGAAAGGCCAAGGGGTGGTCGAATTCAGGAGGAGAGGAGGGCTGAACCTCGGCAGAGGGAGCAGCCGCAGCAGCAGCCGCAACCCAGGTGGGTGCGTCCGGAGCAGACCCACCGTTTGGGGTGGAGGCCCGAATGGCAAGACCAGGCACCACGAAGGGGTTATCAGGGAGGAGATAACCGCCAGGGTGGCCGAGGGCAGTACAACCCTCAGGGGGGTAGGCAGGGTCAGAGACCCCCTCTCCCCGACCAGGAGGAGGCAATGGCGATTGCCATGAGGGGAAGGAGGAGAGGACAGCCGAGGAGAAGGAGGGAGGTCAGGGTGGACCTGCCCTATTGCGACTTTCATCAGGAAGAGGGGCACCTCACGTCCACGTGTCCGGAGTTCCTCGAGATGAGAGGGAGAAGAGAGCAGCAACAGCAGCAGGAAGTTCGGATAGAGGAGATCCGGCCCCGGGAGGAGGGGGATCGGTGCGAAGATCGGGTTGATGTAGGCACCCGAGGAAGGATCGGAGCGATCCACGGGGGGGCCGGGATCGAGGCTTCCCGCAAGTCAAGCCTCCACACCATGTACCGGAGGAGCGTTGGCTCCACATCCCAATCCCCTCCCCCGGAGGAGAAAATCACCTTCTCCAGAGAGGATTTGCCGGGTCACGAGGACCCCTTCTGCGATGCGCTGGTTATCCAGACAGCCATCGAGGATTTCACTGTCTCCCGGATCCTCGTGGACAATGGGAGTTCGGTCAACGTCATCTTTAAGAAGGCGTTTGATGCGATGAAGGTGGAGGCCAGGAGGGTGTTGGCCTCGGACGGGCCTCTATTCGGCTTTTCAGGGGAGAGGAAAGAAGTCGAGGGAGGAGTGGGACTCCATGTCACTCTAGGGGGGCAGTCGCGCAACTGCAAGTTTGTTATCGTGGACGCCCCTAGCAGTTATAGCGCCATCTTCGGGAGACCCCTCATCAGCGCCTTCCGCTGCGTCCCCTCGTCCTTCCACCAATGTCTAAAGCTCAACGTCGAGGGGGTCCAGATCCGAGTTCGAGGAGACCCTAAGGAGGCAAGGGAGTGCTACGTCTCGGCGGTAAACTCCATCTCTTGGTTGGAGGGGGCCGAGGAGATGGGGCGGAGGCTGGAGGAGGAGCAGGAAGCTGACGAAGAGATGGGGGTGGAGTGCCGCGCTCGGGAGGAGGTAGCGGAAGAGACTCGGGGGTCGGCCGAGGCCATGGCCGTCGAAGAAGCTGAGGAAGAGGCCCTCGCCCCCGTAGGGGGAGGTACCAGGGAATGGGAGGAACAGTCCCGCCTGGAGGCGGCGGAAGAGGTGGAGGAGATGGAGGTCCACACCATTGGAGGGAGGGTGGAGAAGGTCCGCGTCAGCGGAGGTCTGACCCCGGAAGCTCAAGGCAGGATGCTGGAGTGCATCCAGAGGAACGTGGACATCTTCGCCTGGAGCGCCGCGGAGATGCCAGGGATCGACCCCGACGTGGCCTGCCACCGCCTCAACCTGGACCCGGAGGCTCCCCCCATCCAGCAGAAAAAGAGGTCCATCACGGACAAGCTCGCCGAGCCAATCAGAGAGGAAGTCGCCAAGCTCCTCGAGGCTGGCTTCATATCTGAAATCCAATACCCCGGCTGGGTCTCCAACGTTGTAATGGTTAAAAAAGGAGACGGCCGGTGGAGGATGTGTATCGACTTTTCTCTTCTTAATAAATCATGCCCGAAAGATTGTTATCCTCTGCCTCGGGTCGACGCGCTGGTTGACTCAGCCGTCGGTTTCCCTGTAATGAGTTTTTTAGATGCTTTTTCAGGTTATCACCAAATCAGGATGCACCCCCCTGACGTCAAAGATGTCTCGTTCATCACGGGAGATGGGTGTTATTGTTACAAGATGATGCCCTTCGGGCTAAAGAATGCAGGGGCTACCTACCAAAAAATGATGGATAGGGTCTTCCGAGAGCAGAAGGGGAGGAACCTCGAAGTGTATGTGGATGATCTCATGGTCAAGAGCTTGGATGTCGACTCCCACATCCAGGACTTGGAAGAGACTTTCGCCACTCTCCGCCAGTTTAAGATGAGGCTGAACCCCTTGAAGTGTGTCTTCGGGGCAAGCCGGGGAAAGTTCCTAGGGCACCTTCTCACCCCCTCGGGGGTAGAACCTAACCCAGACAAGGTGAGGGCAATCCTGGAACTAAGGTCGCCGCAAAATACCAAGGAAGTACAGCAGCTGACAGGGAAGTTGGCAGGGTTGAGTAGATTCCTCTCCCGGGCCGGGGAGAGGTGTTCCTCATTCTTTAAAACCTTGAGAGGGGGTCGAAGGTTTGAATGGACCTCGGAGTGCGAGGAGGCATTCCAGGCTTTGAAGAAACAGCTGACTCAGGCCCCCCTGCTCCAAGGGCCCAAGGAGGGGGAGGACTTATTCCTATATCTAGGTGTCGGGGCTGAAGCCTTGAGTTCGGTTTTGGTTCGGGAAGAGGGGAAGAGGCAACTCCCCGTCTACTATGTGAGTCGGATACTAAAGAAGGCCGAGCTCCGCTACCCCATCCTAGAAAAACTGGCCTTCGCCCTAATCATCTCAGCCCGAAGGCTTCGGCCTTATTTCCAGGCACACTCAATTCGAGTAGTGACCGACCACCCCCTGCGCAACATCTTCAAGGGGGTAGAGCATTCAGGTAGGTTGGCCAAATGGTCGGTGGAACTGAGCGAGTTCGACGTCTCCTTCGTCCCTCGACTCTCAATCAAGGCCCAAGCTATGGCTGACTTCCTGGCAGAGTATGTGGTCGAAGTGGCGGAGGAGAAACTCACTCGCCCCCTCCCCTGGAAAGTCAGGGTGGACGGTGCCTCGGGGAAGCATTCTTTAGGGGTTGGGGTCATCTTAGAAAGCCCCCAAGGGATAAAGATCGAGCAGACCGTGGTAGTGCACTTTCCTATCACCAACAACCAAGCCGAATACGAAGCTGTAATCGCAGGTCTACGCCTGGCAAGAGACTTGGGGGTGCATGACGTGGAGGTCCTCACTGACTCCATGGTGGTGGCTTCCCAGATCAAGGGGGAGTTTGAGGCGAGGGAGCCCACCCTGCAGCTCTATTTGATGAAGGTAAGGGGAGTCATTGGGACCTTCCAGACCTTCTCAATCAAGCACGTGCCAAGAGGGGAAAACGAGCCAGTCGACCAGCTAGCAAAGCACGGTCCCCAGATGGGAGGCACCATTACGGATCTCTTCCGACCTTCCATCGAAGAGGGGGAGCTAATGGGAGTAGAACAACACCCCTCATGGATGGATCCCTTCGTCATCTTCTTGTCCACCGGGGAATACCCGGAGGGGATGGACCGAAGAGGGCTCAAGCACAAGGCGGCATACTACCTCCTACGCGAGGGACAGTTATACCGCAAGACCCTCTCAGGGATGTTGGCCCGTTGCGTGGCCGAAAGAGAGGTGCACAAAATTTTGGAGGAAGTCCATTCCGGTGAATGTGGGAGTCACTCGGGGAGTCGGACTCTGGAAGGGAGGGTCGTCAGGCAAGGGTACTTCTGGCCTACCCTCGGTCAGGATGCAGTCGAATTCGCGAAAAAGTGTCATAAGTGCCAACTATATGCCCCGCTCCAGCTCCAGCCGGCTCAGAGGTTAAGAAGTATCATGGCACCATGGCCCTTCGCCATATGGGGGCTGGACCTTGTAGGACCTTTCCCTCAGGCCAGCGGGCAGAGGAGGTTTCTGTTGGTCATGATCGATTATTTTTCTAAGTGGATGGAGGTGAAGGCTCTAGCCAAGGTAACCTCTCAGGTAGTCAGGAACTTCATCTGGGGAGAGATCATCTGCAGGCATGGGCTGCCACAAGCTATTGTCACGGACAACGGACCTCAGTTCGCCAGCACGGAGTTCATTCGTTTCTGCGAGCAGCTAGGGATTGACCTTCGGTTTGCTTCTGTCCATCATCCCAGGAGCAACGGGCAGGTGGAAGCGGCCAACAAAATCATCGTGAACCTCTTAAAGAAGAAAGTGGAAAACTTGAAGGGAAGCTGGGTGGATCAGCTTCCATCGGTCCTTTGGGCATTAAGGACCACCCCCAATACTGCCACGGGGGAGACTCCTTTCAAGCTCTCTCACGGCTGCGAGGCCGTTCTTCCTATCGAATTCGAGGTCCAGACGCCTCGGGTCGTCGAGGCGGGAGCCGGAAGGGAAGAATGGAGGTCAGAGAATGAGGAGGAGCTCCGACTCTCCCTTGATATGGTGGAGGAACTACGCGACTTGTCCGTCATCAGGCAGGAAGAGGCCAAGCGAAGGATGGCCAAGTATTTCGACAAGCACGTCCGTGTCAAGCAGTTCGTGGAGGGGGACCTTGTCTTGAAAAAAGTGGATGCGGCGGGGAGATCAGCCGCTGTGGGAAAACTCCACCCCAATTGGGAGGGCCCCTACATTGTGCAGGAGGCCTTGAAATCGGGGGGTATCGCCTCCAAGATGTAAGAGGGGACACCCTCAGCCACACTTGGAGTGGCGACGATCTGAAACGTTTTTACCCTTGAAAGTATTGTAAATGACTTGGCTTTAAGAATGAAAGAGAATCTCGTTGCCGTATTTCACGCTCTGTTAAAATAATGAAGGTAAAGGGATTCGCAGCTTAAACCCCCAAGAGGCAAAAGTTTCTAAGTCTTCTCGCTCTGGGGTTAGGTCTCGTCACTCCCCTGCCAGGCTCCCACCTAGCTGGTACGGCCGAGTCGCGATGGACATCGTTATGACCCTGGGGCTGAGCCCGGAGGATGTTCAACACCCGCCCTCAGGCTCTCACCTAGCTGACTGGCCCGGTGGTAGCACCCGGGAGAGGCAAAAGTTTCTAAGTCTTCTCGCTCTGGGGTTAGGTCTCGTCACTCCCCTGCCAGGCTCCCACCTAGCTGGTACGGCCGAGTCTCGATGGACATCGTTATGACCCTGGGGCTGAGCCCGGAGGATGTCCAACACCCGCCCTCAGGCTCTCACCTAGCTGACTGGCCCGGTGGTAGCACCCGGGAGAGGCAAAAGTTTCTAAGTCTTCTCGCTCTGGGGTTAGGTCTCGTCACTCCCCTGCCAGGCTCCCACCTAGCTGGTACGGCCGAGTCTCGATGGACATCGTTATGACCCTGGGGCTGAGCCCGGAGGATGTTCAACACCCGCCCTCAGGCTCTCACCTAGCTGACTGGCCCGGTGGTAGCACCCGGGAGAGGCAAAAGTTTCTAGGTCTTCTCGCTCTGGGGTTAGGTCTCGTCACTCCCCTGCCAGGCTCCCACCTAGCTGGTACGGCCGAGTCTCGATGGACATCGTTATAACCCTGGGGCTGAGCCCGGAGGATGTTCAACACCCGCCCTCAGGCTCTCACCTAGCTGACTGGCCCGGTGGTAGCACCCGGGAGAGGCAAAAGTTTCTAAGTCTTCTCGCTCTGGGGTTAGGTCTCGTCACTCCCCTGCCAGGCTCCCACCTAGCTGGTACGGCCGAGTCGCGATGGACATCGTTATGACCCTGGGGCTGAGCCCGGAGGATGTTCAACACCCGCCCTCAGGCTCTCACCTAGCTGACTGGCCCGGTGGTAGCACCCGGGAGAGGCAAAAGTTTCTAAGTCTTCTCGCTCTGGGGTTAGGTCTCGTCACTCCCCTGCCAGGCTCCCACCTAGCTGGTACGGCCGAGTCTCGATGGACATCGTTATGACCCTGGGGCTGAGCCCGGAGGATGTTCAACACCCGCCCTCAGGCTCTCACCTAGCTGACTGGCCCGGTGGTAGCACCCGGGAGAGGCAAAAGTTTCTAAGTCTTCTCGCTTTGGGGTTAGGTCTCGTCACTCCCCTGCCAGGCTCCCACCTAGCTGGTACGGCCGAGTCTCGATGGACATCGTTATGACCCTGGGGCTGAGCCCGGAGGATGTTCAACACCCGCCCTCAGGCTCTCACCTAGCTGACTGGCCCGGTGGTAGCACCCGGGAGAGGCAAAAGTTTCTAAGTCTTCTCGCTCTGGGGTTAGGTCTCGTCACTCCCCTGCCAGGCTCCCACCTAGCTGGTACGGCCGAGTCTCGATGGACATCGTTATGACCCTGGGGCTGAGCCCGGAGGATGTTCAACACCCGCCCTCAGGCTCTCACCTAGCTGACTGGCCCGGTGGTAGCACCCGGGAGAGGCAAAAGTTTCTAAGTCTTCTCGCTCTGGGGTTAGGTCTCGTCACTCCCCTGCCAGGCTCCCACCTAGCTGGTACGGCCGAGTCTCGATGGACATCGTTATGACCCTGGGGCTGAGCCCGGAGGATGTCCAACACCCGCCCTCAGGCTCTCACCTAGCTGACTGGCCCGGTGGTAGCACCCGGGAGAGGCAAAAGTTTCTAAGTCTTCTCGCTCTGGGGTTAGGTCTCGTCACTCCCCTGCCAGGCTCCCACCTAGCTGGTACGGCCGAGTCTCGATGGACATCGTTATGACCCTGGGGCTGAGCCCGGAGGATGTTCAACACCCGCCCTCAGGCTCTCACCTAGCTGACTGGCCCGGTGGTAGCACCCGGGAGAGGCAAAAGTTTCTAGGTCTTCTCGCTCTGGGGTTAGGTCTCGTCACTCCCCTGCCAGGCTCCCACCTAGCTGGTACGGCCGAGTCTCGATGGACATCGTTATGACCCTGGGGCTGAGCCCGGAGGATGTTCAACACCCGCCCTCAGGCTCTCACCTAGCTGACTGGCCCGGTGGTAGCACCCGGGAGAGGCAAAAGTTTCTAAGTCTTCTCGCTCTAGGGTTAGGTCTCGTCACTCCCCTGCCAGGCTCCCACCTAGCTGGTACGGCAGAGTCTCGATGGACATCGTTATGACCCTGGGGCTGAGCCCGGAGGATGTTCAACACCCGCCCTCAGGCTCTCACCTAGCTGACTGGCCCGGTGGTAGCACCCGGGAGAGGCAAAAGTTTCTAAGTCTTCTCGCTCTGGGGTTAGGTCTCGTCACTCCCCTGCCAGGCTCCCACCTAGCTGGTACGGCCGAGTCTCGATGGACATCGTTATGACCCTGGGGCTGAGCCCGGAGGATGTTCAACACCCGCCCTCAGGCTCTCACCTAGCTGACTGGCCCGGTGGTAGCACCCGGGAGAGGCAAAAGTTTCTAAGTCTTCTCGCTCTGGGGTTAGGTCTCGTCACTCCCCTGCCAGGCTCCCACCTAGCTGGCACGGCCGAGTCTCGATGGGCGTCGCTACGACCCTGAAGTTGAGACTGGGAGTTGGCCCGAGGAAAATACCAGGGGGGCGAGCTCGCCAGTTAAGACGGCGAGCTCGGAATATCCTACCCCGCCCCCTCCCCTTTCTCTCCAGCTCGCTACTAAAGAAACCTTGGTTCTGTCCCAGACTCAGGGGAAGGAGAGCGGCTCTCTCCAGCGAGCCCAGCCTCGCTCCAGCTAACTCGGCGAAAGACATGCCCTGATGCCTAAGGCGGATGCCGGCAATATCTTGACCCAAGCGTGTTTTCACTTGTCTGAATTATCGAAAAGCTAAGGCGAGACATGGCAGGGGAAGGTGAGGCGCGAGTAGGATATGGCGCGAGCACGTGTCCTAGGGATTCGCCGCGAGCACCGCAGGAGTTGGTCCTAACTCAAAACATTCTACAGGCGAGGTCGCTCTACCTAGCGCGCGGGTATAACATCGCCAGTAAGCTCAAAAAGAAGATAACAAAATTATGCAAAAATATCTTTGATTTATCATTACAGGTTTACAAGGCCCGCCTCGGCAGGGTACAAAGAAGAACAGAGAAAAGAAAACAAAATTTAACTCTCGCCCTCCCCCCTCGAGTGGCGATCCTCCTCGTTGCCGAGCCGAGCGTCCTTCTCCCTCACCCCAGCAAAAAGCGAGTCAAAGCTATCTTCCTTCTCGCTGAGCGGGCTGGGCGGGAACAGGGTTGGCAGGAGCTCCCGGACGGTGACCTCCTCGCAGCCTTCCGCCAAGATCCCCGTCCCCCTCATGGCCTGTAGGAGACACTCGGCAGCCTCGACGGAGTTGACTCGCAGCCGCTCCGCGACGTCAGCCTCGCCAAACACCCGAGGCCTCTTGAAGGGGAAGGCCGGCTCGCTGGCGTCCGGGGGAAGGAGAGCGTCGGCTTGGCGAAGGACCTCTCCCAGGAGCCCCTTATTCTTCTCTTTCAATTCCTCCACCTCCGCCCCCAGCCGGGCGGCAACAGCCTCCTGCTCCTGGGAATATGTCTTCTGATCGGCGAGCTGGGCTTCCCGCTCAGCGAGCTGAGCCCGCAACTGAGCCATCTCGTCTCGCATCGCGTTAGCGGCTTCGGCGTCCTGTAAGACTAGAAGTTCAGAACACGCGCAGGAATAATCTTAAGCAAGGTAAATAGAGGTATCCAGCGATTACCAGGCCGCCGACAGACTTCGCGAGTAGAGCGTCCGCGAGGCCGAACCGCCTTTCCGCGTCGACCGCGCTCTCCTTCGCCAGGTCGCGCTCCTGCTCGGCAGTCAGCAGGGCGTTGCTGAGCTGGAAGCCGCGGCGGACCATCATATGATGGAGCTCGAAGGCCCGCAGGTGGGCCTGCATCCCCTCGTAGCCGAGCTGACTAGGGGTCAGCTTCTTGTACGACTCGGCGCTGTCGCGGCTGTAGAGGCCGAAGCCGAAGGCGAAGGCATGGGCGGTGGGCGGCCGGCGAGCTCCCCAGGAGGGGGCGCGAGTGGAGACGGAAACTCGGTGAGCCCCCTCGTCCCACTTCAAGATGGGCTCGCCAGCCGCATCTTTGCTCTTGCACCCCTTGCCGAAGTTGGGGTGATCCTTCGGCAGACTGGGCTCGCGGACGGTGTCCTCCCCGGTAGAATCGGAGGACGGCCCGCTCTTCTTCTTCCCCTTTCGGGGAGAGGAGGCTTCTTTCAGCGGGCTCAAGGGCGGCTCGTCGGACAGAGCCTCCGGCGAGCTCATGAACTTGGCGGGAGACGAGGGAAGGTGCAGCCGTCCGCGCGAGACCACCTTCGCCCTCTTCTTCTTGGGGAGCGGAGAATCGGGGCGCGAGCTCGACCCCCCGGACTCCGAGCGCTTCTTGCCGGAGGGTTGGACTCGCGGTTGCTCCTCGCGACAAGCCAGCGCCGCCGCCCGGGCTAGCTCCAGAGGGTCCGAGAATATCCCCGGATCGGCGAACGGCGGATGCTCCGGGAGAACCCGTTCCCCTGCAGAGAAAGACTTAGTCAAAAAAAAGAGAGAGGGAAAAATCATATGAGATCCACCTTGATAAAGTTCGCGAGAGGGCTGAGCGAGATATACCTTCGCCGGGGAGAACGGGCTGAAGCAAGTCGAGGCCGCGGCGGAGGAAGGCGACCTCGAAGTCCTTGTGGAGAAAGAACTTGTGGAGGTCGGCGTCGCTACCGGACAGGGAGGGAGGACGGTATATGTCCTCGCTCTTCTGCAGGGGGCGAAAAGGGATGTTGCCGAGCTCGCCTTTGATGAAGACGAGCCGGGTCATCCAGTTGTGATTCTTGTTCGCCAGCTCGCGAACCTTGATGAAGGACCCGCCGAAGTAGGCGACCCCGTCGGGAGTAGCCTTGTAAGAGAACAACTTGCGGAACACCGCGAGGTTGAACTCAATTCGCTCCCGGCGAAGGAAGCAGGCGAACGCCACCATCATAGCGATGGCGTTGGAATTCAACTGCGCGGGCACCGCGCCGTAGTACTTCAGGATCTGGCGGATTTCTGGCCAGAGGGGGAGGCGCAGTCCCACCTCGAAGTGCGAGATGGGAAAGGCGAGCTCGCCCTCCGGGAAGGAGTTGATGGCTTCATGCTCGGCGGGCCTGCGAGCCTGGAAGCCGGGGGGGACGAACGCCGCCGTAAACTCGACGAGCTCCTCCTCTGTGATGTGCCCCTCAAAAAAGCAGTGATCAACGAAGTGCTGGGCGCACTTGGACCGACCGTCCGCATCAGGGTTGGTCTTCACCATGGTCACAGAGAAAAGGGAAAGCGCGAGCTCGGGAAGACAGGAGCGAAGCAAAAATTCGAAAGCAATAAAGGCGTGCCTCGGGAGTAGGTGAGAAGGTCTATTTATAGAAGAAGGTAAAGAAGGGTGAGAGGGAGGGCGAGTCGGCCGATCGGTCCGGTCTCGCCGCGCCACCTCGCCACCCTCTCCTCGCAAGCCTTGCGAGCTGACCAGGTCCCCGAAGGGGGAATTCGAAAAGACTCGCCGAAATATTGAAAAAGCGTCTACATATACAAAGTAGTTAAAAAGTTGTTCCAAGATTATTACATGCAGACCATTCAGAATAAATAAAAGAAAAAATACAAATAGGGGCGCGAGGACCATGCGAGGGCGGGGGCGAGTACCGGCCGACTGACAGAAGAGCCGTTTCATTCTCCCCGGTCTCGCCGGCCCGCCGCCGCAGGCCGCCGCGCATGAAGTTCGCGAAGCCGCCCCATGTTCCTGTTTATCACCCACAGGTTCTCGTCGATTTCGTCCATCAGCACCAGGGAAGACGCCTCCTCGAACGCCAGGCTGACTCCAGCACCGTCCGCGAGACGCGAGCACTCCCACTGCAGCCTGTTGTTGTCCTTCCGCAGGTCGTGGAGCTCGCGCACCAGCTTCTTGAGAACCTTCCGCTCCCGTCTTGCGCGTTCAGGGCTGCCCACCTCGGAGTCCAGGAAGGCGTCCAGGGCGCTTGGAGAAGGGAGGGGCGAGTAAGGAGGTCGATCCACGGACTCGCCGTCCTCCGTCCGCCCGGGAAATTCTGGGTGAAGGATTGAAAGACGGTCAGAAAAGCAAAAATCCACGGAACAGAGGAACAATGCCGGAAACTTACCGCGCGAGCCTGGCTCCTCCGGGTGGGTGCGAGGAGAGAAGTGGCGCAGGTCCTTGCCACGCCCCAGCAGTTCTTGAGGAGCGAGTTGGTAGCCGGGAACGGGGATAATCCCGGCGCCCCTCCCCACGACCAGGGATCCAGGGGAGGGTTGCCGGGAAGGGAGGCGACTCGGCGACGCCGGTTCTCGCGAGCCCGGCTCCTTAACCTCGGGATCCTGCCGTGGCGAGTTGACAGGAGCACTTTTGGTCCGGGGGGTGGACGCTTCGCCGCTGTTCTCCCGATCAGAAGACAATTCCACGAGATTTTTAGTAGAGGAGCCAAGAATTGGCTGGTTGGAGGAACCGGCCCCGTTCCCCAAGGCGGCAGTAAAGTCGGCCAGGATGGGTTCGGCCCCCGGGGGAAGGGGCTTCGCCCGCTTGGCCGAGCTGAGATCGGCAAAGCGGCGAGCAGGGGCTTCAAGGTTGGTTAGCCCCGCGGCCTGGGCAGCGATCTCCCCGCGGGAGCGTGCGAGTCGCTCTAAGACTTCCTTGGGGAGCGGCATCTTGTCAGAATTTGGGGAAGGGCAAAGGTCAGCCAGATGCGCAGGGGTACATATATATAGCTATCTGTGGGTCCTACCAGAAGATTCCTTTCTGCCCCTGTCGCACTCGCCGGATCCCATGGGGTTGGATGTTTCTTTCCGAGCTTGTCCCAACCTCGCAAAGAGCGGGGATTATGTACAACCCCGTATCCCGCGAGTGGTCGACAGGGATTGAACCGGCCGGCTCAGATCACCTTGGACCCAGCTTGCCGAGCCCGAGCTCGGCAATAGTCGAGCTAAGCTCGGCGAAGTCCGGCATGCCGAGACCGAGCTCGGGTGCGGAAACAGGGCTCGACGATGGTCGAGCCAAGCTCGACGATCTCCGTGCCGAGTCCGAGCTCGGCGATCGTCGTGCCGAGCCCGAGCTCGGCAATAGTCCGGCCGAGCCCAGCGCTAGCCGAGCACAATCCGCCGAGCCCGTGCTCGCCTAGGCCCAGGGCGAGGCGAGTCGGGCCCCTTGCCGAGCGAGTGCCCCCTCAGGTCCAGCTCGCATCTTGGCCATGGCACACTTTTACTGTGTGGCCCCTTTTGGTTTGCCTGTAGTCCTCGAAAACAGTGAAGGTTATATATTGGCAGGCCATCTTTTCCTATAAATAGGACCCAAGGGGTACCTCAGAAAGGACGCTTACTAATTCTCTGGCCTACTAGCGCTTTCTGAGGTACCTTAGCCCGGCATTTGGCTAAGGAGGGGAAGCGCTCTGAGATCTTCCGGGTTTGTGGTGGGACCTCCATGCCGGGCCCTTGGTCTAGTCCTTGTTTCTTCTTTTCTTTGTCGTTTTCTTGCAGGAGTGAAGTAGGTGCGCGGCCACCCCTTCCCCAAGGGTCGAACTCCACAAGAGACCGGTTTTCCGGTTTCAACAACACTCTCTAGGAGTTTGCATAAATGGACTGACCTTCCCCACTGCATAATAGATATCTTGTCTTGTAACAGTCAGATAGATGAGTTTGCCTACAAGTCGTCTGTACATAGTACAATTTAGGAGAAAAGGAGAATCTTAAGTCCACCCCTTATCATCCCCAACAGTTATCGGGCAACGAGCATGTCTTGTACCAAGTAGACCAGTTTCCTTTAAGAGATCTACCACATACCTCCGCTGCGAAAGAACCACAGAGTTACATTTTCCTGAAATCTAAATTCTCAGAAAGTACTTCGGAGTTCCTATATATTTAGTAACAAAATGTTATTGAAGATATCATTTTGCCAGATCAATGCCTTCTGTTGGGTTCATTGCCCACAATTTTCCCTAGAGTGGATTTAAAGAAGCATCACCATCAAGTCTAAGGGCATAGTTGTATTTGATGTGTTCTTAAGTTCATTCATGCAGGTTATCCATGATTGGACAGGTGAAAGAAAAGAGTAAGCTGGAAGTCAGATAATTTGACTAAGGCAAAAACGTTGAGACAGCTGAGACAACAGAGAAGATTGTCTCAGCATAACCGCTAAGATGAACAAAAAGAGTAAGCTGGAAGTCAGCTAATTTGACTAAGGCAAAAACATCAAAATAGCTAAGACAGCTGAGAAGAATGTTTCAGCATAGCCGCTGAGACAGCAGAGAAATAATTCATCGAGCTACGTTCAGAATTCGTCGAACTAAGTTCAGAGTTTGACGAGCTCAACTCACCATTTGTCGAGCTAAATTCAGGGCTTGAGATTTTGAGTTCGTCGAGCTCAGTTGAGAATTCATAGAATTGAGTTCAGTGTTCGTTGAGCTTAGTTAAACATCCAACGAACTCAGTTTAATATTTGCAAACTAAGTTAAGGATTTTGTCTAAGGCAAAAACTGCTTAGATAAGTGTTAGTCTCAGCATAACCGCTGAGACAAGTGTTAGCCTCAGCATAACCGCTGAGACAAGTGTTTATCTCAGTATAGAACTAAAAAGCGTTGAGATAGTTAAGCAGGAAAATTGCTAAGGTAGAAAGCGTTGAGTAAGGCATGTTCACTCAACGCTCTCAACGCCTAAGATGCTGCAGAGGCAGAAATATGGTTAAGGAAAAAAATTGAGTGTAGGTTGCTCACTCAATGTTGTCAACGACTATTGGAGATAGAATTTTTTCTAAGGAGTTTGGCGTTGAGTGATGCTCACTCACTCAATGCCAAGTAGAAGAAAGCTAATAAAGCAAGTTGGCTTTGAGTGAAGCTGAATCACATACCGCCTAGAAATAGAATTATATTTTTAGTAGTTTGGCATTGAGGAAGGTTACTCACTCAATGCCAATATGCAGTAAATCTGTCTAAGTATTTTGGCGTTGAGTGATGCTTACTCACTCAACGCCTATGCTAATGTTGTTTGATTTTTTGCTAAGTCCACAACTGATGATGTCAACAAGTCAACATATTTCAAATTAGTGGTGGGATGGCTACAGTACGTGATAAATGTTGTCGCAGACATACTGTACGACAATTGGCATCAAAGGAAAATTGCTGCTAGCCATTAATTATGTGGGGCCCACTGCTCAAGAGCCGTTGGGAAAAAATCAATAAAAGAAAAAGGCTTTTATAGAGGAATGCAACTTTTGGAGAAAGTAATAAGGCAGTTCTTCTTCTCTGTCATTGTTATGGAGATGAAGAACAGGAAGCTCAAGTCTACAAGATAGAGAGCAAGTTAGTTGTTTGAATCAACATCTTCAACACCAGGATAGCTGGTGTGATCTTCATCTACACCAGCAAGTTAGCACAGAAGGAGTATCTGAGAAAAAGGAAACAGCTAGGGCCGACCCTTGTTGCAGGTGCTTCACAGGCTCAACCAATAAATTTAAAGAACATTCTCTTGGGGAGCTGTGAAGAAGGAGATAGTGCTGAGCAGTTGGCTCAGTTCAGAAAGGGACAGAGAAGCTAATTGCAAGTTACTTCCAGCACAGGCCAAAGAGATCTTCATCCTTGTTGCTGTGAAGAAAGGAGTTGGGATGGGATTCTCCCATCTTAGGTTGCAGCAAGATTCGCTACAGTTACTTCTCTAGCTCTAGCTGGATAATATCTCTAGTGCTGAGAAGAGGAAGTTAGGTCTAAGTAATTACTTAGTCCAGATAAGTAGACTCAGGAAATATATTTCCTAGAGTCATGGTTGGGCTGAGTTTATCTTAGTACAGGTAGATTGGCACGGTGAAATTTAACCTGTGGCCAATCATCACACCAACCCACATTCATCTTGTAGGATCCAAGTGTGGATCTGAGTTGTAGGGATTTATTACCTGAGGTAAGTGAGTGTTGCTCTCTGAGGTAGGATTAAAGTGTAGATCTGAGATGTAGGGCTTAATGGACTGAGGTATGAGAGTGCTGCTCTCTGAGGCAGGATCCAAGTCTGGATCTAAGTGTAGGGCCTTTTGGCCTGAGGTAGGTGACAAGCTTGTCACTGAGCTGTAGGTGCCTGGAAGGGCACTGAGGTTGCTACCTATTGGGTACTGAGTTGTAGGAGTGCAGCAACACTCTGAGAGTAGGGCCTTATGCCTGAATTTGTAGGGCTTAGAAGCCTGGGCTGTAGACCTTAGAGATATGGCTGTGGTAGGTAGTTTGTGAACCACTAAACTATAGGAGCACTACAGAGCTCTGAGGTAGGATCCCTTGTGGATCTGAGGTAGGGCTATCCTCCCAGCCTGAGTGTTGGCTTTATAACCTGAGGTAGGTGGTCTGCTGACCACTGAGTTGTAGTCCCTTATGGCTGAGAAGTAAGTCTTGGAGGAGACTTAGAGATCTGAGGGATCTAAGGTGTAAGCTCTTTGTAGAAAATTTTGGAGAAGTGTCTAGTCGAACAAGATAGTTGGATTGGTGGGAGGGAAAAGTGGATGTACCCAATTGGGGAACTACTATAAATACCTGTGTGCTTTGATGTGTTGTTTGTTCTTCTTTATATTGCAGGTACTTAAAACAACCTCTAGATCACTTAGAAAGAAAAATAGCAAAAAGACTTAAGAAATTTCAATAACCTATTCACCCCCCCCCCCTCTAGGTCATTTAGCTATCCTTGAATTAAAGACTTTCAAGTGGTATCAGAGGGAGGTTTCTCAAAAAGGACTGAACAGTCTGAGTAGACCTCAAAGGACAGCTAAAAGGGTTATACTTATGGGTTCAAAAGAGAACCTCAAGGAATGGAGCTTCAAGTCTACAACAAGGAGAACTTTGGGACAGGGAAAGCAAGGATTAGACAGTTAATGGAAGTCAATGTGAAAGTGAGGTGTTAGATCTGGAAAACTCTAGAGGGGGGTGAATAGAGTATCCTTAAAAATTGTTTAACCTTTTTAGTAAATAAAAGATTACAGAATGAAAACTAATTAAGAAAAAAAAAGAGCAGTCCTAACTAGCACAGCCACAACAAGAATAAAAAGAAAAGGGCAACCAGACAACACAAGAACTGTCCCAAAAAAGAGAGAAATTCTCTTTTATATTTTCCATATCAGTTTTCATTCGAAATTTGAATTTCTTCTGCATTAATTGCTGATAGCCTAGAGAATGATCTGCATTGATTTTTTTCCCCAACTGTCCCAAAAAAATCGGCAAGCAATAATCCTAAGGAAGACCGTAATTAATGATCCGTCTAACGATAATATTATGAAAATATTTTAGCATTAATTACTCAGGAATTATTACATTAAAATAAGGACAAAAACATGAAAATAACCAAGTCTGGACTCGTCGAACTGAGTCCACAGTTCGTTGAGCTGAGATCCAAGATCGTCGACCTGAGTTTGATTCTGGACTTAGAATATTTGAGATGTTCTCTTGGTTTGAGTGTTGAAGCATATGATCCAGAATTAGTCGACCTGAGACCCGAGAACTGAGTTCGTCGAGCTGAGATCTAAGATCGTCGACCTGAGTTTGATTCTATACTTAGGATATTTGAGATGTTCTCTAGCGTTGAGTGTTCAAGCATATGATCCAGAATTAGTTGACCTGAGAACTAAAAACTGAGTTCGTCGAGCTCAGCTCAGAGAATCTTTCTTTGATTTTGTCGAGCTGAGCACGAATTTCGTCGACCTGAGTTCGACGAACGTTGAACTCATTTTACCGAGTCTTTAAAATCTCTAAGTCTTGAGTCTATAGCAGTTTGTTGATGTCTGGTCTAAGTGATGTTGACTCTAAGGACTTGGCCTAGACTCTAGGACACAACCATGACCCTGGCTATACATTTTGGGTCATAAAATCCTAACTTAGTGAACCTAACCCAAATCCTACTAGGGATCCAACAATCTCCCCTTATTTGGGTGAGGTCACTTATTATAGACTCAAACAAAATTAAGAAAAGAAACAAAGCAAGAAGGCATATATCTGGCAGGAAAAATAATGTATGCAGCAGATATATATACACCAGGCTTTGTATCAGATAACAAGAATGCAGTTTTAAGAAAAATCAGGAATCATTAGAGATGGTTCAAATGTAATTTCTTTGGCTTCTTCTCTTCTTTGATCTGCTCCTTTTTGCTCTTCTCTCCAGACTTACTGAAAGTGATTTCCCTATTAGGATTTGCAGCTTGCGCCTTTTTCATTGTCATATCAGTCGCCCCTATTATATTTAAAGATGTAACCCTAGGCACTACTGCTTTTGGATGCAGTTTCATGTAGTCATCAACATTGAAAAATTTGTTAACCTTTGCAAACCTGTTGAGCTCTTCCTTCCTGTATGTATACATGGTAGTATATTGTAATGAATTCTTTTCTTCAGCTCTGGCTTTCTTGATCATAGAGAGGCCAACCAGTTCTTTGAATCTGGCCATCCTAGTTGTTGTTGTTGTTTCCGGATCTTCATATGGTACAGGAGGGTAAGCAGGTCTCTTGGGGCACTCAGCTTTTTGATACTCAGAGAGTTGTTTTTGTTGCTATTATTGATGCTGCTGCTATTGAGGTTGGTGCTGCTTGTCTGAGGAATAATATCTATATTGGCTGCTTCTAGAAGAAGAGGATCTACCTTGATGTCTCTGATAGGTTTGAACCTAGGTAGATCTTTGAGAAGGTGTGCCTGAAGAACAAGCAGCTGGAGGAGGAGGAGGGTCCTTTATGTATCTTTGAACTGGAGGAGGGGAGTATTTTATGCTTTTATTCCTAGCCTCTGTTCATTCTTGGATAGTCATATCCATGATGGCATACCCTTATATGGAGTAATATTCTACAAAATGTAGTAGGGTGTGTCATTTGCTGGATTGGGTTTTGGGGCAGGAGGTGGAGGAGCTTTTCTTTTCTTGGAAACTTTCTTCCTCTTTGGATCCTCATCAAAATCATCATCATCATCATCTGATTGTTGTGGATTATCATACAGTTCATCAATCTCTCTTATTATGTCATCAGAAATTGCTGACTTTTCTGTCTTGGAAGGAACTAGAGGAGAAGCTGGGAATGCAACTGATTTATTTTTTTCCTCAATATCAGCCATGACCAGTGCATCTAGATCAGGCATTGGAGAATCATCCATAATATAAATGGTGCATTAGGGGACGAGATGGTGGGGGAAGCAATTCTGGGAGGAGACTCTGGAGCTGCATAAGTGGCCTTGAGCCAGATTGGTGTGGTATAAGGAACTATAGCCATGGATGGCTTAGTGATGTCTGCTCGTACATCTGATGCTATAAATTCTTCTTGTACATCTGCTGCTACATTTGATACTGTTTCCATGTCAATTTCAACTAACTCTGCTGCTGCTACTTCTGTTTCTACATCTGCTGCTGCTTTTACTGTGTCCATATCCTTTTTAACTGATTCTGCTGGTGCTGCTACTTCTGCTACAACTTTTGCTGCTTCTTCATCAAGTATCTCCCCCTATCAGGTTTCAGTAGGAACTGAAGCCAGGCCCCCAACTAAAGAGGTAGTAGTAGTGAAAGCAGATATTTGTGCAGCTAGAGAGGAGATAGAGGCAGCAAGAGGAGATATAACCTATGTTATCAGTGATTTTAGAAGGGGTGTGAGGAGGGTAATGAGTGAAGAGATAATGGAAGGGTCCAATAGGGGGAGGTAAATGTTGTGGCAGGAGTTGGTTGAGTGGAGGTGGTATTTGCTAGTGGAGTTAGAGGTGGAGGTGGAGGTGGGAGTTGAGTGTCTTGGTGAGAGTCATTTGGAGTAGAGGGAGTGTTGAGAGGGGATGATAGGAGGTTGAAGGATGGGAGGGTTGAGAGGTTGGATAGGGGGATGTCAGCTAAATGCATTGGAAGAAGAGATGGGGGTGGTAAGTGAAGTGATGTACCATGCTGGGGGGAGGGAGTATGAGAGGGAATATGGGTTGGAGATGTAGGAATTGCGAGTTGGGATGGAGTTTGGAGTGCTAGAAATTGTGTAGTGGTGGATGTAACCCCTTCAGTATGGTGGGAAGTGGCTGGAGCAGCCATTGTACTCTCAAGAGAATGGGTGGCAGAGGATGAAGACTTAGATGGCTTTGTGATTGTCCTCTCCCACCTGCCAAACAAGGAATAGGTGAGCCTTTTGCTGGCATTGATGAATATGGTCTGGGAGACCAGTGATTCAGCAGCTTTTTACTTCAAGAATATCCCCAGGAGCCTTCCAAAGTTAACTTCCTTATTATTATTATTCTTTTTCTTGATAAGATCAAAAATGATCTGTGCCTAGTTCACTTGTTTATTATTCACCACTGCACACATAACCAAAAATTGATGCCTTGTTATATAGTCGTGTGCAGTGTGCTTGCCCAGGAAGACTTTCCCAACAATATCTACGAGAAACTTGAACTCATCAGATAAGTGTTTCTTTAGTTATTTATTTGGGTTTTCTCCAGAATAACCCATCATACTCAGCATCATATCATATTTTTTATTATCGATTTCTAATTCTTCGTCTCCATTATTTAATCCAAAAATTTCATTTAAGACGGCTGGAGTGAGAGAGACGACAGTACTCACTATTGATCCAATCATGGTGTTGTCCTCTACTGTAGATGCAGTGTATACCCATTCTCTAATCTCTGTGCAAGGTAATTTGATTCTGGTGGTCAGCAGATTTTTTAGTTGCTGGTCTTCCAGCAGTTTAAGAATGTGTAGTAAGATTGGATCTGAGTGCTGGAAGGAATCAAAATCCACGTAGAATCCAGTGTCAAATTTCATCACTGTAAGTGTTCCTATTGGAATCGCCATGAGTGCACCTGCAAGAGAGAAAACGAAGATCAAGTGCAAGGGGAACTGAAAGGGAGGGACGGAGGTCGAAGAAAACCTAAATATAAGGTTTTCCAGAATATGAAACGACAAACTCTATTCCACTAAAAGAAATAGTTCTTCGATCTAAGGTCGACGAAATAATTTGGAGTTAAACAATTCGTCGATCTCAGTCTGAAGGGATGAAGACATTTTGTCGAGCTCCGTTCGACGAAAGTTTTCAGAAGTAGGTTCGTCGATCTTAGGTCGACGAAACTAACTTTACTAATAGGGAGTTCATCGATCTCAGGTCGACGAAATCTGAAGAGTTCTTCGAGTGTAGACAGAAACTAAACTAAGTCTTCTCAATTGATCATTCCAAGCTGATTTACAAAGAACAAGTGATTTCTTTCATCCAAGGGCTTGGTGAAAATATCAGCTTTTTGCAAATCAATGTAGATATAGACAAGTTTATTTTTGTTTTTGTTTACACAGATGTAAACACAGATTACTGCTTTTTACAAATCCAGGACACTAATCTCATACCAAGGAACTGGCAGGTTCCTGAGTTACTCTTTCTGTCCACCCTGCATCCAGCAAAGTCACAATTTGAGTATCCAGTTAACTCTAATTCTGACTCTGTGGGATACCATAGTCCTAGACTAGGACAACTCTTTATATATCTTAAAATCCTTTTTAGAAAAACTAGGTGAGATTCTTTAGGGTTCACCTAGAACCTAGCACAAAGACATATGGAAACATGATATCAAGTCTTCTAGCTGTAAGATATAATAGGGACCCAACAATGCCCCTATATAATTTCTGATCCACTTGTTTCCCAAGTGCATCAGAGTCAATTACAGCATTGGTAGCCATTGGTGTTTTCTTTGTTGAGGTATCAGTCATCCCAAACTTTTTGATAAGCTATTTAGCATATTTAGCTTGGGAAATGAAGATGCCATCAAACAGCTGCTTCACTTGGAGACCAAAGAAGTAGGTGAGCTCACCCATGCTACTCATTTCAAATTTTGAATGCATGAGGTCAGAGAACCTCTTGCATAATTTGGAATCAGTAGACCCAAATATGATGTCATCCACATAATTTTATACTAACAAAGTTTGGTCCTTATGATGTCTAGTGAATAATGTTTTATCTACTATGCCTCTAGTGAACTTATGCTCTATTAGAAAGCTAGCTAGGGTCTCATACTAAGCTCTTGGAGCATGCTTTAAAACATAAAGAGCTTTATGCAATTTGAAGACAAAAGAGGGATGAGTTGGAGAGATGAAACCTGGAGATTGCTCAACATAAACCTCTTCCTTTAGTTCACCATTCAGAAAGACACTCTTCACATCCATCTGATATACTTTGAACTTCTTGTAGGAAGCATAGGCGAGGAAAATTCTGATTGCCCATAATCTTACAACTGGTGCAAATGCTTGGTCATAGTCTATTCCCTCTTCTTGCGTATAACCTTGAGCAACAAGCCTAGCCTTGTTTCTCACAATTACACCTTGGGCATCTCGTTTGTTTCTGTATACCAATTTGGTTCCAATGATTGGGTTGTCTTGGGGTCTTGGAACCAAATCCCAAACTTTACATCTCTCAAACTGGATGAGCTCCTCTTGCATAGCAATGATCCAATGGGGATCCTGCTCAGCATCTTTTATGGTTTGAGGTTCAACTTGAGAGAGTAAACAGGCATGCATCAAGTCTTGGTTGAGTTGATGCCTTGTCTGTACACCCACTGATATGTCTCCAATCACTTAAGATCTAGGGTGATCTCTAAGTATGACAAGATCATTAGGTGAAGTTGGTTCAGCAACAGTTATTGAATTTAATTCCTCTTATGGAGTTTCATCAACTATTGAAGGAACTTGAACTACTTCCACAATTTCTTCATCACTATCAGCTTCTGCTTCTGATTGTGGAAGAGGATGTGATTCAGCCTTTGGGGTAAGGTCTAGATCATCCAAATTCTCACACAAATTTGATACCTGCAAAGTGTTATTGGTAGAAATGTTTTTCTCCTTATAAAACATGTTAGTCTCATCAAAAGTTACATGCATACACTCTTCCATTTTCAAAGATGATTTATTAAACACCCTATAATCTTTGCTAACTTGGGAATATCCTAGAAAAATTCTCATTTCAGCCTCTGCTTCAAATTTTATTAGATACTTCTTATCCTTATTATGAATATAGCATACACACCCAAATATTTTAAAATAGGTGATTATTGGTTTCTTCCCTTTGAGTAGTTCATAGGGAGTCTTAAGCTTTAGTTTATGTATTAAACTCCTATTTAGGACATAGTTTATTGTGCTTACTGCCTCTGCCCAAGAGGATAGAGACATGTAAGCATCTGCAAGCAATGTACCTACAGCTTCAATGAGTGTTCAATTTTTCCTATCAACTACCCCATTTTTTAGGAGTTCTAGGAGCTGAGAAATCATCCATGATACCTTCCTTATCATAGAACTCATGCATAAGAAGAGATTCAAACTCAGTGCCATGATCACTTCTGATCAATGCAACTTGAGTAGAGTACTCAATCTGTATGGTCTTGAGAAAATCTGTAAGAACCTTAAAGGTATCTAACTTAGTTCTCAGAAAGAATACCCAAGTGAATCTAGAGAAGTCATCTACAACCACTAAGGTATAAGATTTCCCTCCTAGGCTTTGTACAGCAATGGGGCCAAAAATGTCCATATGTAGCAAGTATAATATCCTCGGTGAATCACTCTTATTAATAGATTTGAAACTAGATTTAGTTTGCTTGCCTAGTTTATAAGCCCTACAGAGGCCTTCCTTCTTATAGGGGCAAGAAGGTAAACCTCTTACTAGGTTGTCCTTAGATAACCTAGCTATATTCTTATGGTTTACATGACCTAATCTTTTATGCCATAAGCTAGTTTGACTACTAACAGAATTAAATAAACAAATTTCAGAAATATCAGATTCAAAATTGACTAAATAAATGTTGCCTTGTCTAATTCCTATTAAAACAGTTTTTTTTGTTTAATGAGATAGTGCATATGGAGTTAGTGAAGCTTACTTGATAACCTGTATCACAAAGTTGACTTATTGAGATGAGGTTATGCTTCATTCCACTTATATAGGTAACCTTCTTGAAAGTCACTGCTCCAATCTTGACTTTACCATAGCCTTTGGTCTGGCCATAGTTTGAATCACCAAAGATAATATTTGGTCCAAGCTTGGACTTATAATCACTTAAGTTGTCCTTGCTTCCTATCATATGCTCGGAGCAACCACTCACCAGATACCATTGTTGATTAAATGCTGGAAAGCTCTTTAATTGCGAGGATGATAGTTAGTTGTTCTTGACCCCGGTAACCTTGGGTCCTTGTTGATTTACATAACTATAACTGGAAATGTAAGAACATTTAGGTTGATTTTTGTAACCTTTAGGATGATATCTTCTTGGTGGTATTATCCATTGATTAAAAGGATTAATATTGCTATTAGAATTTAAGTTTCTGTTGTTAGGATCTGGGATCGATGATTTCTAGTTGGATCGTCGACCTGATCTCGACGATGTTGGAAGAGATCTTCGATCTCAGCTCGAAGAATGAAGATGTTCATTCTTGGGGCACAAAAATCGTTGATCTTTTGTCGATGAACCATACTGATATCGTCGATCGTAGATCGAAGATTGATTATTACTGAAATTTATGTTTAGAGATCGTCGTTCTGAGGTCGACGATCCGTCCCCATTTTGTCATTCTAAGTTCGACGAAAATTGCTGAACATAGTTATTTCTATGATTTCTCTTTCTCTCCTTGTTAAGGTTGGTTTTCTTAAGTTCTTGTTGCTTAAGAATTTTATTAACCTTGTTAACCTATTCAATATTTTTCTTTCCTTTATCAGATATAAAATTTACTGGTTTTGACAGGTGATTCTTTTGAATTAGAATTGGTTCACTGGAGGAAGCACCTAATCCTAGCTTACTATTGTTTATTCTGGCATTTACAGTGCTAGTTATGTCTAACAGTTTTAAGATTCTTCCTTTATGAGTTTCTTATAATTCTTTAGCCTTACTTAATTCAGATTTTAGAAAGGTTATTTTATGATTAGCAGATTTTAGTTCTTTAGACAGTTTGACATTTTCAGCAATGATTTTATCTTGCTCTAACAGCTTTTCCCTGAGGAGTTTGATTTCCTTCTCAGATCTTATTAGGTCTAAACACAAGCTTTTGAATTCTTCTTTAAATTCTTCTGATTGAAAATCATAAGAAGCAATTACCTGATCCTCTTCAGAGAGAAGTTCTTCATCATCTGATTCTTCTTAATATGATCTGCTACAGCTTCATCAATTGCCATTAGGAAAACTTCCTTTGAATTTGCCTCCTCTTCTTCTTCACTGGAGCTGGAATATGTGGATTCATCCTCTATTTCACTCCAGGATTCAACTAGAAAGCCTTTATCCTTCTTCTTATATTTGCTGGAAGAAGGTCTACTGTTGTATTGTCTTCTTGTGTCCTTCTCTCTTCTCTTCTCCTTCTTATTATTCTCTGGACATTCAGAGATGAAGTGTCCAGGTTTCCTGCAGCCAGAGCAAACCACTTCCTTAGTAGGGTTTTTATCATACCTTGGCTTGTCATCCTGCCTGGATGACTTTCTCCTGAAGTCTTTCCTTGCCATCTTATAGAATCTTTTGGCAAATACACTCATCAACTCTTCATTAACTGTTGGAGTCTCTGTCTCTTCAGTAGCCTTGAATGCAATGATGTGCTCCTTCCTTACTAATGGAGATGTTCTTTGCTCAGCTGCTTCTCTAGTCTTGATGAGTTGTTCATATGACTTTAACTTTCCCAAAAGAGATTCAGTGGAGATCTCATTTAGTCTTCTGACCTCCTTGATGGGCCAGATCCTTGAATCCCATGATCTTGGGAAGCACATGACGATCTTATCATTCACCTCTATGAGGGTGATGTCCTTGTCCAAGGTTTTCAGCTCATTTATGATTGAGCTCAACATGTTGTACATGTCTGCAACTGACTTAGCTTCCTCCTTCTTGAAATTCTCATATTGTGATTTGAGATTTGATCTTCTATCCTTTCTTTCATCAGCAGATCCAGCCACCATTTGATTCAGGGAATCCTAAATGGCCTTGGCTGATGTACATTCAGCCACTTTCTGAAAAATATCATCTGACATTGTCTGGGCCAATATGTTCATTGCCTTGGAATCAATAATTTTGGCCTTCTTCTGAGCCTCAGTCCACTCAGGTGGGGGAACTGCATTGATGTTGGAGGATGCTACAGTTGTAAGTGCTACAGGGAGACCTGTCAAAATGGAATTATAGATATCTTCATCAATGAAGTTCATATATAATTTAATTCTTTCCTTACAGATGGCAAACTTATTTAGGTTGCAAACTAGAGGCCTGGTGCTTGCAAAATCTTTGTTCTGGGTCATGCTGTGTGAGTATAAATCTAATGGGAATAAAATGACAGATCTAACTCAGGATCTTTGGTTCAAGGGTTAGCTTGTACAACCAAAAGAACTCCCCTCTCATACCAATTGAAAGTGGGGTGTTAGATCTAGAATACTCTAGAGGGCGGGTGAATAGATTATCCTTAAAAATTGTTTAACCTTTTTAGTAAATAAAAGATTGCCGAATGAAAACTAATTAAGCAAAAAAATAAAGAGCAGTCCTAACTAGCACAGCCACAGCAAGAACAAAAAGAAAAGGGCAACCAGACAATACAAAAACTTATAGTGGTTCCCCAACCTGGGCACGTCCACTCTTCTACCACCCTGGTAGGAATCCACTCAGATTTTTGATCAGGTGCCTGACACCAATGAGCTTTTGATCAGGTGCTTAAAAACCAAACCACAAGTCTTTTGGTTAGGTGACTTGCAACCAGGAATCACTTTTGAAGGGAGTAGAGAACCCTTTATACAGTGGGGGGATGAGAGAGTGATTATGTCTTCTCTTTCTCAATTCTACAACTGAGAAGACTCGGTGGATTTGATGGTAGCAAAAGCTCCCCCTGAGATAGTGAATAGATTCAGGTGGTTGGAACTTTGCTTCAGGGTGATAGGCCTTCAGGCTTTTAGCTTCAGTCAAAAGATCTTCAGGAACTTCTTTGACTGATGTTGTAGTTGTTGTACTTCGAAAGTTCCTGAGAGGATGACAGAAGAAGAAGACTCTTGATTTGAATAGTTGTTCTTCTTCTGAAATCTATTCTTCTTCTGGTCTAGCAGTTCTTTCTTTCTAGCACTTTGTTGTCAAGAGAGAGCGAGAGCAGCTAAATCCTTGTTTGAGACGATGGTGTTCTCCTCTTTCTGACTTCTTTTATGTTTATCTGTATATTATATCGAAAAAGAGAGAAAATATCTTTTATATTTTCCATATCAGTTTTCATTCGAAATTTGAATTTCTTCTGCATTAATTGCTGACAGCCTAGAGAATGATCTGCATTGATTTATTTCCCTAACTGTCCCATACAAAAATGGCAAGCAATAATCTTGAGGAAGACTGTAATTAATGCTCCGTCTAATGGTAATATTCAGAGAATATTTTAGCATTAATTACTCAAGAATTATTGCATAAAAATAGGGATAGAAGGATGAAAATAAACATGTCTGGATTCATCGACCTGAGTCCACAGTTCATTGAGCTGAGATCCAAAATCGTCGACCTGAGTTTGATTCTGGACTTAGAATATTTGAGATGTTCTCTGGCGTTGAGTGTTGAAGCATATGATCCAGAATTAGTCGACCTAAGACCTTAGAACTGAGTTCATCGAGCTGAGATCTAAGATCGTCGACTTAATTTTGATTCTAGACTTAGGATATTTGAGATGTCCTCTAGCATTGAGTGTTCAAGCATATGATCCAGAATTAGTTGACCTGAGAACTAAGAACTGAGTTCGTCGAGCTCAGCTCAGAGAATCTTTCTCTGATTTCATCGAGCTGAGCACGACTTTCGTCGACCTGAGTTCTACGAACGTCGAACTAATTTTACTGAGTCTTTGAAATGTCTAATTCTTGAGTCTCTGGCAGTCTGTTGACGGCTTATCTAAGTGATGTTGACTCTAAGGACATGGCCTAGACTCTAGGACACAACCATGACCCTGGCTATACTTGTTGGGTCATAAAATACTAACTTATTGAACCTAGACCAAATCCTACTAGGGATCGAACATAGTGATTCTAAAATCTTGGCTTCAATTCAAGAAGGATCCTTTATTCCCATGAGGGTATCTACACTAGATGCAAGTATCCAGGCCCCAAAGAGTTATGCAGAGATGTCTGAAGATGAACTCAACTTGGCATCTTTGTACAAGAGGGCTCAACACATCATGGTAAGTGTCATAGATGACTCAACCCTCCAAATTCTTGTCCACTGCAAGACAGCCAAAGAGATGTGGGATTCTCTCCCTTGCTACATGGAAGTGATAGAGGACGTCAGTCTTTTTGACAGTTGTTCAGATTCTGAAGAAGAAGAAGAAGAAGCTTACATTGGGCTTGTTGTTGTTGTTGCTAAAGATGAAGCTATTGTAGTAGGAGAAGTCAACCCTACAGTGAGGATAGGAATCATGGCCCCTCTGACACTATCAAATCGTGAGTAAGAGGAGGATGAAGATGTCCACATCTATAGAGGGCTAATGGAAATGACAGATGAAGAGGGCATCCAGGATCAGCCTGGTCAAATCAAGGTACATTCATTACCTAATTCTGCTTCCCTGTCTGAGAATGAGACTGTTGGATCCCTATTTGGATTTGGGCTAGGTTCACTAACTTAGGATGAGTGTGACCCAACTTTGTATAGCTAGGGTCATGAGTAGTAGTCCTAGAGTTTAGGCTAAGTCTTGATTAGTGCTACCTCCTTGGACAAGCCAGAAGTTGACGTCAGAGAATCAGTTTTAGCAGTTTTCATAAGACATTAACTTGTTCGAAATGTTTGGAACTCAGCTCGACGATCGTCGATCTCAGATCGACGAACTCAGAGTTAATTCTCTGAGCTGAGCTCGACGTTCTCAGAGCTAAGGTCGACGCTTAGTTTTCTTCTGTCAGTTTCTCAGCTCTACGAACTCAGAGTGCATATTTGGTAAGTTATTCCAAGTTAACAGATTGCAGAGCACAGGTCAATGAACTTGAATTCCCTGGTCGACGATCTTTTATCTTAGGTCGACGAATTCTGTTTTGCATTCAGAGTTTATGTCTTATTCAAGAATGAGTCCTTCCCTCTTCTGTTCCTTATTGGCAACATTATTCTGAGCATTTAATGCAAATATTCTTCTGAATATAGCCGTTATTTGGCTATATTAAATGTGGTATTCTTCAGAATAAATAATTGCTTATTCTATCAAGAATAGTTGGGGAAACTCATCAATGCTATTATTCCAGTCGTTTTCTATTCCCCCTAATAGCCAGTATTTATGGGAAGATTTAAAAAATTCAAAGAGAATTTTTTAGCAGTGGAATAAAAAGAAATTCTCATCTTCTTCGAGAAAAAAACAAACAAGAAAGATAATTACAGAAAAAAAAAGAGAAATCGAGAAGCACTGAACAGGAAATTCTGAATAAGCACTCGACGCTCTCAATTCTTTCTCATTCTCTACCATCACTGTAGATTTAAGAAGAAAAAAACATCAAGATCAAGAGTCTTCTTTAACCTCTGTTCCAGAAATCCTTAGAGACACTCTAATCACCATCTATTACTGGATTTCCTGGATCTTGGCAGATCAAGCTGAATACCTACTCACCCTTTAGCAAAGCTCTGTTCTTTAAGAAACAGTCTACCACTCAGAAGGAGATTTGACATCACAAGAATCCACACAGTCTTCTCAGTTGTACTTGAGAAAAGAGAAGACTTCCATCAACATTTTCCATCCCATTGTACCGGGTTATAGCTCCCTTCAAAAGTTCGTTTTGTTGACAAGACTCCCTCCAAAAGACTTGAAGTTGGTTTTTAGGCACCTGATCAAAAGCCTGAAGGGTTTCCTGATCTACCTAAACCAGATCTTGTGGTGGCAGTCACCTGATCAAAACCTGCTAGTGGATTCCTACCAAGGGTGGTAGAAGAGTGGATGTACCAAGGTTTAGGGGAACCACTATAAACTTCATGTGCCGTCTGGTTGCTCCTTTTCATTTGTTTTTGTTGTGCTTGTGATTGTTGAATTGTTTAGCTTAGTTTTTCTTATTCCTTAACTAATATATGGTATCACTATATTTACTCTGATATAATTTAAAAGTGCCAAAAGTTTTAATATCTATTCACCCCCCCCCCCTCTAGAGTAATCTGACATAACATCCTCCTTTCAATTGGTATCAGAGGGAGGTTTGTTTGGTTATACAAGTTAACACTTAAACCAAGATCCAGTTAGATCAGATTTTCCTCTTCCCAACTATTCTCTATCACAATGGCACAAAACAAGGATTATGCAAGCACCAGACCTCCAGTATGCAACCTCAATAAGTTTGCCATCTGGAAGGCAAGAATTAAGTTGGACATGAATTCTATTGATGAGGATATATTTAACTCTATCTTGACAGTACCTCCTACTTCAACAACTTCTTCAACTTTTACTTCAAGCACTCATGTTGTTCCACCACTTGAGTGGGCAGATGCCCAGAAGAAAGCCAAGATTGATGATACAAGAGCCATGAACATCTTAGCTCAGACTATGTCTGATGACATTTTTTAGAAAGTGGCTGAGTGCACTTCGGCCAAAGCCATATGGGATTCCCTAAACAATATGGTGGCTGGATCTGCTGATGAGAGAAAGAAAATAAGATCCAATCTCATCTCCTAGTGTTAATACTTCAAGAAGGAAAAAAAGTTGAGTTAGTCAGTGACATGTATAATAGGCTAAGCTCAATCATCAGTGAGCTAAGGACCTTAGACAAGGAAATTACCCTGACTGAAGTGAATGACAAGATCCTTATGTGCTTCCCCAAAACATGGGATTCAAGGATCTGGCCTATCAAATAAGCCAGAAGCATGACTGAGATATCAACTGATTCTCTCTTTGGAAAGCTCAAATCATATGAGCAACTGATGAAGACAAGAGAAGCAGCAGCTGAAATAAAGGCTTCTACACCCACCAATAAGGAGCATAACATTGCTTTCAAGGCTGTTGAGGACTCTGAAGGGACTCAAGTCAATGAAGAACTGATGAGTCTATTTGCCAAAAGATTTTTCAGATTGGCAAAGAAGGGCTTCAGAAGGAAGTCATCTAGACAAGATGACAAACCAAGGTATGACAAAACACCTTCTAAAGAAGTTGTATGTTTTGGGTGCAAGAAGCCAGTACACTACATCTCTGAGTGTCCAGAAGATCATAAGAGAGATACGAGAAGAGAAAAATAGTCAAGAAGAACTCATCACAGCAAACCCTCCTCAAGCAAGCACAAGAGGAAGGAAAAGTGTTTTGTTGCTGAGACCTGGAGTGATACAGAAGAAGAGTCATCTTCTTCCAGCTCTAGTGATGATGAAGAAGAGCAAAAGGAAAAGGAAGTCTGCCTAATGGCAATTGTTGCCTACAGTAGCAAAACAGATGCTGAAGATTTAGATAATGAAGAATCAATGTCTGCTGAAGATCAGGTAATTGCTTCCTACGATTTTGAATCAGAAGAATTTAAATCTGAATTTAAAAATCTTTGCTTAGACTTAATAAGCTCTGAGAAGGAAATCAAACTTCTTAGAGAGAAATTAACTGAACAAGATAAATTTATTGCTGAAAATACAAAATTGTCACTTGAACTAGATTCAGCTAATGAACAAATAGTTTTTCTAAAAATTGAACTAAGTAAGGCCAAGAAACTAGAGGAATCTCTAAATGGCAGAAGCATGAAATTACTAGATATAACCAGTACCTTTAATGTTAGGACTAATAACTGCAAACTAGGACTAGGTGCCTTATCTAGTGAACCACCTCTAATTCAGAAGAACAATCTATCAAAACCTGTAAATTTCATTTCTAATAAAGGCAAGAAGAACACTGAACAGGTTAACAAGGTTAATGAAGTTCTAAAACAAATGGAATTAAAACAAAAATCCAAGAACAAGAAAAACAATAGATATAACAATGTTAAGCAGTTTTATCGAACTCAGATAGACGAAACGTTAACCGTTCGTCGACCTCAGAATGACAAACTCTGAAAACAAACCATAATAATAAAAAAATTTCGATATACGATCGACGAAACTAGTATGGTTTGTCGACCAGAGATCGACGATATTGGTGCCCTGAGAATGAATACTTTCCTTCTTCGAGAAGAGATCATAGATCTCATTCCAATTCGTCAAGCTAAGGTCGACGAACTCACCAAATTCATCGATCCCAGATCATAATTATAGAAACTTAAGTTCTAATAGAACTGTAGCATTAAATCTAACCAACATATGGAGAATATCAACCCATTCACCCAATGGATAATTCCTCCTAGAAGATTTCACCCCTTAGGTTATAAGAACCAACCTAAATGTTCTTTTATTTCAAGTTTTTCATTTGAGAAGAAACAAGGACCCAAGATTACCTGGGTCAAGGACTTTTAATTTGTTTCATTGCAGGTAAAGACCTATCCTATCAATCAAAATAAGTGGTATATGGATAGTGGGTGCTTAAGCACATGACTTGATGCAAGGACAGCCTCATCAACTTCAAGGCTAAACTTGGTCCAAGAGTCATCTTTGGAGATTCAAGTTTTTGACAGACAGAAGGCTATGGAGACATCAAAAATGGAGATGTCACTTTCAAGAGGGTGGCATATGTTAATGGTTTTAAGCATAACCTCATATCCATAAGTCAGTTATGTGATTCATGTTATCAGGTTTGCTTTTCTGAATCTCAATGTACTATTTCTGCAAACAATCAAACTGTTTTAAATGGAATTAGACAAGGTAACATATACTTAGTAAACTTTAAATTTGTTAGTTAAGAAATCTGTCTATTTAATCTTGTTAGCAATCAAAATGATTTGTGGCATAAAAGATTAGGTCATGTAAATTTGAGAAATATAGCTAGGCTTTCTAAAGACAACCTTGTTAGAGGATTTCCTTCTTACCCTTATAAGAAGGAAAGTCTCTACTAGGCTTGTAAGTTAGGCAAGCAAACTAAATCCAGTTTTAAATCATTAAACAAAAGTGACTCACCTAGGATATTGTACTTACTACATATGGACCTTTTTGGCCCTATAGTTGTACAAAGCCTAGGAGGAAAATCCTATACTTTAGTGATTGTAGATGACTTTTCTAGATTCACTTGGGTATTCTTTTTGAGATCTAAGTCAGATACTTTCATGGTTCTTACAGATTTTCTCAAGAGCATACAGATTGAGTACTTTACTCCAGTTGCATTGATCAGAAGTGATCATGGTACTGAGTTTGAGTCTCTTATTATGCAAGAGTTTTGTAGGAAAGAAGGTATCAGATATTGCTTCTCAGCTCCAAGAACACCTCAACAAAATGGGGTTGCTGAAAGGAAGAATAGAACACTAATTAAATTTGCAAGCACATTACTTGCAAATGCTTATTTGCCCCTATCCTTTTGGGCAGAGGATATAAGCACATCAAATTATATGTTGAATAGAAGTCTTATACACAAACTTAAGAATAAGACTCCTTATGAGTTACTGAAAGGGAAGAACCCTAAAGTCACTTATTTTAAAGTATTTGGTTGTATATGCTATATTCACAACAATGAAAAGAAATATATTAGAAAATTTGAAGCAAAGGCTGTAATGGGAATTTTCCTAGGATATTCCCAAGTCAGCAAAGCTTATAGGGTGTTCAATAAATAATCTTTAAAATTTGAGGAATCTGTGCATGTAACTTTTGATGAAGCTAATATGTATTACAAGGAGAAAGAAATTTCTACCAATGAGCTATTGCAGGTACCTCACTAGTGTGAGAAAATGGATGAACTAAACCTTACACCAAAGGTTATATCACATCCTCCTCCACAATATGATGAAGAAAGTGAAGAAGAAACTGTGGAAGCAGTTGAACTTACTCCAACAGCAAGTGTAATTCCACAAGAGGAATTCATTCCAAATGCTTTTGCTAAACCAACTCCACAATCTGATCTTGTCACACTAAGGGATCACCCTAGATCCCAAGTGATTGGAGACATGTTAGTAGGTGTACAAACAAGGCATCAACTCAACCATGATGTGATGCATGTCTATTTTCTCTCTCAAGTTGAGCCTTCATTCATAACTGATGCAGAGCAAGAACCCCACTAGATTATTGCAATGCAAGAGCAGCTCAATCAGTTTGAGAGATATAGAGTTTGGTACTTGGTTCCAAGGCCTAAAGGCTATCCAGTAATTAGGGCCAAGTGGGTTTTCAGGAACAAGCTTGATGCTCAAGGTGTGATTATAAGGAACAAGGCTAGGCTTGTTGCTCAAGGCTATAGGCAAGAGGAAAAGATTGATTATGATCAAACTTTTACACCTATTGTCAGGCTAGAGGCAATAAGGATTTTCTTTGCTTATGCTGCATTCAAGAAATTCAAAGTCTACCAGATGGATGTAAAAAGTGCATTTCTGAATGGAGAATTAAAAGAAGAGGTTTATGTTTACCAACCTCCAGGTCTTATCTCTTCATCTCATCCCTCTTATGTTTTTAGATTGCATAAAGCTCTCTATGGTCTAAAGCAAGCTCCAAGAGCTTGGTATGAAACCTTAGCTAGCTTTCTTTTAGAGTATAAGTTTTTTTAGAGGCATGGTAGATAGGACTTTTTTTTTCAAGCGTCATAATGATAAAATACTTTTGGTACAAATATATGTGGATGACATAATATTTGGCTCTACAGATCCACAACTATTTATAAGGTTTTCTAACCTTATGTATTCCAAGTTTGAGATGAATAGCATGGGTGAGCTCTCCTACTTCCTTAGCCTCCAAGTGAAGCAGACTCCTGATGGCATTTTCTTATCTCAATCCAAATATACTAAAGAGATGATTAAAAGGTTTGGGATTGCTGATGCCTCAGCTAAGAAGACACCTATGGATACAAATTTTGTGGTTGATTCTGATGAACAAGGAAAATATGTTGATCAGAAATTATATAGGGCCATTGTTGGGTCCCTTCTATATCTCACAACAAGTAGACCTGATATAATGTTTGTTACATGTCTTTGTTATAGGTTCCAGGTGAACCCTAAAGAATCTCACCTAATTTTATTAAAAATGATTTTAAGATATATAAAGAGTTTCCCAAATCTAGGACTCTGATATCCAACTGAATCAGAATTTGAGTTAACTGGATACTCAGATGCTAACTTTGCTGGATGTAGAGTGGACAGGAAAAGCATTTCAGGAACATGTCAGTTTCTTGGTGCTAGACTTGTCTCCTAGTTTTGTAAAAAACAGACATAGGTGTCTACATCAACTGCATAAGCTGAGTATATACCAGCTGGCAGTTCCTGCTCACAGATGCTATGGATACAAAATCAACTCCTGGATTATGGTTATAACTTAAATAATTCAACTCTATTTTGTGACAGTACCAGTGATATATCTATAGCACAGAATCCAGTACATCATTCTAGGACCAAGCATATAGATGTTAGACATCATTTCATTAGAGAATGTGTAGAAAAGAAGAAAATTAATATTACTTTCATTCCCACTGATTTTCAAAGGGCTGACATCTTCACCAAATCTTTGGATGAGAAGAAACATCTTTCCTTTATGAATTAGCTAGGCATGATGAATGGTGATACCTTAATTTAATTCTGTGTCTGTGGTCGAAGAACTAGCCAAAATTCGTCGACCTGAGATCGATGAACAAAGGGAAGCTCTTGAGATATTTCTTCAACCTGAGATCGACAAACTCTCTGTGGAAGTCATTTTTTATCGACCTAAGATTGACGAACTGGCTTCAGAAAAGTTTTCATTGACCTGAGTTTGATGAAAAGTTTTCCCCTCTTCTGACTGAGATCGACGAACTTTTTTTACTATAAAACATTTCGTCGACCTCAGATCGAAGATTTCTCTTTTCGCAGGACGGAGTTTGTCGGTTCATATTCTGAAAAACCTTATAAATAGGTTTTCTTTGACCTCTATCCCGCGCTTTCTGTTCCCTGGCACTTGATCTTTTTGCTTTTTTGTTGCAGGACACTAATGGCAATTCCAGTAGGAGCTCATTCCGGCATGAAGTTTGATATGGGTTTCGACATCGATTTTGATTCTTTTCAGCATTCAGACCAGATCTTCAAAGATATTCTGCAGTTATTCGAGGAACTCAATCTGAAGAGCCTAATGTCTACTAGAATGAAGATTGCTTGTTCTGAAATAAGAGAGTGGGTTTATACTTCATCTACCCTAGATGCTAACACGATGGTTGGATCTATATCGGGTAACGTTGTTTCCTTAACACCAGATACCCTTTCTGAAATTTTTGGACTAGTTAACGGTGAAGAAGATATTGAACTTGAATCTTCTGAATATGAGGAAATGTATACTTTGATGGGTTATTGTGGAGACACTCCAAATAAATTACTGAAGAAACATCTATCTACAGAATATTAATTCCTTGCAGATATAGTCGGTAAAGTATTGCTGGGAAAGCATACATCCCATGATCACATTACCAGGTAGCAGTTCTTAGTGATGAGTGCTTTGGTAAATAAGAAGGCTACTAATTGGGCCAAAATTTTGTTCAATCTGGTTAAGAAGAAGAACAATAAGAAAGTAGTTTTATTTGGAAGGATTCTTTGAATCTTCCTCCATGACAAGGCCGCTGAATCCCTTGTCGCCCCGACCATATTCATCAACGCCTCCAAGAGGCTGACCTACGCCTTGTTTAGTAGGTGGGAGAGGACTATCTCAAAGCCATCCAGGGCTTCCCTCTCTAAAACCTCTGAGAATTCTAGGGCAGTACCATCCACTCCCCATCCTGCAGAAGAAAGTTCCATTCCCCCTCTTAACCAAACCCTTTCATCATCCCTCCAACAAACTTCCTCTGTTCCAACATCTCTACCTATACCGCATGTTTCCCCCATTAACCCTTCTTCTCCAATTCATCAACTTACACCTCCTCGGTCCCCTATCATTTCATCCCCAGCGCATCAACATCAATAAATTTTGGATCAATCTCAATCTCCATATTCTACAACTCCACCTCTATCCCCCCTTCCATCTCATCTTCAAAATCCCACTTCTCTACCCTCTTTTAACCTTCTTTAATCTCTAAGAAATTTCTCAGATGAACCATTGTTAGATTATCATCCCTCATCATCTTCCATCAATCCATCTATCTCTACTCAAACCCCTCTAGAATTCTCAGATTCATCTTCTCCCTCCATCTCTCTCATCTTAGCATCTCTCACTCCCCTTCTCAAACAGCTGATAGCATAGGCAATTTCACCTCTTGCTATGTCTTTCTCTACCCTTGCTGCACAGCTTTCTACCTTCTATGCCCCATCCTCTTCTATCAGGAGCCTGGCTCGAGTAGCCACTGAAACCAGGCTGGGGGAGATACTCAGTGAAGAGGTTGCTCCAGCAGCAGCAGCAGTAGCAGATGCAGCAGTAGCAGAAGTAGCAGATACAGTAGCAGTAGCAGTAGCAGAAGCAATTACAGAATGTGTAGCAAAAGCTGATCTTATTGATACTGAATTTACTGATGCATATCTTATTGAGTTTTTAGATACTGAATTAGAGAGCAATTCTTTGGAAATTCTTTATGGAGATTGTCTCATTGCTCCAGATTTTGACCTAGATTCTATTCTAAGATCCTTTGATCTTTTATACAGCAATTGTCTTCCTTTTGTATCCCTTCATGGATGTACAGATATTGTTTGCTACTCAGCTCCCATCAGTTCCGAAAATTTGTGTAAAAATAGAGAAGAACGACTAGAAAAACAGGCCGGAAGCTTGAATAACTGAAATTTTTATTATCCAAAAAGATATCATTTACAAAGGCATGGCCTCCCTTTTATAGAATGGAGGAGATAGAGGAGAGTACAAACTAACAATGTGGGACTAAATAAATGTACAAAGACTGGGCGGTTTGACATATACAGACCGCACAGTCCGCGCGGTTAGATAACAGGCTAACCGCCCGGACAGACCAGGAGAAGATGCCGTAGGAGACCGCAAGACTGCCAGACCGCCAGACTGCCAGACCGCCAGATATACAAGCCGCTGGCGACAACCCGCAAGACCGCCGAACCATAGCCGCCACCAACTGGATATTCAGCCTGTCAGCCCCAGACCGCTAGACCACGCGGTCTCCAGACCGCCATATTCAGACCGCCAGACCGCCTACTTTAACACTCCCCCTCAAGCTGGAGCATAGATATCGATCATGCCCAGCTTGTCACAAATGTGGAAGAATGAAGTAGATACAGGCTTGGTAAAGATATCTGCCAACTCTTTGTCGGAGGTGACGAACGGAGTGCAAATCTGTTTCTTCAAGATTTCTTCCCGGATGAAATGGCAGTCGACTTCAATATGTTTGGTTCTCTCATGGAAGACTGGATTTTTGGATATATATATAGCGGCCTTGTTGTCACAGAACATAGGAAGAGGATAGTCGTAGACCTCTCCTAGATCAAGCATGAGAGCCCGCAACCATTTTAGTTCGCAAGTGGTGGACGCCATGCTCCGATATTCAGCTTCAGCACTAGACCTTGAAACTACAGACTGCTTCTTTCTCTTCCAGCTCACAAGATTACCTCCAACAAATGTGCAGAAACCAGATGTAGATTTGCGGTCATCTTTATCATCAGCATAGCTAGAATCTGAGTAGGCTTCAACTCTCAAATGACCATTCTTCTGAAAGAGTAGTCCTTTGCCCGGTGCGGCTTTAACATACTCTAATATCTTCAAGGCAGACTGAAGATGACATTCCCTGGGAGCTTGCATGAACTGACTTACCTTGCCAACAGCATAGGCAATGTCAGGTCTGGTCACCGTGAGATAAATGAGTTTACCCACCAGACGTCTATACTTTGTGGCATCAGATATAAGAGGAGAGTCATCTGTCCATGTTTTGTCTTCTCTAGTAGCCATGGGATACCGTGCCGGTTTGGCACCGGTCAATCCTGCATCCCGTAGAAGATCAAGTGCATACTTCCGTTGGGAGAGAACCAGAGAGTCGGGCTTCCGACAGATCTCTATCCCCAAAAAGTATTTCGGGGAGCCCATATCCTTTGTGACAAGATGTTGACGGAGGTGCTTCTTTGTCAAGTCCACCCCAGCTTGATCATCACCGGTAAGAAGAATGTCGTCAACATAAACCGCCAAAACTACAAGGCCCGATGCGGTTTTGCGAATAAACAGGGAATGATCAGCCGTACTTCTTGTAAAGCCAACAGCAGCCACGATGCCGCTGAACTTGTCGAACCATGCCCGAGGGCTCTGCTTGAGGCCATAGAAACAAACTGTTTTCGCAGAACGGGGTCAAAGCAACAGTAGCCTTTCTGAGTGACCGAGTAGCCCAAAAAGATACATTTGGTGGCACGGGGAGAAAGTTTGTCACGGGTAGCAGACGGGGCATGCACAAAGGCTGTACAGCCAAAGATTCGAAGAGGGAGGGGAAAAGGTTCCTTGCCGGGGTAGAGAATGGAGAAGGGAGTTTTACCCTGAAGAACAGTAGATGGAATACGATTGATGAGATAACAGGCGAGGAGAACAGCATAGCCCCAATAAGAGCGAGGCACATGCATCTGCGTTAGGAGAGTGCGAGCGACATCGAGGAGATGACGGTTTTTACGTTCCGCCACCCCATTCTGCTGGGAGGTGTAAACGCAGGTGGTCTGATGAATAAGACCATGTTGCATACAGAAAGATGAAAAATCACGACTAAGATATTCTTTAGCATTATCAGAGCGAAGACATTTAATAGAGACATGAAACTGAGTTTTAATCATATTATAAAAGCATTCCCAAACAGAGAAGAGTTCAGAGCGATCTCGTAACAGATACACCCAGGTACAACGAGAAAAGTCATCAATAAAGGTTACAAAATACAAACTACCCCGACCAATGGTTGGAGTAGGAGCCGGACCCCATACATCAGAATGGATGAGATCAAACGGGCTAGAGGAACTGCGAGCATGCTTGGGCGGGAAGGAGGAGCGGTGATGTTTGCCAAGTTGGCAGGCATCACAGTTGAGCGGAGGACTGGTTGGCGGTAAGTGGGGCAGAAGCTGTCGTAGAATGCGAGCAGGAGGATGTCCAAGGCGAAGATGCCATTGAAGCAGATCAGTAGAGGAGGAAGTGAAAGCGGACAGAGCGGAAACGTTGTCGAGGAAGTAGAGGCCGCCGCTCTCAGTCCCAGTAGCAATCGTCCGTTGGGTTCTCGGGTCCTGAAAGCAACAAGAAGTAGGAGTGAATACAACAGAGCACTGAAGTTGCTTGCATAAAGTAGTAACAGATAGAAGGTTGCAAGGAAACTTCGGGACATAGAGAGTGTCCACCAAGCGCAGCGATGGGGTGACTTGAACTATGCCTGTCCCACGAACCGGGGAAGGAGAACCATCCGCAACAAGGACAGGAGGCAACCGATCATGCGTTTCGAGAAGCGAAAAACATTGAGGATTGCCTGTCATATGATTGGTAGCACCAGAATCAATCAACCATTTACCTTGGATAGCGACATGAGCACTACCTGAGGTCGTTGCTACCGAAGCAGACGACCGAGAGGAGGGGTTCGGGGAGGTCGAAGTATCACCAGATGGGCGCAGGTGAGGATGTTTCTGCCAACAGCGGTCAATGGTATGACCGGTACGACCACAGTGAGAACAGAGGAACCTGGACGGACCGCGAGCCCCAGAGTGGCTGCGGCCACTGTTGCTGCCGCGCTGAGTGTACTGAGCATAAGAGTCCTGCGGAGGAGGGGAGGACAACAGAGGGCGCTGGAGCAGAGAAGTAACGGCGGCTACGCGAGCGGCGGTGGCATCCAAGGTGGGAGACTCAGCTTCACCCAAGATCTGCTGGCGGATGAGATCAAAAGATTCGGGAAGTCGCAGAAGATAACAAACAACCAGGAGTTCCTGGAAGTGTTTGTGTTGCTGAGCCAAGTCTGCAGAGAAGGGGCGATTCTGGAGGATCTCAGCGCCAAGAGCCTGAACTTGCTGATAGGCAGCAGCGGGAGTCATGGACGAACGGGCGAAGAGATCCGCATAAAGAGTATAAATCCGGGAGGTCTGCGTCCCCTTGTAGTAAAGAGCAGCCAGATGAAGCCACGCGGCCTTGACCGTCTCATCATGACGGATGACGGGAAGGCACTCATCAGAGAGGCTATTAGCCAGCCATGTGCGGACAAGCGCATCACTCGCATCCCATTCGTCAAAAAGAGGAGAATTAGGAGGAGGCGGATCATCGGTAAGATGATGACGTTTGCGCTGAGAACGAAGGAGGAAAGTGAAAGAGACGCTCCAATCCGGATAGTTGGAGCCAACGAGCTTGGAAACAGTGCCCAGATTCCCGGAAGAAGTAGGGACAGAAGGCGGAGCCGGAGTGGCTGCAGGAGTGGTGGCAGTGGAATTGTCAGAGATATCCATAGAAGAAGATCGAAACCGCGCGGTTAGGAATCAAGCCGGGCGGTTAAGAGAGAAGGGAAAAACTGCAGCGGTCACGATGTCAGACACCAGCGGCTAGAGAAGGCACGACCAAGCCGCAGAGGCAAAACAGAGGGTAAGAGGTCGGGCGGTTGGAAGACAGACCGCACGAACGGGAGAGAAAGAGGAATCCGGCAAAACAGGCCGGGGCGATAAGAAAGAGAAGAAGGAAGGCTGCGACAAGAACAGATCGCAAGCAAACAAAGAGAAGCAGGCCGCGCAGACAGGGCGCAGGCAAACAAGACAGGCCGCGGGAAGAAGAAGCAGGTCGCACGGCTAGAAATAAGCACAGAATCAGGAGGCAGAGATCGAGTCCTCTGATACCATGTAAAAATAGAGAAGAACGACTAGAAAAACAGGCCGGAAGCTTGAATAACTGAAATTTTTATTATCCAAAAAGATATCATTTACAAAGGCATGGCCTCCCTTTTATAGAATGGAGGAGATAGAGGAGAGTACAAACTAACAATGTGGGACTAAATAAATGTACAAAGACTGGGCGGTTTGACATATACAGATCGCACAGTCCGCGCGGTTAGATAACAGGCTAACCGCCCGGACAGACCAGGAGAAGATGCCGTAGGAGACCGCAAGACTGCCAGACCGCCAGACTGCCAGACCGCCAGATATACAAGCCGCTGGCGACAACCCGCAAGACCGCCGAACCATAGCCGCCACCAACTGGATATTCAGCCTGTCAGCCCCAGACCGCTAGACCGCGCGGTCTCCAGACCGCCATATTCAGACCGCCAGACCGCCTACTTTAACAATTTGCAGCAGATATAGAAAAGTTTTGAAGCTCCTGTGCATGAACTCTTCTTAGTTCCAGAGGCTGAGCTGTTTTAGGTGGCTAAGGATGAATCTTCTATGCCCAAGGCCTTTTCTCCTCCCACCTTTGTCTTTTCTACCTCTTTATCGCCTGACATGGATGAGATTTTTGGTATGGACATGGATCTAGAAAATGTAGAAGACCCTGCTGAAATCATTCCACCTCCAGCAGTTCCTCCTCCAGTTGTCCCTCCCTCAGCTGGAAAGCTAGTTCCAAATCAAGTCCTTGTTGAGATTGATGTTTTATATGATAATCCTCAAGGATCTTCTGATAATGATCAATCTGATGACTCAGATTCTGATGACAGTAGAAAGAAAATGTCTAAGAAAAGGAAAGCCCCTTCCAAGGCTATTCCAAAGCCAAATCCAAGTAATGATACTCCATACTATATTTTGCAAAAGATTACTCCCTACCCTGGTATGCCCCAATGAATGTGGTCAAACAATGAGTAAAAGGCTAGAAAGAAGTGAAGAAGATACTCTCCTCCTCCTCAAAAGCTTAGGAGAGGTCCTCCTCCTCCTCCCTCTTTAGGTTCCTCAGGCAATTTATCTCAGAAGCCTGCTCTCATGACAAAGACTTATCAGAGACAACCAAGACAAAACTATCAACAGTCCTCTTCAAGAAATAAACCTTCAAATTCTTCAAAGAAAGTTCCTACTGTAGAACAAATGCAGGATTCTAGTCCAAAAATTCCAGAATCTCCTCCAATTCCTTTTGTTGATCCAGAACAGGAGACTTCTGCCAGGATGGCTAGATTCCATGAGCTTTTAGGACTTTCTCATATTAATAAAGCAAAAGCTGAAGGCAAAGATATCTCTCAATTCTCAACTATGTCTTCCTACAGAAAAGAAGAATTGCTCAGGTATGCTAGAGCTAATAAATTTTTCAATGTTGATGATTATATGAAACTGCACCCAGAGGCAGTTGTTCCCAGGACCTCTTCTCAAACTATAATTGGAGCATCTGACATGTATATGTCAAAGAAAGAAGATGCCAACCCCAACAGAGTAATCAAATTCAGACAACCTTCTTAAGATTCAGACAAAGATAAAGCCCAGAAGAAGAAATGAGTTTCCTTTCTTTTATTTTTTCCTAGTTGTCTTTTGAACTCTATTCTCTTAGTTTATCATGAAGCACAACTTTGTAAATATCTGTTGAATATTTTCTTCCTGTAAGATAAATTTTCTTCTGCATTATGATTGTTTTGTTTCTGTGTTAGTGACCTCACCCAAATAGGGGGAGATTGTTGGATCCCTAGTTGGATTTGGGCTAGGTTCACTAACTTAGGCTGAGTGTGACCCAACTTTGTATAGCTAGGGTCATAAGTAGTAGTCCTAGAGTTTAGGCTATGTCTTGATTAGTGCTACCTCCTTGGACAAGCCAGAATTGGACTTCAGAGAATCAGTTGTAGCACTTTTCACAAGACAATAATCAGTTCAAAATTCTTCAAAATCAGCTCGACGATTGTCGATCTCAGATCGACGAACTCAGAGTTAATTCTCTGAGCTGAGCTTGACGTTCTCAGAACTCAGCTCGACGCTTAGTTTTCTTCTGTTAGTTTCTCAGCTCGACGAACTCAGAGTGCAGATTTGGTAAGTTATTCCCAGTTAATAGATGGCAGAGCACAGGTCAATGAACTTGAATTCCCTGGTCGATGATCTTTGATCTCAGGTCGAAGAATTCTATTTTGCGTTCGGAGTTTTCTGTGTTATTCCAGAATGAGTCCTTCCCTCTTCTCTTCCTTATTGGCAACATTATTCTGAGCATGTAATGCAAATATTCTTCTGAATATAGCCATTATTTGGCTGTATTAAATGTCGTATTCTTCAGAATAAATAATTGCTTATTCAATTAAGAATAGTTGGGGAAACTCATCAATGCTATTATTCCAGCCATTTTCTATTCCCCCTAGCAGCCATCATTTATGAGAAGATTTCAAAAATTCAAAGAGAATTTTTTAGTAGTGGAATAAAAAGCAATTCTCTTCTTCTTCGAGAAAAAAACAAACAAGAAAGACAGTTACAGAAACAAGAAGAGAAATCGAGAAGCACTGAATAGGAAATTCTGAACAAGCACTCGACGCTCTCAACGCTTTCTCATTCTCTGCCATCACTGTAGATTGAAGAAGAACAAAACATCAAGATCAAGAGTCTTATTCAACCTCTATTCCAGAAATCCTCAGAGACACTCTAATCACCATCTGTTACTGGATTTCCTAGATCTTGGCAGATCAAGCTGAAGACCTACTCACCCTTTAGCAAAGCTCTGTTCTTTTAGAAACAGTCTACCTCTCAGAAGGAGCTTTGACATCACAAAAATCCATACAGTCTTCTCAATTGTACTTGAGAAAAGAGAAGACTTCCATCAACATTTTCCATCCCATTGTACAGGGTTATAGCTCCCTTCAAAAGTTGGTTTGGTTAACAAGTCTCCCTCCAAAAGACTTGAAGTTGGTTTTTAGGCACCTGATAAAAAGCCTGAAGGGTTTCCTGATCTATTTGAACCAGATCTTGTGGTGGCAGTCACCTGATCAAAACTTGCTATTGGATTCCTACCAAGGGTGGTAGAAGAGTGGATGTACCCAGGTTTAGGGGAACCACTATAAACTTCTTGTGTCGTTTGGTTGCTTCTTTTCATTCATTTTTGTTGTGCTTGTGATTGCTGAATTGTTTAGCTTAGTTTTACTTATTCCTTAACTAATATATGGTATCACTATATTTACTCTGATATAATCTAAAAGAGCCGAAAGTTTTAATACTCTATTCACCCCCCCCCCCTAGAGTAATCTTACCTAACATCCTCCTTTCAGAGACCAGTCGTTGCTCAAAAACCTCTTCACCCAGTGGTGAAGAAGATTCTGGATCTAAAGGAGATGTCAATCAACTGATTGATAAATATGGAGAACTTCTGGATGCCTTCAAGAAGGTCAAGAAGTTGTCCAAGAATCAAACTAAAGAGATTTCATCTCTTAAGCTTGCAGTTGCCCAGCAGACTGTAACAGCTAATCTGCTGGACTAAAAAGTTAGGGAAATAAGCCAACTGAAGTCCCTCTTTGACATCCAAGTAGCATCCATCAAGCACAAGAACTCTCTATTTAGGAAGCTTGAAGATAAGCTTGATAAGGAAAAAAGAATAGTGGCTAGCTATTCTAAGCCAAGTACTGTTCTCCCCTTGATAGACTCCTCCTCTCAAAAGGGCAAGAAGGGGTTGGATTCAAGGGAAGCACAAGAGTTTCTCCTTCCAAAAGGAAGGGCAAAGCTCCAGCTCCACCACAATCTATTGCTTCCAAGCCTCCCATTCTTTTTAGAAAAGTTCTGATACCTTCTAACAGGTATGACCAAGAAAGCTTTTTTGGTCACTGGGAGAAGGGTTGTTCATCTGGAGTGAACAAAGATGTTCATTGCCTTGGTTAAAGTTTTGGCAGGGTGTGTGCATTCAAGGCTACAAATGAGAAATTTCAAATGGCCCAATCTTAACCATTTGAGTTTTGTACTTCTACACCAACACTCAAGAATGTTGCTGTAACAAAGGCTCAGAGTCTAACAGAAAATGTTCAGACTAAGGGAAAGTATAAGAGTCAGGCTAATCTGGGCATATCTAAAGCCATCATAAGCATACTTTCTGAAAATAAGCTAGCTACTGTTGGCAATCAGAGCAGACCAAATCAGCCAGCTAAAAGACTTACCTTCAGTCAAATTTTAGCTGAAAGAAGAAAGAAAAGGGCTGTAACACATCTTCCTCCTATTAAGGTTGCAGCTCACCATGCTGCAGGGCCTTCACAGAAGAGAAGATATAACATACATGATTGTTGGTGTTGTGGTAATATAAGCCATTTTGCCATTGATTGCTGGCACAATACCAATGTGGCCAGAGCTAGGGTCAGTCCACCAGTCAAAAATTCTACTAGTGGACATGTTCTGTATCATGCTAACAGGAACCTAGGACCCAATATATATTGGGGTCCTAAGGTAAGGTAATTTTATTTTGCAGGTTAGTCTAAGTGACCATCCCCCATGTGGCACTTGGACAGAAGATGTTCTAGAATTTGGACTGGAATAAGGAAGTTATCCTATGGTTCATACACCAAGGATAAGGATGTTGTGTACATTCCTGAAGAAGGGTACAAACGGTATCAAGTGGTAGGGAGAGCTATGTTAGTTGTATCTACTCTAGATATATGCTCTCAAGTCAAGTGCTATAATCACTATGGGAGTGGTAACTTGCCATGATCATGGAATGAAGGCCAGCTGGATCCCGCCAGCAAGAATATCTGGTTGGACAAAGTATTGCTGCCACACCAGCAAATCTAGAAAGGACAAGTAGGATGTACTCATCTCTAAGGAAAGCACAGGTGGCTCCTCTGAGAGTAGCAAGGAAGAGGCATACGTTGCTAAGTTGATAAGAATCACTTTATAGAAGGGACAAACTATCAAGTGATATCATCAGCTGAAATGATGACTGATAGTCATAAGGACTGGATTTGTGCCAATGTTTTGAGCCCTTTTATCCATGGTTTCCATAACTTTATCCTTAGTCATCTCAGTATACTTCTTTAGAGTCTGTACATTGACATCTATGATATAGTCCTTCATGGGAATGAAAGGTCCCTCTTGAACTATTATGAATATCCTTGGGTCTGAGGCTTCCATAAATAGACTCACTCTTTCTTTCCAGATCCTAAAGTTTTCTTTCCTACTGTGAGGAAAGACCGAGAAAATGGTGAAGATAAAGGCAAATTTAATTGCTCCAAAAAGATAATTATTACATAGGTATGCCCTTATAGAAAACGGGGGAGATGAGAGAGAATACAACAATCGATGTGGGACTAAAAAACAAATCGGGCAGCTTATGCGGTTTGACATGATCAAATCGCACACTATACAACTAATATCTATACACCTAGAGGCAACCAAGGAAAGCCACCACACAGCTAGGGAAGATCGTTGGAACAAACCGCAACTGCGGGTTGCCACCATACCGCAGTTGCGGCTAACCATCAAACCGCAGCCACTGTAAGCCATCAAACCGCAAGTGCGGGTTGCAACCAGACCTCAGTTACAGCTAAACATCAATCTGCAGCTGCTTTAAGCAATCAAACCGCAAGTGCGGGTTGCCACTAGACCGCAGATGCGGTAAATCATTTGACCACTACTACAGCTTTATCCAGGTTGCTGCAGCCAACGACCAGGCCACAGCGGCTAACCTCTAGATCATCACAGCTAATATATTATGCACTACTACGACCTCAAACCAACCCATTGGATATGATACTACATAAACCGCTGGGCCAAACTGCTAGACCGCTGACTAAACATGTCATTGGGCAAAACCGCCAGACTGTCGACTAGATATGCTGCTGCAACTAGTTCGGCTAAACTGCCAAACTTAACACTCCCCCTCAAGCTGGAGCATATAAGTCAACCATGCCCAGCTTACTACAAACATCTGAAGCAGAAACTGGTTTCATGAAGAAGTCTGTCAGTTCTTTATCTAAAGATACAAAGGGAGTACAGATCTGATTCTTCAACACCTCTTCCCTAATGAAATGACAATCAACCTCAATGTGCATTGTCCTCTCATGAAAAATAGGATTCTTCGATATGTAAATAGCGGCTTTATTATTACATAACATAGGAAGTGGATGATCATAGACTTCTCCTAATTCAAGCATAAGTGTTCGTAACCATTTCAACTCACAGTTAGTTGAAGCCATACTCCTAGACTCTACTTCAGCACCTGACCTTGATACCACTGCTTGCTTCTTGCTTTTCCATCTAATAAGGTTTCCTCCTACAAAGGTGCAAAAACCTGATGTAGAATTTCTATCTTCTTTGTTATCAGCATAGATGGCATCAGAAAACGCTTCAATCTTCAGATGATTATTCTTCTAAAACAACAGGACATTTCCTGGAGACCCTTTCACATACTGCAGAATTTTAATGGCAGACCAAATATGACACTCTTTAGTACTCTGCATAAACTGACTGGCCTTTCCAACCGCACAACAGATATCTGGTCTAGTAACAGTCAGATATATGAGTTTGCCTATAAGTCAACTGTACACAGTGAAATCTGGAAGAAGAGGAGAATCTTTAGTCCACCCCTTATCATCTCCAACAGCCATTGGACAATGAGTAGGTTTCATGCTAAGAAGACCGGTCTCCTTTAAGAGATCTAGCGCATACTTTCGCTGTGAAAGAACCACCAAGTTCCTCTTTCATGAAATCTCAGTGCCCAGAAAGTACTTCGAAGGTCCTATATCCTTAGTAACAAAATGTTGTCGAAGATGTCGTTTGGCTAGATCAATGCCTTCTTTGTCATCACCAGTCAGAAGAAAATCATCAACATAGACAATAAGAACCACAAGGCCTTTATTAGTCTTGTGTATAAATAAGGAATGATCAGTAGAGCTTTGACTGAACCCAATAAGAGAGACAAATCCACTAAACTTTTCAAACCAAGCACACAGACTCTGCTTTAAACCATAAATCGCTTTTCGAATCTTACATACCTGATACTCCCCCTGAGCAACATATCTAGGAGGTTGCTCCATGTAAACCACTTCTTGCAAATCACCATAAAGGAAGGCATTCTTCACATCTAACTGAGACATCTCCTAGTCTCGATTAACAGCCACATAGAAGAGAACACGGATAGTGTTGATGCAAGCAACAAGATAAAATGTATCAAAGAAATGTACCCCATATGTTTGAGTAAAACCTTTTGCCACAAGACTCGCCTTATAGTTATCAACCAAACCATCTGGAAGATACTTAACAATAAAGACCCACTGACAGCCAACCACATCAATGCCTAGAGGTGGGGGAAAAGAGTTTAAAAAACTCTCACATTTAATGTGTGTATTTATTCATCCATAGCAGCTTTCCACTGAGGAATGGAAAGAGCTTCATGTTACGTAACTAGTATAATAGTAGAAGAGATAGCAAGAGATAAACGCTTGCCATTTGGGGAAAGCTGAGCATTGGAGACAACTGCATCAATAGGATGCTTAGTGCATTATCAAACACCATTCTGCAGGTAAATGGGAAGATCAAGATCACTCTTGTCTGAAGAAGGCAATTCACTGCCAGAAGAAAGAAGTGGCTCGATAATAGGTACATCAAGTTTTGTGGGGTTGTTTCTCTTATTGGGTTCTAACGGAGTTCTGCAGATCATTCTGTATTATACGCAAGACTACTAAAGGCCTTGTGCTTCTTGTTGTCTATGTTGATGATATGCTTCTTACTGGTGATGATAAAGAAGATAAAAGTCTTTAATTTAAGGATAGCTAAATCACCTAGAGGGGGGTGAATAGGTTATTGAAATTTCTTAAGTCTTTTTGTTTTTTTTCTTTCTAAGTTATCTAGAGCTTGTCATTAGTACCTGCAATATAAAGAAAAACAAACAACACAGCAAAGCGCACAGGTATTTATAGTGGTTCCCCAATTAGATACATCCATTTTTCCCACCCACCTAACCAAATATCTTATTGGACTAGGCACTTCTCCAAAACTTGCTCCAAAGAGCTTACTCCTCAGATCTCACAGATCTCTATGTCTCCTCCAAGACTTACTTCTCAGCCACAAGGGCCTACAACTTCGTGGTTATCAGACCACCTACCCAAGGTTGTTAATCCTATACTCAGGCTTGGAGGACAGCCCTACCTTAGATCCATAAGGGATCCAACCTCAGAGCTCTACAGTGCTCCTACGGCTCAGTGGTCTACAAACCACCTACCTCAGCTTTATCTCTAAGGCCTACAGCTCAGGCTTCTCAGCCCTACAACTTCAGGCACAAGGCCCTACTCTCAGAGTGCTACAACACTCCTACATCTAAGTACCAAACAGGTACCTACCTCAGTGCCCTTCCAGGCACCTACAGCTCAATGACAAGCTTGTCACCTACCTCAGGCCAAAAGGCCCTACACTCAGATCCATACTTGGATCCTACCTCAGAGAGCAACACTCTCCTACTTGAAGCAATTAAGCCCTATAGCTCAATTCCACACTTGGATCCTACCTCAGAGAGCAGCACTCTCCTACCTCATGTAATAAAGCCTTACAGCTCAGATCCACACTTTGATCCTACAGGATGAATGTGGGTTGGTGTGATTATTTGCCACATATGAAATTTCATTGTGCCAATCTACCTGGACTGAGATAAACTCAGCCCATCCTTGACTCCAGGAAATATATTTCCTGAGTCTACTTATCTGGACTAAGTAATTACTTAGACCTAACTTCCTCTTCTTAGTACTAGGGATTTTATCTAGCTGGAGCTAGAGAAGTAACTACAGCAGATCTTGCTGCAACCTGAGCTGGGAGAATCCCAACCCATCTCCTTTCTTCACAGCAATAAGGATGAAGATATTTTTGGCCTGTGCTGGAAGTAACTTGCAGATCAGCTTCTCTACCCCTTTATGAACTGAGCCAAATGCTCAGACCTATCTCCTTCTTCATAGCTCCCCAAGAGAATGTTCTTTAAGTTTGTTAGCTGAGCATATAAAGCACCTACAGCAAGAGTCGGCCCATGCTGCTACCGTTTTCTCAGAGACTCCTTCTTAACTAACTTGCTGGTGCAGATGAAGATCACACCAGATATCTTGTTGTTGAAGATGTTAATTCAAACAACTAACTTGCTCTCTATCTTGTAGACTTGAGTTTCCTGTTCTTCAGCTCCATAATAATGGCGGAGAAGAAGAATTGCCTTATTTCTTTCTCAAAAAGTTGTCTTCCTCTATAAAAGCCTTTTTCTTTTATTGATTTTGTCCCAACGGCTCTTGAGCAGTGGGTCCCACATAATTAATGGCTAGCAGTAATTTTTCATTGACGACAACTATCGTATAGTAGGTCTGCGATAACATTTATCGTGTACTATAGCCATCCTGCCACTAATTTGAAATAAGTTGACTTGTTGACTTGCTGACCTCATTAGTTGTGCACTTAGCCAAAAATCAAACAACATTAACATAGGCATTGAGTGAGTAAGCATCACTCAATGACAAAACACTTAGACAGATTTAGTGCGTCTTGGCGTTGAGTGTGTATCCTTCACTCAACGCCAAACTACTTAGAATATAATTCTATTTTTAGGCATTGAGTGATTCAGCTTCACTCAATGTCAACTTGCTTTATCAGCTTTCTGCTGCTTGGCATTGAGTGAGTGAGCATCACTCAACGCTCAACTCGTTAAACAAAATTCTGTCTCCCCTAGGCATTGATAGCGTTGAGTGAGCAACCTCCACTCAACGCTTTTTTCCTTAACCATATTTCTGCCTCTGCAGTATCTTAGGCGTTGAGAGCGTTGAGTGAGCACTCCTTACTCAACGCTTTCTGCCTTAGCCATTTTCATGCTTAACTGTCTCAACACTTTCTTGTTCTCTGTTTAGACAAACACTTATCTCATCAGTTATGCTGAGAGTAACACCTGTCTCAGCGGTTATGCTGATACTAACACTTGTCTCAGTGGTTTTTTCCATAGACAAAATCCTGAACTTAGTTCGACGAATATTGAACTGAGTTCGTCGAATGGTGAACTGAGCTCGACGAACTCTGAACTCATTTCGACGAATTCTCAACTGATCTCGACGAACTCAAAATATCAAGCCCTGAATTGAGCTCGACGAATTGTAAGTTGAGCTCGACGAACTCTGAACTCAGTTCGACGAATTCTGAACAAATCTCGACGAATTCTTTCTCAGTTGTCTCAGCGGTTAGGCTGAGACATTCTTCTCAGCTGTCTTAGCTATTTCTACGTTTGTGCCTTAGTTAAATTAGCTGACTTCCAGCTTACACTTTTTGTTCATCTCAGCGGTTATGCTGAGACATTCTTCTCAGCTGTCTTAGTTGTCTCGATGTTTTTGCCTTAGTCAAATTATCTGACTTCCAGCTTACTCTTTTTGTTCACTTTTCCAATCAAGGACAACCTACATGCATGAACTTAAGCACATATTAAATACAACTATGCTCTTAGTATTGATGGTGATGCTTATTCAAATACACTCTAGGGAACTTTGTAGTCAATGGACCCAACAATCTCCCCCTATTTGAAGAAGGCAGAACACCCAGCAATACTAAGAGGCATTATCATGATAGGCAGAATAATTTTAGGCAGCTGTAGACATTTCTGCGCACCTGCTAGCTTATTTTATATTATTATAATGTGCTCTAATTAATTGTATTGACTTAATAAGCTAAGTCAATGCATACTCATACTACTTGAGCAATTGCTCAAGTAATATGCACTCTCCTTTATACCATTTAATATTTAAATGGTGCACCACTTGAAGCACTTATCTTAAAGTATGCACTGACACAATCATGACTCAATATGTGGTCAGTCATTGTATTTCTCATACTACTAGAATCTTTTCCAGTAATATGAACTTACTCAACATGACCTAGTCATGTCAAATATTGCTTCTATATATCCCTCTTATGTATTACCACACATATCTCCCCCTTTGTCTTCTTCAATAGGCATATCTATTGAGGAAGTAGAAAATATCATGGGAGATATTATTTCTTGATACTAGTCAAAGTCCTATGTTGATACTACTAAGTAAATTATCCTAATGATCAATGTACTTGATTAGGAGTCATACCTTCTGTGTTGATATATTGATACAACACAACACTACAAAATTTGAGCTTGTTGCACACATAGTTCCACTTGCTGATGTTATATCCACAGAATCAGTATCCACCTATGGTGATATCATTGATACACCACATCACTATAGCCCCTTGAAATTTGAGTGACCCATGGATCCACTTGAGCTGGCTGCTAGTTGTTCCTCTTCTCATAATCTCCCCCTTAGTCTGTGTATTGTCCTTAAGACAAGCTAATCAGCAGTTATGACAGCTGATCTACTACAGCAGTTGCCTGCTCCCCCTCAACTGAGGCTTCCTTTGTCAAATTCTTGGTAGACATTCTAGTCTATGCTAGTCTGGATACCACTTGATGGTCTTTATAGTCTTGATGTCACATCAAGGACTTATCTACCTGCAAGAAAAACAAATCTTGCAACAGAAATTGGAGTTTGGAGCTTCTAAAGTTATCCTAAGTTCCATATACCCATCTCAGCCAAGAGGGTGTTGAACTTCACTTCATCTAGTGGCATGATAAGCATGACAGCCACTTGTCAGTCAAGACAAACTCAGGATTGAGTTCTTCCTTATGCTCCCAAACTTATTAATACTTAATCTACATATGCATAGTCCTGCTATGACAGTCAGGATTCCTAGTAACTTAGATTACACTAGAAGAATATCAATATAAAAGAAATTCTACTTATTTGGAGGTTATGGTTTGGATGCGATAAGATTTCTGTTTGACAATCTTGAGTTCGACGAATTATTCAGATTTCAATGAGCTCTGTTCGAAGAAATCTTCTGATTTCGCCGTGCTCCGTTCGACAAAAGAAGGTGATTTCAACGAGCTCTGATCGACAAATGATGGTTATTTCGTCGAGATCCATCCATGCTGATGCTTAACAACTCCCTTACACCTTGTACAGTCTCTTTCTGCTGAGCCAAATCTTCTCCCCTTCTCTAGCAACATACTTGCCTTTGGCTTCTACTCTCTGGTTAGCAGCACAAGAGTGTTCAGCCCATTGAGTACTATCTTGATCATTCCATTGATCTGCACGTATGATAACCACTTGTTCAATCCCTTCTTGGTTTCTGAATAGACAGAGAGGAACTGGTCTGCTTCTCTTCTTCCCCTAGCTGATTGCAGATGATACCATTGGTTCAACTGTTAGCTTTCTTTTCACATGAGGCTGAATTTTCTCCTGTAGCTGCTGGACTTAAAGATCTCTTTAACCTAGAATGATCTTTCCATGAACCATCCTTTCATTCTGATACCAAGTATTTCTTTACACTGTTATTCCAATAAAAATGAGCTGACTTTTATCAACAATAGCTGGAGCAATCCAGCTGTTCTAATAAACTAATTGGCTCGCCTTCTTCCAGCAGGAGCCATCACTTGGGTAGTTTCCCACTCATCTTTAAACCATAAATTGCCTTCTGAAGCTTGCATACCTAAGACTCCCCCTGAGCAACATCCCCAGGAGGTTGCTCCATGTAAACCAGCTCTTGAAAATCACCATTGAGAAAGGAATTCTTCACATCTAACTGATAAATTTCCCAGTCTTTATTAACCGCAATAGAGAAAAGAACACGCATGCTGCTGATGCGAGCAACAAGAGAAAAGGTATCAAAGAAGTCAACACCATATGTTTGTGTAAATCTTTGGTAACAAGCCTCGCCTTATAGCGGACAACAGAACCATCTGGAAGATACTTGACAACAAAAACCCATCGACAACCAACCCAATTTGTGCCCAAAGGTGTGGGAATCAATGTCCAAGTTCCCCTCTTAATTAAAGTTTTCATTTCTTTATCCATAACAGCCTTCCACTACGGAATAGTAAGAGCCTCTTAATATGTAGTCGGGATGATAGTATAAGATATAGCAAGGGAAAAAAACTTTGCAACCGGAGAAAGCCGAGCATTTGAGACAACATCTTCAATAGGATACTTAGTGCATTGTCTGTCACCCTTCCACAAGGGAATGGGAAGATCAAGATCACTCTGGTCTATACGAGCAGATCCACTCTAAGTAGAGGGAAGAGGACCAGGAATAGGCATAGAAGGATCCAAGGCAAAAGATCTAGTCTCAAGTGAAGGAGACGGTATAACAGGAACTGTGGTGGAAAGTACTAGGTCTGGCATAGGTGGCGAGACACTAGGCATTGAAGAAGAAGTATTAGAGGCCAATAGAGAAGAATCTGGAGAAAAATATGGTGTATCCTCAAAGAAGGTGACATCTACAGAGACGTACTATTTGCAGAGAAGAGGATCAAAACAGCGATATCCCTTCTGGGTTAGACAATACCAAGGAATATGCATTTAATAGATTGGGAGAAAGTTTTTCACGACCAAGAGAAGGTATGTGAACAAACGAAATACACCCAAAAACTTTAAGAGGTAAAGGAAATGGCTCGGCTCCGGGGTACAAAATAGATAATAGATTCTTGCGCTGAAGAATAGACAGGGGAATAAAGTTTATGAGATAGCAAGAGAGAAGAACAGCATGACCCCAATAAGTCTGAGAAACATTCATTTGTAAGAGAAGGCTACGAGCAACATCCAGGAGATGAAGATTCTTTTGTTCAGTAACGGCATTCTGTTGAGAGGTATAAGGGCAAGTAGTTTGATGAACCAAACTGTGGCTCATACAAAAATCAAAACATTGACGGCTAATATATTCCTTCGTATTATCAGTACGAAGAACTTGAATATGCAAATTAAACTGTGTGAAGATCTCATTATAAAAAGAGGTAAACACAGAGTAAAGTTAAGAACGCTCTTTCAAGAGATACGACCAAGTAAACCTGGAGAAATCATCAAAGAAGGTGACAAAGTACAAGATACCTCTACCAACTGTGGCAGTAGGAGAGGGACCCCAGATGTTTGAGTGAACTAGTTCAAAAGGACGCAAAGAATGACGTCTCATTTGTCTTGGGAAAGAAGTGCGATGATTTTTACCAAGCTGACGTGCTTCATAATTCAAAGTGAAATGCTTTTGAGGAAGATCGGGGAGAAGTTGGTAGATGAGGCGAGAAGGAGGATGGCCAAGACAATGAGGTCATTGTTTAAGGGAAGAAGAAGCAGAAAGAGCAACAACATTGTCAAGAAAGAAGAGACCACCACTCGCAGTCCTAGTAGCAATCGTAGCCTTGGTGACAGAATTCCAAAAATAACAAGTAGTGGCAGTAAAAGTAACCGTGCAGTACAACTGTATGCAGAGAGCATGAACAGATATCAAATTGCACGGAAAAGTGGGAACATAGAGAGTGTCCTCAAGCTGATAATACGGAGTGATATGAACAGTGCCTACACCATACACAGGAGCAAAAGTCTCATCGGCAATAACGATAGGAGATACCCATTTCTTGTTGTTCAAGCAGGAGAACAAACAAGAATTGCCGGTCATGTGACATGTGGCACCATAGTCAATAAGTCACTTATTGGAAGAGGACAAAAGAGCACGAGTTGTAGAGGAGACAAGAGAAAATGATCTCACTGAGAAAGAAATCGGATACAAAAAAGACTAACCACACGGTTAGACACAAGCCGACAAAAGAGCAAAAAAGAGATTGAGCGAATAAAAAAATGCGCAAGCCGAAAGATAACAGGCTGATAAATAGATGAGCAAACAAGTTGCGGAAAGACCACAACCATGAAAATAATACTAGCAGAGACTCAAACTGCACGGCTGAGTGAGAAGCCGGTAAAGATCGCATAAAGAGGACCTGCCACCAAAAAGGAGCAAACAGAGAAGCAACCACGTGAGTAGAGAACACAACCCATGTGAGAAGAGAACTAACACAGAGGAGCACGGGATATGAAGCCGCTCGAACACCAGCGAAGCCACACGAACAAAAAATAACACAAAGGGACAAGTCGCAGGAAAGGCGACAAGCAAGGATGGGCATGGTGGGAAGATAAACCATGCGAACAGAAGAGGACCGGAAGAGGTTAGAAAAGCAAATCTCGAGCAAAAAAGTAGCAAAGGACCGATTAGCTCTGATACCATGTAAAAAAGAGATAAATAAAGGCAAATTTTATTGATCCAAAAAGATAAACAATACATAGGTATGCCCCCTTATTTATTGAAATTTGAGGAGATGAGAAAATACAACAAGAGATGTGGGACTAAATACAATTCACGCGGCTTATGCGGTTTGTCACTATCAAAACACAACACTGTATAAAGTTGTTGATCACCTAGCGGAAATAGAGTTAAGCCTCCAATCCGCCACTAAAGACTGCTAGACCGTCGCTTCTAGCCAACAGACCACAACTACAAGATGCCACCAGACCGTAGTTGTAGACTCCCATCACTACTGCTACCGAAAGCCTCCAGACCACTGTTACAGTTAACGAACAGGCCGCTTCGCGACAAGTCTCTATACTGCTGATGCGCTTAACCATCAAGTCGTTGTTGCAGCAAGTATCCAGATCGCTACTGCGGCTAACCTTTAGACCATAGCTGTGGCTAGACGTCCAAGACTGAAAAGCTCTGCAGGAAGCCAACTACCAAACCACAACACTGCTAAACAGACAAACTACCAAGATAACTGCCAGACATAACCGCTGCCACTAACAAAACCGCCACCCACTCAGACCACCTAGACAAACTGCATGACCACCCAAACTACATGTCGTAGAGACTAGACCATCAAACCGCCAAAATCTAACAAAAGGAGTTAGACAAATCTAGCATACTGCTAGATATATGAAGGGGAAAGTGGATGTACCTTAGATAAGAGAACAACTAAAAATCTTGTGTGTTGTTATGTGATCTTGAAAGCTAACTAATAACTTAAACATATACCAATATCTAGGTTGAAATGACTTAAAAGATTTAAAACAAACCTATTCCCCCCCCCCTCTAGGTGTTTAGCTACCCTTAGAAAAGACTTTCATTTACTATTATCTTCTTATTAGGTATGTTTGTAGGCTAAGGAAAAAAGAGACATACAGTACTTGGACACTAGATGCTCAAAACACATGATGGATGATAAAGCAAAGTTCCTTAGCCTAACAAAGAAGAAAGGAGGAATGGTGACATTCAATGATAATGAAAAGTGAAGAATCATGGGAGTTGTTACTGTGGGTAACAACTCATTTTCTCTAACAAATGTCATATTTTTAGAAAGCTTGAAACATAACTTAATCTATATTAGCCAACTTTGTGATAAAGGTTTAATCATTTCTTTTGAGTCATCTAAAAATTTAAGTAAAATTATAAATACTAAGTCTAATGATGGTGTACTCACTACATCAAGGGCACACAATGTTTATGTTATTTTTTCATGATCATTCTCTTGCTACTTTAAAATGTTTGATTTCAAGAACATGATGAACTAGAATTATGACATATGCAACTTGGTCACTCTAGTACCAAAGTGATTTTAAATTTGTCAAAAGATAAATTGATTAGGGGTTTACCAACACTATACGAAAATTTATCTTCACTTTATTTGTTGTACAACCCCATATTTTGTAAGACCCCCTTTTTCTGAGTCTTATGCCCTGAACTGCCTCTTTGTGGTGACACCAACCCGGAGAAGGTCGCCACTACAAATCGCCGTTTCTGGTAGCAAATTCTCAACCATGTACCGCAGAAGATTTAAAAGTATCCATACAAATGAAACAAGTCCACATTCATAATGCTATAAAACTAAGTCCACATAAGGTAAATCTGATAACACAAAAGGTCTCATGCACAGTACATAAGACCCTCAATACAAAATGCTCATGGAAGTAAAGCTACTAATCACTTATGGATCTTGTGGCTACTACTGCTACTCCTGGGTTAGACTTGTTCACTTCTTCCAGCACCGTACTTTGGTTGTGTTGGGTCCCCTGGAGCTGCGTCCTGTCTCCCAGCTAGATTTCCTGGTGTTATGCCTATCAGGACGTTAGTCAAAAGGCTAAGTCTTGGTCCCCCTCTCCCCCCTGCGACTCCTAGGTACCGTGTGTGGGAGGATGAAGAGATAGGTATTTAAAGTGGAGAGTAAACAAAATCAGGTGATAGTAGACCTAGCTACCATATGCTGATAATATTTAACACAATATTTACAGGTGTATATATAAAACCTGTAATAAAGAAATGACATAATGAAATTAGTAACATGAAGTAATGGGAATGCTATTAACTATCATCACAGAGAAAGTAACCATAATTTATAAGATTTCCCTTATGAACTAATAAATTAAGGGTTCGTTTTGCACGGCCTAATGTATAAAAGATCTCATAATAATTTATACGTTAGGGGTATAAGTTTTTGCAATATTATGTATGACATGAAGTGTTATGCATGTTAAATGATATGTTTCACACAAGTCCAATACACCCACACGACTCTATGCGCACAGACCTTTAGTTTTGCCATTTGGAGTTAGATAAACTCTCAAGTACCACTCGTAGTGGCAATAGAGGTAGTAGATTGGGCCTCCCCACTCCTAGGTTGGTATTCACACTACCTAACCTAAACCATGCGTACTACTTGGTACACCCATAGTCAGGTGCTACAGAGTCACTTGTACTGATGCTGACAAATCTACCAGTCTTTTCTTGGCTAAGTGAACACTTACACTTGCCGATCCAACATATCAACATTGTTGTGAATGACCATATAATAACGAGTACCCACCACTTTAATGTACAAGCACGCATGCTAATAATGAGTTCTTGAGCCATCGGCTCACCTGACTAGCCAATCCATTCCATCAAACACTGAGTCCACCACTTGTGGGACTAAACCAACTATCCACCTGAAGTAACGGGGTGAGTGAATGTGTGTGACGATTGTTTATTAATAGTTAATCTTTTAATCTACTTATCACTAAAGTTTAGGGTTAACCATGGACTGCTCGGGGCATGCCGGGTGAAGGGCTCTCGAGGGCATTATGAACTATTATGGGCTAAAGCCCAAAGTTTCCTTTCTCAAGGCACTTACTTTTATGGGTATCTAGTTATTGCCAATCTCCTCCCCACATTACACTTGAGCAAACCCTAGGTGAATTATAACTTTTAGGGGGAGACAATACATAGTAGGTCCCGGGCATAACTCTGCCCCCTTGGTATTCAGGCTACCTAACACTTGGCATTATGGGTGACCTCATTGGGACTTCCTAAAATTTAAGTGCACCAACTATGTTACAACCCATGTGTGACCACAGCTCCATTTTAAATCCCTCAAATTACTATATGCAAATCAAATGAACTAGATTGAGCGTAGGAAAGAGGATACTCCAAATACTTTACCAAAAAACCTAGGATTATTTCTAGGGGTCTATCATGACATGTTGTGTGTAAATCTAGAGATTTATATTTTTCCTATTTTATTCAGCCTTTTTAATAATTTTCATAAAAACGTGCCATCTATGACTTTGAACATGAGGTACAACTTTCTGATATGCAAAGTCCTTAATAAAATCTCTACAACATCATATTGGTTGAACAACAACAAGGTATAAACTTCATAATTTTTCCAAAATGATTTCCATCATAAATCACAATGTTGATTATTTAATCAAAACATAATTAAACAAAGGAAGTACCATAATGTATTGTCCAAAAATTAAGATAAATTTACCTGAAGTATATAATGACTAGAAAGTGTCACTGACTAAATTTCATGATCTTCTAAGTTCATTTAGCCACATAATTAAATTGATAAAGAAAATTAATCCTTAGGCAATTTGTGAAGGAACCACTACATATTTTCTTCCAAATATTATTACAAAATTTACAGAGCATCATGATGACCTAAAAAAATTACTAGCCAAGTATCATAATTATTTCAGTACTCTATTATTCCTAAAACTAATTTATTTCTCTAGATAATAATATCTAAAATTATAAAGGAGGTACTGTAACTCTTCAGCTAAAAATTATAATAAAATTTGCAGAGATATATAACATCAGTATAAGCCCATTACCCAAGTTTCATGATCTCCCAGTACATTTTGGTCATGTACTATGCATTTGAAAGGAAGGTTCTCATTCTAAATATCAAGTGTTTAGAGAGGGAAAATAGCTATAAAATTCCAAATAAATTATCAATGGTGTCTTCCCATCCAACAAAGCTATCTACAAAGTTTTGATCCAATCATTGGAGATATGAGCATACTTCCTTCATTAACCTTAATAGGCAACCCTAAGGTAAAAACATTGTTTTCAGGGTATTTCATCCCTAAATACACCGAAACTTATTCAGAGGGTGTTTCCTATGATAACAATGCAGTGGCAAGGTTTCATCTTGTTTAGTTGAGGTATAGGTCACACAACTCCTTTATGTGCACTTTTAATGAACTGGGCTTCTCTCTCTCTCTCTCTCTCTCTCTCTCTGGGTGACCATTTTTGATCACTAGGTTACCCCATCTAATCAACCCCAAATGGTCTGAGATTTTTTTCATGGCCACATAAAGACCCCTCTAGTCCTCCACCAGTGATTTGGGGAAATTAAAGGTGCATATACCCTATATTTATCACATGTATGGTTTATTAAATTATTACAAAAACTATAGAAAAATCATCTCTAAAAATTTTGATTTTTTGATATAATAAGGGACATGGACAGACCAGCCTTGCGTCAAATTTTCAGACCATTTGACTGAGTGGGACACTGTGGCACTCTGTTTAATTTCTGATTATTCTTTGGGAACATAGCACCAAAATGAGTGCTGAAGAAAATCCAGTGAGCCAAATCAAATTATTGTAATTTTGTATTAAACTAAACCTCAAGGGCTATGTTTTCTCAATTGGGCATTTCAACAGAAAAGGCCTCTAACTATTATTAATAAATAAAACCCTCTAACTAAAATGATTATACAAAAAGGAAATTATTTATAATTAAATATTAATCGGCATGCGCATAACAAATCAAGTCAATCCAATGGCTCCTTGTCATCAATCCCGATGAGCCAAGGGTCGAGATTTCTTCGTCTTAGAGCTTTTCCAATGCCATTTCCCGACCATCCGGCCACCTCCCTAACCGGCCAGCCACCACCACCTCCGTTGATGTGGTGGCTATCGCCTGGCGGCGGCACGGCCGCCGGAGAGGACGTTTTGGGCGAATGGAGTGGTTGAATTTCATGGAAAATCTCACTTTTCTCCTCACTGATCTGTCTCAATTGTGCCCGATTTCTTCACCTAGTGATCTATAAATCTAGCACAGAGGAAGAGGAAGAAAATTGGACCTGCAGGCGGGCTTAGCGGCGAGCGTTGTGATGGTGTGCCATGGCCGACAACCTCCAAACTCCTCCTTGCCGATTTCTCAATCCTTCACCTAAAGCAATGATGTAAAGCCTCGTTTTCATTACTTTGGAGTTCCTAAAGATAATAAAAGTGTCAAATTTGGGACTGGGAGGGTCAAGCAATGAATGGCCATTAATGGCCTCGAATTGAGTTTTCTGCCACCTCCAAACTCCCGAAATTCTACCCCTAGGAGGCCAAGAAAACCCTTCCATCTCCTCCTAATTGATTAAGAGGGATGAATGGGTCCATTAAGGGGTGGGGGTGGGGTTGAGTGCCCTATGGCCTTCCAAAGCCATGAATGCTCCTCTATCTCTCTCCTCCCTTTGTATAAAGCTTTCACTTTCTCTCTCCTAGTCACCCCTCCAAAAATTGAGTGGCATTTTAGGTAATTTACCTTTGTTTTTAGCCTAATTGGATTGAAGTTGGGTTTGCCATTTCTACCCATTTTGGGCTTAATTAACCCTAGTTAATTAGGCTCAACCGTAGGTCAAGCTTGGTGATGTGACTGACCCAATTGGGAGTTCATGGGTCCCTTGATACAACCCAAGTCCATATGTGACTTAGTGTAATCAATTTGGGTCAAATTTGGGCAATTTGACCTAAATAGGGTTAGGGTTTACCTTGGTCAACTTTACCTCCTTAGTTGACCCCAACGGGTTGTTAGTCCTCTAAAGGACTCCTTATAAGAATGGAAGAGTGATTGAGGAGTCAAGTAGTCAAGTTGGGGCCGAAAAGCCAAACCCTAGGCTAGGTAAGTAGAAATTGCTATTTGTAGACCAAGGTTATTTCATCTATTTGCCTAGGTACTCATGATCCTATTGGTCTTCTTAGGGCTTTGTCATGACATAGTCATGACAATTCTTTCTAGGAGTCTAGTTGTTTATGAGATGTTACAAATCCCAATAGATAAAAATAAAAATTTCATACCCAAAATTAAGGTTTGGCCTACGGTGTTTGCACTAAAAATAACTGAATGTGAAATTCTTGGGTAGTTAAAGTTATACCTGTCATGAAGGGTTCCAGGTACTTCTTTTGCATAAGGTCCAAGGGCTCCCAGGTGTGCTTCTCCTGTCCGTGATTTGATCACAAGACCTTTACCAGCGAAACCTTCTTTTGGCGCAAGACTAGTACCTCTATATCATCAATCCTGACTGGCTTCAGATAGACTGATCGGTCAGATGCTACTAGGCCATCCATTGTGGAAATTTGCTTCTCCTGCCGTAGGAGAGCCTTCCTAAGAGAAGAGATGTGGAAGACGTCATGCAGGCCAGCCAACTCGGGCGGTAGCTCTAGTCGATAGGCTAAGGGGCTGATTCACTCCAAAATCCTATAGGGCCCCATATATCTAGGACTGAGCTTCTTTCGCTCGCGTAACCGTGATACACCATACATCGGATGTATCTTCAAGAATACCAGGTCTCTAACCCGAAAATCTACCTTACGATGTCGCGCAATGTAGTATTTGTCCTGTCTAATCTTAGCCTCCCGCATCCTATCTCGAATCAACTGTACCTGAGCATCTGTATCCTCCACAAAATCTGAAGCAAATCGCCTTTGGATTCTCATCCTGAATCCAAGATAGTGGAGTCATGCACCTCTGTCCATAAAATGCCTCATTGGGGGCCATGACTATATTGGACTAATGACTGTTGTTATAAGAAAATTCAACAAGCGACAAAGGTATTTTCGACGGCTCCTCTTGATCCAGGATACATAGGCATATGAGGTCCTCCAATGTTTGGTTGGTATGCTATAATTCCACATTTGTCTAAGGGTAGAATGCAGTGCTGAAAGTCAAACAAGAGCCTAGATAATCCTTGACTGCTCTCCACTCCTTGGACATAAACAATCCATCTCGATCTGATACGATGGTCCTGGGTACGCCATGATTGCGGACAAACAGCTCTAAAATTCTCCATACTAAAACACCGAACAGAGTATCCTTCCTGACTGGAATAAATCGGGAAACCTTCTTCAGCCTGTCAGCAATCACCCATATCAAATCATTTCACGCATGGGAACGAGGAAATCTATTTATGAAGTCCATCACGATATCATCAAACTTCTACTCTAGCACCGGTAGTGGTGGAAATAATCCTGTCAGGCTCTTGCATTCATCCTTCGCGAGTTGGAAAGTCTTGCAATGTGTCATGAAGTAGGTGATCTCCTTCTTCATACCCGGTCAATACATGGACCTCTTCAAATCATTCGTCATCTTCGTGATCCCAGGGTGTACTGTGTACCTAATACAGTGCGCTCCACTTAAAATATATTCCTGAATTTGGCCTCCTGCCAGTATATATACTCTGCCTCTAAAACATAGTAGGCCATCCTTTAGTGTGTAATCCCCAGCCAAGCCTATCTCCAAAGCCCTGAATATTGGCTCCAATTCAGCGTCCAATCTTTGTCTTTCCCTGATGTGATCCCGTATATCATTAGAAGTGCTCATCGATGCTAAATACTCTTCATAAAGTTTGGGATCCGCCTTGGACACCAAGGATATCTGCGTATCCTCCAGCATTCAAACCAACTCCATGGCCATCACCTGGGGTTCTGCTCCTACTATAGTAGCTCTCCTGCTAAGTGTATTTGCTACTACATTTGCCTTCCCCAGGTGCTAGTGCATCATGTACTGATAATCAGAAAGAAACTCCACTAAAAATGGACTCCATAGAGGTAAGGCTGCCAAATTTTCAAAGCGAAGATTACTGTTCCCATCTCTAGATCATGCGCTAGGTAGTTTTGTTCATGTTACTTCAGCTGATTGGAAGCAAAAGCTTGTCTATGCTGCATTAGGACAACACCCATCCCCTGATTGGATGTCTAAGTGTAAACTTGGAATCCTTCCTTCCTAGAGGGAGGGCAAGGATGGGAGTCATGTTAAGCCGATCCTTTAGCTCTTCGAAGGCAGATTCGCATTGTGGCATCCATATTAATGGTGTATCCTACTTTGTCAGAGATGTAAGTGGGAGGGTAATACAGGAAAATCCCTCTACGAACTTCCGGTAGTATCCGGCATGTCCTAGGAAACTTCGTATGTCGGATGCCATCTTCAGTGGCGGCCAATCCATGGCTACTCCCGCTTCACTAATGATGTGTCCTAGGAAGGCCACATTCTTCAACTAGAACAAACATTTACTAAACTTCGCATATTGTTTGTGCTCCCGGAGTTTCTCTAGAGTTAGTGCCAAGTGTCGTGCAAGCTCCTCCTCCGTCCTCGAGTAGATTAGGATGTCGTCTATAAATACAATGACAAAGATATCAAGGTAGGCCTCGAATACTTGGTTAATCTGACTCATGAATGCAGAGGGTGCATTCGTGAGCCCGAATGGCATTACTGTGAACTCATAGAGGCCATATTGGTTACTAAATGCGGTCTTTAGGATGTCCTCCTCCTAAATCCAAAGCTGATAATATCCCGATCTCAAATCCAATTTTGAGAACCAATGAGCTCCCTCTAGTTGATCAAATAACTCATTTATTCTCGGTAAAGGGTGCATATTTCGTACTGTCAGCCTATTCTGTAACACCCCAAAATTGTTGTAGGAGCGACGAGGATCGATTTTAGCCAAGGCAGGTTTTTGGTGCAGGTGACACGGGCCCCGACACGGGCGTGTCAGAGGCCGTGTCGGGCGTATCGAGCTCGGGACGTGTAGTCGACCAGTTCAGGTCGACAATGGTCATGTGGATGAACATGGCCTAGGACACGGGCGTGTCCCAGGCCGTGTCACACCTGGGCTGTGCGGTGAGATACACTGGTAGTGACACGGGCACGAACACGGGCGTGTCTAGTTTGACACGGGCGTGTCTGATGCCGTGTCACCAAGCCGTGTACCCCTCTGACTGAAAAGTGTTGATAAATTGCGCACGGGGGGCATGACACGGGTACCGACACGGGCGTGTTGCAGGCGATACGGGCGTGTCAGAGGCTGTGTCACATGTCGTGTACTGGTTTTCAATTTTGGTCGAGACGGCGAATGAGCTACACGGCCAGGCACACGGCCGTGTGCCAACCCGTGTTCGGCCCAGATTTTATGATTTTGGATTTAATCTGGGCCGTTCGTTTCATTGGCTTTGGATCTGACGGTGGGGGGCTGCTCCTGGGTGGTTATGGTCGGGAAATAGGGTTTAGAAACCCATTTTTCATTGGCCCATCTCTCTCTAAAAGTTAGGGAGAAGGGAGAGCAAGGAGGAAGGAGGAGTCCAAGATCCGGCCGCCGGAAGAGCTTCGGAGCTCCGAATCGCGATCCGAGTCCAGATCCGCGGAGGCGACGCCGTTGCGGTGCTATCCAACTGTATAGTTTTCGATGGCACCGCGGAAGAACGCAAGGGTAACGATTTCTCATCCTTGGGCATATGAAGCCCTCTTTTCCTTTGCATAGGAAGCCCGCTCTCGCGAGTGAGCGAAGAGTTGGAGCGTTCCTTGGGGTAGATATGTGAAGTCCCCCTTGTGTAGAGTTGCGTAAACGGGCATAGGCATTGTGTGTGAAGCCTATTCGGACATGTTGGTCCGTGTAACGCCCCGTTTTTTTCAGCGATTATTTTTATTCTCGTTTGGCGTTACGATGACGCGTTTCCGTGGCTTGTGCCATCTGTGGAGTGTGGTTTAGCTCCTTAGAACTGAGTGCCCTATTCTGTAGCCTGTTGGCAAGATCTCCCTAGCAAGCCGAGTCGTTTTGGGTGACCCGGTGTGGCCTCTCGGGGGGATGTTGGTGTTTGGCTTTATTTGGGTGTAACTCGAGTTCTGTTTGTCGAAAAGTAATTTCGACTTCGCCGTTGTGTTCGTAGCGTGGGTATTTAGCTACGGTGCGAATTTCGTCGAATTCCGAGGTAGTTCGGTTTTCGCGTCGATTTGGTGCTTTATGTAATTTTGTAATTAATTATATAATTATATAATTATATATATACATATATATAGAATGAGAGAGCCGATCATCTTCTTCCCCGATTAATAACCGCCGGCCCTATACGAGGAAACGGAGAAACCGCCTACCCTTGCCTTCGGACGCCGATTCCCGGAGCGTTTGTGGACGGAATTCGATTCCGAGAGTGGATTTGGATTGCTCTCGTCAAGACCTTCATTCCTGCGGTAAGAAATTCGATTTTCGTGGAGTTCTGGGAGGATAGGAATTTTCGGTTTTGGAAGTTTTCCGCCATTAATGGCCGAGTTTTTGTTTTAGGTGTTGCGGCCGTTTTGATCCGTGCGAAGAGGAGGAAAGTAGTCCAAAGCTTCGCTGTGATTGAGGCAAGTGGTATTCTTGCCCTTGCCAAGTTTTCCTTTTTTTGAATTTTCTTGATGAAATTGAAATCCCGGTTAGCCCAGGTTAGAGGCCTTGTTGTTCTCATTTTCTTGCTAACTATAGGGCTTAGTTCTTCCTACTGAAACCCCCCCCCCCCATTTTTGTGATGATTGGAATCCAAATTGTCGGCGTGGAGCCGTTGTTTTCCTTTATTTTGATTGTTGCTCTGGTTCGGGTGTAGCCGAGAGGGAGAGTTAGGAGGGGGGGTGTGGTTGCCGATTTTCGTTATGGTATTACTCGAATGATTAGGCATAGTTCGTATGGTAGTGGTGCGCGACGTTGATAGTTGTCTGCTGCTACTGCAGTGGCGTGAGTCGTGTGCGCGTTCCGGTGTCGTTCGGGAAATTCCAAACGGTGCAGGTTGACCGCGCACGGTCATCAACCGTTAGGGCGCACGACCACTGGTCGTGTGCCTCTGCTCGTGCGCGGCTGTCTTTCAGTTTCCAAAGTTCTGTCTCGGAAAATCGCACGAGCGCTGGCATCAGTGCGCACGACCAGTGGTCGTGCGACACTGATCGTGCGCAGTTGCTAGGTTTTCTGTCAGGTTTTCCAGGTTCGCTTCGCACGATCATCAGCCAATGAGTGCGCACGACCACTGATCGTGCGCTTTGTATATTTTCTGTTGCTAGGCGAATTTAGATGGTTTCGAGTGCGGGAGTTTAGATACTCAAGTGGCAGGCAACTACTCGAGTTCTGGATCTTCTGCCTTGGTCGTTCGACTGTCGTCAAGCTCCGCATTCTTTAGTGGGCTTGTGGGTAGTGGTATTATTTTGGCGGCGAGTGAGGCTAGCTCGCTCAACGCCAAAGTTTAGGTAGGCACTGAGTGGGTTTCACTCAACGCCTAGTCGTGTTGGTTTATTTCAACACTCTTCCTTTACCTTGTATTTCATTTCCGAGTGGATTTCCAGTTGAATTTCTGGGTTTTCCTTGTCGGCCGTTTTCTTTATTTTCCTAAAGGCCGAATCGTGGGTCGTGGTTAGTAGTGGTGGTTGTAGCTCTTTATGGGGGTGGAGTTGAGTGATATAGCCAAGGCCACCCATGTTTTCTTGCTCCAGGTATGGGCTGGGCATGTCGGGTGGAAGGTCCCTTGTGTTTTCACGTGTTGACCCTCGAGCTTTTGACTTGGACATGGTGGATTGGGGGACTGCGTTTGCCTTCGATCCGATTCCTCGTTGTTGTTTTTGCTACTATCACTTCCCACAGTTTAGGGTGTTAGAAGTTTCTTCTTTGGTAGTTTGCAACATTCTGGCTCTTGGTAGCCTAGTAGGCCCTGCAGGATGTGGTTCCTGGGCTGGGTCGTTGCTGTTGCTTTGCACGTTGTGCATTTCTTGTGGTCCTGTTGTGGACAGTTGTGACTCTTGCTACTGCATGTTTTTCTGTTACTTTGTCCTTTGGTTGACTCTTTCATGCAGTTTTCTTTGTTTAGCTTGCTGAGGTATTCTGTTTTCTTTTGGAATACCCCAGGTTCTGAGCTGTAGCCAGTCTGGTGGCTAGTTGGAGGTGGTGTTGTTGGTGGACTTCCGGACCTTGGTGTTCTGTTTACCTTATTAGTGAGGTTGTTTTCAGTACTTTCTTACAGACATATAATTGTGCTAGTGGGTTCGTGTCAGGTTGTTGGCGCCCACTGGTAGTTTTACCTTGTACTAGATATATACTATTGCTGCTACCATTTTCTGGAGATAGTCTACTTGCTCTGAGAAGGTTTTATGCTAGGTTGCTAGTTATTTTTAAACTATAATTGTTATTATAAATAAAGCTCATGGTCAGCATGTTTTACAAAGCGTAATCACTATTTTCCAAATCACGTATAAAGACCGTTTTCTTATATATTATATAAATTAAATGTAGGGTCTTGCATAGAATGAGTGGTTCTCTTGGGACCCTTATGTGCTCCTTAGGATGTCAAATCTAAATAAAGTATTTTTCCGCAGCGTATTAATATAGTTTTTCATTTGTGGACTAGATGATCCACTGAGCCGAGGGATACGGACTCTAATCATAACTGATTTTCTATTCATTAAGCACATGATTTTCTTGCATAAAGATTGTAGTTGGTTTTGCCTGAACGTCAGCAGTTATCCCCTGCTTGACGTGGCATCATGACGCATGTTTTCTCTTACTCTGATAATTCTTAATTCGGAGAAAATGCGGGTTGTGACAGTTGGTATCAGAGGGAGGTTGCTTGACAAGTTAGTTGAGCAACCTTCCTTTGTTCGCTTTTAGTAGTTCTGCATCATGTCATTCACACACCGATATGTCATCAACACGTCTTGGCAAAAGCACGAACACTACACTCATAGCATAACATGAAGTATACGGGGTATATTATGTAGTATGGGATGCATAACATGTGTTCGTATATGGATCCACCATAGGGGCTACATGTGAGGGTTATGTAGTATGGGATGCATAACCTCACCACATGACTGCGACTAGCACGTTTCTTTTTCGTTGCATGGAAATGTTATGTAGTATGGGATGCATAATATTTTCATGCGTACGCCGCTCATAGCATGCATTAGGGCCTTTTTTTTAGAATGCATAGCACAATCATGCATATCATATCATTGCATAAGCACAACGCGCTGAGCTAAAGATTTGCAGGATGACATATGTACACACATGAGTTTTCAAATTAACATAAGTTCATGCATCCGATCTAGGCACAAAAGTTAGTGAGGTGGTGGTTAACCATCCTAGGATAGGGCATATCATCTAATTATTGTGAAGAAGATAAACTCTCAGAGCAAGTTTAGCAGCTTTAAGTCTATATCTACATATGTATTGTCTGTACTGGTAGTCGGTTCTAGTCGTGGGATTTGGATCTGATTTGCGTTGTAATGATTTTTAGGATGGCTAGGCGTCCTGCGACTCGATCGACTCCCCTGTCTGAGGGTGAATCTTCTGGAGCTCAGAACGATGCGGTGATCGAGGGTCTGCGTCAAAGTAGCGAAGCTATGGGCAGGCAGTTGGAGGAGGTGCAAGCCCAGATTCAGTCTTTGGTGGCGGTTGTGGCAGGGCAGGCTCAGGGTGCGCAAGTTCCTGCAGGGGGGTTAGCTGTTCCTCCTCCTCCTGCACCCTTGAGGCCTCCAGTGGTGGTGCCAGCAGAGATGGCCTTCATCTCGCAGTTTCAGAGGCTGAGCCCTCCCACTTATGATGGGAAGGCAGATTTCATGGTGATAGACGACTGGCTGATCTCCATGGAGGAGATGTTCTCGTACTCAGGGATTGTAGATGATCAGAGGGTGATGATAGCCGCCTATTAGCTTAAAGGTTTGGCTAAGAGTTGGTGGCTGAGAGAGAAGGAGAGCCTGGTAGCCGGATGCTCTTGGGAAGTGTTCAAGGAGATGCTGTTGAGGAAGTTCTTACCCTCGGTCGAGCGTGACCGCCTCATGAACGACTTACTCCATCTGAAGCGAAGGCAACTCACGGTGGGTGAGTATGAGATAGAGTTCAGCAAGTTGAGCCGTTTTGCCCCTGGATTGGTCAGCGTTGAGGCTGATCGAGTTAAGCGATTCCTCGGTGGTTTGAGGAGTGAGGTGCAGTAGTTGACAAGTGCTTATGGGTCAGTGTCTTATGCAGGTGTAGTAGAGGCTGCTCTGAAGGTGGAGGCTATTGAGACGGCGAAGAGCAGAGGCCAGCAGTTGAAGAAAGATAAGAGGAAGTTGGTAGAGGAGAAGAAACCCCTGGTACCCGATGCTGTTCCGGGAAAGAGGAGCAGGGTGGTGTGCAGTTTTTGTGGCCGGTCAGGCCATCCTGTCGAGAGGTGTTTCAAGAAGGCGGCAGCTCAGAAGAAGGAGCAGGTTCATGCGATTCAGGGTGCTTCTAGGAGAGATGTCTCCTATTCAGTTTGCAAGCGATCCGGCCATGATGTGGCCCAGTGTTGGTCCAAGGATAAAATCTGCTTTCAGTGTGGGCAGAAGGGTCACATTAAGTCGAGGTGTCCTCAGTTTCAGCCAGCTCTTCCTGCAGTTCCGTTACAGGCTTTACCTCCACCTTAGCGTGTGGACAAGGGAAAAGGGAAGCTGAACGTGATTTCTTCCGAGGAGGCTCAGACTTCGACCCAGGTGATCTCAGGTTAGTTGTTTGTTGTTTTCTTTCTAGCCTGGTAGTTTAGTTGCTAGATTATTTGCGGTACTGTTGTGCTAGTTCCTTAGCTTTGTGCGCTCCTATAGGGAAATTTAAGGTGAAGAACCGCTGGGCGTGTGTTCTGTTTGACTCTGGCGCTACCCACTCGTTCGTGGCTAGAGCCTTTGTGGAGCGTCATCGGTTGTCTCTAGATCGTGTTCGGGATTCCTACCGTGTCAAGTTTCCCTCTGGTGAATCTGTGTTGTCAGATTTGGGTATTTTGGATTGCCCGGTTTTGTTGGGGGATTTTCTTGCGAAGGCGGACCTGAAGATGATTGATCTAGAGGACTTTGATGTCATTTTGGGCATGGACTGGCTCTCTCGGTATGATGCGGTCATTCAGTGCAAAGGAAAGCGCTTGGACTTCATCAGGGACGACGGTCAGCCCGACAGCGTGTATGCTGATCTGTGTCAGGATTCTCCTGTTCTCTCTGCGGTATGTGTTCAGAGATTGTTTCTTTCTGATTGTTGTGTTTGTTTAGTCTCGGCGGTTGGAACCGTTGTTAGCGTGCCACGCTTGGAGGAGATTCCTATTGTTCGTGGTTTCGCCGATGTTTTTCCTGATGATCTTCCTGGTATCCCTCCTGAGCGGGATGTGGAGTTTGTTATTGATTTGGAGCCGGGTACGCGTCCTATTGCTAAGGCGCCGTACCGGATGGCCCCTCGTGAGTTAGAGGAGTTGCGAATTCAGTTAGATGAGTTGTTGGCTAAAGGTTTTATCAGGCAGAGTTCGTCGCCTTGGGGTGCTCCTGTTTTGTTCGTAAAGAAGAAAGATGGGTCGATGCGGCTTTGCATCGACTATAGAGAGTTGAACAAGGTCACTATCAAGAACAGGTATCCTCTGCCGAGGATCGATGATTTATTTGACCAGTTGCGTGGTAGCACGGTGTTCTCCAAGATCGATCTTCGTTCGGGCTACCATCAGCTCAGGATCCGTGAGGCAGATATTCCACGGACTGCGTTTAGGTCGAGGCTTGGACACTTCGAGTTTTTGGTGATGTCGTTTGGTTTGACCAACGCACCATCAGCTTTCATGGACATGATGAATCGGGTATTCAAGGATTTCCTAGACAAGCTCGTGGTGGTCTTCATTGATGACGTGTTGGTTTATTCTCGCAGTGCTAAGGAGCATGAGCAGCATTTGCGTTTGGTCCTGGCAGAGTTGAGGAACCACAAGTTATTCGCCAAGTTGAGCAAGTGCGAATTTTGGTTGCCTCAGGTTTCTTTTCTAGGCCACGTGGTGAACAAGGATGGGATCTCGGTTGACCCAGAAAAGATTGCAGCAGTGATGGATTGGAGTAGGCCGAACACTCCTAAGGAGATCAGAAGTTTCTTAGGGTTGGCTGGCTATTACAGGAGATTCGTGAAGGGTTTCTCTTCTCTAGCCGCACCTTTGACCAAGCTGACTCAGAAGAATGTGGCTTTTATTTGGAGCGAGAAGTGCGAAGAAGCTTTTCAGGAGTTAAAGAGGAGATTGTGTACTGCTCCCGTTCTGACCCTTCCTACTGAGGGCGTGGATTATGATGTGTATGTGGATGCTTCGCATATAGGACTGGGATGCGTATTAATGCAGGATGGAAAAGTAATCGCTTATGGGTCAAGGCAGCTGAAGACTCATGAGAAGAATTATCCAACGCATGACCTTGAGTTTGCAGCGGTTATCTATGCGTTGAAGTTGTGGAGGCACTTACTTTATGGGGCTCAGTGCAAGATTTTTACTGACCATAAGAGCCTGAAGTACGTGTTCACGCAGAAGGAGTTGAATCTACGTCAGCGGCGGTGGCTTGAGTATGTGGCGGATTATGACGTAGAAATCCAGTATCATCCGGGCAAGGCCAATGTGGTGGCCGACGCCCTGAGCCGAAAGACGGGAAAGATCTTTAACCTCTCCGCCGATCGGTTAGTTGAGGAGTTCCTCCTTATGGATATTTCAGTGGGATGCTGTGGTTTGCAGAGTAGTTTGTCAGTGGCAGAGCCGTCCTGGATTTCTTTGACTATACTGCATCAGAAGGACGATCCGGATCTGTTGCACCTTTTTACCAGGACAGAGAAGGGAGAGTTGCCAGATTTTACTATTGATGATGCGGGTACTTTGAAGTACCGCGGCAGGTTTTGCGTTCCCGTTGTTGGGGACATTAGAGGTATGATTTGCAGTGAGGCTCATGGTTCCAGCATTGCCTACCATCCAGGATCTACGAAGATGTACCGTGACTTAAGGCAAGTTGCCTGGTGGTATGGTATGAAAGGAGATATAGCCCGATATGTTGCTGAGTGTCACACTTGCAAGCGTGTGAAGGCCGATCATGGAAGGCCTGGTGGAAAGTTGACTCCGCTAGAGATCCCGACTTGGAAGTGGGAGAGTATATCTATGGACTTCATTACGGGTTTGCCAAAATCCCCAAGAGGATTTGATTCTGTTTGGGTTATAGTGGATAGATTGACGAAGTGTGCTCACTTCGTGCCTTATAAGATTGATTACCCGATGAGGAGGATAGCGGAGTTGTACTTGAATGAAGTCATCCGACTCCACGGTGTGCCGGTTAGCATCATTTCTGATCGAGACTCCCGGTTTACTTCTCGTTTCTGGCAGAGTCTGCAGGAGGGTTTGGGTACGGATCTGAGGTATTCTACTGTGTACCACCCTCAAACCAATGGGCAGACGGAGCGGGTCAATCAGATTGTTGAGGATATGATCAGGTGCTATATTTTAGACCACGGTGGAGCGTGGGATGAGCGTCTGCGACTCATGGAATTTGCTTATAATAACAGTTATCAGGAAAGCTTGCAGATGGCTCCGTTCGAAGCTTTGTATGGGAGGCGCTGTAGGACTCCGTTGTTTTGGGCTGAGGCTGGTGAGAAGCCTTTGTTGGGTCTAGATGCTCTGGAAGAGATGGAAGTCGCCGTGAAGCTTATTCGGGAGAAGCTTCGGTTAGCTCAGGAGAGGTATGAAAAGAACGCCAATCGGCGTAGGTCTGCTTTGGAGTTTTTAGTAGGGGATCATGTATACCTCAAGGTTTCTCAAATGGTTGGTGTGAAGAGATTTGGTAAAAATCGGAAATTGAACCCAAGGTTTGTGGGCCCGTTTGAGGTCTTGGAGCGGATTGGTGTGTCTGCTTATAGATTGGATTTGCCAGCGAACTTCCCTGGTGTTCATAATGTTTTTCATGTTAGCCAATTGCGGAAGTGTGTGCGCAGCAGTGGGCAACTCTTGGATGTTGTGCCCCAGTTGGAGCCCAACCTCTCTTTTGTTGAGGTGCCAGTTCGTATTTTGGATACTCAGGAGCGTGTGCTACGAAAGAAGTCCATACCGATGGTGAAAGTTCTATGGAAAAATCAGGATTTGGAGAGCGCGACTTGGGAGCTAGAGTCGGCCATGAAGAGGGCGTACCCTCACCTGTTTCGTTGATTTGATCGGTATGTTTCCCATTGTAACTTCTGTTTGTTACTTTTCCTTCTTTTGTAGGAGGGTTGTGCGTAAAGTTTCGGGACGAAACTTTCTTTTAGGGGGGTGACTGTAACACCCCGTTTTTTTCAGCGATTATTTTTATTCTCGATTGGCGTTACGATGACGCGTTTCCGTGGCTTGTGCCTTCTGTGGAGTGTGGTTTAGCTCCTTAGAACTGAGTGCCCTATTCTGTAGCCTGTTGGCAAGATCTCCCTAGCAAGCCGAGTCGTTTTGGGTGACCCGGTGTGGCCTCTCGGGGGGATGTTGGTGTTTGGCTTTATTTGGGTGTAACTCGAGTTCTGTTTGTCGAAAAGTAATTTCGACTTCGCCGTTGTGTTCGTAGCATGGGTATTTAGCTACGGTGCGAATTTCGTCGAATTCCGAGGTAGTTCGGTTTTCGCGTCGATTTGGTGCTTTATGTAATTTTGTAATTAATTATATAATTATATATATATATATATATATATATATATATATATATATATATAGAATGAGAGAGCCGATCATCTTCTTCCCCGATTAATAACCGCCGGCCCTGTACGAGGAAACGGAGAAACCGCCTACCCTTGCCTTCGGACGCCGATTCCCGGAGCGTTTGTGGACGGAATTCGATTCCGAGAGTGGATTTGGATTGCTCTCGTCAAGACCTTCATTCCTGCGGTAAGAAATTAGATTTTCATGGAGTTCTGGGAGGATAGGAATTTTCGGTTTTGGAAGTTTTCCGCCATTAATGGCCGAGTTTTTGTTTTAGGTGTTGCGGCCGTTTTGATCCGTGCGAAGAGGAGGAAAGCAGTCCAAAGCTTCGCTGTGATTGAGGCAAGTGGTATTCTTGCCCTTGCCAAGTTTTCCTTTTTTTTGAATTTTCTTGATGAAATTGAATTCCCGGTTAGCCCAGGTTAGAGGCCTTGTTGTTCTCATTTTCTTGCTAACTATAGGGCTTAGTTCTTCCTACTGAACCCCCCCCCCCCCCCCAATTTTGTGATGATTGGAATTCAAATTGTCGGCGTGGAGCCGTTGTTTTCCTTTATTTTGATTGTTGCTCTGGTTCAGGTATAGCCGAGAGGGAGAGTTAGGAGGGGGGGGGTGTGGTTACCGATTTTCGTTATGGTATTACTCGAATGATTAGGCATAGTTCGTATGGTAGTGGTGCGCGACGTTGATAGTTGTCTGCTGCTACTGCAGTGGCGTGAGTCGTGTGCGCGTTCCGGTGTCGTTCGGGAAATTCCAAACGGTACAGGTTGACCGCGCACGGTCATCAACCGTTAGGGCGCACGACCACTGGTCGTGTGCCTCTGCTCGTGCGCGGCTGTCTTTCAGTTTCCAAAGTTCTGTCTCGGAAAATCGCACGAGCGCTAGCATCAGTGCGCACGACCAGTGGTCGTGCGACACTGATCGTGCGCAGTTGCTAGGTTTTCTGTCATGTTTTCCAGGTTCGCTTCGCACGATCATCAGCCGATGAGTGCGCACGACCACTGATCGTGCGTCACTGATCGTGCGCTTTGTATATTTTCTGTTGCTAGGCGAATTTAGATGGTTTCGAGTGCGGGAGTTTAGATACTCAAGTGGCAGGCAACTACTCGAGTTCTGGATCTTCTGCCTTGGTCGTTCGACTGTCGTCGAGCTCCGCATTCTTTAGTGGGCTTGTGGGTAGTGGTATTATTTTGGCGGCGAGTGAGGCTAGCTCGCTCAACGCCAAAGTTTAGGTAGGCACTGAGTGGGTTTCACTCAACGCCTAGTCGTGTTGGTTTATTTCAACACTCTTCCTTTACCTTGTATTTCATTTCCGAGTGGATTTCCAGTTGAATTTCTGGGTTTTCCTTGTCGGTCGTTTTCTTTATTTTCCTAAAGGCCGAATCGTGGGTCGTGGTTAGTAGTGGTGGTTGTAGCTCTTTATGGGGGTGGAGTTGAGTGATATAGCCAAGGCCACCCATGTTTTCTTGCTCCAGGTACGGGCTGGGCATGTCGGATGGAAGGTCCCTTGTGTTTTCACGTGTTGACCCTCGAGCTTTTGACTTGGACATGGTGGATTGGGGGACTGCGTTTGCCTTCGATCCGGTTCCTCGTTGTTGTTTTTGCTACTATCACTTCCCACAGTTTAGGGTGTTAGAAGTTTCTTCTTTGGTAGTTTGCAACATTCTGGCTCTTGGTAGCCTAGTAGGCCCTGCAGGATGTGGTTCCTGGGCTGGGTCGTTGCTGTTGCTTTGCACGTTGTGCATTTCTTGTGGTCCTGTTGTGGATAGTTGTGACTCTTGCTACTGCATGTTTTTCTGTTACTTTGTCCTTTGGTTGACTCTTTCATGCAGTTTTCTTTGTTTAGCTTGCTGAGGTATTCTGTTTTCTTTTGGAATACCCCAGGTTCTGAGCTGTAGCCAGTCTGGTGGCTAGTTGGAGGTGGTGTTGTTGGTGGACTTCCGGACCTTGGAGTTCTGTTTACCTTGTTAGTGAGGTTGTTTTCAGTACTTTCTTACAGACATATAATTGTGCTAGTGGGTTCGTGTCAGGTTGTTGGCGCCCACTGGTAGTTTTACCTTGTACTAGATATATACTATTGCTGCTACCATTTTCTGGAGATAGTCTACTTGCTCTGAGAAGGTTTTATGCTAGGTTGCTAGTTATTTTTAAACTATAATTGTTATTATAAATAAAGCTCATGGTCAGCATGTTTTATAAAGCGTAATCACTATTTTCCAAATCACGTATAAAGACTGTTTTCTTATATATTATATAAATTAAATGTAGGGTCTTGCATAGCATGAGTGGTTCTCTTGGGACCCTTATGTGCTCCTTAGGATGTCAAATCTAAATAAAGTATTTTTCCGCAGCGTATTAATATAGTTTTTCATTTGTGGACTAGATGATCCACTGAGCCGAGGGATACGGACTCTAATCATAACTGATTTTCTATTCATTAAGCACATGATTTTCTTGCATAAAGATTGTAGTTGGTTTTGCCTGAACGTCAGCAGTTATCCCCTGCTTGACGTGGCATCATGACGCGTGTTTTCTCTTACTCTGATAATTCTTAATTCGGAGAAAATGCGGGTTGTGACAGTCCGGATCGGTGATGTTGCATTGCATTTGAACCGGGCAAGAATCCGGATGTTTGGGTGTTTTCGGGTTTTCTACGTGGTAGATTGAATCAGGGAGCCTTGTAGATTAACTCCAAGGTGCACCTGGAAAACTGGGCAAAAGCGTGTTTTGCCAACACGGTGGCCGAGGAGCCAACGTGAACATAACCGGGTTATGTGATTATTGTGGTGGGAACGGGACTCGGTGAGTCTTAACCTGTGCATATGGCTTAAATTGTCGTTGCGGTGTGAGCACGGGTCAGGCAGAACTGTACCCGGTCTATGTCGTTCGGTAGGACCGTTGGCATGGATGAGGGTCTTCGGCGGTCTATGGCTTAAATTGTCGTGACCAAGGCCAGGAAGGCAAAATGCTCATATGGATGACCGTCCAAGAGGCGGTGGTGGATTGGGAACATCTATGGCTTGAATTGACGTGACGTTGGCCGGTTCGCCGAGAATGTGCCCTGAGTGCACGGGGTGTGTGGCCGTGCGAGACTACGCCTGTGTTGATGTGTGTTCACATTAATATATATTGCCTATACTAATAAAGTGCAGGGAAAGAGCATCGCCGCCCCGATTTTGGGGGCGGGATCGTTATAATTTGGTCAGCATAGCTGACCATTGCTTTTGTTTGCCACCGGGCGGTGGTTTGTGCTTGCAGATGCTGCGGAGCCGAGCGGAAAATAGCGGGCTAAAGCCCATGTTGCGGTGCTGGCCCTCGAAGGCCTAACCCTTTTTATGCTTTCCGTTTATTTCATGTATGGCCGGCCTGCGAGCCGAAGTATGTAAGACATGTTTTGTTAAGCAAACCTTGTAAGGCCTTAAGGCCGGTACTTTTGTATTTTCATTCCTATTGTTACTTCTGTAGTGGACATTCCTGCATGGCAGGGTTCTTGAATTTGTGCAACTTAATAATTTGCTTCCACTAGAATGACTCTGTGTAGGACGTTGGTGATTGGTTGTATGGTTTCAACGCGTAACCAACCGGTCTGTCCGTAGTATATGGCGTCGGGCCCCGGCCGGACCTATTGCTATATGCTATGCGACGGATAGGGGTGTTATAAATTGGTATTAGACTTCTGGTTTCGGTCAAGCTTAAATGAATTCGTGGGCGAATTCACTTTAAGGGGTGGTGAGCACATGTGTGCGTCATCGTTATAACATGAAAAGAACCCATGAATGTCCACTGAGGAATGAAAATATACATGTTTGAGGAACCTGCGTGTTCCTATAATTGCGGTTTGCAGTAATTTTTGGGTTGCTTATCGGTGTTTTGCACGATTATAGGTGACCAGAAGTGGTGCTGGGCCGTCTGAATGGCCAGGTTCTGAGGCGAGCAGTGCGCCAAGCGATGCACCTGCAACACCTCCGTCTGCCGAGACCATTAGGTTGGTGGCAGAAGCGGTCATGGCAATGATCAATGCGCAGCCTGCAAGGCAGGTGCAGCAGCCTGCTCTTGCTATGGAGCAAGTACCGCTTCAGACGGCAGAGCAAAGGAGGGTTGAGCAAGTAGTGTTGGAGCCAGAGTTGCCTCGGAGAGCAACGGAAAGACAACTGAAGCACGTGATGGGCTTTCACCCACCGGTATTCACGGGGGCAAAAACCCCGACCCAAGCAGAGGATTGGCTCTCAAGGGTCAACAAGGTGATGACTGCGACGGAAACGGGAGAGTGGCAGAAGACCACAATAGCGACGTTCCTGGTGGATGGGGACGCAAGACTATGGTGGGAAGGCCTAGAGCTACATCAGTTGCGGGGAAGGCCGTTGGCCAAAGTTTCGATGGAGGAGTTTGCGAGATTATTCATGGCTCGATACCTCCCCTCGGCACAGAGAATTGCGCTAGAAAGCGAGTTTCAGAAGTTGGTGCAAGGGTATTGCACCGTTGATGAGTATCTCCATGAGTTTACTCGGTTGGGGAGATATGCCGGCGCTACCTTCGCAGACGAGGAGCGCAAGACGAGCCGCTTCTACGAAGGGCTAAGAGATGATCTAAGATTGCTACTGTCGGGGCCCAAGGCGCAGGGTTTCATGAACCTGGTCAATTCGGCTCGGTCCTTGGAGATGGACATGAAGAATGTCCAAGCGAAGAAGGAATCCTGTAGTAAGAAAGTGGAGTTCAAGGCACCGACTACGTCGAAGTCGGGCTACCGCAGATTCTATAAGAAAGCTAAGACGTCGGGTCCAGCTGCTTCAGGTTCCTCGAGGGCAACTACCAATCGAACCTCGGGCGCTTGTTTCACGTGTGGAAAGACGGGGCACTTTGCCCGTGATTGCTGGAGTGGACGCTCAAAGTCCGAAAGGAAATAAGGAGCTACCTACGAGGAGAAGGGCAAAGCGGTGGAGTCGACCGCGTCCCACTATGCTCCGACTCAGCCTAGAGTCTATAACTTGGGCTAGCAGGAGGCCATCAAGCAACCCGATGTGGTGACAGGTATGAGTTAATTTATAGCAAGTTAGCTTTAATACCATTATCTATTGCTTGTTAGCCTAATATTATTTGTATAGGCTTTGTTGTGATTAGTGATAGTCCGGCATGGGCACTGTTCGATACGGGAGCTTCACACTCCTTCTTGTCTGAAAGCTTTATATCGCGCATCGAATTCCCTTCTTCGATGGCGAAGGACAAGTTGGATGTGCTGCTACCGAATGGGTGCTCGATGCGTGCGGACAGGGTGTGCGCCGTAAAGGTTCATATTGGGAGCCAAGAGTTCGACTTGCTAGCGTCATTGCTGCCGCTAGTAGAGTTCGACGTGATCTTTGGGATGGATTGGCTGTCAGAGCAGAAAGCTTGGATTGACTGTGACCGGAAGGAGGTCAAGCTGGGTGTAGGGCGGGAGACTACATTCGAGGGGCTAAAGGGGTCGAGCAAGACACTGATGTCTGCTCTTCAGGTAGTGAAGGCGGTTCGTGCTGGTGCAGAGCTGTTCTTCGCAATAGTGGGGGCTGTGGATCCAAAGTCTCCGTTGGATAGCATCCCCGTGGTTTGCCAATACCCCGATGTGTTCTCGGATAGTCTTCCCGGAGCCCCATCGCAGCGGGAGATTGATTTCACCATCGAGCTCGTACCGGGGGCCAAACCGGTGTCACGTGCTCCGTATAGGTTGGCGCCTAAGGAGATGGCAGAGTTGAAAGTTCAGCTAGAGGAGCTGATGGAGCAAGGGTATGTGCGTCCAAGCTCGTCACCTTGGAGCGCACCGGTCCTCTTCGTTAAGAAGAAGGATGGGAGTATGCGGCTGTGTATCGACTACAGAGAGTTGAACAAACTAACGGAGAAGAATAAGTACACGATCCCGAGGATTGATGATCTCTTTGATCAGTTGGTCAGATCGTCGGTATACTCCAAGTTGGACTTGAAGTCGGGGTACTATCAGCTGAGGATCAGGGAGTGTGATATCCCGAAGACGGCGTTCAGTACGAGGTATGGGCATTTCGAGTTCACGGTCATGCCATTTGGACTGACGAATGCGCCATCGGTATTTATGGATCTAATGAACAGGATGTTCAGAGATTTCCTGGATCGCTTTGTGATCGTCTTTATTGACGATATTTTGGTGTACTCGTAGTGCGAAGAAGACCACTTCAAGCACTTACATTTGGTGTTGGAGACTTTGAGGAGGAATGAGCTTTACGCAAAGTTCTCCAAGTGCGAGTTCTGGCTACCCTCGGTAGGGTTCCTTGGTCATATAGTGAGTGGGGAAGGTATAGCGGTGGATCTGGCAAAGATTGTTGCGATACGGGAGTGGCCCGCGTTATCTTCTGTCGCGGAAGTCCGGAGTTTTCTTGGGCTTGCCGGATATTACAGGCGCTTCGTAGAGAACTTCTCGCTGTTAGCATTACCTCTCACGAAGTTGACAAGGAAGGATCAGAAATTCTTGTGGACGCAAGAGTGCGTGCAAGCTTTTGAGGAACTGAAGAGACTGTTGACCACGGCGCCAGTGCTTAGTTCTCCGAGTGGGACCGAGAGCTTTGAGGTGTATAGCGACGCTTCGGGTAGTGGCTTGGGCTGTGTGTTGTTGCAGCATGGGAGCGTGATAGCGTATGGATCGCGTCAGCTGAAGGTGCATGAAAGAAATTATCCGGTGCACGACTTGGTGTTGGCGGCCGTGATATTTGCACTCAAGTTGTGGAGGCACTACCTATACGGCGTAAGGGTCGATATAACACCGATCACAAGAGCCTAAAATACTTGTTGGATCAAAAGGACCTTAATATGAGGCAGAGGAGGTGGATAGTTCCTAGGGGACTACACCTTCAAAATACATTATGTACCCGGGAAGGGCAACGTAGTTGCAGATGCACTGAGCCGCAGGGCTCCCGCCCGAGCCAACTAGTTGTCGGTGCATGATGAGCGGCTAGTACGGGAGTTGGAGGAGCTTGAGATCTATTGCGTTGACAAGCAGACGAGCGCCAAAGCAATGTTAAACTGTACAGAAGTGCAGTATGACCTGGCTGACCGGGTTCGGCAGGCATTGGAGTTAGATGACTCCATGAAGGAGCTTTTGGAGGCCGCTCTGGATGGGTCAAATTCCCAGTTCTCGGTGGAAGATGGTTTGTTAAGGAAGGGTCATCAGTTGTGCGTCCCGAGTGGGGGTAACCTCCGGGCGGAGTTGATGTACGAGGCTCATCATACCAAGTACTCAATCCACCCAGGGAGCACGAAGATGTATCGTGATCTCAAAAAGTTGTTTTGGTGGCCGGGGCTCAAGAAAGATGTGGCGTTGTACGTGGCTAAGTGCCAAACGTGCGCCTTGGTGAAGGCGGAGTGCCAAAAGCTGGGAGGATTTCTGAAGTCCTTGCCTATACCGGAGTGGAAATTCGACGATATATCTATGGACTTTGTGCACGGGTTTCCAAGGTCGCAGAAGGGGAACGACGCCATCTGGGTGATCGTAGATCGACTAACCAAGGTGTCGCATTTCATTCCGCATAGGAAGGATGATTCAGTAGAGAAATTGGCAAAGTTGTATGTTGACAATATTGTTAGGCTGCATGGTGTGCCCCGTAGCATTGTGAGTGATCGCGATGGGCGGTTCACGTCAAATGATTGGAGGTTGGTGCAGCAGATGCTGGGAACAAAGTTAAAGTTCAGCACAGCTTTCCATCCGCAAACGGATGGGCAGACTGAGAGGGTCAATAGAACGATGGAGGACATGCTACGCATGTGTGTTCTTGATTTCGGTAAGCATTGGGAAGACCACCTTTATTTGGTGGAGTTCGCGTACAACAACAGCTACCAAGCGAGTATACAAATGGCGCCCTTCGAGGCCCTATATGGTAGGAAGTGTCGCACGCCGTTATCGTGGCTTGAAACGGGTGAGGCAAGGTTGTACAAGAAGCAGGAGGTGGAGAGTGCTACCTCGTTAGTGCGGATCATTCGGGAGCGCTTGTTGATCGCTCAGGACCGGCAGGCGAAGTATTACAATGCCAAGCACCGGAACGTGGAGTTCGCGGTAGGCGATTGGGTATACCTGAAAGTGAAGCCGTTCAAGGGGGTTTTGCGGGTGAGACGCTTGAAGAAGCTAAGCCCAAGATACCTTGGACCTTTTGAGGTTCTGGAGCGAGTCGGCGAAGCTGCATACCGTTTGAAGCTATCGGTGGAGTTGAGTGGGTTACATGATGTGTTCCACATTTCTGTGTTGCGGAAGGCGGTGCAAGAACCTTCACAGGTGATCGCAGTTGACCAAGTGCCGGTGGACGAAGGGTTGACGACTAGGGTCAAGCCCATTCGTATCGAAGATGTTGAGGTCAAGAGACTCCGTAACAAGGAGATCCGGATGGTTAAGGTCCGGTGGGATAATTGCGGGCGTGAGGAGCTCTCTTGGGAACGGGAGCAGACTATGCTCGAGGAGTACCCGGAATTGTTCCGCTCAGGTACTGTTTTACGTTAAGTCCTGTTTGTCCTTTATTAATTTCGTGGACGAAATTCTTTATGGGGGGTAGAATTGTAACACCCCAAAATTGTTGTAGGAGCGACGGGATCGATTTTGGCCAAGACAGGTTTTTGGTGCAGGTGACACGGGCCCCGACATGGGCGTGTCAGAGGCCGTGTCGGGCGTGTCGAGCTCGGGCCGTGTAGTCGACCAGTTCAGGTCGACGATGGTCGTGTGGATGAACACGGCCTAGGACATGGGCGTGTCCCAGGCCGTGTCACACCTGGGCTGTGCAGTGAGATACACGGGTAGTGACACGGGCACGAACACGGGCGTGTCTAGTTTGACACGGGCATGTCTGATGCCGTGTCACCAAGCCGTGTACCCCTCTGACTGCAAAGTGTTGATAAATTGCACACGGGGGGCATGACACGGGTCCCGACACGGGCGTGTCGCAGGCGACACGGGCGTGTCGGAGGCCGTGTCACATGCCGTGTGCTGGTTTTCAATTTTGGTCGAGACGGCGAATGAGCTACACGGCCAGGCACACGGCCGTGTGCCAACCCGTGTTCGGCCCAGATTTTATGATTTTGGATTTAATCCGGGCCGTTCGTTTCATTGGCTTTGGATCCGACGGTGGGGGGCTGCTCCTGGGTGGTTATGGTCGGGAAATAGGGTTTAGAAACCCATTTTTCATTGGCCCATCTCTCTCTAAAAGTTAGAGAGAAGGGAGAGCAAGGAGGAAGGAGGAGACCAAGATCCGGCCGCCGGAAGAGCTTCGGAGCTCCGAATCGCAATCCTAGTCCAGATCCGCGGAGGCGACGCCGTTGCGGTGCTTTCCAACCGTATAGTTTTCGATGGCGCCGCGGAAGAACGCAAGGGTAACGATTTCTCATCCTTGGGCATGTGAAGCCCTCTTTTCCTTTGCATAGGAAGCCCGCTCTCGCGAGTGAGCGAAGAGTTAGAGCGTTCCTTGGGGTAGATATGTGAAGTCCCCCTTGTGTAGAGTCCGTATGCGTAAACGGGCATAGGCATTGTGTGTGAAGCCTATTCGGACATGTTGGTCCGGATCGGTGATGTTGCATTGCATTTGAACCGGGCAAGAATCCGGATGTTTGGGTGTTTTCGGGTTTTCTACGTGGTAGATTGCATCAGGGAGCCTTGGAGATTAACTCCATGGTGCACCCGGAAAACTGGGCAAAAGCGTGTTTTGCCAACACGGTGGTCGGGGAGCCAACGTGAACATAACCGGGTTATGTGATTATTGTGGTGGGAACGGGACTCGGTGAGTCTTGACCTGCGCATATGGCTTAAATTGTCGTTGCGGTGTGAGCACGGGTCAGGCGGAACCGTACCCGGTCTATGTCGTTCAGTAGGACCGTTGGCATGGATGAGGGTCTTCGGCGGTCTATGGCTTAAATTGTCGTGACCAAGGCAAGGAAGGAAAAATGCTCATATGGATGACCGTCCAAGAGGCGTTGGTGGATTGGGAACGTCTATGGCTTGAATTGACGTGACGTTGGCCGGTTCGCCGAGAATGTGCCCTGAGTGCACGGGGTGTGTGGTCGTGCGAGCCTACGCCTGTGTTGATGTGTGTTCACATTAATATATATTGCCTATACTAATAAAGTGCAGGGAAAGAGCATCGCCGCCCCAATTTTGGGGGCGGGATCGTTATAATTTGGTCAGCATAGCTGACCGTTGCTTTTGTTTGCCACCGGGCGGTGGTTTGTGCTTGCAGGTGCTGCGGAGCCGAGCGGAAAATAGTGGGCTAAAGCCCATGTTGCGGTGCTGGCCCTCGAAGGCCTAACCCTTTTTATGCTTTCCGTTTATTTCATGTATGGCCGGCCTGCGAGCCGAAGTATGTAAGACATGTTTTGTTAAGCAAACCTTATAAGGCCTTAAGGCCGGTACTTTTGTATTTTCATTCCTATTGTTACTTCTGTAGTGGACATTCCTGCTTGGCAGGGTTCTTGAATTTGTGCAACTTAATAATTTGCTTCCGCTAGAATGACTCTGTGTAGGACGTTGGTGATTGGTTGTATGGTTTCAACGCGTAACCAACCGGTCTGTCCGTAGTATATGGCGTCGGGCCCCGGCCGGACCTACTGCTATATGCTATGCGACGGATAGGGGTGTTACATATTCAGTCCTCTATAGTCAATGCATCGAGGAGCTTGGTCTGACAAACCCAGCTTCAACCAACTCCTATAGCTGACTCCAAAATTCAAATAGCACCATTGGGCACATTCGATATGGAGCCCTAGATATCGGATTATCCCCTAGCAATGGATGGATCCAAAAGTCATTCTCACGATACCGTGGCAGCCCTGTCAGCTTCTCTAGGAAAACATCAGCGAAATTCCGTACCACTGGGATGTTGGAGATAGAGTTATTTTCCTCAATTATCTCGAATAACACATTATAAACCTCATCCCCCTACAGGTGGGCCTTGACGGCCCAGATAGAAGAAAGAAGATAGTCAGAGATCAGGATAGTACCTTCGAGGGTCACGTAGGTGTTGTTATATCTCAGCACGAACTTCCTTCATGGCCTAGCGCAGACTCTACAGACTCAGCCATCGTACTCACACAACTTATCGACTCACTGAGGATGACGTTACCAAGACTGTTACTTCCTCGGGTCTATAAATAGGACCCCATTCCTCTCATTTTAGGGAGACAACACGGATTTCATGGTCCAAGCATCAATTCCTGCGGACTCTGATTCTCAGTCAGCGCGCCCTCTTCCTCTCACTCAGCTTAATCAAGTGGTCCGCCCGGCTTAGTCCAGCAAATTCCTTGATCCGCTAACCGCGTTGTCTATCGACCTCTCTGATCTAACCGTACGGCCTCTGGCATTTTTCTTCTCCTTAGCCGCCAGCTTCCCCCCTTGTACCTTTTTTCCTTTCTACGAAGGAGCAATCGCAATCTATAATCTTTTTCTAAATCAAAGGAAAGCCCGTCGTAAGGGTGGCATTTAAGCCGTGGCGAGCGAAGTCTATTGTTGTCGCTGCTAGCGGCCACCTCTCTTCTCCTCAACTCCTCTCTTCTCTCGGCATCAACCTGCGAGGCTAACCATCAAAGTAGTTGTCTGCTCGACAGTTCCTTGTAACCCTTTCTGGCTGCTCTCAGTAAACCTCTATGCTATCCCCGCAACCCTGTACTTCACCTATCTTGTGAGATCGAACAACCTGTTAACTAGGCGGTGCCATTTTGGCGCATCAATAGTTAACACGTGACCTTCAGATCTCGATCAGATAGTAATATCAGTGGTTACTCATGTCAGACCATCAATCAACCGAGAATCTTTCTTCAAGCCATGGTGATGATCCTTCCTGGGAAACCTTGGAGCAATTGCGCAGAGAAACTGCCCAATAGTTTCAAGCAATCAACCGTATTCTAGCTGCTATCGCTCAATGATTAGAAATGCAATCTGCAATAACACCAGCTCGTCCAGTCAATCAAGCACCAGCATTGGAGAATCCTCAAGTTTATCCACCGGCTTACCCGCCGTTCTATCCTCCTATTTACCCACCAACCTTTCCGCATGGGCCAGTAGCCCCTTTGCGATCTCAAAGCGATGAGTTCACAGCTCTTCAAAACTTTTTTCGAGAAGCTGCTCGAGGAAGTCCAGCTATATTCATAAACTTTCAGGGAAGTCATCCCTACCCTTCCGCTCCTGCCTTTCTCCTCCTCCAATAGCTTATCCTTTCTATCCTCCTGCTCCTTTTCCAACTAACACTTATGCTCCCTTTTTTCCTTATGTTGTAGGGGAGTAGGAAGAACCGTCACCATTTTCAGAAAATACTCGACATGAACCAACTCCAGTTAACTTTAGAGAGCCGCGGTTGCCAATTTACACTGGAGAGACTGATCCAATGAAGCACCTTCAAGCCTTTGAATTAGCCATAGCTCTCAAGACCCTCTCAAATGCTACCAAATGCAAACTCTTTGTAACAACTTTTGATGGCCAAGTAAGGGATTTGTTTTATGGACTACAACCTCAGTCCATCTTTTCCTTTGCTGATCTGCGAAGGGAGTTCTTGCTCAGATTCTCTACCTTTACAAAGAGAAAGGGCGGTCCAGAATACCTCCTTAAGAACAAGCAACGATATAATGAGAATTGGTCTCATTTTGTGGATCGTTTTCAGAAAGAGATCTTGGACATTGAGATCGTCGATCAAGAAATGTATCGAGTGGCTCTTATTCACGGCTTGCGTAAAGGACAACTCAAGTTTTAAGCTAACGTTTGAGCTCCAAGGACATATCAATAGTTGATCGGTTTAGCCAACTCATTCATCCGCGTTGAGAAAAGAAATCCTAGCTTCGTCTCCAGGATTATAGCAGAGAAAGATTCTTCTTCTTACAAGCAGCCTCTGAGGTCTCCTCAGAAAGATTTTCCACCTTACTCAAGGAAGGGGAGAAGATTTCAATGTCATCGACACCCCTTTCTAGGCCAAGATCGTGTATAAGATCAATTGTTACTATTTCCAGCACCAGCTCCGCTAACAGCTACAGTTCATCAGCAGCAAGAAGATGGCTTGCCAGAATCCAAGCTAGATGAAGCCATGAAAGAAGTGAGTCAAATCATGAAAGGTAGTGATAATTTCAAGAAGTCTTACCAGCCTACATATCAAAGATCAAAAGATTCAGAACCGTTCTGTGAATTTCACAAAGAATGCAGGCATTTTACTGAAAACTGTTGAGCGCTTCATCAACTTGTACAAAAAATGTTGAGGTAGGGTAAGATGCGCGATCTACTCCCAAAAGATGATCACTCTGACCCGTCAACTTCAAAATTCAAGGAAGTAGCATACGTGACTTGCTGCTCAAAGGGAGTGAGTCATATCAACAATCACCCCAACCTCAATATTAGTGATTGCATCGATGCCGATGACGAAGGCGCCCTTGGAAGACTATTCTAGAACAAACATGACATCGCAAGATCCTCGCGATCTTAACTGTTTGTTTCTACTTTACTCTTCATACATTCTTTTTTGTGACACTTCTAAGTGTTCTTTCATTTCATTTCAATAAAGTTTATGTTAGAGATCCCATACTGACACTTTTCCCTTTATAGAGTGCTTCCTCCTCTACTTTCCCTCTTTTCCAAAGAGATTGCTGAAACAATGAGATATCTCCAAGTCTTGTTATTTCCTCCATGGATTGTTCTCCGGCGTAAGACCACAATGACCACATATAGTGGGGAGTGTTCGCGTATGTGTAGTGGGGGTCGTTCAATCTATGATGGTGGACTTCAGACTTTGGATCCTAGCTAGTATCTAACACAAAGTGTGAATTAAGGGAGGTCCCATGTGTTAGCTCTGTTGTGCTCCATTAAGGGATACGTTATAGTTACGATGATCTTTGCTAGGCAATCAATGGCGATTAAGTGTAATCTTGTCTCTTCGATCATCTCACAATTGTAACAGATGAATACTCTAAGGTACTCTCAATCAGTGCCTTAGCGGGGCCCACAACTCCGCTGATCAATCCGTAGACAAGCAATAGGCCACATGGCACATCTAGTCTAATTGATCAGCGATACTTGTAACCCGAGGAATGAGAGCAGTGTATCTATCGATCCTTCTTAGGATTTTCTTTGCTTGTTTCTTTTTTGTGCTCTTCCAAAGGATGTGCGGCCAGCCCGCTCTAGGTAGGACTACACCCTAGATGATTTGTCATAGGAAAGCAATGCATAAGGCCCACGGGTGATCTCTTGTGGTACCATCCAGTCTTTTTGAGTCATCTTCGGGGTATATCTCTCCTTTTTTTGTTTTTTGTTTTCTTACATGTTAACAGGTTAAATACGATACTATCAAAAGGATTTGTAGCTTTTTCTTTCTTATGCTTGTATATTCGGCTATCAAGAAGCTTTATCCGCTGACAATTGATTATGCTTACTCTTGGCATCTCTTATTCAATCAAGGATTCTATTTCTATTTGCTGACAAAAGCCATGCTATTGAAGTCTAATTAAGATTGGTTCATCTTGCTGATCTGGATTTCATATTTGATCACGCAAGGCGATCATTATTATGGTTTGATCTCTATTCGGTTAATAGCAAAGTCTGTCGGGTATCCCTTATTCTATCAAATTATATCTTATCATGTCAACAATCAACATTCGCAGGTTCCCTCTAGGTACTTGCGACTTAGTTTTCTATTATACATCAGCTACTTACTCTTCTTTTACAGAGATTAGCAGATATTAACAAGTTCCCTTTAGGTACTTGCTGCTTACTTTCCTATCATATCTACTTCTAACTCCTCTTTTGCAGAGATTAACATATATTAACAAGTTTTCTTCAGGTACTTGCTATTTACTTTTCTATCATATCTGCCGCTTACTCTTCTTTTGCATATATTTACAGATATAAGCAAGTTCCCTTCAGGTACTTGCAACATAGGTTTCTTTCATATCTGCTTCTAACTCCTCTTTTGCAAAGATTAGCAGATACTTGCAAGTCCCATCCAGGTACTTGCAATTTAGTTTTACTTCATATCTGCTTATAACTCCTCTTTTGCAGAGATTAGCAAATACTTGCAAGTCCCATCTAGGTACTTGCAATTTAGTTTCGCTTCATATCTGCTTTTAACTCCTCTTTCGTAGAGATTAACAGGTGCTTGCAAGCCTCATTCAGGTACTTGCAAGTTATCATTCTTCTATTCTTTCCTCTCATCATTGTTTTGCAGAGACCATTTGGAGACATTCATTTCTTCTTCATTTTGCAAAAGCAACCCAGGTACGTACAAGATGTATCTCTTCTCGCCTATGTTAATTTTTTTTCTTTGCAGGAAAAAGACAGGCATTAGCAAACTTTTTCTGAGGAGAGACATCAGGTTCCATCTCTCCTTACCCCTTCCTTTTCTCGAGGGAAGGATAATAATTTTCTTGGGTCTCCTACTTTTTCGAAGTTCCCTTCGGGACTTAAAAAAGTATGGGGATTATGTTAACCCAGAAATCGGTGATCCCTCCCAAGGTAGCCAGCCCACAAGTCGCGGCTTGCTCTAGGTTTTCCCTGAAGGTCGCGACCTATCAGTCCCCTTTTTTAAGGTCGGGCAGACATACTTTTCTGTCCACTATGTCCGCGCAGTTAAGGCGGTCTCCCTAGTCTGACAGCCTAGGTCGCGCAATAGCCGCTCGTTCTGCAGGGCTACGGATTGCTTCCTCAGTCCTCTCCTGCAAGCCGCGCGTTAAGTCAGCTAACCGTACGATAGTTCATTCTTCTCCAGTAGGTGAACTACCCAGCTTTGGCGGACTCCAATCACAATCTGCACATATTCACCTTATCTCAACAGCGATGACCTGCCACTAGGCCACCCACCATCAACAGCGGCGACAACCCTCTAGCTCACCGAATAGCAAGAATAGCGGCCTGCCTCCAGGCTGCCAGCCAGCAATAGCTAGTTCCACTTTGCCATCATCAGCGATCTCCCAGGTCGTCATGCCTAAGCCGCCCAGCATGGGCGGCAAGCCTTTCCAACAGTAGTGCGGACTCTCCAGCTCTCCAGCAACCCACAACATTCAGCAGACACGTCTTGTTCGCCGCGGGCTGGGCGGACTCGTCGTGCAGTCCAACCATCCAGTCTTCCTACATTAATGAACCCCATCTCTAGCTTTTTTGTAGCAGGCGACCTGCTTCTATTCCTTCAATAGGGGCGGACTCATCGCGCAATCCGCCACTCAACTTCCAGCACCCGCATATTCCCAACAGTGGGCGGATAGTTCCTCAGCTCACATACTCGCCATGGGCTTGATCAGAGCAGCAGAGGCGGACTCTTCCCAGTCCACAAACAGCAAGACTAGCTCCAGAGACAAGTCCCAGACCACGCAGCCTAGCGCAGACTCAGCCATCGTACTTGCACAACTTACCGACTCACCGGTTGTGATGTTACCAAGACCGTTACATCCTCGGGCCTATAAATACGCCCCCATTCCTCTCATTCTGGGGGAGACAGAACGAACATCAAGGACCAAGCATTAATTCCTGTGGACTCTGATTCTCAGTCTATGCGCCCTCTTCCTCTTCTCTCAACTTGATCAAGCAGTTTACCCATCTTAGCCCAGCAAACTCCTTGATCAGCTAACCGTACGGTCTGCCTACCTCTCTGGTCTAGCCGCACGGCCTATGGCATTTTTCATCTCCTTTGCCGCCAGCTTCCCCCCTTGTACCCTTTTTTGCTTTCTATGAAGGAGCAATCGCAAGTTGTAATCTGTTTCTTAATCAAAGGAAAGCCCGTCGCAAGGGTGGCATTTAAGCCACGGTGGGAAAAGTCTGTTGTTTCCGCTGCTAGCGGCCCCTCTCTTCTCCTCAACTCCTCTCTTCTCTCTGCATCAACCTGCGAGGCTAACCGTCAAAGTAGTTGTTTGCTCGACATTTCCTGGTCAACTTTCCCGGCTGCTCTAAGCAAACCTTTCCGCTATCCCCGCAACCCTCTACTTAACATAGCTTGTGAGATCGAACAACCCGTTAACTAGGCGGTGTCGTTTTCACACATCAACACAGGTGGTTGTGCCTATATCCTGTGGAAGTTAATCTGAATATGTCCATGCCGGTGGCAGTGATAGCACACTGGTGGGGGAGGTACCCCATCCTCTAGCCTTGGCATCTCCTGCATTTGTAATGGCTGAGGGGACAATACTGTCAGATCCCTCTGCTCCTTTCTATACTTCGGGAGGGGTTGATCTCCATTTTTCTAATCCCTCTATTGTTCCCTCCTTTGACCAATAATTGTGTCTTCTATCGGTCTTTTTCCCCTACCCCAAACCGTGAGCTGGTCCGCCTCCATCTTCTTTACCATTTCTAGTATCCGGGCAAGGCTAACGTCAGCAGCAAAAAGGAGTGCCTGCCTTCGATAGTCCCCGTGGCCCTTGAAGAACCTTTTCGCATATCCGGCATCATCTAGCTGGTATGAATCAATGAAGAGAGCTAAGTGAGTGAACTCCCGGTAATACTCCAAAACTAATTTGTTTCACTGCCTTAATTGCAGAAATCATTCATCTAGATCGTCCCTCACAGTCTATGGAATAAAATGCTCCAAAAGTTGTGTCTTGAATACATCCCATGTGATATCTGTGCCCTCAAATTCTACATTGGTGGTTTCTATAAGAGACTTCCACCACCTCTTTGCATAGGACTCTAAACATGAAACTGTTAAGGATACAACCATATTAGTCGGGTATCGTATCCCAACCAATATCTCATAGATGATGTCAAACCATTCCTCTGTCTATACTGCTGACTCTGTCTCGGGAAAGGCCTCGGAAGACAATCAGCCAATTTGCTTGGGATTTGGTTGAGGAACTGGATCCTGTTGTGTCCTAAAAGCCTCCAAGATAGCAATCAGTGTCTGTCCCATCTCCGATTGCTGGAACAGAGTAGGAACCGGCGGAGGTGGAACGATATTCTGAACTTGAGGTGTTCCCAGTTTGAAGACCAGGGTTCGTTATATGCTTCAAAAGGGAAAGTTTACTTGAAAGGTGGTTGGCTAAAATCTAGTTTAGAGTGGACTATTCCATGTGATTCCTTATATGGTCACACCATAGCTTCTGCTTCTTTGTTTGTCCTCAAACTAAACTCGAACGAGGTGTCCTAGGGTTTGTGGAATTCTTTTCTTCGGGTCAAGGTTTCCCTCGGATACCAGTGGTAAGACCCCCTTTTTTCCTGGTCTTGTGCCCAGGCAGCCGCTTTGTGGTGACATCGACCGGAGAAGGTCGCCACAACAAATCGCCGATTCTACCGGCAAATTCTCAACCATATACCGCAGAAGAATTAGAAGTATCCATACAAATGAAACTAGTCCATATTCACAATGCTATAAAAATAAGTCCACATAAGGTAAATCTGATAACTTAAATGGGCTCCTGCCCAGTATATAAGTCCCTCACTACAAAACGCTCGTGGAAGTATATCTACTAATCACTCACGGATCCTGTGGCTTCTGCTGCTACTCCTGGGTTAGGATAGTTCACCTCCTCCTGCACCATACTCTGGTTGTGATGGGTCGCATTGAGCTGCATCCTGTCTCCCAGCTAGATTCCTTAGTGTTATGCCCATCAGGTCGTTAGTCAAAAGACTAAGCATCGGTCCCCCTCTCCTCTCCGTGCGAATCCTCGGCACTGTACAGGGGATGATGAAGAGAAAAGTATTTAAAGTGGAGAGTAAACAAAAGCAGGTGATAGTGGACCTAGCTACCATATGTTGATAATATTAAACATAATATTTTTAGGTGTATATATGAAACTTATAGTAAAGAAACAACATAATGAAATTAGTAACATGAAGTAATGGGAAAGCAGCCAACTATCATCACAGAGAAAGTAACCTTAATTTATAAGATTGAATATATAAACATATAAATTAAGCGGTCATTTTGCAAGGCCTAACGTATAAAAGATTCCATAATAATTTATACGTTATGGGTATAAGTTTTATGCAATATTATGTATGACATGAAGTGCATGCATGTTAAATGATATGTTTCACACAAGTGCAACACACCCAAACGACTCTATGCACACAGACATTTAGTTCCCCCATTTGGAGTTAGATAATCTCTCAGATACCTCTTGTAGTGGCAAATAGTGGCAGTGGGTTGGGCCTCCCCACTCCTAGGTTGGTATTCACACTACCTAACCTAGACTGTTCGAACCCTTGTTTGGATTTGTGCTAGGTTCACTCCTAGGATGTCTTGACCCCCATGTATAGCCAGGGTCTCTGTCTAAGTCTTAGTTACGTCCCCTCTAGGTCAGGATTTGTGCAGACCAGCATTATAATGGACCCAGACTTAGATTCAGATAAATGTTGTGGACTATCTATATCAGTTTGACTATAGTCAAACTCAGCTCGACGATCATCGATCTCCCATCGATGATCTCTGAGTCTTTTACTCTAAACTGAGCTCGACGATCTACGAGTTCAGGTCGACGATTTCATTTTTCTCAGCAGTAATCTCAGTTCTACGATATTCGTTCTCTGGTCGACTATCTCTTAACTCAGTTCAATGATCTCTGAACGGAGCTCTACGATTCTATAATGCTTTCAGTTATCAGTTCTTCAGGACAGTAAGAGTTATTTATTTTGATTATGATAAAGTATTTTAAGACAAATATATTCTGATAATTAATGTTGATTCTCTCAAGGCTGATAGCCGTATTCTTGAAGCATTAATTATGGTATTCACAGAATATTTTATCAAGACAGTTATGGAAATGCATTTATGATTGACAGCAATATCTAGCCGTTTGGGCTCCTCATTTCTTGCAGAGAATTATGTTTTGTCTTGGGAATTAAAATTGATGCCGTTTTCTTCATTCTGACAAAAATATATACAAAAAGAGAAACAGACTATAATTAATCCGTAGTCAATGAAGAATATTGCTCTCAAGGGATCTTGTATGTTTTGCTGAAAAGAGGAAGAAGAACTTTTTCAAAAACAACTCTCTCCAGTCTTCTTCCTTCTTCAGTCTTCAAAGATTTACAGAGAGCCAAAAATCAATAACAGTTCAAAGATTCAAAAGGCTCTGCAACATATTTTGAAGACCTACACCCAGGGCCAAGTTTCCTCTTCCTGAATATATACAACATCTAAGGGGGAGCTTGTACATTCAACTTTCATCTACACAGTCTTCTCATTTTCCTGAGAAAGAGAAGATTTCCAAACATTCTTGTTTCCTTTACCTCCATTTGTACAGGGTTATCTATCCCTTGAAAAGTGAACACTTGTGGTGATAGGGCACCTGATCAAAAACCTATTGGATTTTGAGCTCTTGATCAAAAGCTCAAAGGGTCTATAGATCTACCTACAGTAGATCTTGTGGTGATAGGGCACCAGATCAAAAACCTAAGTGGATTCCTACCTGGGTGGTAAAAGAGTGGATGTACCCAGATTTGGGGAACCACTATAAATTTTCTTATTTCGTCTGGTTGTTGTGTGATTTCTTTGTGTGTTGTGTTATGCTGAGGTAGTCTAGCCTATTTTATTTCACTAGTTATAGTTTTCAGTATTGTAATTCCGCAAAAAATCTAAACAATTTTTTTTAATACTCTATTCACCCCCACCCCCTCTATAGTAAAACCTATCTATCGCTCTCTTTCATAGACCATTCGTACTACTTGGTACACCCATAGTCAGGTGCTACAAAGTCTCTTGTACTGATGCTCGCAAATCCACTAGTCTTTTCTTGGCTAAGTGAAGACTTACACTTGTCGAGCCAACATATCGGTGTCTGTGTGAAGGAACGTCCAATAATAAGGAGCCACCACTTTAATGCATAAGCACACATGCTAATAATGAGGTCTCGAGCCATCGGCTCACCTAACTAGCCTATCCATTCCATCAAACACCAAGTCCATCGCTTATGGGACTAAACCAACTATACACCCGAAGTAACGGGGTGATTAAATGTGTGTGACAATAGTTTATTAATAGTTAATTGTTAAATCTAATAATCCCTAAAGTTTAGTGTTAACCTTGGACTGCACGGGGCATGCCCGAGGAAGGGCTCTCGAGGGCACTAGGAACTACGATGGGTTGAAGCCCAAAGTTACCTTTCTCAAGGCACTTACTTTTATGGGTATCTAGTTATTGCAAATCCCCTCCCCACATTACACTTGAGCAAGGTGAATTACAACTTTTAAGGGAGAGACGATACATAGTCGTCCCCAAACACAACTCCGTCCCCTTGGAATTCAGGCTACCTAACACTTGGACTTATGGGTGACCTCATCAAGAATCCATAAAATTTAGGTGCGCCCACTATGTTACAACCCATGTATCACCACAGCTCCACCATAAATCCCTCGAATTACTATATGCAAACTAAATGAACTAGATTTAGCGTATGAAAGAGGATACTCCAAATACTTCACCAAAAAACCTAGGATTATTTCTAGGGGTCTATCATGACATTTTGTGCTTAAACCCAGAGATTTGTAATTTCCTATTTTATTCAGCCTTTTTAATAATTTTCCTAAAATGATGCCACTAGTGACTTTGAACATGAGATACAACTTTCTGATATGGAAAGTCCTTAATAAAATTTCTATAACATCATATTGGTTGAACAACAACAAGGGATAAACTTCATAATTTTTCCAAAATAATTTCCATTATAAATCACAATATTGATTATTTAATCAAAACAAAATTAAACAAAGGAAGTACCATAATTCATTGTCCAAAAATTGAGATAAAATTACTAGAAGTCTATAATGACCATAAATTGTCAGTGATCAAATTTCATGATCTTCTAAGTTCATTTAACCACATAATTAAATTGATAAAGAAAATTAAACCTTGGACAATTTGTGAAGGAACTACTACATAAATTCTTCCAAAAATTATATTAAAATTTTTAGAGCATCACGAAGACCTAAAACATTTACTGGCTAAGTATCATAATTTTTTTAGTACTCAATTAGTCCAAAAACAAATTTATTTCTCTTGACAATAATATCTAAAATTATAAAGGAGGTACCGCAACTCTTCAACTAAAAATTATAATAAAATTTGCAGAGATATATAGCATCACTATAAGCCCATTACCAAAGTTTCTTGATCTCCCAATACTTTTTTGTCATGTACTATGCATTTGAATGGAAGGTTATCATTCCAAATATCTAGTGTTTAGAGAGGGAAAATAGCTATAAAATTCCAAATAAATTATCCATGGTGTCTTCCCATCCAACAAAGCTATCTATAAAGTTTTGAGCCAATCATTGGAGATATGACTATACTTCCTTCATTAACCTTAATAAGCAGCCGCCCTAAGGTAAGAACTATGTTTTCAGGGCATTCTGACCCTAAATACTCCTAAAATTATTCATAGGGGTGTTTCCTGTGATAACAATGCAGTGGCCAAGGTTTCACCTTGTTTGGTTGATGGATAGGTCACACAACTCCATTATGTGCACTTTTAATGAACTAGGCTTCTCTCTCTGGGTGACCATATTTTATCACTAGGTTAACCCATCAAATCAACCCCAAATGGGTTGAGATTTTTTCATGACCATAAAATGACCCCTCCGGTCCTCCACTAGAGATTTGGGGAAATTCAAGGTCCATATACCCAATTTTTATCACATGTATGGTTTATTAAATTATTACAAAAACTATAAAAAAATCATCTCCAAAAATTATGATTTTTGGATATGATAAGGGTCATAGCAAGACCATCCTTGGGTCAAATTTTCAGACCATTTGACTAAGTGGGCCACTAGGGGCACTCAGTTTAATTTTTTATTATCCTTTGAGAACCTTGCATCAAAATGAATGCTGAAGAAAATCTAGTGAGCCAAATTGAATGATTCAAATTTTGTATTAAACTAGACCTCAAGGGCTAACTTTTCTCTGTTTGGCATTTCAACAGAAAAGGCCTCTAACAATTTTTAATAAATAAAACCATCTGACTAAAATAATGTGACAAAAATAAATGATTTATAATTAAATATTAATCGGCATGCGCATAAGCGATCAAGCCGATATAACGACTCCTGGTCATCGTACCCGATGAGCTAAGGGTCAAGATTGATTCGTCCTAAAGCTTTTCCAGTGCCATTTCCAAGCCATCCGGCCACCTCCCTGGCCGGTCACCGCCACCACAACCTCTGTTGAGGTGGTGGCTATCTCCTAACGGCGGCACGACCACTGTAGAGGTCATTTCCGACAAACCCGAGTGGTAGAAATTTCACAAAAAATTTTCATTCTTATCCTAACTGATCGGTATCTATTGGACCTGATTTCTCCACCTAGCGATCTACTGATCTAGCACAAAGGAAGGGGAAGAGCACTAGACCTGCAGGCGAGCTTGGCGGTGAGTGTGGTGGTGGTGTGCAAGGGTCGATGACTTCCAATCTCCTCCTTGCCAATTTCTAAATCCTTCACCTAAAGCAGTGATGTTAAGGCTCATTTTCATTGCTTGGGAGTTTCTAAAGATGATAAAGGGGTTAAATTGGGTAGTGGGAGGGTCAAGCCATGAATGGCCATTAATGGTCTTGAATTGAGTTTTCGGGCACCTCCAAACTCCTGAAATTCTACCCCTAGGAGGTCGAGAAAACCCTTCCATCCCCTCCTAATTGATCAAGGTGGTGAATGGGGCCATTAAAGGGGGGTTTGAGTGCCCCATGGCCCTCCAAAGTCATGAATGCACCTCTTTCTCTCTCCTCCCTTTGGGTAAAGCTTCCACTTTCTCTTTCCTTGTCACCCCCTCATGAAATTGAGTGGCATTTTAGGTAATTTACCTTTTTTTGTAGAAAATGGTCACCATAATTGGGCTTAGACCAATTGGATTGAAGTTGGGTTTGACATTTCTCCCCATTTTGGGCTTTATTAACCCTAGTTAATTAGGCTCAACACTAGGTCAAGCTAGGTGATATGACTGACCCAATTGGGATTTCGTGGGTCCCTTGATACCACCCAAGTCCATTTGTGACTTGGTGTAATCAATTTGGGTCAAATTAGGGTTTGACCTAACTAGGGTTAGGGTTGACCTTGGGCAACTTTACCTCCATGGTTGACCCCAATGGGTTGTTAGTGCTCTAAAGGACTCCTTATAAGATTGGAAGAGTGATGGTGGGGTCAAATTGTAACACCCCTATCCGTCGCATAGCATATAGCAGTAGGTCCGGCCGGGGCCCGACGCCATATACTACGGACAGACCGGTTGGTTAAGTGTTGAAACCATTCAACCAATCATGTCGTCCTACACAACACCTAGCGGAAGCAATTTATTAGGTTGCAAAAGAAATAAGAACCCAGCCACAACAGCATGAATGTCCACTACAAACTCAGGAATGTATACATGCACCCAAAGAGAAATGGCCTTAAGGCCTTACACTGTTCACTTAACAAAAAGGAGTGTTTTTCCAAACTTCGGCACGCAGGCCGGCCATACATGAAAAACGGGAAAGAAACATAAGCAATAAGGCCTTCGAGGGCCAGCACAGCAACAAGGGCTTTAGCCCGCTATTTCCCACTCTGCTCCGCAGCACCTGCAAGCCACAAACCACCGCCCGGTGGCAAACAATAGCAACGGTCAGCAATGCTGACCAAATTATAACAATCCCGCCCCCACATTCGGGGAGGCAATGCTATTTCCCTGCACTTTATTAGCATAGGCAATTATATAAAGTATTTGCACTTCACCACAGGCGTGGGCTCGCACGGCCACACACCCCGTGCACTCAGGGCACATTCTCGGCGAACCGGCCAACGTCACGTCAATTCAAGCCATAGACGTTCCCAATCCACCACCGCCTCTTGGACGGTCATCCATATGAGCATTTTGCCTTTCTGGCCTTGGTCACGGCAATTTAAGCCATAGACCGCCGAAGACCCTCATCCATGCCAACGGTCCTACCGAACGACATAGACCGGGTACGGTTCTGCCTGACCCGTGCTCACACCGCAACGGAAATTTAAGCCATATGCGCAGGTCAAGACTCACCGAGTCCCGTTCCCACCACAATAATCACATAACCCGGTTATGTTCACGTTGGCTCCCCGGCCACCGTGTTGGCAAAACACGCTATTGCCCAGTTTTTCGGGTGCACCTTGGAGTTAACCTCCAAGGCTTCCTGATGCAATCTACCACGTAGAAAACCCGAAAACACCCAAACATCCAGATTCTTGCCCGGTTCAAATGCAATGCAACATCACCGATCCGGACCAACATGTCCGAATAGGCTTCACACACAATGCCTATGTCCGTTTACGCATACGGACTCTACACAAGGGGGACTTTACATATCTACCCCAAGGAATGCTCCAACTCTTCGCTCACTCGCGAGAGAGGGCTTCCTATGCAAAGGAAAAGAGGGCTTCACATGCCCAAGGATTAGAAATCGTTACCCTTGCGTTCTTCCGCGGCGCCATGAAAATCTATGTGGATGAAAAGCACCGCAATCTCCTTGCCTCCGCGGATCCGAAGACGGCTCGCGATTTGGAGCCCCGAATCTCCACCGGCCGCCGGAGTTGACCTCCTTCTTCCTCCTCCAAGCTCTCCCTTCTCTCTAGGTTTTAGAGAGAGAGTACCCAAGTGAAATAAGGGTTTCAAAACCCTATTCCTGGCTAAAACCACCCAGTAGCAGCCCCCCACCGTCGGATCCAAATCCAAGGAAACAAACGGCCAGGATTAGATCAGAAATCCCAAAAACTGGGCCGAACACGGGTTCACACACGGCCGTGTGCCTGGCCATGTAGCTCATTCGCCGTCTCGACCAAAATTGAAAACCAGCAACACGGCATGTGACACGGCCTCCGACACGCCTGTGTCGCCTGCGACACGCCCGTGTCGGGACCCGTGTCACGCCCCCCGTGTGCAATTGATCAACACTTCGCTGTTAGAGAGGTACACGGCTTGGTGACACGGCATCAGACACGCCCGTGTCAAACTAGACACGCCCGTGTTCGTGCCCGTGTTCGTGCCCGTGTCATTACCCATGTACCCAACCGCACAGCCCAGGTGTGACACGGCCTGGGACACGCCTATGTCCTAGGCCGTGTTCCACCACACGACCATCGTCGATCTGAACTGGTCGACTACACGGCCAGCTCGATGGCCCGAGCTCGACACGCCTGACACGGCCTCCGACACGCCCGTGTCGGGGCCCGTGTCACCTGCACCAAAACCCTGTCTTGGCCAAATTCGATCCCCGTCGCTCCTACAACATTTTGGGATGTTACAATTCTACCCCCCTTAAAGAATTTCGTCCATGAAATTAATAAAGGAAAAACAGGACTAAACGTAAAACCGTACCTGAGCGGAACAATTCTGGGTACTCCTCGAGCATAGTCTGCTCCCGTTCCCAAGAGAGCTCCTCACGCCCGCAATTATCCCACTGGACCTTAACCATCCAGATCTCCTTGTTACGGAGTCTCTTGACCTCAACATCTTCGATACGAATGGGCTTGACACTAGTCGTCAACCCCTCGTCCACCGGCACTTGCTCAGCTGCGATCACCTGCGAAGGCTCTTGCACCGCCTTCCACAACACAGAAATGTGGAACACATCATGTAATCCACTCAACTCCACCGATAACTTCAAACGGTATGCTGCTTCGCCAACTCGCTCCAGAACCTCAAAAGGTCCAAGGTATCTTGGGCTCAGCTTCTTCAAGCGTCTCACCCGCGAAACCCCCTTGAACGGCTTCACTTTCAGGTATACCCAATCGCCTACCGCAAACTCCACGTTCCGGTGCTTGGCATTGTAATACTTCGCCTGCCAGTCCTGAGCGATCAACAAGCGCTCCCGAATGATCCGCACTAATGAGGTAGCACTCTCCACCTCCTGCTTCTTGTACAACCTTGCCTCACCCGTTTCAAGCCACGATAACGGCGTGCGACACTTCCTACCATACAGGGCCTCGAAGGGCGCCATTTGTATACTTGCTTGGTAGTTGTTGTTGTATGCGAACTCCACCAAATACAGGTGGTCTTCCCAATGCTTACCGAAGTCTAGAACACACATGCGGAGCATGTCCTTCATCGTTCTATTGACCCTCTCGGTCTGCACATCCGTTTGCGGATGGAAAGCTGGGCCGAACTTTAACTTTGTTCCCAGCATATGCTGCACCAACCTCCAATCATTTGACGTGAACCACCCATCGCGATCACTCACAATGCTACGGGGCACACCATGCAGTCTAACAATATTGTCAACATACAACTTTGCCAATTTCTCCACTGGATCATCCTTCCTATGCGGAATGAAATGCGACACCTTGGTTAGCCGATCTAAGATCACCCAGATGGCGTCGTTCCCCTTCTGCAACCTTGGAAACCCGTGCACAAAGTCCATAGATATATCGTCGAATTTCCACTCCGGTATAGGCAAGGACTTCAGAAATCCTCCCGGCTTTTGGCACTCCGCCTTCACCAAGGCGCACGTTTGGCATTTAGCCACGTACAACGCCACATCTTTCTTGAGCCCCGGCCACCAAAACAGCTTCTTGAGATCACGATACATCTTCGTGCTCCCTGGGTGGATTGAGTACTTGGTATGATGAGCCTCGTACATCAACTCCGCCCGGAGGTTACCCCCACTCGGGACACACAACCGATGGCCCTTCCTCAATAAACCATCTTCCACCGAGAACTGGGAATTTGACCCATCCAACGCTGCCTCCATAAGCTCCTTCATGGAGTCATCTAACTCCAATGCCTGCCGAACCCGGTCAGCCAGGTCATACTGCACCTCTGTCCAGTTTAACATTGCTTTGGCGCTCGTCTGCCTGTCAACGCAACAGATCTCAAGCTCCTCCAATTCCCGTACTAGCCGCTCATCATGCACCGACAACCAGTTGGCTTGGGCGGGAGCCCTGCGGCTCAGCGCATCCGCAACTGCGTTGCCCTTCCCGGGTACATAATGTATTTTGAAGGTGTAGTCCCCTAGGAACTCCATCCACCTCCTCTGCCTTATATTAAGGTCCTTTTGATCCAAAAAGTATTTTAGGCTCTTGTGATCGGTGTATATATCGACCCTTACGCCGTAAAGGTAGTGTCTCCACAACTTGAGTGCAAATATCACGGCCGCCAACTCCAAGTCGTGCACCGGATAATTTCTTTCATGCACCTTCAGCTGACGTGATCCATACGCTATCACGCTCCCATGCTGCAACAACACGCAGCCCAAGCCACTACCCGAAGCGTCGCTATACACCTCGAAGCCCTCGGTCCCACTCGGCGAACTAAGCACCGGCGCCATGGTCAACCGTCTCTTCAGCTCCTCAAAAGCTTGCACGCACTCTTACGTCCACAAGAATTTCTGATCCTTCCTTGTCAACTTCGTGAGAGGTAATGCTAACCGCGAGAAGTTCTCTACGAAGCGCCTGTAATATCCGGCAAGCCCGAGAAAACTACGTACTTCCGCGATAGAAGACAACGCAGGCCACTCTCGTATCGCAACAATCTTCGCCGGATCCACTGCTATACCTTCCCCACTCACTATATGACCAAGGAACGCTACTGAGGGCAGCCAGAACTCGCACTTGGAGAATTTCACATAAAGCTCATTCCTCCTCAAAGTCTCCAACACCAAATGCAAGTGCTTGAAGTGATCTTCTTCGCACTGCGAGTACACCAAAATATCGTCAATAAAGACGATCACAAAGTGATCCAGGAAATCTCGGAATGTCCTGTTCTTCAAGTCCATAAATACCGATGGCGCATTCGTCAGTCCAAACGGCATGACCGTGAACTCGAAATGCCCATACCTTGTGCTGAACGCCGTCTTCGGGATATCACACTCCCTGATCCTCAGCTGATAGTACCCCGACTTCAAATCCAACTTGGAGTATACCGACGATCCGACTAACTGATCAAAGAGATCATCAATCCTCGGGATCGGGTACTTATTCTTCTCCGTCAGCTTGTTCAACTCTCTGTAGTCGATACACAGCCGCATACTCCCATCCTTCTTCTTAACAAAGAGGACCGGTGCGCTCCAAGGCGACGAGCTTGGACGCACATACCCTTGCTCCATCAGCTCCTCTAGCTGAACTTTCAACTCTGCCATCTCCTTAGGCGCCAACCTATACGGAGCACGTGACACCGGTTTGGCCCCCGGCACGAGCTCGATGGTGAAATCAATCTCCCGCTGCGGTGGGGCTCCGGGAAGACAATCCGGGAACACATCGGGGTATTCGCAAACCACGGGAATGCTATCCAACGTGGACTTTGGCTCCACCGCCCCCACTATTGCGAAGAACAGCTCTGCTCCAGCACGAACCGCCTTCACCACCTGAAGAGCAGACAACAGTGTCTTTCTCGACCCCTTTAGCCCCTCGAATGTAGTCTCCCGCCCTACACCCAGCTTGACCTCCTTCCGGTCACAGTCAATCCAAGCTTTCTGCTCCGAAAGCCAATCCATCCCAAAGATCACGTCAAACTCTACTAGCGGCAGCAATGACGCTAGCAAGTCGAACTCTTGGCTCCCAATGTGAACCTTTACGGCGCACACCCTGTCCGCACGCATCGAGCACCCATTCGGTAGCAGCACATCCAACTTATCCTTCGCCATCGAAGAAGGGACTCCGATGCGCGATACGAAACTTTCGGACAAGAAGGAGTGTGAAGCTCCCGTGTCGAACAGTGCCCGTGCCGGACTATCACTAATCACAACAAAGCCTATACAAACAATATTAGGCTAACAAGCAATAGATAACGGTATTAAAGCAAACTTGCTATAAATTAACTCATACCTGTCACCACATCCGCTTGCTTGATGGCCTCCTGCTGACCCAAGTTATAGACTCTAGGATGAGTCGGAGCATAGTGGGACGCGGTCGACTCCACCGCTTTGCCCTTCTCCTTGTAGGTAGATCCTTGTTTCCTTTCGGACTTTGAGCGTCCACTCCAGCAATCACGGGCAAAGTGCCCCGTCTTTCCACACGTGAAACAAGCGCCCGGGGTTCGATTGGTAGTTGCCCCCGAGGCACCTGAAGACGCTGGACCCGACGTCTTAGCTTTCTTATAGAATCTGCAGTAGCCCGACTTTGACGTAGTCGGTGCCTTGAACTCCGCTTTCTTACTATCGGATTCCTTCTTCGCTTGGACATTCTTCATGTCCTTCTCCAAGGACCGGGCCGAATTGACCAGGGTCATGAAACCCTGCGCCTTGGGCCCCGACAGTAGCAACCTTAAATCATCTCTTAGCCCTTCGTAGAAGCGGCTCGTCTTGCGCTCCTCGTCTGGGAAGGTAGCACCGGCATATCTCCCCAACCGAGTAAACTCATGGAGGTACTCATCAACGGTGCAATCCCCTTGCACCAACTTCTGAAATTCGCTTTCTAGCGCAATTCTCTGCGCCGAGGGGAGGTATCGAGCCATGAATAGTCTCGCAAACTCCTCCATCGAAACTTCGGCCAACGGCCTTCCCCGTAACTGATGTAGCTCTAGGCCTTCCCACCATAACCTTGCGTCCCCATCCAAAAGGAACGTCGCTATAGTGGGCTTCTGCCACTCTTCCGTTTCCGTCGCAGTCATCACCCTGTTGACCCTTGAGAGCCAATCCTCTGCTTGGGTCGGGGTTTCTGCCCCCGTGAATACCGGTGGATGAAAGCCCATCACGTGCTTCAGTTGTCTTTCAGTTGCTCTCCGAGGCAACTCTGGCTCCAAAACTACTTGCTCAACCCTCCTTTGCTCTGCCGTCTGAAGCGGTACTTGCTCCACAGCAGGAGCAGGCTGCTGCACCTGCCTTGCAGGCTGCGCATTGATCATTGCCATGACCGCTTCTGCCACCAACCTGATGGTCTCGGCAGACGGAGGTGTTGCAGGCGCATCGCTTGGCGCACTGCTCGCCTCAGAACCTGGCCGTTCAGACGGCCCAGCACCACTTCTGGTCACCTATAATCGTGCAAAACACTGATAAGCGACCAAAAAGTACTGCAAACAGCAATTATAGGAACACGCAGGTTCCTCAAACATTTATATTTGCATTCCTAAGTGGACATTCATGGGTTCTTTTCATGTTATAACGATGACGCACACATGTGCTCACCACACCTTAAAGTGAATTCGTCCACGTATTCATTTAAGCTTGACCGAAACCAGAAGTCTGATACCAATTTGTAACACCCCTATCCGTCGCATAGCATATAGCAGTAGGTCCGGCCGGGGCCCGACGCCATATACTACGGACAGATCGGTTGGTTACGCGTTGAAACCATTCAACCAATCATGTCATCCTACACAACACCTAGCGGAAGCAATTTATTAGGTTGCAAAAGAAATAAGAACCCAGCCACAACAGCATGAATGTCCACTACAAACTCATGAATGTATACATGCACCAAAAGAGAAATGGCCTTAAGGCCTTACACTGTTCACTTAACAAAAAGGAGTGTTTTTCCAAACTTCGGCACGCAGGCCGGCCTTACATGAAAAACGGGAAAGAAACATAAGCAATAAGGCCTTCGAGGGCCAGCACAGCAACAAGGGCTTTAGCCCGCTATTTCCCGCTCTACTCCGCAGCACCTACAAGCCACAAACCACCGCCTGGTGGCAAACAATAGCAACGGTCAGCAATGCTGACCAAATTATAACGATCCCGCCCCCACATTCAGGGCGGCAATGCTCTTTCCCTGCACTTTATTAGCATAGGCAATTATATAAAGTATTTGCACTTCACCACAGGCATGGGCTCGCACAGCCACACACCCCGTGCACTCAGGGCACATTCTCGGCGAACCGGCCAACGTCACGTCAATTCAAGCCATAGACGTTCCCAATCCACCACCGCCTCTTGGGCGGTCATCCATATGAGCATTTTGCCTTTCTGGCCTTGGTCATGACAATTTAAGCCATAGACCGCCGAAGACCCTCATCCATGCCAACGGTCCTACCGAACGACATAGACCGGGTACGGTTCCGCCTGACCCGTGCTCACACCGCAACGGCAATTTAAGCCATATGCGCAGGTCAAGACTCACCGAGTCCCGTTCCCACCACAATAATCACATAACCCGGTTATGTTCACGTTGGCTCCCCGGCCACCATGTTGGCAAAACACGCTTTTGCCCAGTTTTCCGAGTGCACCTTAGAGTTAACCTCCAAGGCTCCCTGATGCAATCTACCACGTAGAAAACCCGAAAACACCCAAACATCCGGATTCTTGCCCGGTTCAAATGCAATGCAACATCACCGATCCGGACCAACATGTCTGAATAGGCTTCACACACAATGCCTATGTCCATTTACGCATACGGACTCTACACAAGGGGGACCTCACATATCTACCCCAAGGAACGCTCCAACTCTTCGCTCACTCGCGAGAGAGGGCTTCCTATGCAAAGGAAAAGAGGGCTTCACATGCCCAAGGATGAGAAATCGTTACCCTTGCATTCTTCCGTGGCGCCATGAAAATCTATGCGGATGAAAAGCACCTCAATCTCCTTGCCTCCGCGGATCCGAAGACGGCTCGCGATTTGGAGCCCCGAATCTCCACCGGCCGCCGGAGTTGACCTCCTTCTTCCTCCTCCAAGCTCTCCCTTCTCTCTAGGTTTTAGAGAGAGAGTACCCAAGTGAAATAAGGGTTTCAAAACCCTATTCCCGGCTAAAACCACCCAGGAGCAGCCCCCCACAGTCGGATCCAAAGCCAAGGAAACGAACGGCCAGGATTAGATCTGAAATCCCAAAAACTGGGCCGAACACGGGTTCACACACGGCCGTGTGCCTGGCCGTGTAGCTCATTCGCCGTCTCGACCAAAATTGAAAACCAGCAACACGGCATGTGACACGGCCTCCGACACGCCCGTGTTGCCTGCGACACGCCCGTGTCGGGACCCGTGTCACCCCCCCCCCCCCCCCCGTGTGCAATTGATCAACACTTCGCAGTCAGAGAGGTACACGGCTTGGTGACACGGCATCAGACACGCCCGTGTCAAACTAGACACGCCTGTGTTCATGCCCGTATCATTACCTGTGTACCCAACCGCACAGCCCAGGTGTGACACGGCCTGGGACACGCCCGTGTCCTAGGCCGTGTTCCACCACACGACCATCGTCGACCTGAACTGGTCGACTACACGGCCAGCTCGACGGCCCGAGATCGACACGCCCGACACGGCCTCCGACATGCCCGTGTCGGGGCCCGTGTCACCTGCACCAAAACCCTGTCTTGGCCAAATTCGATCTCCGTCGCTCCTACAACATTTTGGGGTGTTACACAAATAGTCAAGTTAGGACCCAAAAGCCAAACCCTAGGCCAGGTAACTATAAATTATTATTTGTATACCAAGGTGATTTCATCTATTTGCCTAGGTACTCATGGTCCTCTTGGTCTTCTTAGGAATTTGTCATGACCTAGTCATGACAAAACATCCGAGGGGTTGGGTTGTTTGTGCGATGTTACATATTTGTCGAGTGGGGCCCCTACAAAAAACAAAGACAAGAAAGACATGTTAAGCCCTGCGAGTTGGCGAGGCGAGTTGGGGACCTACCTTCACAACTCACCCAGGGAGAGATCCATGGACAGTAGAAGCAAGTTGGGCAGATAGCCCATCACTCGCTCCAACTTCAAGCATATGAAGGGTGAGTTGTATGACTCGGCTTGCACTCGTCCTAGGCTCAAGGCAAGCGTCGAGTTCCATTATCACCAAACACTCGCCATCTTCAGGTGAGTGGGAAGACGGCTTGCCTAGTTGTTCTACTAGGAAACCCAATTTGGCCTGCCATTAGCTGCTCCAAATAGTCGAAATTTACTATTGGTAGACCAATTTTGGCTGCATTTAATAAAACCAAAAACAGGATTCTGATATTCATAAACCATTCTTGAAAAACTATAAATAGACCCCTAAGGGCACCCTTTGAGAGGATTTTTTTGCTTCTTCCTCCTCTGGTTATTTTTGGTTTGCCAAGACACACTGTTCATCGTGGATTATCAGTAGACAGTTTGGTGATTCCCAGTGCCCTCCACGGTGCACCCAACTCAACTTTGGCTAGGGAGGGGAAGCTCTCTTTGATCTTCAAATTGTGTGGAGGGACCTCCTCAATGCAGCTCAAGGGTCAGTTTATTAGTTCCAAGCAACCGCTCAAGTGTTATAACTTTGGAGAAATACATGCAAGTTTCCCAATCAGTATAGACTCCTCCTAGAACTGTAATTTTTGGGTTCAACATTTTGGGTTTGGTGAGTGTGAACCGTAGCTTGCACAAAAATTCCTAAGTAAGTCTCATGTCTGGATGCGAGGAACAAGAAGACAACCCCTACAACACCTCCCCTATAATGACCGCATAATATGGGTCTGGTCGGGGCCCCACAACATACAGACGCCACAGCTTAAGTTTTATAAGATGATATAAACTACCCAACTAAAAACTCAGACCAAACACAGCGGAAACAAAATAACAAGACTATAAGTTATCCACTAACATATGAGTATTGAAACGGCCTTAAGGCCTTACAATAAATAAGAGTTAAAGACTCAATCAATAACATCAAATGTCAACGTGCATAAGCACTCCTAGGCTACATCGGCATGCAAGCCGAAAACATAGTGCATAAAGTATCACATTCCACAAAACAGAGTTATTACACAACGTGATACACTTCATGAGGCTTAGGACTTTTTTGTCGGTGATCTTGCACTTGCTTGCGATCCTTGCCCTTTAAAAGTAGGTTGTAACGTGGGTCAGCAAAGGCTGACCTCAACTATGTAACCAACACATCTCCTGCCTGTCATCCCTAGCGGACCCCAGGGTACTCCATCACCCTGCAGGTCAGCACTTCGTATGCAAATATACATGTACATTGAAAGTAGTAAAACATGTTGGATGTCTCATATAACACACATATTTCTATGTTGAGCATATAATAAAAAAGGGTCTACAATGCAACATGTATGCAAACTAGGGCTTCACCCAAGGCACCATAAAGCGTATGCTTCTAACACATCATCAATCAAGTACTTCCAATTTTCCCATCGACGTTCAAGTAGCAATCATAGGGGTACTTCCAATTTCCCTTAGCGGCATACAAGCTGCCACACAGAACTCTTGCCAAGGCCCCACCCATTCGTGGGTATTAAAACCTGAGCTTTCCATCAAGCTCTGACTTCTCTCGTCAGGATTCCACCACAAACTCAAAAAAACCGATACTAAGAACCCTTGCAAGACACCACCCGTTCGTGACAACCCAGGCCTGACTCCAAAATCGGGACCAAGTCCACCGAAGGAGACCCAGTGGGACCCAGCTGGTATTGTCTGAGCTTATCCAAAGCTTAGCATTCTTGTCAGTTCCATAGAAGGGGACTTGTCTCGCCATGACACTCTCCACACGTGACTTTGTAACGTCACGGGCTAGCCAGCCGACTGCAGAGACAAACCATGCCTTAGCACATCACAATCCCAAGCCTTTCCCACCCAAATCCACCATTCATACTATAACGTCCCCGTGCCCCAAGGAAACCATCTACCGTCACAACGGAGCTAATCTTGTCCAGTTTCGATTACGCATACTCGCGCGAAATAAGAAGGACATACAACATTACAAACGACATCTTTCCGCTAACGGATTTCTAACAAAATCCTAAAGGCTCGCTATGCAACATCACCAAGTCGGAGTAACAGTCGCAACTACGGCTTCACCCAAAATGCCTAACCCACTAACGAAGCGGATTTCTAGTGCAAAATCATGTCAGCGACGGACACAATCAACCCAATGGCTCCTCTTGAACCAAGGCAACCCAAATCCCTCTCATTTGAGAGATCCTGTGCCTATAATGCTTGAAAGAAAGCAAGAAAAGAATAGATGCTATGTATGCATCCTAAAATAAAGAGGAGAAGTGTCGTTACCTTACAACCCGTCTTCCTCGCCATGGAATCATTGCCTTGCACGGATGAAAACGAGCGCCTCCAAGTCCTCTCCGCGGATCTGGACTCGTATCAACGATCGGGGCTCCGAAGCTCCGTCAATGGCGGAAGAAAGCTCTCTTCTTGTTCCTCCACTCTCCTTCTCAAAAACCCTAACTCCCACTTCTCAAATGAGAAAATAAGGGGAAACAACTGTTCAACCCTATAAAAGCACTCTGAAGGGAGATTCTTGGGCCTTAGGATCAAAACCTAAATGAAATCGGATGGCTAAAAAGCAAAACAACAGAAATGCTTCTGTCCGCTACCGTCGGGCGGTAACTACCTACCGCTGAGCGGTAGTTTCCCGATCGCTCTTCCAAAAAATAATGTCGCTCTAACGATGGCGGTAGAACTAATGTTGCGCGGTAGCTCACTCAATACCACCACTCAACTATAGCCTCTCAACGCACTCGACGCCAAGCTTTCGATGCATGATAGATAGCTAACACGCGCACTAGCACTCAATGCTCTCAACGACAACCCTAGAGTTACCGCCCTGTGGTAGTTAACTTCCGTCGAGCGATAGCCCTCTCAGCACTCAACGAATGGCTTTCGTCGAGCTATCTTCACCCGACGAATCAAGGCTACCGTCGGGAAATTTCTACTACCGCCGCACGGTAGCTTATAGAGATCCAAGGTCTAGAAAACCGGGGTGTTACAACTCCTCCACCCTTAGAAGAATTTCGTCCTCGAAATAAAGCATAAACTCAAACTAAAAGCATACCTGAAGTAAAAAAGTTTTGGGAAGTCCTCCTGCATTGCTGATAATACGTTTTGTAGTTTAAACTACTAGGGTAATTATAGGTTTTTATAATGTAAATCATAACTTTTAAAGATTTATTTTGACCTCCAATTGTATATATTAATACGACTAATGATTATTGTCTTTCTTTTATAGGTTTGCAGTTTTTAAGCTCAGAATTCGTCGATCGTCCCAATTTCTTCGAACGCCTCCAGTTTAAAGTTCATCGAATACTTCTAGCTCTACGTTTGATGAAATCTCCCATGTTCGTCGACCTCCCTCCAGCTCTGCATTCGACAAATTCTCCCATGTTCATCGACCTCCCTTCCACTTTCTCCGTTCGATGAACCCTTTTATGTTCGTCAACCTCCCTTCCAGCTCTGTGTTCGACGAATTCTCACATGTCCATCAACCTCCCTTCCACTTTCTCCGCTCGACGAACCCTTTTTTGTTTGTCGACCTCCCTTCCAGCTCTGCGTTGTATGAATTCTCCCATGTTCGTTGACCTCCCTTCCACTTTCTTCGTTCAATGAATTCTCCCATGTTCTTCGACCTCCCTTCCACGTTCTCCGTTCGATGAACACTTCTATGTTTGTCGACCTCCCCTCCTCCTTCTGCGTTCGACATTTTCTTCCAATTTCATCGAACGCCTCCTTCTACAAATTTTCGTTGAATGCCACCGCTTCCTTCTTCTCAATTTTCGTCAAACACACCACCTTCTCTTTTCTCATTTCGTCGAGATCTCCCTCCTTCTCCTATGATTTAGTCGAGCACTCTCTCCTTCTTTCGTCGAGCTTTCCCCGCTGCTAGAGACAAGTCCCATTTTTTCCACAAAAGCTAGCAGCCGCCATAAATGCACGTCACTCGTACCGAGGCAATCATCATAATCCTCCAGATTTCATACCGAGGTCAACCCCCATGCATGATAATAGCGTGGGCATGTCCTGCTCTGTGAAGAATCTATAAATAGAGCCCCGCCCCTTGTGTTTGAAAGAAGAGAACTTTGGGGAGGGTAAGTGCTGCCATTTTCAGTTCTTCCATAGTATTCTTCCTCTCTCCTTTTCTAATTTCAGTTTTTCTTAGTTTTAGTTTCTGTATTACTGCTTCTGTAATAGTTCTTGAAATTTCTTTAGTAGTTTACTTTTAGTGCTAGCTTAGTTTTTCATTTCCTGCAAGTGTAATAGTTTTTATATTTCAAGTTGTAAACTCGCTGTTTGAATTAATATAAAGTCTGTTTACTTTTACTTGTCCCTATCTTGTTTCCAAGCACTCCTACTCATCTCTCTTCCTCTACTTCACCATGAGTAACTAATCCTCCTTGTACTCGATATTGATGATCCGAGTTTCGAGTTAATTAATTTATGATGCTCTAGTTTACTTTTCCTTTGTAAGGTTTAGACCTTGATTTACTCATGATTAATTATTATTGGAGATATATCATTGATATATATTCTCCATCTTTGTTTCCACTCTTCGCTAGTCGAGAGGCTCGTAGTTTTGAGTGAACGCTCAAGAGTAAAGAGAGTTGCATGCACCCCTCGAGAGAGGAAGACTTTAAATCTCCCAGATTTGAGTGAAATCCAATAGCGGGGTTCATAGCGTAAAGCGAGCTTTAGGCCTCAGATTTGGATGAGAGTTCGGTCAGACCTTCCTAAACTCTGGTAGGCACGTCTTTGAGAGAAGCATGTTCATACTTTAGGAACCTCCACAATCAAGGTCCTTTGCCTTATTAAGTTAGAGTTTATTATCGCATTTTTGATCAACTTAGGCCGAGGTGATTCTCGATCGAGTTCTTTTCTTTATCATTGTTTAACCCCTCGTTTTAATCGCTAGTTGTGGTCTCTCTGATTAAGTGCAAGTGCTTTTCTTTATGCAAGTAGTCTCTTCTTTTAATTTATTTAACAATCCTTAAAGTTTCTTTGATAAGATAATAGTCTTCGTGTGAGTAAGATTACTCAATGGTTCTCGGATTTAAATACGACACCTGTGTCCCCTAGCTACAGTTCCATATGTATACTTTCCTTATCTGGATTGCCAGTTCGATTTTAATCTCTTTGCGAATATTCATCCACCAAGTTTTTGGCGTCGTTGCCTGGGACAACTTTTGTTGATAATTCAAAAACACGAACCTATTATTCTTATCATTTCTCTTTCTCTCCCTCTTTCTTAAAAATTAAAAAATCAAAAAAACATATTAACACTCTTTATAGAAACCCACATCACAATTTTTCTACACCACCTAACTCTCTCAAAAAGGGCAATGTGGCTTAAATACCACTATCTTGTCTAGTACCTTGCGAATCTGAAAGACTTGATTTCAAGAGCCTAGACACCTAGAAGGGGGGTGAATAGATTCTAATTTTCTTTAAGAATTTTAGGCAATTAGCTAGTTCTAACTCAGCACAGAAAATTCAATTAACAGCACAATAATCACAGCACAGCATACACCAGATTTATAGTGGTTCCCCAAGGTATGGGTACATCCACTTTCCCCCTTCGCCTATCCAGTAGAGAACTTAATTCAACCAAACTTCCTTCCACTTACTCAGATCCACGGATCTTACAACTTAGAACCTGATAGGTTCCTAAAGCTTAGACTTATACAAGTCTTACATTAGATTCTTCCCAAGAACCCTACCTCAGGCCTCAGCCCTACCTCAGCCTTTATCACTAGGCTTACAACTCAGACTTTCACAAGTCCTACACCTCAGGCACTCAGCCCTACCTCAGCCTTTATAATTATTTGCTTACAACTCAGATCTTACAAAAGATCCTACAAGAAAATGAGTGTTTTAAAAGGTACAAAAATTTCACCAGATAGAACTCTCTATTGGTGTGAGCTTCTTTATCCGTTCTTGAATAAACTGAATCTTTAGATCCAACCTGACTTAGTTGTTTCAAATCTTTTTGATTGAACAAAATAAGGTTGATCTTCACTTGATGTAGAAGTTGATCTTCAGATAGCTCCCTCCTTAAATTCAGAATTAGATCTGAATCTTTCTTACAGACTGTTCTGGATCTGCCTTCTTAAGGGTTTCCCCTTTTCTTGTTGTCAAATTCTCTTTCCCGTAATAGCTTGATTACTTCCTTAGTTATCTCTAGTTGTCAAGGATCAGTCCCTTATATAGAGTTTCCTCATGATTACCGGCTGATCCGGTTTGCAACAACCTTCTGACAATTCTGACAAAGGTGTCAGACCAATTAGTTATGACAGCTGTCAAGTCACCAGTCATGACAGTTAATTCCTCAAAGACTTTACAACTCAGCATGAACCACTCAGCAAACTCCTTCACATGTGTCGACACAAATAGACTAAGTGTCTACACAAGTCTTGAAGATGTCGACACAACACTCCATGTGTTGACATAGTCATTCTTCTGCTACTCGACACAGCTTTTATGAGTATGTGTCGACACAAGTCCTATGTGTCGACAAAACTTCTCCTGGTCTCGACATAACTAATGCTGACAGATGGAGTTGAGTGTATGTCTAGTTATCGTTGAGTGTGTGTCGAGACGTCGTTGAGTGTGTGTCGAGACGTCATTGAGTGTGTGTCTCTACAAGTCATGTGTGTCGACACAAGCCTTCAGACTCAGTATAGCTGTTGCTGTTGGATGGCATTGAGTGTCGTCCAGATGTCGTTGAGTGTGTGTTGACACAAGTCCTATGTGTCGACACAAGCCTTTAGACTCAGTATAGCTATTGCTGTTAGATGGCGTTGAGTGTGTGTCGACACAAGTCCTGTGTGTCGACACAGCTTCTGCTTCAGGTCTCGACACAATTTTGGGTATTGACACAACTTCTTCTTCAGGTGTCGACACAATGCCTGGGTGTCGACACAGGTCTTGCTTCTAGTGTCAACACAACTTCTGGGTGTCGAGACAATTCTTCACAAGTGTCGACACTTGTACTTAGAGAATTTTCTTGCAAACCTTACACCTGCACAATGAAACTCAAACATCCCATCAGATACAAATTGATGTATATAAATGAGTAAGATGAGGATTCTCCAAATCTGGTATATATTTTTCAGTGTACCCAACAATCTCCCCCTATTTGGAGAAGTCATAACCCTTAGTCAAAGATATACATCACTCATAATAAAACAAAAAAAATAGATGTACATACATTTTACTGCAGGATATCAACTAAAATCAATACTGAAACTGATTTCATTCATTAATCAAAAAATTCTAGGTTTACATGTTTTCTTAAGAAAAATAACAAACAAAAGATTACATTGTTCTAGACCTTAGCTTATTTATCATAAGATAGACTAGGCTCCTTAATTATAATTCCTTTCCTAGATCTGATCTTAGCCTGCATAGTAGGTTCAGTATCATCAGCTGGTTTATTTCCTTTCAGATCCTTCTTCTTCAGTTCTTCAGCCTTTATCCTTTGCCTTTCAAAATAGTGAAAAAGCTTTGGGAAGTACCTGCTAGGCTCCAGAGCATTAGAATGCAACTTCCCAGCTTTTTCACTCCTCCTGTACTAAAGAATGGATTCTTGCCTAGCTTGATACTTGTTCCACTCTTGCTCAGAGTACCATTTACCCCTATCATAGGTCTTGTCCTTCACAGCTTTCAAGGCAGTCAAAATAATATTCCTAGAAGTAGGGCTCCACTGCTCAAAATCAGGCTTCAATTCATCCTGCTCTCTAAACCTTTTCTTGGACAGTTGTGCTTCCTTATAAGCTTCCTTGGCATCCTCTGACATGTATACTTTTTCAATGATAATATTCTGTGCCTCCTGTGGAGGGCTATACATTGTCTGAACTTCTTGTTGGACTATGTCAAAATCAGCTGGAGGGTAAATGACCTGTGCAACCTCTGGTTGATCCCCTTCAATGTAGGTATATTGCACTCCAGACTAAGCAGTATTATCATCCTCACATAGCGGTGGAAATCCAAGTGTAGCTCTGATGGTGTTAGATACCCATTTTGCATGGTCAAAGCTAGCTTTGACTATCATTTTCTCCCCCTTTATGACTTCTCTACCTATATGATCCCTCAAATCATTCTTTTGAAACCTTATTTGATAAGCTAGATATTCTGTACCTTCTTGATAGTAGGATTTGAATTTAGTCAGGTAATCAAAAATAGTCTTTTGAGAGGCTCCAATGGCTATTTGGACAGCAGCTAGATCTTCTTGTATTTGCTTTGATATTTAAGTTTTCAAATCAGTGGAAATACTTCCCAGTTTTTTGAGAATTTCTTCATGGTAGTCTTTGAGATTTTCATTTGACCTAAATTGATTTTCTAAAACATATCCTTGCTTGGTGGCAATGTCCTCAACCTCAGTCTTTAGTAGCTGTTGTTGCTCAGCCAAATATACTACAGCATTGCCTCCCTTATGGAAGCAATCTATCATCTCTTTCTTTTGCAGATTGACTTCAAATATGATGGATTAGATGTCTTGAGCCAGCTAAAACTACAGTTCTTTATTTGACTTATCCGCATATTTCTCTAAGGACTGCCTTTGTTCATCCAATTTGAATTGTAGTTGGACCAGTAATAAACTGAAGTCCATTCTTGGAGCAGGTGATTGAGTGACTGTTTGTAAGGCCTTTTTATAGTATGTGCTCTTTATCCTGATTGCAACCATCTTCCTCTTCTTAGGCATAGAGGCTTCCTCATCATCAGCGAGTTGTGATGAGCTTTCTATATCAACTATTTCCTTATTAGAAGGTGCATTCAGTAGCTCCTCCCCCTCAATTCCTGGAAGTTCATTTTCTACCTGTGATTACTCCCCCTCAGTCCTTACAGCTGGTAAATTAGGAAACAACTCTTCCATAGTTACCTCTTGCAGCATCTGTACAGGAGGAACAAGATTAGTTTGGAAAACAAAATGTTCTCCCTGGACATCTAGATTTTTGTCCAGGGAATTTTCTATAAAGGAGATACTTACTTGCTCATCTTGAGCTGTATCTTTTATCTGCACATCTTGTGCTTCCTTCTCAGCAATTTCCAGTGCTTCTTTTTTTAAGTCTAATACAATGTCCATTACTTTATCAGAAGCATACTCACTCTCCAGAGTAGCTTCAGCAATGCCTCCCCCTTGGGAAGGCAGCTCAGATATTTCAGTGTCTTATTCTACTGGTTCAGGGTGTTCTCCCCCTAGAGTGGAGGCTATCTGTTGCTTTGGGTGATGACTGCTCTCTATTTGATCTTGAGCTTCTTTTTGGTCTTCATCTGAACTGAAGACTAACTCCTCTTCAAAATCACTAGATAATTCTTCTTGTTGAACAATTTCTTTCTTTTTCTTATCTTTCTTGACCTGTTTCTGTGGAGTAGAAACCTCTTTGGACAATACTCTATCCCATCTGGATAGAATCCTTACATTCATTCTCCTCATATAGTTGGTTTTGGATCCTAGTAGTTGGTTCATAACATCTGGTATTGTAGAAGCTAGACATAAGCTTAGTATCCTTCCCAGATTTGGCTTCTTTACTCCTTCTTGGATCTTGTTAAATACTATTGATGCCCAGTCTGTTTTTACAGTGAATATGACCCTTGTCATTAGATTGAACATGTAGATTAAAACTCTATCATCTCCACAAGTGTTACACAGAATCACCTTGCCTACTATTTAATACATAAATTTTCTTTGGCAATTCATCCCTTTCCGGGTAATGGATGATCCAACTTTGGTATTAGGGTTCAGCCCGCACCAACTTAGTGCATATTTAGTCATAGATGGAACTATTTCATCATCATCCTTAACCATGGGAAGTTGGAGTGATTTTCTGATTGTCATTAATGTTAGTTTCACTCAGGAATCCTGAATTGTCGCTTTGATCTTCTTCCCTTCAGTGTCCACAAATGCTGATGAATAGAATTCCAATACTTCTTTTTTCCAAATTCTTGTTGGTTCTGAGACCAAGAACTACAAACTATTTTCCGAAATTAGGGTAATTATACCCAGGATGTCTTGTGAGGCTTTCATAAATCCCCCACAAATAAGCTCATAACCTTCATTCACTTTGTCGTCCTTGTGGGGCGCCATTGACGATAGAGAGAGAGAAGAGAAGAGACGTGAATATCTATGTCGACATAAGGTCTAGATTTGAGAAATCTGAAGACGTAGTCGACTGGATTTTTTCTCACCCTATTTATAGTCTACTGGTAAAGGGTAGGTCAATGGACGCACCTTACTTAGTATTAATGCTTGTCGACATAGTTGTGCATTTGTCGTCATAAAAGACTTAGGTCTCGACAAAAATTATTTTTAGTCGACATGTCTATGGGTCGACATATCTATGTGTTGACATACTAGTCGACATGATACGGGCTGGTCATGTCTCGACATAGTTGTGTCGACACGTATTCTTCTGTCGACGTAGATAATGTTTCTGTGTCGACACATCCTTTTTCTTTGTCGACACAACATACTGAGTGTGTCGACACAATTTGCTTGTGTCGACACAAACTTTGTACTTAGACAAATTTCCTGAGAAATATTATTCTTACATATTCTACTTAGAAATGCTTGAGCTGACATATTCTAGGTTCAACATACCTAATTCAATTTTAAAATAATTGAATTTAGTTTCATCCAGAGGTTTTGTAAAAATATAAGCAATTTGATTATTTATGGTTACAAATTCTAGACTAATATCTTCCTTTTCCACATGTTCTCTTATGAAAAGAAACTTAATTTCTATATGCTTGGTTCTACTGTGTGATACAGGATTCTTAGCAATAGAAATAGCACTAGTAGAATCACAAAACAGTGGAATTCTACTTACCTTGATTTCATAGTCTTCAAGTTGATTTTTTATCCACATCAACAGTGCACAGCAGCTGCCTGCAGCTATATATTCAGACTCGGTTATTGATATAGCTATAATTGTTTGCTTCTTGCTGCACCATGACACCAACCTTCCACCTAAGAAATTGACAAGATCCTGTAGTACTTTTCCTGTCTTCTTTGCATCCTGCAAAGTTTGTATCTGAGAAGCCTGTTAGTAAGAAATCTCTATTCTTAGAGTACCAAACACCTAGATTAGGTGTGCCCTTAAGATATCTCAAAATTCTCTTAACTGCAGTATAATGAGATTCCTTTTGGCAAACTTGGTACCTAGCACAGACACATGTAGCATACATGATGTCAGGTCTACTAGTAGTCAAGTATAGTAGGGAGCCAATTATCCCTCTATACAAAGACTCATCAATAGGTTTCCCTGTCTTATCTTTGCTTATAGGCATACTTGTTCCCATTGGAGTTTTCATGGTGGAGGCTGAGTCCATTCCATATTTCTTAATCAACTCCTTGGTGAACTTAGACTGGGATATGGACAATCCATCATTATTCTGTCTTACTTGAAGTCCCAAGAAGAACTTCTGCTCACCCATACTACTCATCTCAAACTTTCCTTGCATAAGTTTGGCAAACTTTCTACAAAGGTTATTTTTAGTAGATCCAAATATAATGTTATCAACATATATCTAGACTAGGATTATCTTGCCTTTACATTCCCTAAAGAATAGAGTGTTGTCTATCTTTCCTCTAGAGAATTTATTCTCAATAAGAAAAGAAGACAAGGTTTCATATCTAGCTCTAAGGGCTTATTTCAAACCATATAGAGATTTCCTAAGCCTATATACATAATCAGGATAATGAGAATCTACAAAACCTAAGGGTTGTTTAACATAGACTTCCTCCTTTAATTCACCATTCAGAAATGCTGACTTTACATCCATCTGATATACCATGAACCCTTAATATGCAGCATAGGCCAAGAACAACCTTATAGCCTCCAGCCTTGCCACTAGGGCAAAGGTTTGATCAAAGTCAATTCCTTCCTCTTGCCTGTAGCCTTTTGCTACCAGTCTGGCCTTGTTCTTTATTATAATGTCATTCTCATCAAGTTTGTTTCTGTAGATCCACTTGGTTCCTATAATGTTATGATCCTTTTGTTTAGGAACCAGTTTCCAGACTTTACATCTTCTAAATTGATTGAGCTCTTCTTGCATAACATCAATCCAATTTGTGTCTAGCATGGCTTCTTCAAACATCCTGGGTTCTATTTGTGATAAGAAGTTAGAACATAGAACTTTGTTCATGATCTTACTCCTTGTTAGAATACCTTGACTTGCATCACCAATGATTTGGTGAACTGGATGTTCCTTCAAGTGTCTTCTTGCTGGGGAAAATCTGTCAATTTCATGCCCTTCTTCATTTTCCTCAACCTGATGCTCCTTATTGTCTTCTTCATTCAGTGACACTTGTTCTCCCTCTGGATAATATACATCTTTATCTTTATCTAGCCAAGAAAGAACTTCTTAATTGATGGTCAGCTTATCCAGCCTGTCTGTTAGACCTGTAGAACCAACTAAAGAGCTAGACAATTCACTGTTAATCAACTTAGACTCATCAAATACAACATGGACAGATTCTTCTACAACTTGAGTATTCAAGTTGTAGATCCTGTATGCCCTACTATTATTGTTGTACCCAACAAATATCCCTTCTAGGGATTTTGCAGCAAACTTTATTTGGTAGTGTTTACCATTAACTAGGACATAACACTTGCTACCAAAGATTCTGAGGTAGGAAATATTTGGTTTTCTGCCTTTCAAAATTTGATAGGGAGTCATCTTATGTTTCTTATTGATGGAGGCTCTATTGAGTACATGACATACAGTATTTACGCCTCTGCCAAAAAGTACTCAGGGAGAGTAGTGTCACTAAGTAGTGTTCTACTTGCCTCAATTAGAGTCCTATTCTTTCTTTCAGCAACTCCATTTTACTGGGGTATTCTAGATGAGGAGAACTCCTAATGAATCCCAAGTTTTTCACAGAACTTTGTCATACACTCAGACTAAAATTCAGTTCCATGGTCACTTTTGATTTTGACCACTGAATTGTTAAATTCATTCTGAGTTTGTCTAACAAAAGTTTGGAAAATAGTAGGGGTTTCAGATTTCTGCCTCAAGAAGAAAACCAATGTGAATCTAGAATAGTCATCCACAATAACAAATGTGTATACTTTCCTACCAAGACTATGAACTGGCATAGGACCAAACAAATCCATATGCAAGAGATATAAACATCTCATTGAATCTTTGGTATGAAGTGCATGGAAAGAGGACTTAGTCTGTTTGCCCTTTTGGCAAGCTGAACACACACCCTCTTTAATGCACTTGACTTGAGGACCATTCCTCACTAACCCCATGATGAACAGTTGTCCTATTGACTTATAGTTCAGATGAGCTAGCTTTTTGTGCCATTTGACACATAGCGAAGCTTTCTCTCCTACAACTAGACAAATGGGTGAGATGTTAAACTCATAATCTAGGTTAAGACAATATACATTCCCTTTCCTAGTGCCAGTTAAAATGATCTCTTGATCACTTGACCTCCTTATTTGGCACTTTCCTTTGAGGAAAGAGATGTCATAACCTAGATCACTAAGTTGACTTATGCTAATCAAGTTATGTTTTATACCCTTAATATAAGTCACTTTAGTGATAGTAATTTAATCACTAGAAATGTTACCAAATCCATTGATGATTCCTTATTCTGATCCACCAAAGATTACTTTGGGTCCATTCTCTATGGGTACATAGTCCCTCAACATCCTTATTGTTCCAGTCATGTGTTTGGAATATCCACTATCCAAGTACCATATAGGGGTATGACCACTTGGATTCACCTGCATCAAATAAAGAATCACTTATCCTTAGAACCCAAATTATTATTGGGTCCTAGATCCTTGTTAGTTTGAAATCCTGCAGCTATTCTGAGATGTAAACTATTCTTGGTTTTAACACTTATGTTGAACCAGCAATGCATGACAAAGTGTCCCACCTTGCCACAACACCAACACTCAAATCTATAGTACCTTCTTTTAGGTACAGACTTCACAACTTTGTTGCCAGCAGTCCAGTTAAGTGTATGTGCTGGAGCAGCAAACCTCAAGAATTCTTTTTGAACCTGATGGGCTTGCCTAGAGTGACTTATTGGCATTTGCACCCTTGCCCATGAGATCTCCATACTCACAGTGACCATGAGTAATATCATGATCATACCTGTTTGTAGGTTGCATCACTTTCCTAAAGAAAATAGGGGGCTTTTTATCTAGTTGCTGAACTGGGGCTTTACCTTTTCTATGAGAATTGGTGGCCCTAGTTCTTCCCTTAAAACCTAGACCTGTCTTTCCTTTATGAGAAATGAAATTGTCTATTAAGGGCAAGACAGATTTTGGCTTATAGAATTTAGCCACTAACTCTCTTTCTTGCTGAAATTTTGCCTCCAGTTTCTTGATATGATTTTCCTTGAAAGAGATTGTGCCCATCTGAATAACAATAATGTTTTTCTGTTTGGCAGCCTCCTTCAATTTTAAATCTATCAACATGGCTGAATCTGATGCAGCTTGCTTAAGAGACTCAATTTCCTTTGTCTGTTCCTTGAATAGAAACTTGCTCCTCTTCAGAGCTTGCAATATCCCACCATACTCGTTAATAAGTTGATGTACATCCCCCTCAGAATAAGAACCATCCACTTCTCTTGAAGTTGATGCTACTGATTCTGATCCAGTAAAATAATCTGAAGCTAAGGGAGAATTGTATACCTTGCTTGGACCAGGCTGATCCTAGCACTGATCATTTTCTGACAGAGCCATCAGCCCTCTACAGCAATAGTCTTCCACTCTATTTATGGATTCCAGCATTTGTAGGAATTCTAATTCCCTAGAATCCTCTTCTGTTGAGAATAGCCCAACATATGCTTCTGCATCATCTTCTTCTCCTAATCCTTAAGATGAAGAGTCTTTCTAACTCTTCTGCTTTTGAGCAACAAAGGATTTCTCCTTCTTGCCTTTCACTTGATGCTTCTTCTTGTCCTTAGATTTAGTCTTCTTGTCTGGACAGTCAGTTATGACATGTCCAGGCATGTTGCAACAATAGCAAATAATCTTAGAATTCGTTTGTTTACTAGGTTTTGAGGCATACCTGTCCTCCTTGGGAGTCTTCTTTTTCTTATAATACTCATCCTTGGAGAAAGATGTAGATGACCTGGTTCTCCATTTCTTCTTTTTCATGAACCTTTGAAACTGCCTTGTAAAGGCAGCAAAGTCCTCATCAGAGGTGTGGCTATCTGATGTGTTGTTGTCAAGATTTTCTTCTTCTGCCTCAGCACTCTTTCAATGTAGAGAAGGAGACTTTCTCTTACCCTTTCTTGTGCCTTCAGCCTTGAAGGCTACTGACTTCTCTTTGTACTCAGACCTACTACTTTTATCCTCCTCTTTTCTAGCAGTGAGTTGCATTTCATAGGATAACAGCTTTCCAAATAGTGTGGGTGGAGGTGTATCAGCAAGCCTGTTTTCCTCTCTGATGGCATATATCTTTGTGTCCCAGTCCTTTGTTAGTGATCTGAGAAACTTATCATTCAGTTCATATGTGTTGAAGGCTCTTTCATAGGTCATAAGATCATTTACTATCCTGAAGAACTTCTTGTAACATTCAGTTATGCTGTCAGTATTGCCTTGTCTAAAGCTCTCATATTCTTGATTCAGCATAGATATCATTTCCTCTCTAACTTCTTCTGTTCCCTCCATGTAGATAATCAGGGTGTCCCACATTTCCTTAGAGGTTTTACAGTGCACCAGATTCTGAAATATGGCATCATCTATAGCACTTACAATAATGTTTAGTGCTCTTTTGTCTAGTGTTGCCAGGATGATCTCATCCCGAGTCATTTCAGAATAACTCTTGGGGTTTTAACATTTGCATCCAGAACTGATACCTTCATTAAAATGAAGGGACCATCTTGTACTGTGATGTAGATTCTTGCATCAGATGCTTCCATGAAGAACCTGACCCTTTCCTTCCATATGCCAAAGCATTCTTTCCTACAGATAGGCAGTTTCATAGATCCAAATTCCTTCTAATTCTCATTTGAACTCATTCTTGAAATCTGTTAATTGCCTTGGAGATTCACTCAGACTGTTAGGTCTATGTTTGAGTAACCTCCCTCTGATACCACTTGAAAGACTTTATGTCAAGAGCCTAGACACCTAGAGGGGGGTGAATAGGTTCTAATTTTCTTTAAGAATTTTAAGAAATTATCTAGTTCTAACTCAGCACAGAAAATTCAATACACAGCATAATAATCACAGCACAGCATACACAAGATTTATAGTGGTTCCCTAAGGTATGGGTACATCCACTTTCCCCCTTCACATATCAAGTAGAGAACTAGATTCAGCCCAACTTCCTTCCACTTACTCAGATCCATAGATCTGACAACTCAGAACTAGATTGGTTTTTATAGCTCGGACTTATACAAGTCTTACCTCAGATTCTTCCCGAGAACCCTACCTCAGCCCTACCTCAGCCCTACCTCAGCCCTACCTCAGCCTTTATCACTAGGCTTACAACAAAGATTTTCACAAGTCCGACACCTCAGGCACTCAGCCCTACCTCATCCTTTATAATTACTGGCTTACAACTCAGATCTTACAAAAGATCCTATAAGAAAATGAGTGTTTTAAAAGGTGCATAAATTTCACCAGATAGAATTCTCTATTGGTGTGAGCTTCTTGATCAGTTCTTGAATAAACTGAATCTTCAAATCCAACCTGACTTAGCTATTTCAAAGCTTCTTGATTGAACAAAATAAGGTTGATCTTCACTTGATGTAGAAGTTGATCTTCAGATAGCTCCCTCCTTAAATTCAGAATTAGATCTGAATCTTTCTTACAGACTGTTCTGGATCTGCCTTCTTAAGGGTTTCCCCTTTTCTGGTTATCAAATTCTCTTTCCGGTAATAGCTTGATTACTTCCTTAGTTATCTCTGGTTGTCAAGGATCAGTCCCTTATATAGAGTTTCCTCATTATTACCGGCTGATCTCTTTTGCAACAACCTTTTGACAGTTCAGACAAAGGTGTCAGACATATTAGTTATGACAGTTATCGAGTCACCAGTAATGACAGTTGATTCATCAAAGACTTTACAACTCAGCATGAACCACTCAGCAAACTGCTTCACATGTGTCGACACAAATAGACTAAGTGTCGACACAAGTCTTGATGATGTCGACACAACACTTCATGTGTTGACATAGTCATTCTTCTGCTACTCGACACAACTTTTGTTTGTATGTATCGACACAAGTCCTGTGTATCGACACAACTTCTCCTAGTCTAGACATAATTGATGATAACAGATGGCATTGAGTGTATGTCTAGCTGTAGTTGAGTGTGTGTCGAGACATCGTTGAGTGTGTGTCGAGACGTCGTTGAGTGTGTGTCGACACAAGTCCTGTGTGTCGATACAAGCCTTCAGACTCAGTATAGCTGTTGTTGTTAGATAGCGTTGAGTGTCATCCAGATGTCGTTGAGTGTGTGTCGACACAAGCCTTCAGACTCAGTATAGCTGTTGCTGTTAGATGGAGTTGAGTGTGTGTCGACACAAGTCCTGTGTGTCTACACAGCTTCTGCTTCAGGTGTCGACACAATTCCTGCCTCAGGTGTCAACACAATTCTGGGTTTCGACACAACTTCTACTTTAGGTGTCGACACAATGCCTTGGTGTCGACACAGACCTTGCTTCTAGTGTCGACATAACTTCTGGGTGTTGACACAATTCTTCATAACTGTCGACACTTGTACTTAGAGAATTTTCTTGCAAACCTTACACCTGCACAATGAAACTCAAACATCCCATCAAATACAAATTGATGTATATCAATGAGTAAGATGAGGCTTCTCAAAATCTGGTATATATTTTTCAGTGCACCCAACAGAATCCTTTACCGGGTTTCCCTTGGGAAGTTCGGGAGTTAAAACATTAAAAAAAATCTATTTCAAAAAAAAGTAACTCTTTTTCTAGTTTATTTTTCTCTTCCTTTATCTTCACTTCTTCTAGTGCATGACCCGCGGAAATCCGTCAGATATTTTGGACTTGGACCATGAAATTGAGCGTACTCTTCGGAGAAGATCGCTATTTCAAGGTCCTACTCTCCAACTACCGATTGAGGATTCTGAATCTATTTCTACTACAAGAATGGAAGAGCCCATCGTAGAGGAAGCCCTGCATAGGCCTATGTACAATTATGCACGGCAGAATCTAAAGGGTACAAAATAAAGCATAGTTCGCCCAACTATAGCTAATTATAATTTTGAACTTAAGCCTAGCATAATTCAAATGGTGCAGCAGTATGTGCAATATAACGTACTTCAAGATAAAGATCCGAACGCGCATATAGCAAGCTTTCTTGAGATTTTTGACACCTTCAAGATTAATGGTGTCACAAATGATGTTATTATGCTAAGACTTTTCCCTTTCTCTTGAAGAACCAAGGCTAAACAATGGTTGAAATCTCTACCAAAGAACAGCATCACCACCTGGTATCAACTAACTGAAAAATTTCTGGCGAAGTATTTTCCGCCAACTAAAACCGTAAAACTTAGGAACGATATCTCTGACAAATAGACTCTGAAACCTTTTATGAAACATGGGAAAGGTTTTAAGAACTCTTAAGACGATGCCCCATCACGCGCTGCATGTATGGTTGTTGGTGCAGATATTTTACAACTTGCTAAATCAAAACACTAAGCAAATGATAGACGCAGCTTCCGGTGGTAGCTTAAACCACAAAACCCCAGAAATAGCTCTTGAGCTTTTCGAGGGCAAGGTCATGAACACATATCAGTTTAATGTGCCTAGGTCCTGCCTGAACAAACCTACAGGTATCTTTGAAGTACATAATGTCTCCCAGCTAGCTCTACAAGTGGAAGTAATAAGTAAAAAGATAACAGAGATGACTACTGCTTCCACCCCTCAGGTATGGGAATCTACAACTCCTGCTCCCGAACAATTGGATTATGTTAATAATATGCATAGAAATGCTTTTCATATTTTTTCTGCTGCTAATTTTCCTGCTCCATGTTTCGCTTTTTCGAATAGTTATAATCCTTCTTTACGGAACCACCCGAACTTTTTGTGGAGTAATCCCTCAAATGCAATGCGCCCGCCACCACAAATGATTTTTTTGCACCACCACCACCTCCAAAAAATTTTCCAAAAACTCCAAGTTTGGAGGAAATGTTTTCAAAATATATGAATGTTAATGACGCTATAATAAGAACCCTAGCCGAGACCGTTAAAATTTTAGAGAATCAAGTAGGACAACTCGCAAAAATTATTTCTGGCCGACCCGCCGGGTCTCTTCCTGCCAACACTGAGTCCAACTCGAGAGAGCAAGCAAAAGATATAACTCTTCGGAGTGGGAAGCAAGTTTCTGGTATGGTTAGCAAAGAGCCTGAGGCAAGCTCCGCCACCATTTTAAAAAAATAAACCCTCTGCCGAGAAATTTTTTATCATTTCACCCTCTACTGAATAAGAAGTTATCACCCCTCTCTCTGTTGTAGAAAAAGATCTCATTCCACCACTCATCTTTAAAAATGATCCAACTCCACCATACCCTTCCAAACTTAACAAGCAACGTCAGGTGACAAATACTCTTGCTTCCAAGAAATATTTAAGCAAATCCACGTAAATCTACCCTTCCATAAAGCAATCTCCCAAATGTCGAAGTACGCTAAGTACCTTAAGGACCTCCTGACTAATAAAATGAAGTTAGGGAACTTATTGCACATCACATTAAACGTCGAGTGCTATGTTGTCTTGACAAACGGTTTACCAAGGAAGATCAGTGATCCGGGTAGTTTTTTTATACTGTGTGTCTTTGGTGATCTTTTTGTCAAGCACACATTGGCCGACATAGGTTGGAGTATCAACCCGATGCCCCTCTCGTTATTCAAGAAGTTAGGAATTGGTAGCCTCAACCCCATACACATGAGTATCCAGCTTGCTGAAAGATTAGTTAAATACCCATTAGAAATTGTGGAGGATGTCTTGTTAAAGTCGACAAATTCATCTTCCCGGTGGATTTCGTCATATTGGACATCGAAGAAGACGTCGAGGTTTCCTTGATCCTTGGCTGACCCTTCCTTCCCACCTCCCGAACTATCATTTATGTAAGCAATGGTAAGCTCTTCCTACGAGTAGGCGACGATGAAGTGACCTTCTCTATAACCCCCTCAATGAAGAATACCATAGAGAATGACGACTCCTGCTTTTTCTTAGATGCTTAGGTGAAAACTCTTCCTATTGCCTTTCTAAAAGTAAAAATAAATTTTCTGATTTTTGTTCTTCCTCTACTCTTCCAATTGAATCTCTACAAAAAGCCGCCATGGCCACTAGCTCCACCCCTTTTAATTTTTTGTATAAAGAAAAAGTCTACGAAGACATTGTTTTGGAAAAAGAAAGAATTTCCAAAACATCGTATGAAGAACCACCTACCCTGGAATTAAAGGAACTACTCGAACATCTTAGGTATGCCTTCTTAGAAAAGGACTCAAAGCTACTAGTAATAGCTTCGGCCTACCTGACTGAAGTGAAAAATGATAAGCTCCTACTAGTATTACATAAACATCGCCAAGCTATTGCCTGGCAGATATCTAATATCAAGGGCATAAGCCCACCTTTCTACATCCACAAAATCCTAATGGAAGATAATTCAAGTAATTCAATCCAACCTCAGCACCATATAAATGCAAATATGAACAAAGTCGAAAAGGGCGAGGTTAACACTAACTAAAGAAATTGTTTGTTATGATTGTAGGAAACCAGGACACATTCTTTCAGAGTGTCCTGAAAATCAAAAGAAGGATACGAAGAAGGAGAAAGACTACAAGAAGTACTCCAACAAACCCTCTTCTGGTAAACACAAAAAGAAGGAGAGAGGTTTTGTTGCTGAAACTCGAAGTGAATCAAAAACTAAATCTTCATCCAGTTCAAGTGAAGATGAAATGGAAGCAAAGGACAAAGAATTCTGTTTGATGGCAATAAATGCATCATGCGGCAATTCTGATGCAGAATTTGAGTTTGAAGAAGACCAGGTAATCTCTACATTTGATTTTACTTCAGATCAGTTTAAAACAGATTTTAAACTACTATGTAAAGATTTGATACAATTTGAGAAGGAAATAAAACTTCTCAAATAGATATTAACTGAACTAAATAATCTATGTTTAGAAAACATAAAACTTTAAGAAGAGTTAAAAATTCTTAAAGAACAAGTAGTTTTCTTAGAAAATAAATTATCTGAGGCAAAACAGTTTGAAGAATCCCTTAATGGGAGAAGCATCAAATTGATGAATATCACAAGCATAGTCAATGCAAGGCTAAATGGAAAACTAGGCTTGGGAGCTTCATCAAGTCAACCTCATCTTTTTCAGAAAAATATTTTATCTACACCTATAAAATTTATTTCTGCCAAAGGAAAAGAAGTATTAGCTATCATAGATAAAAACACTGAGGTTTTTAAATAAAAATCTATACCAAATCAGAATAAAAATTTCCATAAAAATCATGTTCAAAAAAATTCATCGAACCGAGCTCGACGAAATAAATACTATTCGTCGAACAGAGAATGATGAAATATGAACACAGGAATTGAGTATAATTACTCAAATGGTGCTCGACGAAATCAATATGATTCATCGAACTGCGTTCGACGAATGTGGAATGCAGAAAATGAACATTATTTTTCTGTGAATGAAGCTCGACATTCACTTCCATTCGTCGAACTCAGATCGACGAACTCAATATAATTCGTCGAACCAAAATTTTTTAATAGAAATTTTAATTCTTTTCACACGAATTATCAAACACAAGAATTTAAAAATCCTTTTACTCAGTAGATCATCCCTCCTAGAAGATATCATCTACTTGGATATAAGGATCAACCTAAGTGTTCTTATATTTCAAATTATTATGAAAGAAAGATAGGACCTAAGGTAACCTGGGTCAAAAACACCTAATTTTTTTATGCAGGAAAAGAACTATCCTACCACAGAGGAACAGTGGTATTTGAATAGTGGATGCTCAAAATATATGATAGGTAGAAAAGAAAATTTAAGTGGCTTTAAAGAAAAACTTGGACCTAAAGTCATTTATGGAGACTCCAACTGTGGACAGACAGAAGGTTGTGGCATTGTCAAGGTTTGAGCAGTTACCTTTAGGAAGGTAGCTTATGTGAAAGGTCTCAAGCATAACCTTATCTCCATAAGTCAATTATATGATGAAGGTTATCAGGTATCTTTTAATAAGTCATTCTGTTTTATTACATCTATTAAAAACAAAATAGTTTTAACTAGGGTTAGATAGGGTAATATATATCTAGTTAATTTCAACTCTGCTAAATGTGAAATTTGCATGTTTAATCAAATAAGTAAAACAAATGAATAATGGCATAAAAGATTAGCTCATATAAACCTTAGGACAACCTCGTTAGAGGACTACCATCTGGTTCTTATAAGAAGGAAGGACTTTGCAGAGCTTGTCAATTAGGCAAGCAAACGAAAAATACTTTTAAATCTATATCTAAAAGTGATTCACCCAAAATTTTGTATTTGCTATATATGGACCTTTTTGGACCAATTGCAGTATAAAGTTTTGGAGGAAACAAGTTAGATAACTTTAAAGTTCTTGTAGACTTTCTTAGGAACATCAAGATTGAGTACTCTACTCAGATTGCATTGATTAGAAGTGATCATGGTATTGAGTTTGAATCTCTTCTGATGAAAGAATTCTGTGAGAAGGAAGGTATCAGGCATTGTTTTTCTTCTCCTAGAACTCCTCAACAAAATGGGGTAGCTGAAAGGAAAAATAGAACCCTAATTGAATATGCTGAAACATTACTTGTAGATGCTCACTTGCCCCTATCCTTTTGGGTAGAGGCAGTAAGCACAACAAATTATGTTCTTAACAGAAGTCTAATTCATAAACTAAAGAGTAAGACTTTCTATGAATTACTTAAAATTAAGAAACCTAAAGTAAATTACTTTAAAGTTTTTGGATGTAGATGTTATATACATAATAACGATAAGAAATACTTAAGGAAATTTGAAGCCAATGCTGCAAGGAATATTTCTTGGATATTCTCAAGTTAGCAAGGCATATAGGATATTTAATAAATCTACCCTTAAGATAGAAGATTCAACACATGTATCTTTTGATGAGACCAATATGTTTAACAAGGAGAGAGATATCTCTACCATAGATTCTTTTCAGGTACTAAATCTATGTGAGAAAATGGATGAATTATTCCTAACACAAGAGGATACATTACATCCTTCTCAATTGATTGTTGATGATGTCAGTGATGAATAAAATCATGAAATGTATGCTGAAAATGTTGTGGTCAATGAAATTCCACAAGAGGAATTAACACCATAAGTAGTTGAAGAACCAACTCTACCTTCTAACTTTGTCACACTTAAAGATTACCCTAGATCTCAATTGATTGGAGACATATCAGCTGGAGTTCGATCAAGGAATCAATTGAATCAAGATCAGATGCATGCTTGTTTTATTTCTCAGATTGAAACTCAATCCATCAAAGATGCAGAATAAGATCACAACTGGATCACTACAATACAAGATGAACTCAATCAGTTTGAGAGATATAGAGTTTGGGACTTAGTTTTAAGACTGAAAGACTATCCAGTCATTGGAACCAGATGGGTCTTCAGGAATAAGTTGGATGCTCAAGTAGTTATTGTAAGAAATAAAGCAAGATTGGTAGCTCAAGGATATTCATAGGAGGAAGGCATAGTGTAAGACCCCCCTCCCGGAACACAACACACGGCACGAGGGGAGTCTTATGCCCGAAATAGCCGCCTTGCGGTAGCACTAACGCACGGGTTAGTCTTTACCACAAGACGCCTATTCCGCCGGCTACAATCCATATCACAACAAATATGCCAACCCAACCATAACAGAAAAGTAAAACTAAAAGCAGTTCAGTTCACAGCTAAGTTGAAGTCCAAAAGTAATAGCGGAAGATAACAAGCGCAACAGGCTTGTACAAATAAACAAGAGTCTAGAAATGTTTTGCCAAACGGCTACATGAAAACACTCACTACTGTCACTGACGGTGCCGATGGCACCACCACCTCAGGTCCTATCATCCGGGCCTGGCTGTCCTGCTGCATAGTCCGCTGCCGCTCTACCTGCGGGGTTTCCTCCTAAAAAGGAAGACGTAGCAACCGTTAGTCATAAGACTAAGTGGCTTCACATCCGCTCCCCGGCGACTCCTCGGCACCGGGCGGAGAAAGGAACAAGGTACAATATGTATATATATATAAGCAAGTAAACAAACAGGTGACAGTAACTATAGTGGAGTATAAGCTACGCTACACAACTAGCAGTTCTACAAATATCAACAGTAAATGACAGTAGGTATAAGTACTCAGAATAGTAACTTAACTTATAAGAGTGCCCATACAAACTTATAAGTTAAGGATCGGCTTAACAGTAAAGTAACTCATCGTATAAGAGTGCCCATACAAACCTATACGATGAGGATCTTGTGTATGCAATGAATGACATGTTATGAATGTTATGTTATGACCGACTCATGCGCACGCACATGCAAGTTTGCTATGTCGACACAGACTTGAAGTTCCCACTTTTCGAGCAGGTAGCTAACCTCTCAGGCGTCGTCCGTCGTGGCCAGACGGCGACAGTGGAGCGGGCGTCTCCACTACTAGGTGGTATCACACTACCTATCCTAGGCCCTCGTACGCCTCAACGCTAAGGACACAACAGCGGAGCTCACATGCGTACTACGGCTCAGAAGGGGTCTTGGGTCGATGTGCACCAAGAACACAGCCCAACCTGGCCTTTAATTTCGAACCGGATGGAACCTCGGAAACGCACGAGGTGCAAGCCCAACCGTTCTCATGGCGCGGAGGAGATCTCGGGTTATGGACACCAAGTATCTAACCCTACCGCCCAAGGTCTACCCTTGGCTCCCATCGGTGTGACGACTGGCGAACCCGTAGACCTGCCACATTCATTATCTCAACACCGCGACACGATGAATCGTCGCACACCACATGCCCCAAAACAACTCACTCGATGCTATCCGTAGGGAGACTACCACTCTAAGCATCGGTTGTTAATAAACCCCTTGGGCTCGGATTACGGTTACAAAATACTCCTCACATTGTGTTCATCATATTCACGCCCATCTATTCAACGATTTCACCTCAACACTTCGCATAGTTAATAAGTTTAACATCAAACTATATAAATAAATTCAATACCAATCTCAACTCTTAATTACTAGCCTTCCCATCCAATCCATTTCCCTAACATTGCATGGTTATTCCTTATTGCACAACCAAATGAGTAACCATACTAAATTATAGTAACAACAACATTATAGATGTATGGGAACAAGATGACAAATGAGTAAATCACAATCATTGCAATAGTGCTAGCATTATAATTTAACAAGTGCAATAACATAGGATAGTCCAATACTAAAACTGGGATTCCCGGAGCTACAGGAATCCGATCACAACGCACAACCCCTCGTTGGAAAGGTATTCTCGAGGGCTACGACTTTCGTGTTGAGTCGATCACCCAGATCTGGTCGCAACATACCAGAAATTCAACCCGAATGCGTACAGGAAAACAGTTTCCTGTACAGGAATTTTCCGAACGCAGCGGACTCGAACCAGCTTTCCCGTGGCTACAGGTGTCGCATGGAAACGAGCAACCACTCGTTGGAAAGGTAATTTCGAGGGCTACGACTTTCGTGTTGAGTCGATCACCCAGATTTGGCCAGAACACCTCCGAAATCGGCCACGAAGGTCGCAGCGTGCAGAAATCAGATTTCTGCACGCATCTTAAGGCGAGATGAACGGCATCCGTTCATCTTCTTCCTTGCAACGACCTCGCATAAACTTCTCCAGAAATCACCCAACCTTATTTCTCCTTTCAAAGCCAAACCCTCAACGAAAACCCCTCTCATCTCCTCTTTGAATGATGAGAAGGTTGAGGGAGACTAAACCTAGAAAACCTAGGTATGGCTTTAACCTAAGAACTCTCCTCCTCACATCAAGACTCTATGGAGTCGATGTCTCTCCTATCATAACTATAGATCTAGCACCAAGGGAGAGGGGAGGAAGCTCACCTCAAGTCCAGCGGTACCACCATGGCCGGCCATGAGCCTCGCACTCCTTCGCGGCGGCATTGTTTTTCCCTTGACGATGGCGGCGCTTTGATCCCTCCAAAGATGGCTCCGGCAAGTTTTTCCTCCTCCTCCAGCCAAGAACTCTCTCAGGAATTTCGGGGCAGAAGAAAGGAGGATGAATGCTAGGGTTTCCAACTTTTTCCTTTTTATACATCGCAGACACGGGTAGGCACACGGCCGTGTTCCTACCCGTGTTCAGGTGACACGGCCGTGTGCCATGCCGTGTCTAAGGCCGTGTTCCTCCCAGATCCACTTTCGGCCGGGTCAGGGTTGCGGCACACGGGTAGGGACACGGCCGTGTCCCGACCCGTGTCCATGGCACACGGCTAGGGACACGCCCGTGTCCCAACCCGTGTCCTTGGCACACGGCTAGGGACACGCCCGTGTCCCAAAGCCGTGTACCTCTCTGACTGGTAAGCCTATTTTTATGAGGCACACGGGTATGGACACGGCCGTGTCCATACCCGTGTCAGCCAGAAAGGCCATTTTGCCTTGTTTTCCTCATTTCCCGTACGTCCGCACCTGCTCCCCCACATCCCCCATTGGGCTCACCACAGCCCCCTTGACTCAAATACGCAAACAAGGGGCCTAGCGCGACTTGGGACGTTACAAATCCTATAAACAAAATAAAAGATTTCGTCCCCGAAATCAGGGTAAGGCTACGGGAGGGAAACACATAAAAGGAAACTATGCTTTCAAATAAAATTTTTTTTTTTTTACCTGGAGTAAATAATTCCGGGTAGCGCTCTTGCATCAAATCTCTTGGCTCCCATGTGCACTCTTCCTTCCCATGATTAGACCATAGCACTTTCACCAAGGGAACACTTTTGCGGCGCAAGGTTCTTATCTCGTTATCAACGATCCGCACCGGCTCCAGTCGCACAGACCTATCAGACGCCACTGCACCATCCGCCGTGGGGACATACTGTTCAGGCCGCAACAAAGCCTTCCGAAGCGACGATACATGGAACACGTCGTGAAGGTTCTCCAGCTCCGGTGGTAACTCCAATCGATAGGCCAGAGGGCCAATCCTTTCCACTACAACATAGGGCCCAACATACCTTGGGCTGAGCTTCTTGACTCCACGTACTCGTGACACTCCGTGCATCGGTCGAATCTTCAGGAACACCTTATCACCCACTTGAAACTCTACCATACGGTGCCTTGCGTTGTAATATTTCGCCTGTCGGCTTTGAGCCTCTAGCATTCGGTTCCGGATCAACCTAACCATTGCGTCCGTGTCATCGATATACTCGTTTCCCAATGTCTTCGGATCTTCGTCTTGCACCCAGGACAAGGGTGTTCTACACCTCCTTCCATACAAAGCTTCATGAGGTGCCATTCCAATACTGGTTTGATGACTGTTATTATAAGAGAACTCCACAAGAGGTAAGAGCCTCTCCCATGGTTCTCCTTTATCTAGCACACACAACCTCAGAAGGTCTTCCAATGTTCGGATAGTTCGTTCAGATTGCCCGTCCGTTTGTGGGTGAAAGGCTGTGCTAAAGGCGAGGCGCGAGCCCAAATAAGCCTGAACAGCCCTCCATTCTCTTGAAGTAAACCGACCATCCCGGTCGGAGACGATCGTCTTCGGCACACCATGGTACCGCACAAATTGCTCCACAAAGAGACGCACTAAGACGCCCACCTGCGCCTCCTTCTTCATTGGGATAAATCGGGCTACCTTGGTCATCCGGTCAACTATCACCCACACCGAATCATTCCCGAGCGCGAGCGAGGTAACCCGTGGACGAAGTCCATGGAGATGTCCTCAAATTTCCATTCGGGGATGGGCAACGACTGTAGCATTCCACCGGGGCTTCTACACTCCGCCTTCACCATTTGGCAAGCCACACAATGAGTAACGAAGTACTTGACATCCCTCTTCATGCCCGGCCAACACATCGTCTTCCTCAAATCGGTGTACATCTTCGCGATCCCCGGGTGCACCGAATACTTGGAGCAATGGGCCTCCTTTAGAATATCCTCCCGAATGTTGTCACCTTCGGGGATGTAAAGCCGGCCACGAAAATGGACGAGGCCGTCTTTTAGAGAGTATTCTTCCGTAGTCCCATCCTCCATCGACTTGAAAGCCGGGATTAAAGCCGCATCCTTCTTTTGTTCCGTACGGATCCGGTCTCGTATGTTGCAAACTATACTCATCGCGGCCAAATATTCAGTGTACTCTTCCGGTTGATTCTTAAAGACCAAAGTGATTTCCATCTCTTGCAACGTCCGGATTAACTCCATCCTCATCAAGCGGGATTCCGTGCTCGCTTCCGGCGCTTTCCGGCTCAAAGCATCAGCTACGGAATTAACCTTCCCGGGGTGGTAGTTCAAGGTGAAATCATAGTCGCACAAGAACTCCAACCACCGCCGCTGTCTCAAGTTTAACTCCTTTTGGGTGTGAACGTACTTCAGATTTTTGTGATCCGAGTAGATCTCGCAGTGGACGCCGTATAAATAATGCCTCCACATCTTCAAGGCGAATACCACCGCTCCCAACTCTAGATCATGCACCGGGTAGCTGGCTTCATGCTTCTTCAATTGTCTTGAAGCATAAGCGATCACATGCCCATTCTGCATCAACACAGCTCCCATCCCTTGATACGACGCATCCGTGTAAACTTGAAAGCCCTCCTTCCCAGATGGAAGAGCTAGGATGGGTGCAGTCGTCAATCTGTCTTTCAACTCCTGGAATGCAGCTTCGCACTGGGGTGTCCATTCAAACGGCACACCCTTCTTGGTCAGCGTAGTAAGGGGAAGGGCGATCTTCGAGAAGCCTTTCACGAACTTGCGATAGTACCCGGCAAGTCCAAGAAAGCTCCGTATGTCGGCCGCTGACTTCAATGGCGACCACTCCTTCACGGCCCGCACCTTGGCCGGATCTACAGCTAGCCCCGCCCCACTAATCACATGGCCCAAGAACGCGACCTCTCGAAGCCAAAACTCACATTTGCTGAACTTGGCAAACAAAGTGTGCTCCTTTAGTTTCCTCAGCACTAAAGTTAGATGTTCGGCGTGTTCTGCTTCAGTCTTGGAGTAGACTAGGATATCATCGATGAACACGATGACAAAGATGTCCAAGTAAGGGCTGAACACCTTGTTCATCAAGCTCATAAAGGCAGAAGGGGCATTCGTGAGCCCAAACGGCATTACGGTGAATTCATACAAACCATATCTCGAACTGAACGCCGTCTTCTGGATGTCATCTTCTTGTATCCTCAGCTGATAATATCCCGAACGCAGATCTAACTTGGAGAACCAATACGATCCCACCAATTGATCAAATAATTCATCAATGCGCGGTAGGGGATAGGTGTTCCGCACCGTTAACCGGTTCAACTCTCGATAATCAATACATAACCGCAAGGTGCCATCCTTCTTTTTGACGAACAAAACGGGCGCTCCCCAAGGCGACGAGCTTGGGCGAACGAACCCTGCTTCCACCAATTCCTGAAGCTGGACTCTAAACTCTGCAAGTTCCTTCGGAGCCATTCGGTATGGAGCTCGCGAGACGGGCTTGGCACCCGGAATTAGCTTGATTTGGAAGTCCACTTCCCTATGCGGGGGTAGTCCTGGCAATTTCTCGGGAAATACCTCGGGAAATTCTCGCACCACCCGCACATCCTTGACTTCTAGTGCCAACTTCTTCAACTCGAAGCAAATTACATAGACCTCGTCCCCTTCCATATGAGATTTCATAACTTGGATTGAAGACAATAATTTACGGGGTGCGAATTTAATACCTTGGAAGATGACTTCCGAGTCTCCGTGCCTCAACATAACTTGCTTCTCCGCACAATTGATCCTGGCGTGGTGCCAGTCCAACCACCTCATGCCCAGGATGAGATCGAACTCCGGGATTCTTAACACTGTCGCCGGAGTTTCAAAGAACTTTCCTCCAATAAGGGTGTCGAAGTCGCAACTTGCTGACGACGTCATCTCAGAGCCGTCCGGAAGGCGCACCCTTTGAGTAGTGCCCGTGAAGTGTTGCACTCCCTCCAAGTCCTTCACGAAGTCCTCCGAGATGAACGAGTGAGACGCACCCGTGTCAAACAACGTATAGGCGGGTTTCCCGCTAACCATGACAGTGCCTAAGTTCCAAAAAGGTAATCACTATTCAAAATTGCGCTTATAATTTGTATCATAAATCTAACAAGTCATATAATATTAAAACAATTTTGCACGTACCGGTGATGACTTCCTGCGGATTTCTCTCCTGAGTCATATCCAATGCGAATACATGCTCCCGTGCATGTCCTTGATTTCTCCCTGGTGGTCCTCTTCCTCGGCCACGCATGTGCCCTCGTCCCCGTGGAGCTACTGGAGGGGGAGCAATAGGGGCACCACCGATCAGTCGCGGGCAAACTCGTCGGACATGCCCCGGTTGATTGCACTCAAAACATACCATCTCACGTCGGCCCCCAGGTTGTTGATAATATTGCTGCTGCGGTGGTGGTGGTAAAGGTAGTGGTTGCGGAGTTGGGTACTCCACCCGATAGTTCCGGTTGACCCACCGACCGCCTCTGTAGTTTCCCCTTCCTCTGCCATGATCATTCCGCCTTCTATTACTGGGGCCGACTTCCATTACACCTTCCGCAGGTCTCTTGCCACATCCCATGTGGTCCGCCTCCAGTCTCTTTGCCATGTCAATGATTTCTGCCAGGCTTCCATCGGCTATAAACAAAAGGGCCTGCCTCAGGGGGTCCCTTAACCCTTTGTAGAAGCGCTTCGCATAGCCTCTATCGTCCAAATCATAGGAATCAGCAAACCTAGCGAGGTGTTGGAACTCCCTCTGGTACTCCGTTACCGAATTCGATCCCTGCTTCAGCTGCAGAAATTTTTCTTCAAGTCCATCCCGAGCAGAAGAAGGGATGAAGTGCTCCAGAAAAGCCTCGGTGAACTCGTTCCAACCGATGTCCGTGTATAACCGCCCATGGAAAGTGGAGCCCATGAGGGACTTCCACCACCTTTTGGCGTGCAGTTCTAGCAGCGTCACTACCAATGTCACCGCCATGTTGTTCGGACATCTTATGCCAGCCATCAGTTCCTGCACGGTATCAAGCCACTCCTCGGTGCGTACCGGCGATTCTGTCCCAAGATAGGCAGGAGGGGACAGGGCACGGAAGGTGCTCAACCAGTTGGAGCTTGGCGCTTGTTGTTGCACCGGAGCTTGCTGGGCTTTAAATGCATCCAATATGGCTGACAGCGTTTGTCCCAGTTCCGACTGCTGGAATTGTGAAGGGACGGAAGGGGTAGGAGTGCCCCCAACCGGCTCCACCTGCGCTGGGACCTATACGCAAGTACAAACTAGGGTCAGGTTGGCTAAAACTAATGTCAAAGTTGGACAACTTAGTGTGAATTACAGATGGGCACACCACTGCTTCCGCTAAGTCGGTTTGTCCCCAAACCGACTAATCGAACGGGAGTGGCCCATTGTTACCTGACTGCTGTAGGTGAAGATCGGCTTAGTCTGATACCATTTGTAAGACCCCCCTCCCGGAACACAACACACGGCACGAGGGGAGTCTTATGCCCGAAATAGCCGCCTTGCGGTAGCACTAACGCACGGGTTAGTCTTTACCACAAGACGCCTATTCCGCCGGCTACAATCCATATCACAACAAATATGCCAACCCAACCATAACAGAAAAGTAAAACTAAAAGCAGTTCAGTTCACAGCTAAGTTGAAGTCCAAAAGTAATAGCGGAAGATAACAAGCGCAACAGGCTTGTACAAATAAACAAGAGTCTAGAAATGTTTTGCCAAACGGCTACATGAAAACACTCACTACTGTCACTGACGGTGCCGATGGCACCACCACCTCAGGTCCTATCATCCGGGCCTGACTGTCCTGCTGCATAGTCCGCTGCCGCTCTACCTGCGGGGTTTCCTCCTAAAAAGGAAGACGTAGCAACCGTTAGTCATAAGACTAAGTGGCTTCACATCCGCTCCCCCGGCGACTCCTCGGCACCGGGCGGAGAAAGGAACAAGGTACAATATGTATATATATATAAGCAAGTAAACAAACAGGTGACAGTAACTATAGTGGAGTATAAGCTACGCTACACAACTAGCAGTTCTACAAATATCAACAGTAAATGACAGTAGGTATAAGTACTCAGAATAGTAACTTAACTTATAAGAGTGCCCATACAAACTTATAAGTTAAGGATCGGCTTAACAGTAAAGTAACTCATCGTATAAGAGTGCCCATACAAACCTATACGATGAGGATCTTGTGTATGCAATGAATGACATGTTATGAATGTTATGTTATGACCGACTCATGCGCACGCACATGCAAGTTTGCTATGTCGACACAGACTTGAAGTTCCCACTTTTCGAGCAGGTAGCTAACCTCTCAGGCGTCGTCCGTCGTGGCCAGACGGTGACAGTGGAGCGGGCGTCTCCACTACTAGGTGGTATCACACTACCTATCCTAGGCCCTCGTACGCCTCAACGCTAAGGACACAACAGCGGAGCTCACATGCGTACTACGGCTCAGAAGGGGTCTTGGGTCGATGTGCACCAAGAACACAGCCCAACCTGGCCTTTAATTTCGAACCGGATGGAACCTCGGAAACGCACGAGGTGCAAGCCCAACCGTTCTCATGGCGCGGAGGAGATCTCGGGTTATGGACACCAAGTATCTAACCCTACCGCCCAAGGTCTACCCTTGGCTCCCATCGGTGTGACGACTGGCGAACCCGTAGACCTGCCACATTCATTATCTCAACACCGCGACACGATGAATCGTCGCACACCACATGCCCCAAAACAACTCACTCGATGCTATCCGTAGGGAGACTACCACTCTAAGCATCGGTTGTTAATAAACCCCTTGGGCTCGGATTACGGTTACAAAATACTCCTCACATTGTGTTCATCATATTCACGCCCATCTATTCAACGATTTCACCTCAACACTTCGCATAGTTAATAAGTTTAACATCAAACTATATAAATAAATTCAATACCAATCTCAACTCTTAATTACTAGCCTTCCCATCCAATCCATTTCCCTAACATTGCATGGTTATTCCTTATTGCACAACCAAATGAGTAACCATACTAAATTATAGTAACAACAACATTATAGATGTATGGGAACAAGATGACAAATGAGTAAATCACAATCATTGCAATAGTGCTAGCATTATAATTTAACAAGTGCAATAACATAGGATAGTCCAATACTAAAACTGGGATTCCCGGAGCTACAGGAATCCGATCACAACGCACAACCCCTCGTTGGAAAGGTATTCTCGAGGGCTACGACTTTCGTGTTGAGTCGATCACCCAGATCTGGTCGCAACATACCAGAAATTCAACCCGAATGCGTACAGGAAAACAGTTTCCTGTACAGGAATTTTCCGAACGCAGCGGACTCGAACCAGCTTTCCCGTGGCTACAGGTGTCGCATGGAAACGAGCAACCACTCGTTGGAAAGGTAATTTCGAGGGCTACGACTTTCGTGTTGAGTCGATCACCCAGATTTGGCCAGAACACCTCCGAAATCGGCCACGAAGGCCGCAGCGTGCAGAAATCAGATTTCTGCACGCATCTTAAGGCGAGATGAACGGCATCCGTTCATCTTCTTCCTTGCAACGACCTCGCATAAACTTCTCCAGAAATCACCCAACCTTATTTCTCCTTTCAAAGCCAAACCCTCAACGAAAACCCCTCTCATCTCCTCTTTGAATGATGAGAAGGTTGAGGGAGACTAAACCTAGAAAACCTAGGTATGGCTTTAACCTAAGAACTCTCCTCCTCACATCAAGACTCTATGGAGTCGATGTCTCTCCTATCATAACTATAGATCTAGCACCAAGGGAGAGGGGAGGAAGCTCACCTCAAGTCCAGCGGTACCACCATGGCCGGCCATGAGCCTCGCACTCCTTCGCGGCGGCATTGTTTTTCCCTTGACGATGGCGGCGCTTTGATCCCTCCAAAGATGGCTCCGGCAAGTTTTTCCTCCTCCTCCAGCCAAGAACTCTCTCAGGAATTTCGGGGCAGAAGAAAGGAGGATGAATGCTAGGGTTTCCAACTTTTTCCTTTTTATACATCGCAGACACGGGTAGGCACACGGCCGTGTTCCTACCCGTGTTCAGGTGACACGGCCGTGTGCCATGCCGTGTCTAAGGCCGTGTTCCTCCCAGATCCACTTTCGGCCGGGTCAGGGTTGCGGCACACGGGTAGGGACACGGCCGTGTCCCGACCCGTGTCCATGGCACACGGCTAGGGACACGCCCGTGTCCCAACCCGTGTCCTTGGCACACGGCTAGGGACACGCCCGTGTCCCAAAGCCGTGTACCTCTCTGACTGGTAAGCCTATTTTTATGAGGCACACGGGTATGGACACGGCCGTGTCCATACCCGTGTCAGCCAGAAAGGCCATTTTGCCTTGTTTTCCTCATTTCCCGTACGTCCGCACCTGCTCCCCCACATCCCCCATTGGGCTCACCACAGCCCCCTTGACTCAAATACGCAAACAAGGGGCCTAGCGCGACTTGGGACGTTACACATAGACTATGATCAGACTTTTGCTCCTATTGCAAGATTGGAGGCTATAAGAATATTTCTTGCATTTGCAGCATTCAAGAAATTCACAGTATATCAGATGGATGTGAAGAGTGTTTTTCTAAATGGAGAAGTCAAAGAGGAAGTTTATGTTGAACAACCTCCAGGCTTTATCTCTCCAACTCATTCTACTCATGTTTTTAAACTTACCAAAGCCCTTTATGGTCTTAAACAAGCTCCAAGAGCTTGGTATGAGACTCTTGTCAGTTTTCTTATTGAAAATAAATTTAGTAGAGGCATGGTAGATAAAACATTATTTGTTAGACATCATAAATCAAAAATTTTACTAGTTCAAATATATGTAGATGACATAATTTTTGGTTCTACTGATTACAAACTTTGTAAAAGGTTTTCTGACCTAATGCATTCAAAGTTTGAAATGAGTAGCATGGGTGAATTATCCTACTTCCTTGGTTTACAAGTGAATCAGACTCCTGATGGTATTTTTATATCTCAATCTAAATATGCTAAAGAGCTAATTAAAAGATTTGGGATGTCAGATGCCTCAGCTATGAAAACACCCATTCCCTCTATTGTTGTAGGTTATAATGATGAACAAGGTAAACCTGTTGATTAGAAATTATATAGGATAATCATTGGGTCACTATTATATTTAACAGCAAGTAGGCCTGACATTATGTTTGCCACCTATATTTGTGCTAGGTTCCAAGTAAATCCTAAAGAATCTCACCTAATTTTAGTAAATAAGAATTTTGAGATATATAAAAGGTTGCCCTAAGCTAGGACTCTGGTATCCTACTGAGTCAAGATTTGAATTAATTGGATTCACAGGTACTGACTATGTTGGATGCAGAGTTGACATAAAAAGAACATCAGGAACTTATCAGTTTCTTGGTGATAGGCTTGTGTTATGGTTTTGCAAAAATCAAACTTCTGTGTCAACTTCAACTGCTGAAGTTCAATACATTGCATCTCGTAGTTGTTGTTCACAGATTTTGTGGATTCAAAATCAGCTTCTAGATTATGGTTATAACTTAAATAATTCAACTATTTTCTGTGATAATACTAGTGCAATATCAATTGCACAAAATCCAGTCCTTCATAGTAGGACTAAGCATATAGAAATTAGACATCATTTTCTAAGAGATAGTGTAGACAAAAATAAAATTAATCTTGTTTTTCTTTCTAATTATTTTCAAAGAGCTGATATTTTCACTAAACCTTTAGATGAAAAGAAACATATAATTTTCTTAAATCAGTTAGGAATGATAAATAAAGATCTTTAATTTGATTCTTGAGATCGACGAACTGTACACATTTCGTCGAACGAAGATCGATGAACTGTGAACTTTTCATGAAACGTTCGTCGAACAAAGATCGACGAACTTTCTTTGAGAAACTTTTGTCGAACGGAGATCGATGTTTTAGTTTCTAGTACTTTTCGTCGAACGGAGCTCCATGAAATGTATTTATTTCACAAAACTTTCGCCGAACGGAGATCGACGAAATGTATTTCACTTAAGAAACTTATCATCGAACAGAGTTTGATGTTTTGCTTTTCGTCGGACAGAGTAAGCCTTTTTAACTTCTGAAAACATATAATTAGGTTTTCATTGAACTCTATCCCGCACATTTCCATTTCTCTTGTACTTGATCTCTCTGTTTTGCAGTACAATGTCGATTTCTCAGGTGAATCTCTCTGTGATGAAATTTGATGCCAGATTCGACATCGATATGGACTCATTCTGCCACTCAGATCAAATCTTCCAGAATATTTTGCAACTGTTTAAGGCTCAGCAACTACATAACTTTATGACCACCAAGATCAAACTTCCTATAACAGAGATAAAAGAATGGGTTCATACTGCAAGGATTCCTGATCTTACAACCATTATTGGTTCTATCTTTGGTAATCAGGTTCCTCTAACACAAGAAATTTTATCTGAAGTTTTTGGTTTTGTTAATGGTGAAAATGATATAGAGATATCTAGTACTGAATTTGATGAGATGTTAGATAGATTGAGCCACTCCCAGGGAAACCCTAATCACCTTCTGAAAACGAATTTTCAATTGAATATAAATTATTAGCCGATGTAGTTGGTAAGGTTTTATTTGGCAAGCATTCAACCCATGACTATGTAACCAGGCATCAATTCCTTTTGATGTGTGCCTTGGTTAATCAAAAATCAGTGAACTGGGGGACAATTATTTTTTACTTTATTAATAAGAAGGTAACCAATAAATCTGGAAGCTATGGCAGGATTCTAGGCATTTTATTACAAGCAAAATGTCTAGATCTTTTAATCTCTCAGACCATTTTTATCAATGCTTCTAAGAGGCTCACCTCTGCACTCTTTGTAAAATCGGAGAGGGTGATCCCTAAGCCATCCAGGGCTACCTCCTCTAGGATTACTTCTGAAAGCACAAGGGTTGTTCCGGCTACTCTCTCAACCCCAGAAGAGGCTCCTGCTCCTCCTAATTCTTCTCCTTTACCATCTCCACATCATTCCCCCAGGTAGCTATTGCTATCTCCACCTTTTCATCTCCCTGCTCTATCTGAACAAATTCTATCAAAAACTCCACATGTTGATTTCCCTATTCCTCAATCACCTCTACCACCTCATCTCATTGAAGAAATTTCATCCACTTCATTGCATACAGAATCCCCAATTCATCTGTCACCACCTTCATCTCCACTACTTTGCTCTCCTCCTCACTTCTCTCTACTACTTTCATCTCCACCTCAATCTCATATATCTCCAACACACTCCCCAATCTAGTAAATCATTCCTGATGACATTCCCACTATCATACCTCCTTCATCTATTCTGCAAGCCTTCACTATTTGTCCAACCTATGCAAATAGATCTACTCTCTCTTCTTCTACTCCAAATCCAACATCAACATCTACTCAAAATCCTACTGAGTTTATGTATTTGGATTTTTCTTCCATTGCTTCAAATCTCCTTGAATTCATTACTCCAACTCTCAGGAAGCTCATAGATGAAGCCTTGGCTCCACTTGTTGCTTCCATCTCAGATCTTTCTTCTAAGCTAGTCTCTTCCCAAACTATCCCTTCTTCTTGGGGCCTAGATTCAGGTCTCCCTGGATCTAGGCAGGGGGAGATGCTTCATGAAGAAGTTATAGTTGTAGAAGCAGTCTCAACCAGAGCAGTAGTAGCAGTTTTTGAAGTTATTCAGGATACAGAGATGATCAGTTCAATTGAAGAAGTAGTAGCAGTACCAGAAGCTGTTACTTTTTGTGATGTGTTTATCCATCCCACAGTTAATTTTCATTCTCTATTTTCAGTATTTGATATTATACCTAGTGATCTTCCTGTCTTACCAGTTTATGAAGAAGATCTCTCAAGAGCAGTAGTTTGCTATTCTGCTCCCATTGATGCTTTAGTTTTAGAAGAGATAAAATCTAGTTTAAGAACTATTTTAACTAGTACTATTCAGTCTCTCAGCCTGCAACAACTATTGATAATATAATAAATATTATAGAGAAAGTTTCTTCCCCTCCTACTTTTGCATGGGATGAATCCCCTATGCAAGACTTTGATGATCTTCTTAATGAAGATATGGAGCAGGAAGAAGACATTATAACTGTATAGCCAGAGGCTCAGTCTGTTGATCAGACTGATTTACTTAAACATATTGATAGTTTATATGATCAACCAGAGGAAGAATCTGATGATTATGCAGAGTCTGATGAGTCAGAAGACACAAGCTCTAAGAAAAGAAAATTAAAGAAGAAGACTCCAGCTAAGGTTACTCCTCAACCTTCCTTAACTGCAGATTTTTTATACTACATTCTGTATGGAATTCTTCACACTCCAGACCTTCCAAATTTGATGAGATTTTACAAGAATGAATAGAAAAATAGGAAGAAGATGAGGAGATATTCTTCACCTCAAAGGTCTAGGAGAGGACCTCCTCATACTCCTCCTCCAGCAGCAGGGTCATCTGGTAATATTTCTTCTTCTCAAAAGCCTACTTCTCATAATTATACAAGATCTTCTCAGAACAGATAGGATAGACCTTCAAGGTCAGACTCTCACAATAGCCAGCAACAATAATCAAGTCAAAGCAGTCAACAATAGCAATCAAGATAAGAGATGCCACATTCACCAGTATATGATCCAGAGATGGATCCAGATTTTAGAATGGAAAGGTTTAAAGAGTTGGTTGCTCTTTGACAGATAAAGAAAGCTAGAGCAGAAGGAAAGGACACTTCACAGTTCACCACTATGTCCTCATATAAGCAAAAGGAGCTTGACAGATATTCAAAGAAGAGCTTGTTCAATGTGGACAAGTACATGATCTGCATCCAGAGGTAGTAGTTCCCAGAACCACCTTTCTGAAGATTATTGGCTCTCAGGATTTAAAGATGAGCCAAAGGGAAGCTATAGATCTAAAGAGAAAGCTATTCTTCACCAAATCATCTTTAGAGTCTCCCTCTAAAGCTCCTAAGAAAGACTCTTGATTTCTTATTTATGTTTTAAACTGTATTATTGTTTTTAAACTCTCAAAGCACTTTCTATATACCTGTTGATAATTTTATTTCTACTAGATATTTCCTGCTTTGTGTTTTTCTTCTTTAGATAGTATACTCACCCAAATAGGGGGAGATTGTTGGAACCCTATTACTGATTTGGGCTAGGATCACTATCATTTGTTTAGGATGATTAGTTTGACCGAATATATATAGTCTAGGGTCATAGGTTTATTTCCAGGGTTGCTCCTTCAGATGATTTTTAGAGAAATGCAGTTTGACGAAAGAAGGATTTTGTTCGACGAAAGCTGAGCTCTGTTCGACAAACATCAAGCACAGTTCAACGAACTCAGAGTTCTAACTAAGAGTTTAGCTCGATAAACTCTGGGCTCTGTTCCACGAACGCTGATAATATCACAGCAGCTCAGCTCGATGAATTCCAGGCTCCGTTCGACGAAATCCAGGCTCAACTCGACGAACTCCAGGCACAGCCCGACAAACTCCTGGCTCTATTCGACGATCTCCAGGCTCAGTTCGACTAATACTTTGTAATGTTCAGGCAACGTTATTCATGGAAGGCAGAATGATTTTAAATGACTTAATTTCAGTGAGTTACACTGTGGTATTTAATGTTAAATATTCTTAATGAATATAGTCATTTCTAGCAGAATTAAATATGGATTTATCAAAGAGTTATTATTCTAATTAATTCCCAAAGGCAGTTACAATTCTCAGAGATTTTTATGACATTTCAGAATGATTTTAAATTCAAATGTTTGAATTCTTCTCAGAAGATATATATTCAGATTATTTCTACTTCAAAGATATACCAGACTGACAGACACACACACACTCATATAGATCAACAAACATTCATCAGTTTTTTTTCAGTCTCTGCAAGTGCAAAGTCTTCATCAGTCAAATACAAGAAGGCCTACACCCAGAAGAAATTCCTCCCCTCCTGATCTCAAACCTCTACTCAAATAAGGGGGAGGTTTTTGCTTCATCATCTAGTCTTCTCAGAGATAATTGATAGAGAAGGCATCATCACTCTTTTAGTTTACTTCTTAAACTATGTACAGGGTTATAACTCCCTTCAAAAGTTGACCTCTTGGTTCCTAAGTCACCTGATCAAAAGACTTAAGCTTGGTTTTTGGACACCTGATCAAAATCTCAAAGGGTTGCTAGATCTCCCTTAGAATATAGATCTTCTTGTGGCAAGGCACCTGATCAAAAACACGTAGTGGATTCCTACCAGGGTGGTAGAAGAGTGGACGTACCCAGATTTATTGGGTAACCACTATTAATTTCCTTGTGTCATCTGTGATTGCTTTACTTTCTTTATTTGTGTGCTGTGATTTTTCTTGTTATATATATCAATTACTTTAAATCCGCTATAAAAATAAATTACAGTTTTTAATATACACTATTCAACCCCCCTGTTGGGTACATTGGAAAATGTGTACCTGATTTGAAGAAGTCCAACTTAGCTCAATGATATACATCAAGGTGTATTTGATGTTGTTTTAAGATGACATGTGCAGGTGAAGAAGTATTAAAGAATGCAGAAAAATATTCTAAGTCCATGTGTCGACACCTGAAGAAACAGTGTCGACAATTCAGAATATTTGTGTCGACACTTGACGGAAGCTGTGTCGACACAGAGAAAGATAGTCGACACAGAGAAAGATAGTCGACCTCGACACAGAAGAAGATAGTCGACCACATCTGTGTCGACACAGAGAAAGATAGTCGACACAGAGAAAGATAGTCGACCTCGACACAGAAGGAGATAGTCGACCACATTTGTGTCGACACTGGGAGGCTGTGTCGACTCAATGAGACAGAGTCGACACACATTGGCAGAAGTCGACAATACTTGTGTCGACACTAGAAGACTAAGTCAACACATTTTGGCAGAGTCGACAATTGATATGTCGACACCTGAAGGCAGTATCGACACATACTGAGTTCTGAATCTACAACAACTGTGTCGACACACAGGACTTGTGTCGACACACTGCAGAGTCAAGACCAAGTTATTTTCTGAAGAAGCTGTGTCGACTTAATGGCAAACTTGTCGACATCTTCAAAGACTGTGTCGACACCAAAGTCACTTGTGTCGACACATATAGACAGTTGGTCTCGACACTTTCTGACAGACTGTCTCGACACTTTGCTATCCAAGACTAAGGCACAGGATTTGTTTGAACACTTGACAGCTGTGGGTTGCCACCGGTTAACTGATGCTGTCAGACTTGTCAGAAAACAGTTAGAAACCGGATCAGCCGGTTACCATGAAGAAGGTCTATAAATAGACAGATTCAGAAGAAAGTAAAAAAAAGATAGAGATATAAAAAAGTGAAGGACTACAATCCAATTGAAGTATTAATTAAAGAAAGTGCTAGGCACTAAAGAAGATCTTCATCAGAAGATCTAAGCAGAAGATCTCAGGATCGATCTAAGAAGAGTTCTAACAAGAATTCAGAAGTATCATCAAAGGTGTTGGATAGAGAGGGATCCACCCATTTGAAGAAGAAGAAGGAAGCTGTCAGTGGTTTCTCAAGAAGCTGTTTGGAAATCAACTCAGCTAAGTTCAGATTCAAGAAGCTTTGAGGAAAGCTCAGTTTCAGTTGATTTCATCAGCTGATCAAGAATTGTCTTGTCCTCTTCTCTCTCAACAAAGACAAGACATTAAAACTTCTTTTCTAAATTTCTGTAGGATCTGTTTTACACAGATCTGAGTTGTAAGCCTGTGATATAAAGGCTGAGTGTAGGAGAGTTGATCTCTGAGAGGTAGGGCTGTTTGCCTGAGTGTAGGAGAAGGTTCTTCTCTGAGTTGTAGTCCTTGTGGCAAGGCTGAGGTAGGGCGGTTGTGCCTGAGGTGTAGGAATCATTCTGGGTTCTGAGTTGTAGGAACCTATCCAGGTTCTGAGCTGTAGGATCTGTTGATCTGAGAATAGTGGAAGTTTGGCCGAATCTAGCATACTGCTAGATAGGTGAAGGGGGAAAGTGGATGTACACAAACCTTGGGGAACCACTATAAAACATTGTGCAATCTGTGATGATTAAATTTCTATGATTGCTGTGCTGGATGTTTTAATTCTGTAATTGAATTTTGCCTAAAAGTATAAACAAGCAATTAGAACCTATTCACCCCCCCCCCCTCTAGGTGTTTAAGGTTGTCTTAAAAGTAAAACTATCAAGTGGAATTAAAGGGAGGTTCCTCAAAAAGGACTTAAAAGTCTGAGGTAGATCTGAAAGGCAGAATCAAGATTCAAGAAGATGGGTTCTGGAGAAAATCACAAGGAGTTAGGGTCAATGAAGTTACCCATCTGCAGGAAGGAAATCTTTGGAATTTGGAAAGAAAGAGTCAGATTGTTCATGGAAGCATCTGACCCAAGAATATACATCACAGTTCAGGAAGGACCCTTCATTCCAATGAAGGTATCAGTTCTTGATGCTAATATTCAAACTCCAAAGAGTTATTCTGAAATGACCAAGGATGAAATCATTTTGGCAACCATAGAGAAGAGAGCTCAGAATATTATTGTGAGTGTCATAGATGATTCTACATTTCAGAATCTGATTCACTACAAGACCTCCAAAGAAATGTGGGACACCTTGATTGTCTACATGGAGGGATCTGAAGAAGTAAGACAGGATAGGAAGTCTATGCTCAACCAGGAATATGAAAGTTTTAGACAAGGAAAAATTGATAGCATAACTGAATGCTATAAGAAATTCTATAGAATTGTGAATGAGTTGATGTCCTATGGAAGAGTCTTCAGTACCTATGAACTGAATGAAAAATTCTTAAGATCCTTAACAAAGGATTGGGACACAAAGATCTGTGCCATAAGAGAAGTGGCTAAATTGGCAGAAATCTCTCCTCCCACTTTGTTTGGAAAGCTGCTATCCTATGAAATGCAACTTATGGTGAGGAAGGAGGAGGAAAAGAATTCAAGAGGAGAGCATAGAGAAAAGACTGTGGCATTTAATGCAGAAGCCATCAGAAAGAATAGGAGGATATCACCATCCCCTCCTAAGGAAATTGCAGAAGTTAGTTCTGAAAATTCAGATAATCAGGGTTCAGAAAGCTGTGATTCAGATGCAGACTTTGCTGCATTCACAAGGCAATTCCAGAGGTTCTTGAAGAAGAAGCAGTGGAAGTCTAAGCCCTCCACTTCACAGCAAGTTGATGACTATTATCAGAAGAAAAAGTCATCAAGGAAAGAAAAGAGCAGATCAAAGCCCAGCAAGGCTACTACTTCAAAGATTGTCTGCTATTGTTGCAATAGACCTGGACATGTAATGGCTGACTGTCCTGATAAGAGAAAGGAGTCTTCAGACAAGAAGAAGACTCATAAAAAGGGAAAGAAGGAAAAATCTTTTGTTGCAAAGAAGGATAAGAGCCAAACAGATCAGTCAACTTCAGAGTCAGAATCTGAAGCAGAAGCATATATTGGACTATATGCTGCATCTGAAGAAGAGGAGTTTCTGCAGTTGCTAGACTCCATCTATGATCAAGAGGATCATCAGTGCATAGGACTGATGGCAGGTTCTGAAGAGGACATATGCCAGAATCAATCTGGTCCTAATAAGGTACAATGTCCTTCTATGAAATCTGTTTGTAGTACAAGTACAGAATCAGCTACATCTGCATCAAGTGATGTAGATGCATCTGATTCTGAAGGAGAAGTCTATCAATTGATAGATAAGTATGGGGACTTGTTGCAGGCCCTTAAGAAAAGCAAGAAACTGGTTAAATCTCAGGCTCATGAGATTGCTAAACTAACGGTAGCTGCAACTGAGTTAGAGAAAGTAATTGATCAGAAGTTAAATGAAATTGCCAAGCTGAAGAATATAACTATTATTCAGATGGGCACAATTAATTTTACCAATGATCAAGTGAAGAGTCTGGAGGCCAGACTAAGAATTGAAAAAGATTTAGTGGCTAGTTACTCTAAGCCAAAGTCTGTCTTACCCTTGATAGATGAATTTGTGAATCAAAAGGGTAAGGCAGGATTAGGATTCAAAGGTAACTCCAGGGCTGGCCGATTCAAGAGGAAAGGCAAAGCTCCTGTCAAGCCACTGAACTTTTCAGTTCCTATTAAGTTTAGAAAGGTGCAAGTGCCTTCTAACCAATATGATCATTAAAATATTCATGGTCATATTAAGACTAATGTTCTGAAAAACAAGGGTGTAAATGCCAACAGGCCTACCCATGTTCATAAACCCAATGGTTATAAAAAAATCAGTGGGTGAAGCTGCTGCAGCACCAGCAATGGACAGAAATTATTTTGTCAAGGATGTATCTAGAACTAGATACAATAGGTTTGAATGTTGGTGCTGTGGCAAGAGAGGCCATTTTGCACTAGACTGCTGGTACAACACAAGTGTTAGAAAGAACAATAGTTTGCCTGTTAGAAGAGATAATGGTAGTCTTGGTTATGCTAACCTGAACCAAGGACCCAAGACTTGCTTGGGTTCTAAGGGTAAGTAAATCTGTGTTGCAGGTGAATCCAAGTAGTCATGCCCCTATATGGTACTTGGATAGTGGTTGTTCCAGGCACATGACTGGAACAAAGGGGCTGCTGAAGGAGTATTCATCTGTCAAAGATGGACCTAAAGTGATCTTTGGTGGATCTGAAAAAGGAGTCATCAAAGGGTTTGGTAACATTTCTTCTAACCTAATTACTATCACCCAAGTGGCTTATGTAAAAGGTTTGAAACATAATCTAATAAGCATAAGCCAGCTGAGTGATTTAGGATATGACATTTCATTTGTTAAGGATGGATGTCATATCAAAAGGTCAAGTGATCAAGAGATCATTTTGACTGGGTATAGGAAGAGAAATGTATATTGTCTTAATTTTGTATGTGAGAATAAGGCTTCTCCCATCTGTCTTGTAGCTGATGACAATGCTTCTCAGTATGTTAAGTGGCACAAGAGATTGGCTCATCTTAACTACAAGACAATTGGCCAACTCTTTAGCAAAGAGTTAGTGAGGAATGGTCCTTAAGTTAAGTGTATAAAGGAAGGGATATGCTCAGCTTGTCAAAAGGGCAAGCAGACAAAATCCTCATTTCAAATCCTTGAAAACAAGGATTCTGTGAGGTGCTTATACCTCTTGCATATGGATCTTTTTGGTCCTATGCTAGTTCATAGTCTAGGTAGGAAGGTCTACACTTTTGTGGTTGTAGATGACTATTCTAGATTTACATGGGTGTTCTTTCTGAGACAGAAATCTGAAACCCCAAGTGTCTTACTTATGTTTGTGAAGCAAATTCAGAATGAACTGAATAGTACAGTGGTCAAAATTAGAAGTGACCATGGTACTGAGTTTCAATCTGAAAGCATGACAAAGTTATGTGAAGACTTTGGGATTTTCCAAGAGTTCTCCTCACCTAGAACACCTCAGCAAAATGGAATTGCTGAAAGAAAGAATAGAACATTAATTGAAGCTGGTAGAACTCTATTGAGTGACACCTCTCTACCAGAATATTTCTGGGCTGAGGCAGTAAACACTGCTTGTCATGTGATCAATAATGCTTCTATCACCAAGAGCCACAAAAAGACTCCCTATGAGATTATGAAAGGTAGAAAACCAAATCTATCCTACTTCAGGATCTTTGGTTGCAAATGCTATATACTTAACAATGGTAAGTCATATTTGACTAAGTTTGCTCCCAAATCCCAGGATGGGATATTTGTTGGGTACAGCACAAATAGTAAGGCCTATAGAATCTTCAACTTGACTACTCAAGTTGTTGAAGAATCTGTGCATGTTGTGTTTGATGAAATAAGATTAATCAACTGTGAGTTGTCTTGTAGATCAAATGACTCAACAGGTATAAGCAAAAGAATGGACAAGCTCTCCATTGCTGAAGCTTCAAGGGAAGATGGAGCATTGGAAAATGAAGGCTACTGTCCAGGGGGAGTACAAGACACAATAGAAGATGAAGAAAACCAAGAGGTTCAGCATAATGAAGGAGCTGGAGATGTTCAACCAGAAGGGAATCTTCCTCCAGCTACAAGACATTTAAGATACCATCCAGCTGATCAGATAATAGGAGATCCAAGACAGGGAGTGCATACTAGAAGCAGAAGTCAAAGCACAGTTCTGCATTCAAGTTTCCTGTCACAAATGGAGCCTAAGAAGTTTGAATAAGCTATCCAAGACCAGCACTGGATTGATGCTATGCAAGAGGAGCTGAATCAATTCAGAAGGTGCAATGTCTGGGAGCTAGTTCCTAAACCAAGAGGCCACAATATAATTGGGACAAAATGGATCTATAGGAACAAGTTGGATGAGAGTGGAGTAATAGTGAAGAATAAAGCAAGATTGGTTGCTAAAGGATACAGGCAGGAAGAAGGGATTGACTTTGATCAAACCTTTGCCCCAGTAGCAAGGCTGGAGGCAATCAGAATGTTCCTTGCCTATGCAGCCTATAAAGACTTCAAAGTATACCACATGGATGTGAAGTCAGCATTTCTGAATGGTGATCTTAAAGAAGAAGTATATGTAGAGCAACCATCAGGTTTTGTAGATCCTCTTAAACCTGATTATGTTTATAAGCTTAGAAAAGCTTTGCATGGGTTAAAGCAAGCCCCAAGGGCTTGGTATGAAACCCTGTCTACTTTCCTTATTGAGAATAAATTCTCAAGAGGAAAAATAGACAAAACTCTATTCCTTAGGGAATCCAAAGGCAAGATCATCTTAGTTCAGATCTATGTTGATGACATAATCTTTGGATCTACTGAAAACAACCTTTGTAAAAATTTTGCCAAACTTATGCAAGGGAAGTTTGAGATGAGCAGTATGGGGGAACTTAAGTTCTTCTTGGGACTCCAAGTAAGACAGACTGATGATGGCTTGTCCATATCCCAGTCAAAGTTCACCAAAGAATTAATTAAGAAGTATGGTATGGAGTCATCCTCCATCATGAGAACTCCTATGGGAACAAGTATGCCTATATGCAAAGATGATGCAGGTAAACCTGTTGATGAGACTTTGTATAGAGGAACAGTTGGTTCTCTACTATATCTCACTGCTAGTAGACCAGATATTATGTATGCTACATGTGTCTGTGCTAGGTACCAAGCCTGCCCTAAAGAGTCTCATTATACTGCAGTCAAAAGGATTCTGAGATATCTTAAGGGCACACCTAATCTAGGCCTTTGGTACCCTAGGAATAGAGATTTTCTACTAACAGGTTATTCAGATGCAGATTTTGCAGGTTGTAGAGAGGATAGGAAGAGTACTACCGGTACTTGTCAATTCCTGGGAGGAAGACTGATTTCATGGAGTAGTAAGAAGCAGACCAGTGTGGCAATATCCACAGCTGAGTCAGAGTATGTTGCTGCTGGCAGCTGCTGTGCACAACTATTGTGGATACAGCATCAGCTTAAAGATTATGGTATTCAAGTAAGTAGAACACCTCTTTTGTGTGATTCTAAGAGTGCAATTTCTATTGCTAATAATCCTGTTTCTCATAGTAGAACTAAGCATATAGAAATTAAATACCATTTTCTTAGAGAACATGTAGAAAGAGAAGACATCACATTGGAATTTGTTAAAACAGATTATCAAATAGCAGATGTATTTACTAAGCCACTGGATGAAACAAAATTCAATAAATTTAAAATTGAATTAGGCATGCTGACCATTGATTAGTTTATCAACAAACTTACAAGTAACATATTAGATTATCAAGTGGTCTCAAGTGGTATTGACAAAAACAGAAAATGGCTAAGTAAAATGGTGTCGACACATTCAGTGATAATGTGTCGACTCAGTGGAGTAATGTCGACAAGTCAGAGATATTGTGTCGACACAGAGAATATGTGTCGACACTTAAGAATCATATTGTCAACTTATCCAGGAATGTAGTGTCGACTTCACCAGAATAATGGTGTCGACACTTACAGATTTTGTGTCGACACTTATACTAAGAGTCGACACAGAATTTCTGATGCTCTACTATATATCCCAGGTGTCGACATATCCACATATTGGTGTCGACACATAATAGACAGACTTGATGTCGAGACAATAGAAGCTTGTGTCGACACATTCCATCTGTGTCGACACTTATAGTCTGTTTTTGCCGACTTTTGATCTTCTTTCAATAGAAGATATAAATAGGTCAAGAACTTAATCTGTCGACACGCTTACAAGGTTTTCAAGACGAAAACCCTGTGTCGACATTCTCTCTCTCTTCTCTCAAGCTTTCTCAACTGATCAATGGCGCCGAAGATTGAAGACCACGTCAACGAAGGTTATGAGTTGGTACGGAATGCCTTTGCAGAAGCCCCAATAGATGTTCAACGGGTTATCACTCTTATTTCCGAATCCGGATTAGAGTTTTTAGTTTCTGAACCTTCTAAGATATGGAAGAAGGAGGTGCATGAATTCTTTAACTCTGCATCAGTGGATTCCGATATTCTCAAGATAAAGTCCACTGTTCATGGGTCGACAGTGAAGATTACCCCAAGAAGTTTAAGGAAGATTCTCCAATTACCAATAATTGAGAATGAAGAAGAAGTCACTGCTTCTAAATTAAGGGAGGCTCTCCAATGGTGCGGATTGGATCCCACCCTGAAGATTGGAGCTGCTTTCAACAGGAAAGGGATGAATCAGCAAGGGAAATTTTTGTCTGAAGTAGTTGGCAAGGTGATTCTGTGCAAACCAGGGGGACATGATAGGATTTCAGCCTATATGTTCTGGCTAATGACCAGAATTGTGTTTACAATTCCAACTGATTGGTCAGCTGTAATCTTTGAAAAGATCAAGGAAGGAATCAAGAAGCCAAATCTGGCTAGAATTATGAGTTTATATCTGAATGGAGTGATCCCTGAGGTAATGCAACAATTTCCAGGAACAAAGATCAATCACATGAGAAAGATGGACATGAGATTTTTTTCTAGGTGGGATAGGGTGCTGTCTAAGGATGTGCCTGATGAGAGCAGGCAGGACACCCCGGTGAAATCCCCTTCTCATGCTCAAGATACTGAGCAGCTTCAAGAAGAACTAGTGAGAAAGCAGGTTGAAGATCAGCCTGAATCTACTCCAGCCCAGCAAGAAACTATACCTGCACAGATGCAGGGGGAACAAGCTCATTCTCCTGCCCAGAATGTATCTACTCCTGACCAGGTACAGTTGCAGGGGGAGCTGGTGTATTTTCCTACAAAAGACATTTCTAAAATTTCTATTTCTGCACAGGTGCAGGGGGAACAAGTGTACTCACCTGCCCAGGACATTACCAATACTGAACAAGTACAGGGGGAGAAGATGTCTGACCCAGTGCAAGAGGCAGAACAAATTGATATCTCCAAAGCTTTGAATATTGAAGATCTGAATGACACATCTTCTGTTCAAACTCAGAAGGAATATACTCTAGATGAGTTATTTCCTAATGTTGATATTGCTATTGATAAAGTAGAAGAGGGGCAGGATATTGAGAAGGCCCTAGACATGGAGATAGAGCAAGAAGCTGAGATCGAGCAAGAGGTTGAGAAGGAGAAAGAAATTGAGGAGGAGCAAGTGGTGGAGGGGGAGTCTGTGCATGTTAAGGCTGAACAACATGGCACTGAGACAGATATTCCTCCTCCTCCTCAAGAAAGAGTTCAAATTGATAGTTCATCTGAATCTGAGACTGAAGAAGCCAGAATGGCTAAGAAGAGAAAACTTGTTGTCTTCCAAAGAAGGAGCAAAAGTTATAAGCAAGCTCTACAGACTACAACTCAACAATCCCATTCTGAATTTAATTATAACAAGTTTATGGTTGATTTGCAAGTTAAGTTGGATGAACATTGATTGGCTGTTGAAAAATATGTTGATGAGAGCAATAAGTCCCTTCAATTTGACTTGGCTCAAGATATAAAGTCAATTAGATTTGAAGACAATATGCATAAGAAGGAGATGACAGATTGCTTCCATAAGGGAGGTAATGCTGTAGTATTCTTGGCAAAACAACAGCAATCAATTATTACCAAAGCAGATGATATAGCACTGAAGCAAGGCTATGTTCTTACAAATCAGATAAACATGAATGCCAATCTTGAAGACTCTCACAATGAGATTCTTAATGAGTTGAAAAAGACTACTGAAGGGTTGACTGCAGCAAGGGGAAAGGAAATGGAAGAATTTGATAAGAAACTTCAAGATGCTATTGAATCAGTTACAACTGCTTTCACTACCTCTCAAAAGGACATATCTGACAAGCTTAAAAAGTTAAAACCATTTTTTAAAGAGGGTGTGAATTATCTGGATGGCTTGATCAGATTTCAGAAGGAAGATCTAAGAGATCATATTACCAGAGAAGCCATAAAGGGGGAGAGGTTGTTAGTTCATGCTGGCTCAGAGCACACCAAATGGGTGACAAATAGTATTCGAGCCACATTGGGATATCCACCTTTGTGTGATGATGCTATGGTGGCTGAGTCAGGCATTCAAACAGGTCTACTTGAAGGCAATCAACCTGAGATTGCCCAAGTCATTTACCCTCCTCCAGATTTTGATATGATTGATCAGCAAGTTCAGGATATGTATAGTCCTCCAAAGGTGGTTACCAAGGTTATTATTGAAAAAGTTGATAAGCCTGATGCCAACTTGAAAGAACAGCAAGATGCTCTACTATCCAAGAAAAGATTTAGAGAGCAGGCTGAACTTAAGCCAGATTTTGAGCAGTGGAGCCCTACTTCAAGAAATATTATACTCACTGCATGGAAGGCTGTAAAAGACCAAGTTCATGAAAGAGGAAAGTGGTATAATGAAATGGAATGGCAAAAGCATGAAGCTAGGCAAGATGCAATAGTACAGTTCAAAAGAAAAGCCAAGCTGGGTAGGCTGCCACCAGATGCTCAGGAGCCGAGCAAGTACTTTCCAAAGCCATATCATTACTTTGAAAGGCAAAGGCTCAAGGAAGAAGCACAGAAGAAGGCTGATCAAAAAGGCAAGAAGCCAGCTGAAGTTGCTGAAGCTCCTGTGAAGGCTCAAATCCAATCTGGCAAAGGGATTGTCATAAGAGAGCCTGATCAGTCTTAATTTTAAGTTCTTTCAAAAGTATTTTGTAATGTTTTAATTAAATCATTCAATGTAAAAATCTGTAATCAAACATTACTAAGTTATAAACAAAATATTGTTTGGAATCATATAATGTTCACTCTGTGATGGATTGTTCATATTTTGTTTTTTTTAAGTATTCATGTTATGTCATATATCATCATATTATACTTTTTATAAATGGTGTATATCATTGGCTTTAAGGGTTATGACTTCTCCAAATAGGGGGAGATTGTTGGGTACATTGGAAAATGTGTACCTGATTTGAAGAAGTCCAACTTAGCTCAATGATATACATCAAGGTGTATTTGATGTTGTTTTAAGATGACATGTGCAGGTGAAGAAGTATTAAAGAATGCAGAAAAATATTCTAAGTCCATGTGTCGACACCTGAAGAAACAGTGTCGACACTTCAGAATATTTGTGTCGACACTTGACGGAAGCTGTGTCGACACAGAGAAAGATAGTCGACACAAAGAAAGATAGTCGACCTCGACACAGAAGAAGATAGTTGACCACATCTGTGTCGACACAGAGAAAGATAGTCGACACAGAGAAAGATAGTCGACCTCGACACAGAAGGAGATAGTCGACCACATTTGTGTCGACACTGGGAGGCTGTGTCGACTCAATGAGATAGAGTCGACACACATTGGCAGAAGTCGACAATACTTGTGTCGACACCAGAAGACTAAGTCAACACATTTTGGCAGAGTCGACAATTGATATGTCGACACCTGAAGGCAGTATCGACACATACTGAGTTCTGAATCTACAACAACTGTGTCGACACACAGGACTTGTGTCGACACACTGCAGAGTCAAGACCAAGTTATTTTCTGAAGAAGCTGTGTCGACTTAATGGCAAACTTGTCGACATCTTCAAAGACTGTGTCGACACCAAAGTCACTTGTGTCGACACATATAGACAGTTGGTCTCGACACTTTCTGACAGACTGTCTCGACACTTTGCTGTCCAAGACTAAGGCACAGGATTTGTTTGAAGACTTGACAGCTGTGGGTTGCCACCGGTTAACTGATGCTGTCAGACTTGTCAGAAAACAGTTAGAAACCGGATCAGCCGGTTACCATGAAGAAGGTCTATAAATAGACAGATTCAGAAGAAAGTAAAAAAAAAGATAGAGATATAAAAAAGTGAAGAAGGACTACAATCCAATTGAAGTATCAATTCAAGAAAGTGCTAGGCACTAAAGAAGATCTTCATCAGAAGATCTAAGCAGACGATCTCAGGATTGATCTAAGAAGAGTTCTAACAAGAATTCAGAAGTATCATCAAAGGTGTTGGATAGAGAGGGATCCACCCATTTGAAGAAGAAGAAGGAAGCCGTCAGTGGTTTCTCAAGAAGCTATTTGGAAATCAACACAGCTAAGTTCAGATTCAAGAAGCTTTGAGGAAAGCTCAGTTTCAGTTGATTTCATCAGCTGATCAAGAATTGTCTTGTCCTCTTCTCTCTCAACAAAGGCAAGACATTAAAACTTCTTTTCTAAATTTCTGTAGGATCTATTTTACAGAGATCTGAGTTGTAAGCCTGTGATATAAAGGCTGAGTGTAGGAGAGTTGATCTCTGAGAGGTAGGGTTGTTTGCCTGAGTGTAGGAGAAGGTTCTTCTCTGAGTTGTAAGCCTTGTGGCAAGGCTGAGGTAGGGCGGTTGTGCCTGAGGTGTAGGAATCATTCTGGGTTCTGAGTTGTAGGAACCTATCCAGGTTCTGAGCTGTAGGATCTGTTGATCTGAGAATAGTGGAAGTTTGGCCGAATCTAGCATACTGCTAGATAGGTGAAGGGGGAAAGTGGATGTACCCAAACCTTGGGGAACCACTATAAAACATTGTGCAATCTGTGATGATTAAATTTCTGTGATTGCTGTGCTGGATGTTTTAATTCTGTAATTGAATTCTGCCTAAAAGTATAAACAAGCAATTAGAACCTATTCACCCCCCCCCTCTAGGTGTTTAAGGTTGTCTTGAAAGTTAAACTATCACCCCCTCTTGTGTAAATTAGATTTATCCCTCACTTTCAATGTTATCATGATCTAATTTCACAGGTCGAAGCCCAGATCGTTGCCGATGAAGCAATTGAGGAACATCAACAATTGTTAGATAGATACATAAAAAAGAGAAGGGTGCAAGGAGCTTTGTCAAGCCTTGGGAAGAATAATGAATGTCATGGCAGCCCATGTTATCGATAGCTCCCTAAATTCACACCCCTCAATACCTCTAGAACAAATGTGCTTTGCGCAATCCAAGGCAGTGAGGTGCTCCACTAGACCAAACCCCTCACTAGAAATGTGGGAGTCCAAACAAAGTACTGTGTGTTCCACCATGGATGAGGACACAAAACAAAAGATTGCACAAAGCTTAAGGAGGAGATCGAGTATCTAATCAAACATGGCCTACTGGGGAAAATCTTGCGGAGCTAAGCGCCAAGACTGCCAATAAGAGATCATCCATCTGCTTGCTAGAAAGATTGGGGTGCAACCCCTAAGGCGATCATCCCAAGAAAGGGTTGCGTACCTATAAGACCCCCTTTTTTTTAAAACACTGGGGTCTTAGGCCCAGAACCGCCGCTTTGCGGTGAAACCTTCACGGCTTGAAGGGTGATCACCGCGAAACGCCGATTCTGGCAGCCAATTCGATTGCAGAAAAGCAACAAAAGTAGAGTACACACAAGAGAGGTAAAAACACTAACCGAATGTCCACAATAAAATCACATCAGAGTAATAAAATCTCCACGAAGGGAGAGTCCACAAAAACTAAAAGTACTGAAAATAAGGGCTTAAGCCCGATACATCAAATCCTTACTACATAGTCATCAAGCGGAAGCAAAATAAATCACTACTGGAATCAGGGACTCACAGTCCCAACTGTCTGAACTCCTGAGCTATACTTCCCTATCTCCAAATGGGTCAACCTCCGGGGCTTCTCCTCCATGCTGTGCTCCACGATCCCCTAAATGATGTGGTCTGAAAACCGTTAGTTTATAAGACTAAGCCCTATCAAACCCCACCCCTTCCCCCATAGCCCCTAGGCACCGAGCGGAGAGGAAGAAATGGGAGGACTTGAAGGTAGAGAGTAAAAAAGAAACAGATGGAAGTGGACTTATACTAGCAATTTTATAGTATTTGTGACAGTAGTGTAAAGTATGAAAAGTAACCTTAACTTATGTGAAGAAATGCATAAGCCAAGGGATCTTCTATAGGGCTCCCATCGTATAAACAGTCTCATACCAATTTATACGATGGGGTGTCGGTTATTAACAACAATATATATATGAAGAATTTGAACGTAATTTATAAACTTGACCACACAAGCTTATAGACAAATGGTTCATTTTGCAAGTCCTATTGAGTAAGCGTCCCATACCACTTACACAATAGGTGACAGGGGTTGTATGCAATGATTATGTTATGACATGCAAGTGGGTATGATACGATCATGCAAGTGCAACTCACCCACCCGACTTTATGTACACAGACCTTTATTTCCCCCTTTCTGGAGCCTCACCTCTCAGTATACATCCGTAGTGGCAGACGGAAGCGGTGGGTTGGGCCTCGCCCACCTCTAAACTAGTAAAGAACTACCGGTCAGACCTATCATATGCCTCAACGCTTGGTGCACGAAGCGGACTCCTGCGTACTCTTGCCGGCTGGCGCACCGGACTTCTGTTGGCGAAGTGCTAACCATACTTGCTGAGCCAACGTATTAGCGTCGGTTAATCGACTACTAACACCGAGGGCCCACGTCCTTATAACTTATGCACATGCAATATTAATATGTTTCCCACCGAGCCAAAGCTCACCATGTCAACCTGCCCATCTCCAAAACCTCCAGGGCATACAACCCTCATGAACCAACCTAGCATTCCGTGACATCAAGGCGAGTGAAAGTGAATTCCTAATTATGCTAGTTGCTCTTTATGGTTTATCACTCCTACAGTTTATGTTAGCCCAGGACTGCCCCCCGGTATACCCCGTGAAGGGTTCTCAAAGGGCACTAGGAACTTTCATGGTAGTCGAAGCCCATCGTTCCCTTTCGCAAGGCACTTATTGTTATTGGTTTCTTCCCTTACCCATTCCCATTTCATATTACGCTAGATCTATCCTAGGGTGATTTTTACCTTCCCACTCCACGGGATAAGACGATCTTTCGTCATTCCCGAGCACCACCTACAGTAGTCAACCTCACACTCTTCTAATCTTGTCTTCCAATAATGAACTCCTTTATTCACCCAAACCAGCAACCTACTAAGGATTCCAACACTTGAATTTCACAAACACTCTAGTTCAGTTTCCGTAGTTACTATATGCAGACCACCCTATACTCTATGAGATGTGAGAATGAGGTACACCGGATTGTCTTCCAAATCTTCTATAAAATTTACCAGAGCTCTACCATAACAAGTTTAGTCTAAAATCAGAGATTCATATTTTTTCTAATGAATTTGATATTTATTGCTTTTTCCCAAATGTTTGGCCATGGGCAATTTTGAACATGAACTATATGATCTACTCAAGTAATGGCCACCCAAAAGTTTTGATCTCTAATTAACAGTGATATAATACTAGATACTAATTTCCATAATTTTCCAGAAACTTCTGAACCTCTAATTATTTTATCCAAAAAAATTCCTTTAATCATATGTAAAGAAGGAAGTACCAAAATTATTCATCAGAAATTATATAAAAATTATAGAATCTTGATATGGTACAGAAAGGGTCATTGTGCAAAAATCATAATTTTACAGACTTGTTAGACACCAAAGTAAATTTAATTAAGTTTTCATGGAAATAATACTTAATGAAGCAACCCTTAGAAATAGTCTTCCAAAAATCCCATAAAAATTCACAGAGCTTTAAAACATAATAAAAAGTCCTCTGGCTAAATTTCATTAATTTCTAGCAAGTAGTTACTTCATGATAAATTTCTAAGCTATTAATGCAAACTACTAGATTGTTAATGAAGTATCCAAAATAATAATCCTAAATTCATAACAAAATCTCCAGAGCTTGTTCTGGCTTTAAACACTACTCTACCCAAATCTCATCACTGTTCAGTGAGTTTTAGTGACATTTTCTATCACTACGAGGTGAGTGCCCTAAGCTAGGGTTAGGGTTTTGAGGGGGCCAAAGGCTTCCAAACTGACTTAAATTTCAAACAGAGGGCCATAGCTATCCTATGATCCCTTCCACCATGTGTCAAGTCATTCCAAGGTCATTTGACCCCATGACCTTCAAACCCTAGAAATCTCCATAAAGGGGCCGACCCTAGGTACCTAGGGCTACCCAACCCCAAACCACCCCAAATCCAACAGTAGGGTGTTACAAGCCATATAAAATCAGTTGCCCAAAAATAGTCCTCTATTGAGGTGATTGGACCACTTAAACACCAAAAGAGCATTTGGACCAAATTACCCTTATTATGACAAGACTAGGGTTTGCAAGCTTCCAATTCAAACCACCTCCAAATGTCATAAAATTTTAACCAGAGGTTAATAATGACCCCATGCATCATCCACCAAAATTTGGATGAGTTTGGAGTTCATTTGACCCCTAAATTAATTTACCCGAGAGAAATAAAATTATTTACAAAACTAAAGAAACATTGTTCCAAAAAATTACCATTTTTGGGCAGGGACTTGATAAGGTCTAGGGTGACTCCCTGCCAAACTTTCGGGTCATTTGGACAAACGATGAGGTGTGGGCAGACATTTCAATTTCTATCCAACCATATGTATAGACCCCACTAAAATGAGTGCACTGGTCAAACCAGGCACCCAAATTGGTTCAAACCAATTTTGCAGTAAACTAGACTCATCAGGCTACAATTTCTATGTTGACCATTTCCTCTGAAATTGCTTCTAAGTATTTTTAAAAATTAAAGACATTAAATACAAAAAGTGTTACAGAATGAAATAAAATGAAATATATAATCCTATATTTTGAAATTTAATGCGGCACGAATCTTGGCACGGATCCTGCGGCCCGGGCTCAACGTCTACCTCCAGCCAACGATCCCGATTGCGCGCGCCTGGGACAACTTAAAACCTCCACAGCCGACAATCCGGCCACCTCCCCGGCCAGCCACCGCCACCAACACCTCTGTTGAGGTGGTGGCTATCGACTAGCGGCGGCGCAGCCACCGGAGGGGCGAATTTCGGCTATTCTGCAAGGAAGTTTTTCGGCCCGAAACCATGAAAATCAAGATTTTGTTCGGGCTCAATTGAGCCCGAACCTTGAACCTAAGCATTCCTATGATCTACCCATGAGACAAGGAGAGGAGGAGGACCTTGCCGGCGGCCTGAAGGCGTGATGATCATCGGGAAACCATTTCCGATGGTGGCGCCGCTCGACTTCTGCAACAGTACAGTGGGAGTGCTCGAAATCTGTAGTAAAAGGTCGGGAAATGTTCCTCTTCGTCCACTGGTGGTGTTTAAAGGTTCAGTTGACGAGGGGAGAGGCCAAAACTTCAATGGCCATTAATGTCATTGAAAGCTTGGGCTCGGGTTAGGGGGAGGGGCTGAATAAGCCCCTTGGTGGCCGGGAAATGGCTTGAAACTTCTCCCGTTCCCCAGGGAAGTTGAATCCAGCCATTAAGGGTGTCCTTTGGCCTCCCTTGGCTGGGTTTGACTTTCCCCTTCACTCTCTCTTTTTCTTTCTCCTCCATAACCATGAAACTGGAGCTTCTCTCTCTCTGTCCTAGTCACCAGGTTGACTTGGTAAACCTTGGGGTCTATTGGCAGCCCACACATACACATAATATTCCTAATGAAGCTTTATGAGGGGGCTTGAGCTTATGCTAGCTCATTTGGGCTAGGTTGACCCAAAGTAGGCTTGGGTTGACTTTGGTCCTTTTAACCTTTAATGTTGCCCCTAATGGGTCCCTGGTGATCCATTAGTCTTTCCTAAGGATTAGGTGGGGTGGGATAGGACCTACTTGGCACCTTGAGGGTCATATGACCCTTGGTAAGGGCACTTTGACCACTTTGGGTCTAGAGTTGACATGGGTCATCTTGGCCCCTAGGAATCAACCCAATGTGTCCTTGGTGACCCATTGACACCACTTTAGGTCTAGGAAGGCATGGGCAGGGTTGTTTGGGCACATTTGAGGCCAACTGCCCTTAGTTAGGACACCTTGCCCAATTTAGGCCTTTGTTGTTCCAATGTCAAATTGGCCATTTTGGGTCGACTCTAATGGACCCTTAAGGCACTAGTGGACCCTCTAATAGGCTAATGATGTTGTGGTGGGGTCATGGAGTCCTGGTAAATCCCTAAGGTCAATACCTAGGTTTGGTGATGAGGTTGTGTCATTGGCAAACCAAAGTGATTCACACATTGGCCTTTGATTACCTGGCCCTTTTTAGCTTCCTAGGGTTTTGTAATGACCTAGTCATGACCCAAAACCATTCTTAGGGGTCTAGTTGGAAATGGGATGTTATAAATCCCAATAAACAAAACAAAGATTTTGTCCCCGAAATGAAGGTTAAGCCTTAGGGGACTCCTATCGAAGATAAAGAAGCTTGTAACATCCCATGAGAAGTGAAAGATTACATCACGACACCATGTTTGCTAAGTGTGGTTTAAAGGGAAGCTCAAATCTATGACTAATTTGCCCAATTGGAAAAGTCTAGACCCCAATAAACAAAAGATTAGCCCCTACTCTTGAAACTCCAGTCCTACTAGTTTAAAACAGGAAGGTAAATCGAACATCCTGAGAGGTTGTGAGGTATACCTGACTGAACAGCTCTGGATTCTTTTGTCACATCAGGTCCTGCGGTTCCCAGGTATGCTCCTCCTGGCCATGGTTCCTCCACAGGACTTTGACTAACGGAACCTTCTTGCGACACAAGATCCGTACTCCTCTATCATTGATCTGAACCGGCTGCAAGTGAACTGACTGGTGTGAAGCTACCGGCCCATCTGTGGTCGAAATCTGCTTCTCCGGGCGTAGTAGATCCCTCCTATGTGAAGAAATATAGAACACGTCGTATAATCCTGCCAATTCCGGTGGCAACTCCAGCCTGTAAGCTAGGGGCCCGACCTACTCTAGGATCCTGTAAGGGCCCATATACCTAGGGCTGAGCTTCTTCTTCGGACCACGCACCCGTGAAACTCCGTGCATGGGCCTGATCTTCAAGAAAACATGGTCTCCCACTTGAAACTCTACTTGACGGTGTCGGGCATCGTAGTACTATGCCTGTCAGCTTTGCGCTTCCAGCATTCTGTCCCGTATCAGTCTCACCTGAGCCTCGGTGTCTTCGACAAAATCCGATCCCAACACCTTCGGATCCTCATCCTGAATCCATGAAAGCGGAGTCCTGCATCTTCTTCCGTATAAGGCTTCATAAGGAGCCATCCTTATGCTGGACTGGTAGCTGTTGTTATAGGAGAACTCGACTAGTGGTAAAATCTTCTCCCAAGGTTAATTTCGATCCAAAATGCATAGCCTTAGGAGGTCCTCCAATGTCCGATTTGTACGTTCCGTCTGCCAGTCCGTCTGGGGATGAAAAGCTGTGCTGAAGGTCAGTCGTGTGCCTCAGTAATTCTGCACGGATCTCCACTCCCTAGATATGAACCGACCATCCCGATCTAACACGATCATCCTGGGCACCCCGTGGTAACGAATGAACTGCTCTACGAATCTCCACAACAGTACCCCAACCGAGTCATCTTTTCTGATCGGAATGAATCTGGCCACCTTCGTCAGCCGATCGACGATGACCCAAATCGAATCGTTTCCCGTCCGTGATCGGGGGAGGCCATGAATGAAATCCATCGCGATGTCCTCAAATTTCCACTCCGGCATCGGAAGTTGATATAGCAATCCTGCGGGGTTCCTGCACTCCTCCTTCACCAGCTGGCATGCCTCGCAATAAGTCACGAAGTATGTAATGTCCTTCTTCATCCCTGGCCAAAACATTGTCTTCTTCAAGTCTGTCGTCATCTTGGTGATCCCTGGGTGTATAGAATATCTACTACAATATGCCTCCGCCATGATGTCCTCCCGAATCTGGCCTTCCGCGGGTATATAGACCCTGCCTCTAAAATATAGCAATCCATCTCTCAGTGAATAATCTCCCGTCGAACCCTCCTCCAAGGCTTGGAATATCAGCTCTGCCCATGCATCTGTCCTCTGTCCGTCCCGAATGCGGTCCCGAATATCATCTATGGCAACCATCGATGCTAGATACTCCATATATAGTTCTGGATCATTCTCGGACACTAGGGATATCTGCATATCTCTGAAAGACCGGACTAGCTCCATGGACATCAGATGTGATCCCTTCCCTGAGGTATCTCCTCTCCGGCTCAAAGCATCGGCCACCACGTTCGCCTTCCCGGGATGGTAGTGCATGGTGTACTGGTAATCCGACAGGAACTCCACCCAACATCTTTGTCTGATGTTGAGTTCCTTCTGCGTGTCCACATATCTCAAATTCTTATGATCAGAGAAGATGTCACAGTGAACTCCGTAGAGTTAGTGTCTCCAAATCTTCAGAGCAAAGATCACTGCACCCATCTCCAGATCATGCACCAGATATTTCTTCTCATGTATCTTCAGCTGTCAAGAGGCGTAGGCTATTACGTGCCCGTTCTGCATCAAAACGGAACCCATTCCCTTATAGGATGCATCCGTATACACCTGGAATCCCTCCCTTCTTGACGGAAGAGCGAGAATGGGAGCCGAGCTAAGCCGACCTTTCAACTCTAATAGTTTTACTTTTAAGATTACCTAAACACCTAGAGGGGGGTGAATAGGTTCTTATTTTCTTTTCAAACTTAAGGTAGAATGACTCACAAATTATAAACTATTTTGAATAATTTCAGCAACAACTCTAGCAAACACAATCACACAATCTAGAGTTAAACATCACAGATTGGACCCAGAATTTATAGTGGTTCCCCAGGGTTTGGGTACATCCACTTTCCCCCTTCGCCTATCTAGCAGTATGCTAGATTCAGCCAAACACCTTTCTATAACTCAGATCCTCAGATCCTACAGCTCAGAATCCAAATGGATTCCTACAACTCAGAGTGAGTCCACACTCCTACAGCTCAGGCAATTCAGCCATACCTCAGTCTTTCTTCAAGACCTACAACTCCGAGAATGTCTCTCCTACACTCAGCCTTTATAAATTAGGCTTACAACTCAGATCTACTAATAGATCCTACAAGATTTGAATACAAAATATAATTGTATCTTGCTCCTAATGAGAGAGGAGGAATAAGACAGTTCTTGATCAGCTTCTTGATAAATCTGATGAATGAAATCAACTAGACCTTAGCTTTCTTAAAAGCTTCTTGAATCTGAACTTAGTTGAGTTAATCTCCTTTGAAATATACTGCTCAGCTGCTTCCACCTTAGATTTCAGAATTGGATCTGAATCTTCTTGACAGTTAAGTTCAGAACCTGTTTCTTTAGAAATCTGAGACAGCTTTCTTCTTGCCTTCTTATGATTAGATCTCTCTCTATCCAAATCCCTTAAAGATACTTCCGAATTCTTGAATGAATTCTACTTTGACAAATTCTGACAGTTCAATCAGAATGTCTTCTTAGATCTGCAAAGATCTTCTTCTTTTTGTAATCTCTATATTCACTCTGTGTTGCTTTTTTTTGTTTGTTACTTCCTTTCAATTGACACCATTCGTCTATTTATAGCCTTCACTCCTGGAAATTGGCTGGTCCAGTTCCTAACGAACTTCTGTCTGTGTAAATCACTTCAGTTAACCTGTAGAGACCCATAGCTGTCATGTCTTCATACTGCCAAGGAGTCTTTGCTTCTGTCAGAAAGTGTCGAGACAATCTGTCAAAGTGTGTCGAGACAATTGTTAAAATGTGTCGACACAATTTAATTGAGTGTTGACACAGTCCTTTGAGATGTCGACATGATTGCCTCAATGTCGACACAACTTCTTGACACAACTTCTTCAGAATGTGTCGACACAGATAGTTGTATGTCGAAACAATTACTTCAGACACCAACTTGTTGTTGATTCTGCTATGTGTCGACACAAGTCCTATGTGTCGACACAATTGATGTAGATTCTGAACATTGTTTGTGTCGACTCTGTCTCCAGGTGTCGACTTAGCTGTTGTCGACTTCTGCCTTTGTATGTCGACACAGCCTCCCGGTGTCGACACAGTTGATATCGACTATAATTTTGTGTGTCGTCACAGCCTCCCAGTGTTGACACAGTTGATGTCGACTCTTTTTCTCTGTGTCGACACAGCCTCCTTCAAGTGTCGACACAATCTTTCTGAAGTGTCGACACATCTTCTTCTGGTGTCGACACATGGACTTAGAGAAATTTACATGCCATGTTGCACATTCTGATCCTGCACATATTAACTTAAAACAACATCAAATACACCTTGATGTATACCATTATGCTAAGTTAGGCTTCTCCAAATCAGGTACATATTTTCCAATATACCCAACAATCTCCCCTTATTTGGAGAAGTCATAACCCATATTAGCTAATGATATACATCACTTATGATAATTAAAAATGATGATGTATAAAAGCTTAACATTACAGAGAATATTAATAAACAAAACATTGGCACAGATTCATCACAAAATAACAGATGCACAGAAAAATTAATTATAGAGCAAGGTTTTGTGTATTATTTCAAAATGTTTGTTACAAAATGTTTTACACTGATTGTTATATTAAACTAATCATTACACATCTGTTAAACTAAAACTTAGACATCTTAGACTAAGACTGATCAGGCTCCTTTATAACAATCCCTTTTCCTGGTTGTACTTGTGCCTGCACAGAAGGTTCAGTTTCTTCCATTGGCTTTTTGCCTTTTAGATCAGCCGTCTTCTGAGCTTCAGTCTTCAGTCTCTTTCTCTCAAAGTAATGATAGGGCTTAGGGAAGTACTTGCTAGGCTCTTGAGCATCAGGAGGTAGCTTTCCACTCTTTGTCTTCCTTCTGAACTGAACTATAGCCTCCTGCCTGGCTTCATGCTTTTGCCATTCTTGTTCACTGTACCACTTACCTCTTTCATGAACTTGATCCTTTACAGCCTTCCAGGCAGTTAGGATAATGTTTCTAGAGGTAGGGCTCCACTGTTCAAAATCTGGTTTTAGTTCAGCTTGCTCTCTAAATCTCTTCTTTGAAAGTTGAGCCACTTGCTGAGCCTTGATAGCAGCTTCAGACATGTCCACTTTTCCAAGCATAACATTTATAACCTCCTCTGGAGGACTATACATTGTTTGCACTTGCTGATGAATCATGTCAAAATCAGCAGGGGGGTATATGACTTGGGCAACCTCTGGTTGGTTACCTTCAAGTAGACCTTGTTGTTGTACTCCTGACTCTGCCATGTTATCATCATCACAAAGGGGTGGATATCCCAATGTGGCTCTGACACTGTTAGTGACCCACTTGGTATGTTCTGAGCCAGCATGAATAAGTACGCTCTCCCCCTTTAGGACTTCTCTTGCTACATGATCTCTTAGATCTCCCTTCTGAAATCTGATTTGCCCATCCAGATAATTTATTCCATCTTTGAAGAATGGCTTCAATTTTTGAAGCTGTTCAGTAATTGTCTTCTGAGAGGTGGTTATTGTAGTTTGAACTGAGTCTAATGCAGCCATGAACTTAGTATCATATTCTAGCATTTCAGCTGCCCTAGCCACAGTCAATTTATTCAGGGTAGTTTGAAAATGAGTGAGAATATCTGTATTGGCAGTTGTCAGATTTTCATTTAGCCTTTTCTGATTTTCAAGAATGTATCCTTGGTTGACAGCTATAACATCCACCTCTTGCTTCATCTCTACCTGTTGTTTGGCCAGATACACTACAGCATTGCCCCCTTTGTGGAAGCAATCTGTCATTTCTCTTTTGTGTTGATTGACTTCAAATCTTATAGACATAATATCTTGAGCCAGATCAAACTGAAGAGTTTTATGACTTTCATCAACATATTTTTCTAAAGTCAATCTCTGTTCATCCATTTTCATCTAGAGATTGACCAGAAACTTTGCATAATCAAAATCAGTAGAGGTGGATGTTGGTGTTTGAAGTGCTTTCTTATAGTTATGGCTCCTTCTCTTGAAGACCATGAGCTTCCTTTTCTTAGCCTCCTGAATCTCTTCATTCTCTGAGGCAGAAGTACTTTCAATCTGAACTCTCTCTTGTAGTGAGGTAGGGATTTCTTTATTAGCAACATGGGGCTCCCTCTCATCTGCACCTGGTACCCCCTCATCAGCAGCTTGCTCCCCCTCAACCCTTAGGGTGTCATCTTTATCTGCTGTTTCAACAGCCTCATTAAATAGATCATCCATTGTGTATTCCTTTGGTATTTGAGGAGGTGATGAAACATTGATTCTTTCTGTAGAATCATCTAGTCTTGCAGTGTCTATATCTTCTGATAAGTCAAGCCTTCCTGCTTCTTCTGCTAGTACAGTATGAGGCTCCCCCTGAACCTGTGCAGGTATTTGTCCTGGAACTTGGATAGTACTAGCCTGATCTTGATCTTGCTCTATAGGCTGTTCTTTCTGAACTTGAACTGTTTCAGTACCAAGCTCAGTGAGATCATGAGCTAGAGACTTCTCAGCTGGCTCCTGCCTGTCTTCATCAAGCAAATTCTTGGATAGAACCCTATCCCACTTGGAGAATAATCGCATATCCATTTTCCTTATGTGATTTATCTTTGAGCCAGGTAGTTGTTGCAGCACTTCTGGAATGAGTCCATCTAGATACAGGATCAGTATTCTATCCATGTTTGGCTTCTTGATTGCCTCCTTGATTTTGTCATACACAATTGCAGACCAGTTGGTGGGAATGTAAAATACAATCCTAGACATTACGTTGAACATGTAGGCTGAGATCCTATCATGTCCACCGGTATTGCACAACACCACCTTTCCGATCACTTTAGATAGAAATTTTTCCCTAATTATTCATTCCCTCTCGATTGAAGGTAGCACCAATCTTCAAGGTGGGATCCAGCCCACACCACTGAAGTGTTTTCCTTGTTTGAGAGGCTGGAACCTCCTCTTCATCATGTATCCTTGGAAGGTGAAGGAATCTGGTTAATCTTTTCTGGGTCACCTTGACTCTCTCGGCATGGATGGTTGATTTGATTTTCAGGCTAGTTGAATCCATGGATGCGTTGGTGTAGAAATCAAGAACTTCCTTTTTCCAGATTTTGGTGGGTTCTGAGACAAGGAATTCGAGTCCGTTGTCTATGAGGAGAGACACCACCATCTTGATCTCTGAAGCAGCATCGTTGAATGCATGCCTAACCAATTCATAGCCTTCATTGATGGAATCTTCTATCTTGGGCGCCATTGAATTGTTGAGAAAGCTTGAGAAGAGAGAAGAAATATTGTCGACACAAGGATTTTGTCTCGAAACTCTGGTGAGCGTGTCGACAGAATATGTCTGTGACCTATTTATACCTTTCTATGCCAAGAAGATCAGAAGGCGGGCAAAAATAGTCAAATTGTGTCGACACAGACAAAATGTGTCGACATATACTTGTAATGTCTCGACAAGTATGTTGACTGGTATGTGTCGACACCAATTGATGATGTGTCGACATAAATCTTAAGTTGTCAAAGAGCAGAATTTCTGTGTCGACACCTATTCGGTATGTCGACACAAATTCTTAATACGTCGACAACACTTCTCTAGTTGTGTCGACAGACTTACTTAGCCAAATTTGGTAAACTAATCTATAGTTAGCATGCCTAATTCAATTTTAAATTTATTGAATTTTGTTTCAACCAGAGGCTTAGTAAATACATCTGCAATTTGATAATCTGTCTTAACAAATTCTAATGAGATGTCTTCTTTTTCTACATGTTCTCTAAGAAAATGGTATTTTATTTCTATGTGCTTAGTCCTACTATGTGAAACAGGATTGTTTGCAATAGAAATAGCACTTTTAGAATCACATAATAAAGGTGTTTTACTTACCAGGATACCATAATCTCTTAGTTGATGCTGAATCCACAGTAGTTGTGCACAGCAACTTCCAGATGCAACATACTCAGACTCAGTAGTGGATATTGCCACACTAGTCTGCTTCTTACGACTCTATGATATCAACCTTCCTCCCAGAAATTGACATGTACCTGTAGTACTTTTTCTATAATCACTATAGCCTGCAAAATCTGCATCTGAATAACCTATTAGTTGAAAATCTCCATTTCTAGGGTACCAAAGGCCTAGATTAGGTGTGCCCTTTAGATATCTCAAAATTCTCTTAACAGCAGTATAATGAGATTCTTTAGGGCATGCCTGGTACCTAGCACAGACACATGTAGCATACATAATATCAGGTCTACTAGCTATGAGATATAATAGAGAACCAATTATTCCTCTATACAAAGACTCATCTACAGGCTTACCTGCATCATCTTTGCATATAGGCATACTTGTTCCCATTGGAGTTTTCATGGTAGAGGATGATTCCATACCATATTTCTTGATTAACTCTTTGGTGAACTTAGACTGGGATATGGACAAGCCATCATCAGTCTGTCTTACTTGGAGTCCCAAGAAGAATATAAGTTCCCCCATACTACTAATTTCAAACTTCCCTTGCATAAGTTTGGTAAACTTCTTGCAAAGGTTGTTCTCTGTAGACCCAAAAATTATGTCATCTACATAGATTTGGACTAAGATTATCTTGCCTTTAGACTCCCTTAGGAATAGAGTCTTGTCTATTTTGCCTCTTGAGAATTTGTTCTCAATAAGAAAAGTAGATAGGGTTTCATACCAAGCCCTTGGGGCTTGCTTTAACCCATATAAAGCTTTCCTAAGTCTAAAAACATAACCAGGTTTTAGAGAATCTACAAAACCTGATGGCTGCTCCACATAGACTTCTTCTTTTAGATCTCCATTCAGAAATGCTGACTTCACATCCATTTGGTATACCTTGAAGCCTTGGTATGCAACATAGGCAAGAAACATTCTGATTGCCTCCAATCTTGCTACTAGGTCAAATGTCTGATCAAAATCTATTCCCTCTTCCTGCATATATCCTTTAGCAACCAGTCTTGCTTTATTCTTTACAATTACTCCACTTTCATCCAACTTGTTCCTAAATATCCACTTTGTTCCAATGATGTTGTGGTTTTTTGGTTTAGGAACAAGCTCCCAGACTTTGCACCTTCTGAATTGATTAAGCTCCTCTTGCATAGCATTAATCCAGTGTTGGTCTTGGATGGCTTCTTCAAATTTCTTAGGCTCCAATTGTGACAGAAAACTTGAGTGCAAGGCTATGCTTGGATTTCTGCTTCTAGTCTTCACTCCTTGTCTTGGATCCCCTATTATCTGATTTACTGGATGGTCTTTAAGATGTCTTATAGCTGGAGGTAGATTTCCTTCTGGTTGATCATTTCCAGTCCCTTCATTATGCTGCACTTCTTGGGAGTCATCAGCTTCTATAGAGTCATGTACTCCCCCTGGACTGTAACCATCATTTTCCACTTATTCATTTGCAGTTGTACCTTCTGCAATGGAAAGCTTGTCCATTCTTTTGCTTATACCTGTTGGACTATATGAACTACAAGGCAACTCACAGTTGATTAATCTTGATTCATCAAACACAACATGTATAGACTCTTCTAAAACTTGTGTAGTTAAGTTGTAGATTCTATAAGCCTTACTATTGATGTTGTACCCAACAAATATCCCTAATTTGGATTTGGCAGCAAACTTGGTCAAATAAGACTTGCCATTGTTAAGTACATAGCACTTGCAGCCAAAGATCCTGAAGTAGGATAGATTTGGTTTTCTACCCTTCACAATCTCATAGGGAGTCTTTTTGTGGTTCTTGGTGATAGAAGCCCTATTGATTACATGACATGCAGTATTTACTGCCTCAGCCCAGAAATATTCTGGGAGAGAAGTGTCACTAAATAGAGTTCTACCAGCTTCTATTAATGTTCTATTCTTTCTTTCAGCAATTCCATTTTGCTGTGGTGTTCTTGGTGAGGAGAATTCTTGAAAAATCCCAAATTCTTCACATAGTCTTGTCATACTTTCAGATTAAAATTCAGTACCATGGTCACTTCTGAGTTTGACCACTATACTGTTTAATTCATTCTGAATCTATTTGATAAAACAATGTAAAACACTTGGGGTTTCTGATTTCTGTCTTAGAAAGAATACCCATGTATATCTAGAATAGTCATCTACCACCACAAAAGTGTACACCCTTCCTACTTAGACAATGAACTGGCATAGGACCAAATAGATCGATATACAGTAGGTATAGACACCTAACTGAATCCTTGTATTCAAGGCTATGGTAGGAGGATTTTGTCTGCTTGCCCTTTTGACAAGCTGAACAAATCCCATCCTTCAAACACTTAACTTGAGGACCATTCCTCACTAACTCTTTGCTAAAGAGTTGGCCAATTGTCTTGTAGTTAAGATGAGCTAACCTCTTATGCCATTTGACACAATGTGAGGCTCTCTCATTAGCTACAAGACAAATAGAAGAAGCCTTGTTCTCACACCCAAAATTAAGACAATACACATTTCTTTTTCTATAACCAGTCAATATGACCTCTTGATCACTTAACCTCTTGATATGACATCCATTCTTTATAAATGAAATGTCATATCCTAGATCACTCAGCTGGCATATGCTGATGAGGTTATGTTTCAAACCCTTTACATAAGCCACTTGAGTAATGGTAATTTTATTTGAAGAAATGTTACCAAATCCTTTGATGATTCCTCTTTCAGATCCACCAAAGATAACTTTAGGCCCATTCTTGACAGAAGAGTATTCCTTCAGTAGCCCCTTTGTTCCAGTCATATGTCTGGAACAACCACTGTCCAAGTACCATATAGGGGCATGACCACTTGGACTTTCCTGCAACACAAAATTACTTTACCTTAGAGCCCAAGAATGTCTTGGGTCCTTGGTTCCAGTTAGCTCCATTCATATCAAGTCTTTTAGCAACTCCTCTAACTGGTAGATTAGTGTTCTTTCTGACACTTGTGTTATGCCAGCAGTCCAAAGCAAAATGGCCTACTTTGCCACAGCACCAGCAATCATATTTATTGTATCTAGATCTAGATACATTCTTAGCAGTTTTGTAGTCTGGAAAATTCCTGACTTGTGCTGGTGCTGCTGCAGCTATACCCATAGGTTTCCTTGGAAAATGGGGTTTATTGTCATAGACTGACTTATTGGCATTTACAGCCTTGTCATTCAGAAACTCAATCTTCTTATGATTATGAATGTGTTCATGATCATATCTGTTAGAAGACAATTGCACTTTTCTAAACATCATAAGGACTTTGGAGTTTTGTGGTTGAACTGGAGCTTTGCCCTTTCTTTTGAATTGGTCAGATCTAGTGTTACCTTTAAAGCCCAAACCTTCCTTACCCTTTTGAGCTACAAACTCATCTATTAAGGGTAGGACAGATTTTGGCTTAGAGTAACTAGCCACTAAGTTCCTCTCAACTTGAAGTCTGGCCTCCAGACTTTTAATTTGATCATATTTGTATGTGATTGTGCCCATCTGTATCACAGTTATTGTTTTCAGTTTGGCAACCTCATTAAACTTTTGATCCAATTCTTTTTTCAAGTCTGATACAATCAACTTAAGATCAGCAATTTCCTGAGCCTGAGTTTTGGTCAGGTTTTTGCTTTTCTTAAGAGCCTCCAATAAGTCCCTATATTCATCCATCAATTGATGAATATCACCTTCAGATTCAGACCCATTCACATCACTTGATGTAGATGAATCTGACTCTGAACCAGTACTAATATCAGAAGTGCTAGAATCATTTTGTACCTTACTAGGACCAGGCTGATCCTTACATTGGTTATCTTCTGACTCAGCCATCAGACCCATGCATTCTTGGTCTTCTTGATCATGGATGGAGTTTATCAATTGCATAAACTCCTCTTCATCACTGGCTGCATACAATCCTATGTATGCTTCTGCTTCAGATTCTGATTCTGATGAGGACTGATCTGAAAGACTCTTATCTTTCTTTGCAACAAAAGATTTCTCCTTCTTGCCCTTGTGTTGAGTTTTCTTTCTGTCTACTGACTCATTTCTCTTCTCTGGACACTCAGCTACCATATGTCCAGTCTTATTGCAGCAATAGCAAACAACTTTTGATGTTGTAGCTTTGCTGGGCTTAGATCTGTTCCTTTCCTTTCTTGAGGATTTTCTCTTCTGAAAGTAATCATCCACTGGCTGTGATGTGGAGGGTCTGGACTTCCACTGCTTCTTTTTCAAGAACTTTTGAAACTGTCTTGTAAAGGCAGCAAAGTCAGCATCTGAATCACTGCTCCCTGATTTCTGACTATCTGAATTTTCTGTTATGTCTTCTGTAGCTTCCTTAAGAGAAGATGAAGATATCCTCCCTTTGTTTCTAGTGGCTTCAACTTTGAAAGCCACAGATCTATGCTCACCTTTTGTATTTCTTTCTTCCTCCTTCATATCCATCAATTGCATTTCATATGATAGTAATTTTCCAAACAAGGTTGGAGGGGAGATGTCAGCTTACTTGGCCACTTCTCTAATGGCACATATTTTGGTATCCCAATCCTTTGTCAAAGATCTGAGAAATTTGTCATTCAGCTCATATGTACTGAAGACTCTTCCATAGGACATTAGTTCATTCACAATCCTATAGAATTTCTTATAACATTCAGTTATGCTATTAGACTTTCCTTGTCTGAAGCTCTCATATTCTTGGTTGAGCATTGATTTTCTGTTTTGTCTTACTTCTTCAGATCCCTCCATGTAGACAATCAAGGTGTCCCACATCTTTTTGGAGGTCTTGCAATGTATCAGATTTTGGAAGGTGGAATCATCTGTTGCACTGACTATGATGTTTTGAGCTCTCTTGTCCATAGTGGCTAAAATGATTTCTTCCTTTGTCATTTCAGAAAATTCCTTAGGAGTTTTCTGATTTGCATCTAATACAGATAATTGGAATGTATGGACCTTCTTTAACTGTGATATAAATTCTTGGGTCAGAGGCCTCCATAAATAGCCTAACCCTTTCCTTCAAGATTCCAAAGATTTCTTTTCTGCAGATGGGTAACTTCATAGATCCTAACTCCTTGTGATTCTCACCTGAACCCATTTTCTTGATTCTTGATTCTGCCTTTTGATCTAACTCAGACTGTTAAGTCTTTCTTTGAGCAACCTCCCTCTGATACCACTTGATAGTTTTACTTTCAAGATTAGCAAGACACCTTGAGGGGGGTGAATAGGTTCTTATTTTCTTTTCAAACTTAAGGCAGAATGACTCACAAATTATAAACTATTTTGAATAATTTCAGCAATAACTCTAGCAAACACAATCACATAATCTAGAGTTAAACATCACAGATTGCACCCAGAATTTATAGTGGTTCCCCAAGGTCTGGGTACATCCACTTTCCCCCTTCGCCTATCTAGCGGTATGCTAGATTCAGCCAAACACCTTTCTATAACTCAGATCCTCAGATCCTACAGCTCAGAATCCAAATAGATTCCTACAACTCAGAGTGAGTCCACACTCCTACAACTCAGGCAATTCAGCCTTACCTCAGTCTTTCTTCAAGACCTATAACTCAGAGAATGTCTCTCCTACACTCAGCCTTTATAAATTAGGCTTACAACTCAGATCTACTAATAGATCCTACAAGATTTGAATACAAAATATAATTGTATCTTGCTCCTGATGAGAGAGGAGGAACAAGACAGTTCTTGATCAGCTTCTTGATAAATCTGATGAATGAAATCAACTAGACCTTAGCTTTCTTCAAAGCTTCTTGAATCTGAACTTAGTTGAGTTGATCTCCTTTGAAATATACTGATCAGCTGCTTCCACCTTAGATTTCAGAATTGGATCTGAATCTTCTTGACAGTTAAGTTCAGAACTTGTTTCTTTAGAAATCTGAGACAGCTTTCTTCTTGCCTTCTTATGATTGGATCTCTCTCTATCCAAATCCCTTGAAGATACTTCAGAATTCTTGAATGAATTCTACTTTGACAAATTCTGACAGTTCAATCAGAATGTCTTCTTAGATCTGCAAAGATCTTCTTCTTTTTGTAATCTCTATATTCACTCTTTGTTGCTTTTTTTGTTTGTTACTTCCTTTCAATTGACACCATTCGTCTATTTATAGCCTTCACTCCTGGTAACCGGCTGGTCCGGTTCATAACGAACTTCTGTCTGTGTCAATCACTTCAGTTAACCTGTAGAGACCCACAGCTGTCATGTCTTCATACTGCCAAGGAGTCTTTGCTTCTGTCAGAAAGTGTCGAGACAATCTGTCAAAGTGTGTTGAGACAATTGTTAAAATCTGTCGACACAATTTGATTGAGTGTCGACACAGTTCTTTGAGATGTCGACATGATTGTCTCAATGTCAACACAGCTTCTTGACACAACTTCTTGAGAATTTGTCGACACAGATAGTTGTATGTCGACACAATTACTTCAGCCACCAACTTGTTGTTGATTCTGCTATATGTCGACACAAGTCCTGTGTGTCGACACAATTGATGTAGATTCTGAACATTGTTTGTGTCGACTCTGTCTCCAAGTGTCGACTTAGCTGTTGTCGACTTCTGCCTCTATATGTCGACACAGCCTCCCGGTGTCGACACAGTTGATGTCGACTATAATTCTGTGTCGTCACAGCCTCCCGGTATCGACACAGTTGATGTCGACTCTTTTTCTCTGTGTCGACATAGCCTCTTTCAAGTGTCGACATAATCTTTCTGAAGTGTCGACACATCTTCTTCTAGTGTCGACACATGGACTTAGAGAAATTTACATGCCATGTTGCACATTCTGATCCTGTACATATTAACTTAAAACAACATCAAAACACCTTGATGTATACCATTATGCTAAGTTAGGTTTCTCCAAATCAGGTACACATTTTCCAATGTACCCAACAAACTCCATAAAGGCCGCCTCGCACTGTGGCGTCCAAACAAAAGGGGATTCCTTCTTCATCAGGGATGTAAGAGGGAGTGCAATCCGGGAGAATCCTTCGACGAACTTCCGGTAATATCCAACAAGTCCCAGGAAGCTCCGTACATCCGTGGCTGTCTTCAACGGTGGCCAATCCTGCACTGCCCGAATCTTGGTCAGGTCTACTGACAACCCAGCACCGCTGATAATATGACCTAATAAGACCACCTCATATAACCAAAACAGGCATTTGCTGAACTTCACATACAGCTGGTGCTCTCGTAGCCTCTCTAGAGTCAAAGTCAGGTGTCGTGTATGCTCCTCCTCCGTCCTTGAGTAGATGAGGATGTCGTTAATAAATATGATGACAAATACATCCAAATACTCCTCGAATACCCTATTCATGAGGCGTGTAAATGCTGACGGCGCATTTTTGAGCCCGAAGGGCATCACTGTAAACTCAAACAGTCTGTATCTACTACTGAAGGAGGTCTTCGGAATGTCCTCCTCTCGAATCCGTAGCTGGTAATAACCTGACCTCAAGTCAAGTTTCGAGAAGAAATGCACTCCTTCTAGTTGATCGAACAACTCGTCAATCCGGCAGCGGGTATGTATTCCGGACCGTCAGTCTATTCAGCGCTTGATAATCAATACACAAGCGGAGACTTCCGTCCTTCTTCTTGACGAATAGTATCGGGGCTCCCTACGGTGAAGAGCATTGCCGGACAAACCCTGCTTCTACTAGTTACTGCAACTAACTTTGGAAATCTGTCAACTCTTTCGGGGCCATCCGGTAAGGGGCCCTAGATGCCGGCTTGTCCCCCGGCACAAGCTGTACCTTGAAGTCCTGCTCTCGGTGCGGAGGTAGTCCTGGCATTTTCTATGGAAAGACGTCAGCAAAATCTCGTACCACTGGGTTGTCTGTCACAGACTCCTTGACCTTCGTCATCTCAAATAGAATCTGATAAACCTCCTCTCCCTGCAGATGGGCCTTAACGGCCTGTACTGAAGATAAGATTATACAAGAGGCAGGTCTTATACCTTCGATGATAATGAAAGAGTCCTCGTTCCTCACGGTGATCCTCTTTGCTTGGAAATCAATCTGGGCAATGTTCTAGTGCAGGCATACCATGCCCAGGATCAAGTCGTAGTCTGTTAACTTCAAAAGCGTTGCTGGAGCCTCAAACGCCTTTCCACTGATTTCTACCTCCATGTTGCAGTGGTCCGAGGTAAGGAGTTCAGATCCATCGGGCAGTCGCACCCTCATCTCCGAGCCCGTGAATCGCTCCATGCCTTCCAATCCTTCTACAAACGTCTCTGACATGAAGGAGTGAGAAGCTCTAGTATCGAAAAGCATGCTGGCAGGTTTGCCGCTGATGAAGACTATACCTGGGGTGGTTAAATGTCTTAGGATTCTATAACGAGTTTTTCTTTCCTATTTATTCAATCTAGTGCAGTTCTATAAATTTGTCAACTGAGAAAGGGGAAATTCTTTTTAAACAATTAAACATCTCGGCGTACCTACTATGACCTACTCTGGGTTCCGAGGCTGCGCAAGGTCCAAAGCAAACAACTGTTCCCTTTCTTGTCTACGATCTCCCCCTTGGAATCCACGTCCTCGGCCACGACCTCGGCCTCCAAAATACTGCGCTGGCTGGGCAGCCGGTGGAGCTGGTGGGGGATCCCCTCTCATAGGGCAATTTCTATGGATCTGCCCAACCTGATGGCAGTGGAAGCACTCTGGTAGGGGATATACCATTCCCCCGGGTCTCTGGCCCTCTCGTGTCGGAATAGGTGGTGGAGCCACCACCACTGGCTCCCTTGTTTCCTGTCTTGCCTCCTGACAAGGCTAGTCCTCGACCCTTCTCCCGTCTGTTATACGGGCTCGTCTCTGATCGTTCCTTTCTCCTCGACCCTGATCCTTCACTGTACGTTTCCGGCCCCGAGTAGCTTGCCAATCAGCATCTATCCTCTTGGCCATCTCTAACATCCGAGGTATTGGCCCGTTAGATAGGAACAGTAGGGCCTCCCTCAAGTCCTCCCGCAGGCCCTTATAGAACCTCTTGATGTATCCTGCCTCATCCAGCTGTTAGGAGACCACAAACCGGGCTAAATGGTTGAACTCCCGGTGGTACTTTACCACTGTCTTATTTCCCTGCTTCAGCTGTAGGAACCTGTCCTACAGCTCATCCTTAGCCAACTGTGGAACAAAATGCTCCAGTAACGCGGCCCTGAACTCCTCCCAAGTAATCTCTGCAATCTCCATATCCGTAAAAGTCGTGTCCAGCGACGTCTTCCACCATCTCTTAGTGTGAGACTCCAAGCAAGAGACCACCAATGGCACTCTCTCTGCCCAGGGGCACCGTATCCCGGTCAACATCTCGTACATAATTTCCAGCCATTTTTTCGTCCGGACAGCTGACTCTGTCCCTAAGTAGGATGGGGGAGAGAGTCCTCGGAAGATGCTCAGCAGTTGGCCCCCGGGTTTGGCTGCAGGACCAGAACCTGTTGAGCCCTGAAAGCCTCTAGAATGGCAGTCAGAGTCTGCCCCATCTCCGACTACAGGAACGGAGTGGGGACCGGGGGAGGTGGTCAACATTCAGAGTCTACTGGACTCCGCCCTGTGGTGTAGGCTGTGCTAGAGGCTGCATATCAAAAACCATCTATAATCAATTGACTCAAGCCTAATTAGCAGTGGACAATTACATGTGATTCCCTACATGGGCACACCACGCTTTCGCTGCTTAGTTTGTCCTCAAACTAAACCTGCGCGGGGGTGACCCAGTGATTTATGGACTGGTACTTTTCTGATCGAGGTTCCTCTGATACCACTTGTAAGACCCCTTTTTTTAAAAACATCAGGGTCTTAGGCCCAGAACCGCCATTTTGCGGTGACACCTTCATGCCCTGAATGGTCATCACCGCGAAACCTCGATTCTGGCAGCCGAATCGATCGCAGAAAAGCATTAAAAGTAGAGTACACACAAGAGATGTAAAAACTCTAACCGAATGTCCACAATAAAATCACATCAGAGTAATAAAATCTCAACGAAGGGAGAGTCCAAAAAATCTAAAAGTACTGAAAATAAGGGCTTAAGCCCGATACATCAAATCCTCACTACATAGTCACTCAAGCGGATACAAAATAAATCACTACTGGAATCAGGGACTCACAGTCCCAACTGTTTGAACTCCTGAGCTAGACTTCCCTATCTCCAAACGGGCCGACCTCCTGCTCCTCCATGCTGGGCCCACGATCCCCTAAATGATGTGGTCCGAAAACTGTTAGTCGATAATACTAAGCCGATTCATCCCCCACCCCTTCCCCCATGGCCCCTACGCACCGAGCGGAGAGGAAGAAAGGGGAGGACTTGAAGGTGGAGAGTAAATAAGAAATAGATGGCAGCGGACGTATACTAGCAATTTTATAGTATTTGTGGCAGTAGAGTAAAGTATGAAAAGTAACCTTAACTTATGTGTGGAAATGCATAAGCCAAGGGATCTTCTACATGACTCCCATCGTATAAAGAGTCGCATACCAATTTATACGATGGGGTGTCGGTTATTAACAGCAATATATAAATGAAGAATTTGACCTTAATTTATAAACTTGCCCACACAAGCTTATAGACCAAGGGGTCGTTTTGTAAGTCCTATTTTTTAAGCGCCCCATACCACTTACACAATAAGTGACAGGGGTTATATGCAATGATTACGTTATGACATGCAAGTGGGTGTGATACGATCATGCAAGTGCAACTCACCCACCCGACTCTGTGTACACAGACCTTTATTTTACCCTTTCTGGAGCCTCACCTCCCAGGATACCTCCGTAGTGGCAGACGGAAGCGGTGGGTTGGGCCTCGCCCACCTCTAAACCAGTAAAGCACTACCGGTCATCCCTATCATACACCTCAACGCTTGGCGCACGAAGCGGACTCTTGCGTACTCTTGCCAGCTGGCGCACCGGACTTCTATTGGCAAAGTGCTAACCACACTTGTCGAGCCAACGTATTAGCGTCGGTGCATCGACCACTAACACCGAGGGCCCACCACCTTATAACTTATACACATGCAATATTAATACATTTCCCACCGAGCCAAAGCTCACCGGGCCAACCTGCCCATCTCCAAAACCCCCAGGGCATCAGCCCTCATGAACCAACCTAGCATTCCGAGATATCAAGGCGAGTGAAAGTGAATTCCTAATTATGTTAGTTGCTCTTTATGGTTTATCACTCCTACAGTTTACGTTAGCCCAGGACTTCCCCGTGTATACCCCGTGAAGGGTTCTCAAAGGGCACTAGGAATTATGATGGTAGCTGAAGCCCATCGTTCCCTTTCGCAAGGCACTTATTTTTATTGGTTGCTTCCCTTACCCATTCCCATTTCATATTACGCTAGATCTATCCTAGGGTGATTTTTACCTTCCCACTCCACAGGATAAGGCGATCTTTCGTCGGTCCCGAGCACCACCTACACTAGTCAACCTCACACTCTTCTAATCCTGTCTTCCAATAATGAACTCCTTTATTCACCCAAACCAGCAACCTACTAAGGATTCCAACACTTGAATTTCACTAACACTCTAGTTTAGTTTCCGTAGTTACTATATGCAGACTACCCTATACTATATGAGATGTGAGAATAATGTACACCGGATTGTCTTCCAAATCTTCTATAAAATTTATCGGAGGTTTACCATAATAAGTTTAGTCTAAAATCAGAGATTCATAATTTTTCTAATTAATTTGATATTTAGTATTTTTTCCCAAATGTTTTGCCATGGGCAATTTTGAACATGAACTATATGATATACTCAAGTAATGGCCACCCAAAAAATTTGATCTCTAATTAACAGTGATATAATACTAGATACTAATTTCCATAATTTTCCAGAAACTTTTGGACCTCTAATTATTTTATCCAAAATAATTCTCTTAATCATATGTAAAGAAGGAAGTACCAAAATTATTCATCAGAAATTATATAAAAATTATAGAATCTTGATATGGTACAGAAAGGGTCATTGTGCAAAAATCATAATTTTACAGACTTGCTAGACACCAAAATTAATTTAATTAAGTTTTTATGGAAATAATACTTAATGAAGCAACCCTTAGAAATATTCTTCCAAAAATTCCATAAAAATTAACAGAACTTTAAAACATAATAAAAAGTCCTCTGGCTAAATTTCATAAATTTCCAGCAAGTAGTTACTTCATGATAAATTTCTAAGCTATTAATACAAACTTCTAGATTGTTAATGAAGTATCCAAAATAATAATCCTAAATTCATAACAAAATCTCCAGAGCTTGTTCTGGCTTTAAACACTACCCTACCCAGATCTCATCACTATTCAGTAAGGTTTAGTGACATTTTCTATCACTACGAGGTGAGTGCCCTAAGCTAGGGTTAGGGTTTTGAGGGGGTCAAAGGCTTCCAAACTCACTAAAATTTCAAACAGAGTGCCATAGCTACCCTATGATCCCTTCCACCAAGTGTCAAGTCATTCCAAGGTCATTTGACCCCATGACCTTCAAACAATAGAAATCTCCATAAAGGGGCCTACCCTAGGTCCCTAGGGCTAACCAAATTGAAACCACCCCAAATCCAACAGGAGGGTGTTAGAAGCCATATAAAATCAGTGGCCCAAAAATAGGCCTCTATTGAGGTGATTGGACCACTTAAACACCAAAAGAGCATTTGGACCAAATTACCCTTATTATGGCAAGACCAGGGTTTGCAAGCTTCCAATTCAAATCACCTCCAAATGTCATAAAATTTTAACCAGAGGTTAATAATGACCCCATGCATAATCCACCAAAATTTGGATGAGTTTGGAGTTCATTTGACCCCTAAATTAATTTTCCCTAGAGAAATTAAATTATTTACAAAACTATAGAAATATTGTTCCCAAAAATTTCCATTTTTGGACCTTGTCTAGATAAGGTCTAGGGTGACTCCCTGCCAAAATTTCAGGTCATTTGGACCAAAGATGAGGTGTGGGCAGCCATTTCAATTTCTGTCCAACCATATGTATAGACCCCACCAAAATGAGTGCCCTGGTCAAACCAGGCACCCATATTGGTTCAAACCAATTTTGTAGTACACTAGACTAATCAGGCTACAATTTCTATGTTGACCATTTCCTCTGAAATTTCCCCTAAGTATTTTTAAAAATTAAAGACATTAAATACAAAAAGTGTGACAGAATGAAATAAAATGAAATATATAATCCTATAGTTTGAAATCTAATGCGGCACGAATCTTGGCGCGGATCCTGCGGCCCAGGCTCATCGTCTACCTCCAACCAACGATCCTGATTGTGCGTGCCTGGGACAACTTCAAACCTCCACAGCCGACCATCCGGCCACCTCCCCGGCCAGCCACCGCCACCAACACCTCCGTTGAGGTGGTGGCTATCAACTAGCGGCGGCGCAGCCGCCGGAGGGGAGAATTCCGGCGGTTCTGCAAGGAAGTTTTTCGGCCAAAAACCATGAAAATCAAGATTTGGTTTGGGCTCAATTGAGCCTGAACCTTGAACCTAAGCATTCCTATGATCTACCCATGAGACAAGGAGAGGAGAAGGACCTTGCCGGCGGCCTGAAGGCGCGACGATCATCGGGAAACCATTTCTGATGGTGGCGCCGCTCAACTTCAACAATGGTATAGTGGGAGGGCTCAAAATCTTCAGTAAAAGGTCGGGAAATGTTCCTCTTGGGCCAGTGGTGGTGTTTAAAGGTTCAATTGAGGAGGGGAGAGGCCAAAACTTCAATGGCCATTCATGCCATTGAAAGCTTGGGCTCGAGTTAGGAGGAGGGGTTGAATCAGCCCCTTGTTGGCTGGGAAATGGCTGGAAACTTCTCCCCTTCCCCAGGGGAGTTGAATCCAGCCATTAAGGGTGGCCTTTGGCCTCCCTTAGCCGGGTTTTACTTTCCCCTTCACTCTCTCTTTTTCTCTCTCCTCCATAACAATGGAAATGGAGCTTCTCTCTCTATCCTAGTCACCAAGTTGACTTGGTCAACCTTGGTGTCTATTGGCAGCCCACACATACACATAATATTCCTAATGAAGCTATATGAGGGGGCTTGAGCTTATGCTAGCTCATTTGGGCTAGGTTGACCCAAAGTAGGCTTTGGTTGACTTTGGTCCTTTTGATCTTTAGGGTTGCCCCTAATGGGTCCTTGGTGATCCAATAGTCTTCCCTAAGGCTTAGGTGGGGTGGGACAGGACCTACTGGGCACTTTGAGGGGCATATGACCCTTGATAAGGGCACTTTGACTACTTTGGGGCTAGAGTTCACTTGGGTCATCTTAGCCCCTAGGACTGAACCCAATGTGTCCTTGGTGACCCATTGACACGACTTTAGGTCTAGGAAGGCCTGAGCAGGGTTGGTTGGGCACATTTGAGGCCAATGGCCCTTAGTTAGGACACCTTGCCCAATTTAGGCCTTTGGTTGTCCTAGGTCAAATTGGCCATTTTGGGTCGACTCTAATGGACCCTTAAGGCACTAGTGGAACCTCTAATAGGCTAATGATGTTGTGGTTGGGTCATGGAGTCCTGGTGAAGCCCTAAGGTCAATCCCTAGGTTTGGTGATGAGGTTGTGCCATTGGCAGACCAAAGTGATTATCATCTTGGCCTTTGATTACATGGCCCTTTTTAGCTTCCTAGGGTTTTGTCATGACCTAGTCATGACCCAAAACAATTCTTAGGGGTCTAGTTGGAAATGGGATGTTACAGTACCTATCTGCAGGGATTCACCTATTACAATATTCATTAATTTTACTTTCCTATGAATTCTTCCTATGAATTACTGCGAGACCAGACTTGCAAATGTGACTCTAATAGCTTTTAAAGTTTGCTTATTTCAGACTTGTAGAAGACAAGCATCATCCATATAGTTAAAAATGCGTACTCATTTTACCCAAATGGAAAGGCACGCTCCTTAGATTAACTGCCTCCGGGCAACGCACTCCTTACAGCAAATGTCTCTGGGCAACGCGTTCCTTATAGCAACTCCCTCCGGACAACGTTCTCTTTACTGCAACTGCCTTCGAGCAGCATGCTCGTTATAACAACTACCTCCAGGAAGCGTGATGGTTATAGCAACTACCTCTGGGATGCACGCTCCTAACAGCAACTGCCTCAGGGCAGCACGCTCATCATAGAAACTACCTTTTGGCAACACGCACCTTACAATAATTGCCACCATACAACGCGCACCTTACAGTAACCACCTCTAGGGAGCGCTCTCCTTACATCAACTTCCTTCGGGAAGTGTACTCCTTACAGAAACTGCCTCCGGACATCGCGCTCCTTATAGCAACTGCCTCAGGGCAGCGCTCTCCTTATAGCAACTTCCTCCAAGCAGTGCACTCGTTATAGCAACTACCTCCAGACAACGTGTTGGTTGCTGCAATTGCCTTCGGGCAGCATGCTCCTCATAGCAACTACCTCCGGGCAACGCGCTCCTCACAGCAACTGCCTTCGGGCAGTGCGCTCCTTACAGCAACTGCCTCCGGGCAGCGCGCTTCTTATAGTAACTGCCTCCGAGCAGGCTAGCAAGATCAAAAGTTCTGCCTTCTAAGGGAGAAGCAGAAAAAGATAACAGGTTTCTGCAGATTGAGTCGCTTCTCAGCTCAGAAAACTCAAATCTAAAGATCTACTTTTGAAGCTGAAAAGAAGAGAGAACAAAAGTTGCTGATTCTATCCTTAGAAGGAAGATGAAGCAGAGCAGTTCACTGATAGTTACTTCTAGCTCAAAATTTTGTAGCTAATAAGAAAGTCAGAGCTAAGATAACTTAGCTCAAAGGATAACCCTGAGAAATTTCTCTATGTTAAATATAAATCACCATCTTTTTCTGAAGGATCCTTCTGGATCTGAGCTGTTGGGCCATTGGCCTGAGGTAGGGCAAATTTGCCTGAGCTGTAGGATCCAGTTTGGATCTGAGGTACGTGGTCAATTTATCACTAAGTTGTAGAAGAGGAATACTCTTTGACAGTAGGACCTTTGGTTCTGAGGTAGGATCCTTAGTTGATCTGAGGTATAGCTCTCCTCCCAGCCTGAGTGTAGGGCCTTTGGCCTAAGGTAGGTGATCTGCTGATCACTGAGTTATAGTCCCTTGCGGCTGAGTTGTAAGTCTTGGAGGAGACTGAGAGATCCTGAGGGATCTGAGGTATAACCTCTTTGTAGCAGAGGTTAAGAGAAGTTCCTAGTCCAACAAGATAGTTGGATAGGTGGGAGGGAAAGTGGATGTACCCTTGTTAGGGGAACCACTATAAATCATGCGTGTGCTTTGTGTGTTTGTTGTGCTACTGGTTATATATATTGAAAGCAAAGTCCAACTAACTAATAAAGCTCCTAAAGGAAAGAAAATAAAAGATAAGTAACTAAGGACTAAGAAACCTATTTACCCCCCCCCCCCCCCCCTCTAGGTGATTTAGCTATCCTTGAAATCAAAGACTTTCAACTATGCTCGAGATTATTTGAATGGTTGCCCAAAGACGGAGAAGAATCCAGGAGCATCATATGCTAAAAAGGGAAAACATTGGATTTAATTGCATCCCATTATGCTCCAGCCTAACCAAGAGTTTATAACCTTGGCCAACAAGAGGCCATTAAGCAAGGAGATGTGGTTACAGGTATGAGTTAGATTTTACTTTATTGCTTTCTATACCTTACGCCATATAGATTGGTTGTATGACTATCTTGTATTAGACTTTGTCTTAATCTTGGACTATACGACAAGAATACTGTTCGATACTAAAGCTTCACACTCCTTTCTATCTGAGGATTTCGTGTCGTGTATTGAAATACCTTCTTCTGTGGCGAAGGATAGATTGGATGTGTTGCTGCCTAACGGGTGTTTGATGGGCGTGGATAAAGTTTGTTGTTTAAATGTGCGGATGGAGTCAAGAGTTTGACTTGGAAGCATCACTACTATCGATAATAAAGTTTTACAGAGAAGTGTCACTACTGTCGATAATAGAGTTTGAAGTTGTTTGCTCGCTAGTGTGTGCATAAGTTTTTGAAGAATTAAAAAGTCATTTGACCACGATGCCTATTTTGTGCTTGCCATGTGGTATGAAGGGTTATGAGATCTATATTGACACCTCAGGGAGCGGCTTAGGCTATGTTATACTTTAGCTTGGGAAGGTGATAGTGTATGGCTCTAACAAGTTGAAAGTGCATGAGAGGAATTATCTAGTCCACGACCTTGAGTTAGCAACCATGATACTCTTAAGCTTTGGAGGCACTACCTATATGGCATAAAATAGATATCTTTACGGACTATAGGAGCCTAAAATATCTGATAGATCAGAAAGACTTGAACATGCGTCAGCAGAGGTGGATGGAGTTCCTTGGGGACTACACTTAAAAATACATAACATTCCCGACAAGGGAAATATTGTTGCGGATGCGCTGAGTCGTAGGGCTCCTGCACATGCCAAATGGATACAGATGAATGATGAATATCTTATTCGAGATTTGGAGGCTTTGGAGATCTCTTATGTTGATGGGATATCTAGTGCAAATGCATGTTTAAATTAGATTGAGGTGTGGTATGATCTCACAGATCGGATTCGAAAAGTGTTGGAGTTGGATGACAACATGAAACGCTACTTGGCAGAGTCTTTGGATGGGTCGAATGCCTAGTTTTCTATTAATGATGGCCTTATGTGGAAGGACAGTTGATTGTGCATCCCAAATGTGGGAAAATTACAGGATGAATTCATGTACGAGTCACATTTCACAAAATACTCAATCCACCAGGGGAGCACAAAGATGTTCAAGGGCATAAAAAAAATTTGTAGTCAGGATTAAAGAAGTACATATCCCTATATGTGGCGAAGTGTCAGACCTGTGCCCTAGTAAAAGCTCAATGTCAGATGCCCGGTGGATTTCTGAAGCCATTACCTCTACCGGATTGAAGTTTGATGACATATCAATGGATTTCGTGTACGGCTTGTCGAGTTCGTAGAAAGGGAATGATGGAATTTGGGTGATCATTGACCGTTTAACGATGGGGTCACACTTCATTCTAAATAGAAAGGACGATTCAGTGGAAAATCTAGTGAAGCTTTAAGTTGACAATATCATATGATTGCACGGTATGCGTCGTAGCATTGTTAGTGACTGAGATGGGCGCTTCACATCTAATGATTGGAGGCTTATTCAACAACTGTTGGGTACCAAACTAAATTTCAATATGACCTGTCATCATCAAACAGATGGTTAGACTAAGAGGGTAAATAGAATTATGGAAGATATGCTTCGCATTTAGGCCCTAGATTTCGGGAAGAGGTGGGAGGACCATCTTTATATGATCGAGTTCGCCTACAACAATAGCTACCAAGCAAGTATTCAGATGGTGCTCTTCGAGGCCCTTTATGGTAGAAAGTGTCGTACTCCCTTGGCTTGTTGGAGACAGGCAAAACAAAGTTGTTAAAGCGAAAAGAAGTTGAAGATGCTACTTCGACTATACGTACAATTCGGGAGCGATTGTTGATTGTTCAAGATGGACATACAAAGTACTACAATGCCAAGCATCGGGATGTTGAGTTTGCCATGGGTGACTGGGTTTATCTAAAGATCAAACCGTTCAAGGGCGTGTCGAGGATTCGATGCTTGAAGAATCTGAGTCTGAGGTACCTTGGGCTTCTTGAGATCTTGGAGCGTGTTGGTGAATCTGCCTATCAGCTCGCTTTTTCGACAGAGTTAAGTTGCTTTTACGAGGTATTCCACATATCAGTGTTGAGGAGGTCATTGAAAGAACCTACTCAGGTGGTTATTATTGATCAAGATCCGATTGAAACTGGGTTAAAGACAAAGGTCAAGCCTGTTAGAACTCAGTTCGGGCGGTTAGCCGAACAAGCCGCCACTGTTTGTCCTACCGATCTTCTAGCAGTTTATCTTAGCGAGCTATTGGGATGTTTGTTCAGTGGAAGCTACAATGTTCTAATCAATGGGCGCTACAACGGTTTAGATGTAAATCGAAGCAGTTTGTTGTAGCCGCATCAGCCTGTATGAAGCTGCATTGGATGTCTGGAGTTTGTTTGCATCAGGTCTGGCAGGAGTTCGTAGCTGCGGTTAGGGTATTAGCCGCAGTGATCTTGTGAAGTCATGGCGGTCTGATTGAAGCCGCAGAAGTTATCTAATGGTTATCTTCTCTGTGGTCTGGTGGCAACCTACAGTATGCGATCTGGTGGCTTGTAACAGCTTCAACCTAGTGGTTAGTTACACTGCGGTCTATTGGCAATCACAGGAGCGGCTTAGCAGCTTGTCATGCAGTCTTGTATAGACAGTGGCAACCTTCTCTTGTATCCGGAGGATGTAATGTTATGTTTTGTGTGGTGAGCAGTTTGTGCATGTCAAACCGCTCAGTCCGCACGACTTGTACTTAGTCCCACATCGTGTATTGTATTCTCTCACCTCCCTCGTTTTCTATAAATAAGGGGGCATACCTATGTATTACTTACCTTTTTGGAGCAATAAAATTTGCAGTTTATTTACCTCTTGTCCGTTTTTCTCTCATTTTTCACTTGGTATTAGAGGAAAATCGGTCCTTTTCTCCATTCTCTTTGTCGTCTTCCCGTGGTTTGATTTTTTTCTAACCGCGCAGTATCCCTTTCTAACCACGCAGTTTCCCTCCCGATCATCTAGTCGTGTTGATTGTGATCTGTTCGCGTAGTTTCTTTCCTTTGGTACCGCCCTTGTCGCAGCCTTTTCTTGTTGTTTGTGTGTTGACACCGAGATCGGGCGGTTTCTGCTTCTTTTGGTCACACCTTTTGGTTGCAGTCCTTTTCCTGCTGCTGGTGTGTTGACACCGAGACCGGGCGGTTTCTTTCTCTATCTGGCGGCTTTGCTTCCTTCTTGTTCGAGAAGTTCCATTTCTTACATGTGCGGCTTGTCCTTCCTCATCATGGACACTACGTCTTCTTTTTCTACTTTATCCTCTCCTCTCGCTCTTACTTCTCTTACTGTGTATACTTCTGGTAATTTTGTTACTGTGTCCAAGCTTTCAGGCCAAAACTATCCTAACTAGAGTGTATCTTTTATCTTTCTTTTACGCTCTCAGCATAAGCGCTCCCATATAACTTATGACCCCCCTCCTGTTGGCTCGTCCTCTTTTAATTATTGGGATGTGTCTGATGCCTTGGTCCATACTTGGTTGTCTAACAATTTGTCTGATGAATGTCTTCATGTCATCAGACATGATCAGACTGTCAAAGCTGCCTGGAATCATCTTGCTGCTCTATATTCCAATCGGGCTCAGACTTCGCGCATCTATACTTTACATGTGAATCTTTTTGCTCGTCCTGTTATGACTCCTACTGCTGCTTATCAGGAGGTCAAAAGTCTTGGGGTTGAACTTCTTCAACAACGTCCCTTTTCTGCTGATCTTGCTGAGCAACAAAAATATTCTCAGGAGCTCCTTGTGGTTTGCTACTTGCTTCGTCTCCCTGACTCCTATGATATGATTCGTCAACAGATTCTCGGCGAGGCGGCAACTCCGACTCTCGATGCTATTGCTACCCGTATTTCTGTTGTTACTACTCTACTTCAGCGTCCTTTGCTTCCCTCTCCCTCTCCTTATATTATTTCTCATCCTGCCCGTTATGATAATTTTGGTGGTCGGGGTGGTCGTACTTGCAGCCGTGCTTATTCGAAAATTTTCTATTCTCATTGTGGCAAAACCGGCCACTTAATTGATCGTTGTTGGGTCAAACACACTCATCTTCGTCCTGCTTCTGCTGATTCTGCCAAGAAGTCTACTACTTCTCTTGCAAGTTCTAGTGCTGCTCAGTTAGCTACCACGGGTAGGTGGCTTATTGACTCTTGTGCAACCAATCATATGATAAGGAATTCTCGGCTTTTTCTTCTCTTACTAAGAGTAACCAGTTGCCTCCTGTTCTTATTGCTGATGGTTTTCTGTCTCGGTTCACGGGTCTGGCACTGTGCATGTTACTCCTTCTCTTCAGCTTCGGGACACTCTTTATGTCCCCAACTTTCCATGCAATCTTCTTTCTATTACTTCTCTTTGTAAACAGTTGGGCTGTGAAGCGATATTTACTGCTTCTACTTGTGCTTTTATGGTTCCTCAGTCCAAGGAGATGGTAGCTACTAGGACTAAGAGCGGCGGCTTGTTCTATCTTGATACTTATTCTGCCTTTTTTGCCTCCTCTCATCTACTTCAGTGGCATCTTCGGCTTGGACATCCTCCTCCTCGGATCCTCTATCAGCTTCTACCTGATTTACCTCGAGGAGATTCTTCTATTCCTTGTGAAGCTTGTCAGTTCAGGAAACATCATCGTTCTACTTTTCCTGCCAGCAAAGGACGTAGTTCTTCTCGTCCGTTTGATATTGTCCATTCTGATATATGGGGCTCTGCTCCTACTAAAATAGTTGGTAGGGGTAGTTTATATATTGTGACATTTATTGATGATTTTTCCCATTGTACATGGTTATTGTTGATGCGCGAACGTTCTGAACTATATTCCATTTTCACTGCTTTTTATAATGAGATTCATATACAGTTTGATACTTCTATTAAAATTCTTAGATCTGATAATGCTAAGGAGTATCTTAGTCATCAATTCACAATATTTTGTATGGATCATGGTATTGTTCATCAAACCACTTGTCCTTATACATCGCAACAAAATGGTGTTGCTGAACAAAAGAATCATCAACTGCTAGATATGGCTCGGAGTCTTCTTACTCATATGCATGTTCCCAAGTATTATTGGGGGCATGCAGTTCTTCTCTCTTATTTTCTTATTAATCATGTTCCGTCCTCTATTATCAGTGGGAAGACACCCTTTTCTATCCAGCATCCTGATGCAAACCCTTTTCCTTTGTCTCCTTGTGCTTTTGGGTGCACTACATTTGTTCATTCTCCTTCTTCTGGTCGCAACAAACTGTCACCATGCTGGATTAAATGTATCTTTTGGGGCTATTGTCCAACTCAGAAAAGATACCGATGTTATGATCTTGTTCTCCGCCGGCAGTATGTTTCTGCCAATGTCACTTTTTTTAGAATGTTCCATTCTTTTCCCCTTCCACTGTTCTTCCTTCTTCTAATGATTAAGTTCCTTCTCCTCTAATTTCTTCACCTTGTCCTGAGGCTAATATTTCTTCTTCTACTTTTGACTCTCCTGCTCTACCTGATTCCTCTGTTGAGTCGCTTCCTATGGTTCCTAGTTTGCCTGCCTCTCCTCCGGATGGAACTCAGCTAGTGGACAGGTGTTTAGTAGAATTTATATATATTTAGTATAATATTTAATATAATTTATTATATAAATCGGTTGTTTTTATATTTTTGTTTTTATAAAATACTTCTCTGTCATGCAAGTTGACGCAACGCCATCGCCATCATACAAGTTGATGCACGCCATCACCGTCGTTCAAGTTAATGTCTGCCATTGTTGTCATCCAATTAAAACGAATGCAAGTACACGTAAGCCGCACCCATTCGAGTTGCACAAGTCCTAGTCACTCCATCGTCGTTAACCACCTTCGCAAAGTGTCACGTCACCACATATTCCATGCAAATAATTTCATTCATGCAACCGGCCACTCCTATAAAGCTCCCACAACCTTTTTAATTAATCCTCCACTCTTAATTTATAAATTACAACCAACTTAATTACTCCAGGCCGCCACCTCATCATATTCATGCATGTAGCCAATCTCATTTATTTACGCATTAATCCCACTAATGTAACCTCTCCATGAAATTATAGCCCGCCTCCCTCCATTTAATATGGCTTTTCCAATTCTTCATTTTCATAATTCAACCACCTCTCCACAATATTTCTCCAATTAAACCCATGGCCAAACATATGCCAACTCATCTCCTCTTCAATGTTACAACCACCATCTCCTAAACCCAAACCCGTCCACTCCATATCCCTTTCATATTCCATTTAATTATGGTCCACTTACTCATATAATTACTGTCACCATTAAATTAATGCAGCCACAAAATCCTCATCTAATTCAACCCGCCACCTTTATCTTTGATGCCTCCTTTTCTTTTATAAAAATCCTCCGCCTCCAATTTGTCATTAATCCCTCCACTAATTAATCCTCCACTATCCCATCTAACCTGTAACATCTTCATTAATCCAGCCATGTCTTCATCTCCAACTCATCTTTTCTCATTTTCTTATTCTCATTAATCCCATTAACTATTCTCCCAAGCAAACCATGAACTTCATTCTTCCACCTTGAATGCTTTCATTCTAACCTTTCATGCTCCTCATTTTAACTCTTAATATTTCTCTTCTTTTCCTATAAATAGTGGCTTATTTCAAGTATTTATCGCTCTCTCCCATTGTCCATTTGGGCATGTCATGTCTTCGTTTATCTTATTAGTTTTATTATGTCTTTATTTTATTTTATGCAGTGTAGTTATCTTTCATCTCATGTATCACTTTTATTTTATGTAATGAATATTTTTATTTCAGTAATTTTTTTCTTTTAATTCCTGCGCGTTATTTTATTCTTGATAGTTAATAATATTATGTTCGTGTTCATGCGAATGTTGAATGAAATTTTTGTTCTCTTTATAACCATTCTTTTTCTTCTTTGATTTATTTCTGATTTTTCATGCGTCGAGTTCACATTCCGGTTATGAATTTCGATTAATGTTTTTGTATGCTAGTATCCGAGAGGATCGTGTATGTGAACTGATCGCTCATGAATAAAGAGAGCTGATCGCAACTCTCGAGAGAGAATGATGAAAATCTACTGAATAGGAGTCAAATCCTATAGCGGGATTCACCTCTGTAAGGCGAGTATTAAGTTATCTATTAGAATGAGAGTTTGGTCAATATTCTTAATCATAATTGGGCATATTCCTCGAGAGAGGTGCGTTCATATGTTAGGAATCTCCACGGTTATGCATCGGATTAGACGATTATAAATTATTATTATTTTTATTTCATTCAAAGGTTGTTTTGATCAAGTTAGGATTTCTTATTTTCGCATTTTAGTTTAAGTAAAATTTCTCTAAATTATCTTCCGATAAAATAACAGTTGTTTTCTCGAAGTAGAAGTACTTGACAGACCCGAGTTTTAATACGATCTTTATATTTTTATATCTTATGCTATATTTCGATAAGTACACTTGTCTTAATCAAGTATAGATTGGAGAATACGATTTTCTCTATCAAGATTTTGGCTTCGTTGTCGATATTTTGAAAAGAGACGATGTTATTACTTCTATCTTTTTATTTTCTTTTTCTCCCTAAAACAAAAAAAAATTAAAATTGCAACTAAATTTTTGGAAAGGGAGATTTTGGTTGTCATCTCACCGTATCTCCTAATACCTTGCGCACCCTTCACCGAGTAGCTCTTGGGAAGTCCAAGACAAATTTTAGCCACAAAAAAACAATTACTTCTCTTTTTTATTTTTAGCTACGATGTTTAGAAAAAAAATACCAAATGTTTTTTTAAAAAACTTAAAAATTAAAAATTATAAAACTTGAAAAAAATTACAAAAATATTTCCTTGTATTTGTTCTCTTTTTTTTAAACATATTTTTGCAAGTGTTCGAGGTGGTTGCTCTGTCTCCAAATCAGGGACGTATTCTCCCCCCATTTTTTTATTTTCCTCTTTTTGTCGTTTTTGTTTCTTTTATACTTGATTTTCAACATTGGGGACAATGTTAAACTTTAAATAAGGGGGAGTGTTTTCCCTTTCATTTTAAATCTTTAAAAATTTACAAAAAAAATTAAAAAACCACAAAATTTCAAAAAAAAATTTCTTTTATTTTTGATTTTTAATCTCTTAGCAAAATTGTAAAAAGCAAATAAAAAATTTTAAAAGTAAAATTTCAAACAATAAGATTATAAATTTATTTATTTTACTAGTTTTATTATGAATATAAAAAATTCTAAAAAAGGATCATATTCAAAAATCAAAATATTGAAAAACATTAAAAATTATATTAATAAACCCTTACTTTGTTTTTGTTATTTTCAAAAATCTTATTTGAGTTTATTTATAAGCATTTTTATTATTTTTAATTTGCTAATCTTTTATTTCATCATGATTAGTAAAATTTAATTTTTAGGTGATTTAGTTTTGAAAAATATCTTATGATTTTAATTTTTTTAGAGTAATTTATTAAGCACCTTTTCTCTTAATTTTAAGTACCTTAATTTTGTAGTAATTTTGCTTAACACTCTTAGATTTTTATTATTTCTACCTCATTGTTTTTAGATTCTTAGGAAAGTTTAATCTGCTAGTAGTTGCTCTCTAGTATTTTAGTTTATTTTTAAAAATTGGTTTAGCACTTTACCTTAGCCTCCCCTATCCTTGATTTTCCTTTTTATTGTTAGAACATATGTCATGGAAATAAAAAGATAAAATTCATTATTCCTTTGTAAACATATGCAACCCAAAAAATGAAGAGAGAAAAACAAGTACTTATATGTCATGGAAAATGATAGAATAATGGTCTTTCATTTTTTAGTAAACATATAAAAATTTTAAAAAAAATTGATTGGGATGAGAGGATAAAATTCATCACCTTCTATCAAAGATCTCTTCATATGCCTTATTTCCTCAAAAAAATACCTTTAGCCAAAATTATTGACTTAGATTTAAATTAAAATATTGGGAGAGCATAAGTAGTAGGTTGTATTTTTCCTTCAAGTTTCTATAAAATTATAGTTTTTTATAATTTTAATCTAATTGTTTTATTGCTAATTACTAAATTTTGAAATGCTAGTTAATTTATTTGAGAATTTTTGGCTAAATATTTCTCTCTTTTCATTTTAACTTCATAACTTAGTACTTATCTCTTAAATCCCTAAGTTTTATTTTTAACTTTCTTTTGATTTAATAAATTGTTAGTTTAATTAAAAATTTTATTTATGTATTATAAATATTTCTCCTTTTTTTGCTCTGGAATAGCAAAAACTCAAGTATGGGGTATTTGATGAGTAAAATTTATATATATATTTAGTATAATATTTACAATAATATTTAATATAATTTACTAATATATTATATAATTTATTATATAAATCGGTTGTTTTTATAATTTTGTTCTAATATGACTTTATTTTATTTTGTAGGATTAAAGTCACGTTAGCTCCGCGAGCTCATGTCGCACCCATCCAAAGCAACATCTTCTTCGCTGCAATGCCATCGCCATCATGCAAGTTGACGCAATGCCATCGCCATCATGCAAGTTGATGCACGCCATCGTCGTCGTTCAGGTTAATGCCCGTCATTGTCGTCATCTAATTAATGCCAATGCAAGTCCACGTTAGTCGCACCCGTTCGAGTTGCACAAGTCCTAGTCACTCCATCGCCGTGAACCACCTTCCTAAACTGCCACGTCACAATATATTCCATGTAAATAAATTCATGCATGCAACCGGCCACTCCTATAAAGCTCCCACGACCTTTATAATTAATCCTCCACTCTTAATTTATAAATTACAACCAACTTAATTACTCCAGCCCGCCACCTCATCATATTCAAGCATGTAGCCAATCTGATTTATTTACACGTTAATCCCTCTCATGTAACCTCTCCATGAAATTACAGCCCGCCTCCCTCCATTTAATATGGCCTTTCCAATTCTTCATTTTCATAATTCAGCCACCTCTCCATAATATTTCTCCAATTAAACCCATGGCCAAACATTTTCCAACTCCTCTCCTCTTTAATGCTACAGCCACCATCTCCTAAACCCAAACCCGTCCACTCCATATCCCCTTCATATTCCATTTAATTAAGGCCCACTTACTCATATAATTACCGTCACCATTAATTTAATGCAGCCACAAAATCCTCATCTAATTAAACCCGCCACCTTTATCTTTGCCGCCTCCTTTTCTTTTATAATAATCCTCCACCTCCAATTTGTCATTAATCCCTCCACTAATTAATCCTCCACTATCCCATCTAACCCTTAACCACTTCATTAATCCAGCCATCTCTTCATCTCCAACTCTTCCTATCTCATTTTCTTATTCTCATTAATCTCATTAACTATTCTCCCAAGCCAACCATGAACTTCATTCTTCCACCTTGAATGCTTGCAATTCTGACCATTCATGCTCCTCATTTCAACCCTTAATATTTCTCTTCTTTTCCTATAAATAATGGCTTATTTCAAGTATTTATCACTCTCTCCCATTGCCCATTTGGGCATGTCATATCTTCGTTTTTCTTAATAGTTTTATTATGTCTTTATTTTATTTTATGCAGTGTAGTTATCTTCCATCTCATGTACACCTTTTATTTTATGTAATGACTATTTTTATTTCAGTAATTTTCTTTTTTTTTAATTCCTGCACATTATTTTATGCTTAATAGTTAATAATATTTAGTTCTTATTCATGCGAATGTTGAATGAAATTTTTGTTCACTTTACAATCGTTCTTTTTTTATTTGATTTATTTCTTATTTTTCATGTGTCGAGTTCATATTTCGGTTATGAATTTCGATTAATGTTTTCATACGCTATTATCTGAGAGGATCGTGCATGCGAACTGATCGCTCAGGAATAAAGAGAGTTGATCGCAACGCTCGAGAGAAAATGACGAAAATCTTCTGAATATGAGTCAAATCCTATAGCGGGATTCACCTTGGTAAGGCGAGTATTAAGTTATCAGTTAGAATGAGAGTTTGGTCAATATTCATAATCTTAGTTGTGCATATTCCTCGAGAGAGGTGCGTTCATATGTTAGGAATCTCCATGGTCAAGGATCAGATTAGACGATTATAAATTGTTATTATTTTTATTTCATTCAAAGGTTGTTTTGATTAAGTTAGGATTTCTTATTTTCGTATTTAAGTTTATGTATAATATCTCTAAATTTCCTTCCGATAAAATAATTGTTGTTTCCTCGAAGAAGTACTCGACAGACCCGAGTTTTAATACGACCTTGATATTTTTATATCTTATGTTATATTTCGATAGGTATACTTGCCTTAATCGAGTATAGATTGGAGAATACAATTTTTCGTTATCAAAAGGATAGATCTTGATCTTCTGTTTTCTATCAGGAAAGGTGTTCATTCGTACACTCGGCATCCTCTTGCTGGTGTGGTATCTTACACAAGATTGTCTTCTCTGGCACAAAGTTTTGATTTTGTCCTCTCGGCCAATGTTCTTCCTGCGTCTTATCGTGATGCTCTTATTATTCCACATTGAAAGTTCTATGGATGAGAAGATGAAAACTCTAACTAAAAGGGGTACTTGGTCTCTTGTTCCTACTCTCCTTGTTCTGATGTGGTTGGCTGTCATTGGGTCTTTGTAATAAAGTATCTTCCTGATGTTACAGTTGATCATTATAAAGCGTGTCTTGTGGCCAAAGGATACACAAATGTAATGTATGGTTTGATTTTCCTGTTGCCCTCTCCTAATCGTAAACTACTAATGTAGAACAAAAAAGATAATGTAACAAAGATTTCCATTAATCAACTTAAAGAATCCTTTCTTTAACAAATTTTAAATAACTATATATAACAACCTCCTCTAAATCTAAAATATCTCTTTTTGTA